>NC_069468.1:14795816-14896502 GCF_026875155.1 Cherax quadricarinatus
CTTTTTATTTCTTTTGCAAACATTTGATATACTGCCACACTATTTTCACACTTGTTGATGGCTTTGGCAAAAATCAGTGTACACAACATCAGCATTTAGCTTGCTTTTCAATGCACCCAAAACAATGTCGTGAAGGTCTAGCAGTTGTGATAGGCAGGAGCGACATGTTGTAAATCCATGCTTTCCTAGATTATGCAACTGTTTCGATTCCATGCAACTGACAATCTTTCTTCTGAGGACCCGTCCAAAGATGTTGATGATGAGTGAAATTAATATTTTTCTAATGTTTTCCGCTATTGCTTTACTGCCATCTTTGTAAAGTGGGACGGTATAGGTGGTATTTAATGACAGTGGAACAACACCTGTAACCATACAACTTCTCCACTGAATACCAAAGACCTGAAATAACAGTTTCTTGCAATTTTTAGTGAATGTGGAGTTTCGCGAATCTGAGACTACTGGGGTAGAATGCTGGGCATACTGTCGATGGCTTCTTGAAAGTCATCTGGGGATAGGCTGCCTTAAAAATTTTGAGGCGGCCTGTATTTTCAATCCCATTTATGAAAAACTCTTTCGAGTGGTCAAACTGCAGAATGATTAAAAGTTCACTGAACAAAGAGTTGTACTTCGACTTCAGTATTTCACTCATTTACTGTCATCGACGTATATTCCGTCTCCTTTAAGTATCGGCCCTATACTGGCTCAGGTGTTCGCCTTGGATTTTGCACAAGAGAAAAAGTATTTGGGATTTATTTTATTTTTATTTAAAACTCTTTTCTTCGTCTGTCAGTCTGGGCTCGATTTTCTACATTTCCCGAACCGGCTTAAATGCTTCAGAAAGTCTGCTGTCTTTGAGAAGTTCTGTTATCCGTCGTCTTCTCTGTAGGAGAGAGACTCTCGAGTTTGCTTCTTCTCCTTTGTCATTGTGGTATGTGTGTGGAGTATATTTCGAACACTAGTGAGCTTATCGCGAGAAACTGGTGTTATCATTGCCCAGTACGACTGTGTAGCACCAGATAGCCGAAGTGCTACATTCTTAACGCTACCACCATCTAACATAACTGCTTGTGCAGCACTAGACGTCTCAGGTGCTATATCTGCTTTAATATATGAGAGCAGAATGCTCTCTTGAGGGCAGCTAGTACCTAGCGAGTAACTAATACCTAGTGAACAACTAGTACCTAGTGAACAACTGGTAACTAGTGAGCAACTGGTACCTAGTGAGCAACTGGTACCTAGTGAGCAACTGGTACCTAGTGAGCAACTGGTACCTAGTGAGCAACTGGTACCTAGTGAACAACTAGTACCTAGTAAGCAACTAGTACCTGGCGAGCAATTAGTACCTAGTGAGCAACTGGTACCTAGTGAGCAACTAGTATCTAGCAAACAACTAGTTCCTAGTGAGCAACTAGTACCTAGTGAGCAACTAGTACCTAGCAAGCAACTAGTTCCTATTGAGCAACTAGTACCTAGTGAACAACTAGTACCTAGTGAGCAACTAGTGCCTAGTGAGCAACTAGTACCTAGTGAGCAGCTAATACCTAGCGAGCAACTAGTACCTAGTGAGCAGCTAGTACCTAGCGAGCACTTAGCACCTAGTTAGCAACTAGTAACTAGCGAGTAATTAGTAACTATGAAATAACAAGTACCTAGCGAGTACATCAATCATTATACAGTGACCTTCATAAGGTCACTGTCGCTACCCTCATCTTCACAACATTACCTTCACAGCATCACCTTCACATGACTTTCACTCTCACCTTCACAACATGTTCAAGAACATCCAAGACCAGACGGAAATGGTGATGTCAACCAGTGTTTGACTAAGAAAAGAATTGTCAGTAATAACACATACACAAACCGTCACAGTTTGAAGACATATTCAGAGAAAGACGGAAACTCAGAACAACTTAGTCAACAAAAATAACATTGCTACTGTTACAGAAAAAAATATAAAAAAAGTCAGCTGAAAGGTGTATTATGCGTCGTGGGGAAAGATGTAAATATGGCTGGAACTGTGAGCTGTTTCTAAATCATTTTCCAAAAACTTTTCATATATTTCCAGTAGGTTCCTCAAATATGACTTCTGGTGATTCAAGTTAGTTACACGTCTTTCACCGGCCCAGAACTCTTCATCACTCCCACGAATTTAGTAATATTTTTCTTGCTCGCTCTGACTGCTGGCAGCAGTATTAATTCCAGCACAGAAAACATGATTCCTGGGTCTACATATCTCACGCTGTACACGTCTTGTGGTGCCTTTAAAATGTCTTTCAGAATTTCCACGCATTTCATTCATGATTACAATCGTCAACATTAATATAGTGGACCTGTATATTCTGCTGGCATTCATTTATTTACTTTCAATATATGTAAAATATAGCGACCAGTTCCAATCACGGAAAAATTTAATTTATGTACACTTCTTTATGTTACTATATGATTTTAGATGTATAGTTCTTAATTTTAAATGTCACGTTTTTTCTACATGTAGTGTCCTACTGATGCATATGTTTATTCTGAGAGTTTAATAGCTAAGTTACTAGTTTGTTCAGCTGTGTTGACTTGGTGACATCTTTCAGCTTATATCTTGTTTAGCAGTAACCAGCACAGTTATTATCTGCTGGTGACTGATAACTGATGTATGTGTTATATTATATATTCTGTATTCATATATATTATATATCCTGTATTCATATATATATATATATATATATATATATATATATATATATATATATATATATATATATATATTATATATATATATATATATATATATATATATATATATATATATATATATATATATATATATATATATGTGTGTGTGTGTGTGTGTGTGTGTGTGTGTGTGTGGTGTGTGAGTGTGTGTTGTGGAGTTTATTACCTTTGTTTATTATGCTCGCTATTTACACTGGTTTATTACATTTGTTTATTACACTTGTTTAATTCACTTGTGTATTACACTTGTTTATTATTCTTGGTTATTACTCTTATTTATTAGTTTTGTTTTTATTCTTGTTAATCACACTTGTTTATTACATTTGTTTATCACACTTGTTTATTACATTTGTTTATTACACTTGTTTATTATACTTGTTTATTACAGAGTAGTCTTTTTCTAGTTTTCTTAATTAGTTATACTATTGCATATAATTTAGCGTAATTTGGCTAGACTGTTATCTAACCAGGCTAATTGCTGATTGCTAATTGCTGATTGCTAATTGCTGATTGCTAATTGCTACACGAGGGTCATTAAGGTTGCAGGTAAAATACACACCACCAGTCAAGAATAGGATTCAAGAATACTCAGTGTAGACTGAGAGGCATACATCTCTCGGTGTATATATATTTGTGATCTAGTCTGACCTGAGGTTTTTATTGTGACCTATGAAGGCACCTCGTGCCTGGCATGATAGACTGTCACAGTGCCAGTCTGTATTCCCACGGAAATTTTTGGTCACGGTTATGCTTGTTGTTTGACCTTTATTTTGACTTTGCATTCAATTTTGTCACAGTGAAATGAGTGTTTAGTTTTGTTGATGACAGTTGTTAAACTGGCAACTCTGCCGGCAGCAGTTTGGAGACTGCTGTTCCTGCTGGCACTGTTATACCCTGTGTTTTTTTTATTAACAAATTGAACTTGTGTTCACTGTTATTAGTTGATGAAACTGTTGTGTCATCCATTATATACTCACTAGTGACCATAATTTTTAAAGGGGTGGGCCGGCAAGCCAGCGGAAGGAATCGGTCACATGACTAGAAGCTCCAAACTAAAACCCGCGTCAGGAAACACTTGTCCTGTTTCCTGGCGAATCGCCTAATCTAAACAGCGGTTACCAATAGTACAAAAGTATTCATTAAACATTACGGTACAGCAGCAACAGAGTGGTTGATCAGGCCCTGATCCACCGGGAAGTCTGGTCGTGGACCTGGCCGCGGGGGCGTTGATCCCCGGAATACTCTCCAACGTGAAAAGCTTTGAGATACCAGCGCTCTAAGGCACGTCGAAATATCCCAGAGACTTACTAAACCTCTGTTTTCATAATTCGGTTATTGTGGCGTAAATAAGCGTAACATATATGTTAACCTAATCTAACCTAACCTAACATATGTTAACCTAACCTAACATATATGTTAACCTAACCTAACCTAACATATGTTAACCTAACCTAACATATATGTTAACCTAACCTAACCTAACCCAACATATATTTTAACCTAGCCTAACCTAACCTATGTTAACCTAACCTAACATATATGTTAACCTAACCTAACCTATGTTAACCTAACCTAACATATATGTTAACCTAACCTAACCTAACCCAACATATATTTTAACCTAGCCTAACCTAACCCAACACATATGTTAACCTAACCTAACCTAACCCAACATATATGTTAACCTAACCTAACCTAACCCAACATATATGTTAACCTAACCTAACCTAACCTAACACATATGTTAATCTAACCTAACCTAACCCAACATATATGTTAACCTAACCTAACCTAACCCAACATATATGTTAACCTAGCCTAACCTAACATATATGTTAACCTAACCTAACATATATGTTAACCTAACCTAACCTAACATATATGTTAACCTAACCAAACCCATTTTAACCAAAATTGACAAATATTAAAATATGTGAAATATTAAAAAAAAAAAAATACACGAAGGGTAATTCGTAAAAAAATAGACGTTTTAACTTTGTGACTCTCCTCTGAGCTGTTTAGAGAACTACCTTGCCCAGGCTACCTCGTTGATTACCTGATCAACAAGGCTGTTACTGCTTGATCTGACACTTAATGGATCATGCAGTAGGGATGCTGAGCAGCAAAATAGATGGAATCTTTATGAGTTCTGCGAACACAGGTTCAGTAAAAAGATATAAATGGATCAAAAAACCAAGAAGTTGTAGAATGAGACACTTGTAACATTTGGGAATCTTCAGTGAGGAAATATTTTGCCACCCAGTGGCAAAATATGGAGAAGAACGGTGGAAGATGAGTATTAGTTTGAGGTTATCAGTCTTTCGGCCTGAAGTTGACTCTAGGCCGAGGGACTGATTACCTCAAACTCTTCAGGTTCCATCGTTCATCTCTGTACTGGACTGAAGAAGGCATTGGCTGGCAAAATGTTTCTTCAGTAAAGATTCTCAGATATTGCACAAGTGTCTCATTCATCAACAGTTAGAAGACCTGTGACACATTAGAGTTAAATAAGGAAGAATCAAGGCGCATTAAAGGCAAAGGAAATCAGAGGCAGTTTTTGAGCATCAATATATTACCACCATCAATATAAATATTCATAGTATTTACATTGTGTGCAACAGAGCAGAAATATAGACAGACACTATACTTTTAGGTAACTTAATAAGAGAGAAAATTTGACTAACGTCACTTCCATTGACCCATAAGCAAATGCATAAAGAGACCAGTATGTGTAATCAGCTAGAGCTAGTGAGAAACTGACCTCTAGGCGTGAGTGTAGGTATAAAGTCTACTCGTCTGAAGTTCAGTTCCTAACCCTGATTGATTGACTTTTATAAGTGGCAGTTATTCACCGTACAGTGGTGAGGCCTCTACAGTTAAACGCCAGTAAACTGCAGGGCTTTGGCTGAATCCAGAGGGAATGCAAGAGGTTGTTGTGTGATGCACACTGACTGACGGTAACGTATTCGATCCATGCCACAATGAGGAACCTCACAGCTCTTCAACAAGTGGTAGTTAGTGTGTATAATCTCACGCTCCGTATACGAATGATCGAGCCTCCACTCCTAGCTATAAATAACCCACATAATTAGAGGCCTACAAGTAATAATAATAAGAATATACAATTTAAAAATGCAATATTGGTATGAATATTCTTTATAGATGAGGTGTAGCAACGAGAGGTTTTGACGCAAGTGAAAATGTTATAACGCAAGAACAATGTTATGACGCAAGTGAGATGTTTAGACGCAAGTGAGATGTTTTGACGCAAACTGATTGATTTGGCTACTATTACTACGACTGCTGCTGCTACTACTACTATTACCATAACTACTACTACTTCTACGACTGCTACTACTACAACTACGAATAATTATAATAATAATAATTATTATTATTATTATAAAAAATTGGTGCAAGTGAAAGGTCTCTTGTTATATTGTGGGTGAGGTAAGGAGGGGGGTACCTGGACAGTATTGTGGGTGAGGTAAGGAGGGGGGTACTTGGACAGTATTGTGGGTGAGGTAAGGAGGGGGGTACCTGGACAGTATTGTGGGTGAGGTAAGGAGGGGGGTACTTGGACAGTATTGTGGGTGAGGTAAGGAGGGGGGTACCTGGACAGTATTGTGGGTGAGGTAAGGAGGGGGGTACCTGGACAGTATTGTGGGTGAGGTAAGGAGGGGGGTACTTGGACAGTATTGTGGGTGAGGTAAGGAGGGGGTACCTGGACAGTATTGTGGGTGAGGTAAGGAGGGGGGTACTTGGACAGTATTGTGGGTGAGGTAAGGAGGGGGGTACCTGGACAGTATTGTGGGTGAGGTAAGGAGGGGGGTACTTGGACAGTATTGTGGGTGAGGTAAGGAGGGGGTACCTGGAGAGTATTGTGGGTGAGGTAAGGTGGGGGGTACCTGGACAGTATTGTGGGTGAGGTAAGGAGGGGGGTACTTGGACAGTATTGTGGGTGAGGTAAGGAGGGGGGTACCTGGACAGTATTGTGGGTGAGGTAAGGAGGGGGGTACTTGGACATATTGTGGGTGAGGTAAGGAGGGGGGTACCTGGACAGTATTGTGGGTGAGGTAAGGAGGGGGGTACTTGGACAGTATTGTGGGTGAGGTAAGGAGGGGGGTACCTGGACAGTATTGTGGGTGAGGTAAGGAGGGGGGTACCTGGACAGTATTGTGGGTGAGGTAAGGAGGGGGGTACCTGGACAGTATTGTGGGTGAGGTAAGGAGGGGGGTACCTGGACAGTATTGTGGGTGAGGTAAGGAGGGGGGTACCTGGACAGTATTGTGGGTGAGGTAAGGAGGGGTACCTGGACAGTATTGTGGGTGAGGTAAGGAGGGGGTACCTGGACAGTATTGTGGGTGAGGTAAGGAGGGGGTACCTGGACAGTATTGTGGGTGAGGTAAGGAGGGGGTACCTGGACAGTATTGTGGGTGAGGTAAGGAGGGGGTACCTGGACAGTATTGTGGGTGAGGTAAGGAGGGGGGTACCTGGACAGTATTGTGGGTGAGGTAAGGAGGGGGGTACCTGGACAGTATTGTGGGTGAGGTAAGGAGGGGGTACCTGGACAGTATTGTGGGTGAGGTAAGGAGGGGGGTACCTGGACAGTATTGTGGGTGAGGTAAGGAGGGGTACCTGGACAGTATTGTGGTGAGGTAAGGAGGGGGTACCTGGAGAGTATTGTGGGTGAGGTAAGGAGGGGGGTACCTGGACAGTATTGTGGGTGAGGTAAGGGGGGGGTACCTGGACAGTATTGTGGGTGAGGTAAGGAGGGGGGTACCTGGACAGTATTGTGGGTGAGGTAAGGAGGGGTACCTGGACAGTATTGTGGGTGAGGTAAGGAGGGGGGGTACCTGGACAGTATTGTGGGTGAGGTAAGGAGGGAGGTACCTGGACAGTATTGTGGGTGAGGTAAGGAGGGGGGTACCTGGACAGTATTGTGGGTGAGGTAAGGAGGGGGGTACCTGGACAGTATTGTGGGTGAGGTAAGGAGGGGGTACCTGGACAGTATTGTGAGTGAGGTAAGGAGGGGGTACCTGGACAGTATTGTGGGTGAGGTAAGGAGGGGGTACCTGGACAGTATTGTGGGTGAGGTAAGGAGGGGGTACCTGGACAGTATTGTGGGTGAGGTAAGGAGGGGGTACCTGGACAGTATTGTGGGTGAGGTAAGGAGGGGGTACCTGGACAGTATTGTGGGTGAGGTAAGGAGGGAGGTACCTGGACAGTATTGTGGGTGAGGTAAGGAGGGGGGTACCTGGACAGTATTGTGGGTGAGGTAAGGAGGGGGTACCTGGACAGTATTGTGGGTGAGGTAAGGAGGGGGGTACCTGGACAGTATTGTGGGTGAGGTAAGGAGGGGGTACCTGGACAGTATTGTGGGTGAGGTAAGGAGGGGGGTACCTGGACAGTATTGTGGGTGAGGTAAGGAGGGGTACCTGGACAGTATTGTGGGTGAGGTAAGGAGGGGGGTACCTGGACAGTATTGTGGTGAGGTAAGGAGGGGGTACCTGGACAGTATTGTGGGTGAGGTAAGGAGGGGGTACCTGACAGTATTGTGAGTGAGGTAAGAGGGGGGTACCTGGACAGTATTGTGGGTGAGGTAAGGAGGGGGTACCTGGACATGTTGTGGGTGAGGTAAGGAGGGGGGTTACCTGGACAGTATTGTGGGTGAGGTAAGGAGGGGGTACCTCGGACAGTATTGTGGGTGAGGTAAGGAGGGGGTACCTGGACAGTATTGTGGGTGAGGTAAGGAGGGGGGTACCTGGACAGTATTGTGGGTGAGGTAAGGAGGGGGTACCTGGACAGTATTGTGGGTGAGGTAAGGAGGGGGTACCTGGACAGTATTGTGGGTGAGGTAAGGAGGGGGTACCTGGACAGTATTGTGGGTGAGGTAAGGAGGGGGGTACCTGGACAGTATTGTGGGTGAGGTAAGGAGGGGGGTACCTGGACAGTATTGTGGTGAGGTAAGGAGGGGGTACCTGGACAGTATTGTGGTGAGGTAAGGAGGGGGGTACCTGGACAGTATTGTGGGTGATGTAAGGAGGGGGGTACCTGGACAGTATATGTGGGTGAGGTAAGGAGGGGTACCTGGACAGTATTGTGGGTGAGGTAAGGAGGGGGGTACCTGGACAGTATTGTGGGTGAGTAAGGAGGGGGGTACCTGGACAGTATTGTGTGAGGTAAGGAGGGGGGTACCTGGACAGTATTGTGGGTGAGGTAAGGAGGGGGGTACCTGGACAGTATTGTGGGTGAGGTAAGGAGGGGGTACCTGGACAGTATTGTGGGTGAGGTAAGGAGGGGGGTACCTGGACAGTATTGTGGGTGAGGTAAGGAGGGGGGTACCTGGACAGTATTGTGGGTGAAGTAAGGAGGGGTACCTGGACAGTATTGTGGTGAGGTAAGGAGGGGGGTACCTGGACAGTATTGTGGGTGAAGTAAGGAGGGGGGTACCTGGACAGTATTGTGGGTGAAGTAAGGAGGGGTACCTGGACAGTATTGTGAGTGAGGTAAGGAGGGGGTACCTGGACAGTATTGTGGGTGAGGTAAGGAGGGGGTACCTGACAGTATTGTGGGTGAGGTAAGGAGGGGGGTACCTGGACAGTATTGTGGGTGAGGTAAGGAGGGGAATACCTGGACAGTATTGTGGGTGAGGTAAGGAGGGGGGTACCTGGACAGTATTGTGGGTGAGGTAAGGAGGGGGGTACCTGGACAGTATTGTGGGTGAGGTAAGGAGGGGGTACCTGGACAGTATTGTGGGTGAGGTAAGGAGGGGGTACCTGGACAGTATTGTGGGTGAGGTAAGGAGGGGGGTACCTGGACAGTATTGTGGGTCAGGTAAGGAGGGGGTACCTGGACAGTATTGTGGGTGAGGTAAGGAGGGGGTACCTGGACAGTATTGTGGGTGAGGTAAGGAGGGGTACCTGGACAGTATTGTGGGTGAGGTAAGGAGGGGGGTACCTGGACAGTATTGTGGGTGAGGTAAGGAGGGGGTACCTGGACAGTATTGTGGGTGAGGTAAGGAGGGGGTACCTGGAGAGTATTGTGGGTGAGGTAAGGAGGGGGTACCTGGACAGTATTGTGGGTGAGGTAAGGAGGGGGTACCTGGACAGTATTGTGGGTGAGGTAAGGAGGGGTACCTGGACAGTATTGTGGGTGAGGTAAGGAGGGGGGTACCTGGACAGTATTGTGGTGAGGTAAGGAGGGGGTACCTGGACAGTATTGTGGTGAGGTAAGGAGGGGGGTACCTGGACAGTATTGTGGGTGAGGTAAGGAGGGGGGTACCTGGACAGTATTGTGGGTGAGGTAAGGAGGGGGGTACCTGGACAGTATTGTGGGTGAGGTAAGGAGGGGTACCTGGACAGTATTGTGGGTGAGGTAAGGAGGGGTACCTGGACAGTATTGTGGGTGAGGTAAGGAGGGGGTACCTGGACAGTATTGTGGGTGAGGTAAGGAGGGGGTACATGGACAGTATTGTGGGTGAGGTAAGGAGGGGGGTACCTGGACAGTATTGTGGGTGAGGTAAGGAGGGGTACCTGGACAGTATTGTGGGTGAGGTAAGGAGGGGGGTACCTGGACAGTATTGTGGGTGAGGTAAGGAGGGGGGTACCTGGACAGTATTGTGGGTGAGGTAAGGAGGGGGTACCTGGACAGTATTGTGGGTGAGGTAAGGAGGGGGTACCTGGACAGTATTGTGGGTGAGGTAAGGAGGGGGTACCTGGACAGTATTGTGGGTGAGGTAAGGGAGGGGGTACCTGGACAGTATTGTGGGTGAGGTAAGGAGGGGGTACCTGGACAGTATTGTGGGTGAGGTAAGGAGGGGGTACCTGGACAGTATTGTGGGTGAGGTAAGGAGGGGGTACCTGGACAGTATTGTGGGTGAGGTAAGGAGGGGTACCTGGACAGTATTGTGGGTGAGGTAAGGAGGGGGTACCTGGACAGTATTGTGGGTGAGGTAAGGAGGGGGGTACCTGGACAGTATTGTGGGTGAGGTAAGGAGGGGGTACCTGGACAGTATTGTGGGTGAGGTAAGGAGGGGGTACCTGGACAGTATTGTGGGTGAGGTAAGGAGGGGGTACCTGACAGTATTGTGGTGAGGTAAGGAGGGGGGTACCTGGACAGTTTTGTGGGTGAGGTAAGGAGGGGTACCTGGACAGTATTGTGGGTGAGGTAAGGAGGGGGGTACCTGGACAGTATTTGGGTGAGGTAAGGAGGGGGGTACCTGGACAGTATTGTGGGTGAGGTAAGGAGGGGGGTACCTGGACAGTATTGTGGGTGAGGTAAGGAGGGGGGTACCTGGACAGTATTTTGGGTGAAGTAAGGAGGGGGTACCTGGACAGTATTGTGGGTGAGGTAAGGAGGGGGGTACCTGGACAGTATTGTGGGTGAGGTAAGGAGGGGGGTACCTGGACAGTATTGTGGGTGAGGTAAGGAGGGGGGTACTTGGACAGTATTCATCATACATACGCACAGGTAAATCCTCCATCATACCTGACTCAAGTGATGATTACAGACAAGAATGATTGCAGGAAACGACGCTTCACCATTTTCACAGCTCAGCATCGCCTAGACAAGAGGTAACTGAACATAGGGTGCCTCCACTCGGGCCACTTTTATTGTAGACGTTTCGCTCCTGAGATCTTGATCACTTCAAATATATGAAATCATCAAAGTCTCAAGACTGAAACATTTTCGATAAACATGTCCTGAGTACACGTATTCCTGTCTATTTTAATCTAGTTGTTGATGTATCAGTACCACTCGTCCGTGGTTACAATAATAAAATATAAATATATATATAATAATATATATATATATATATATAAATATATATATATATATATATATATAAAATATATATAATATATATATAAAATATATTCCAGTGCATTAGTCAAGAAGATTGTTCCCGAACGCTTGAGAGACGTGGTAGGAGCTCAAGACCCCAGGTTTACTGAAGCAGCGATTCGGTGGGGCACCCTTACAGATTCCTCCAGTAGACCAGCTGCTCCCAAAGAACACAAACAGTCCCACTGGGACAAACCGATCATGGAAAAAATCGCCAACACAATGCTCTCCAACGCCTCAGGAAAGGACAAAGCTCGTCTCCTGGCAGTGAAGGCACCACACTCAGGAGATTTCCTGTTAGCTGTTCCCAATTCCTCCTTGGGCACCCGTCTCGACCCACGGGCCATTCGGATTGGTGTTGCTCTTCGCCTAGCCGCCTCCATCCTCACCGAACATAGGTGTATTTGCGGCAGGGCGACAGCTGATCAATTCGGACTTCATGGTCTCGTGTGTCACACAGCAGAAGGGAAGTATGCCAGGCATGAGGAGGTCAATGACATCATAAAGAGAAGCCTCGCCACAGCCCGTTGCCCAGCTCAACGGGAACCCCAAGTGCAGAGGTCTGACGGAAGTCTAAAGCGTCCTGATGGAGCCACTATGCTACCTTGGAAGGATGGAAAGCAGACTGCCAGGGACTACACATGTGCCACCACATTGGCAGACACCTACTTGCCATACTCCGTAGTGGAAGGGGGTGGAGCTGCCAGCCACAGGGAGACCCAGAAGATCTGCAAATATGAAGACCTTCCCCCTTGCTATAACTTCATCCCAATAGGGTCGGAGACCCTTGGAGCATGGGGCAAGTGTGCTCTAAAGTTCCTAATAGAGCTGGGTGAAAAGCTCATCATAGAAACCAAGGACCACAGGGCGACCAGCTTCCTCTTTCAGAGACTCAGTGTTGTGATCCAGAGAGGAAATGCCTGCAGCATTCTGGGCACGCGGCCCACCACCGGGGAGCTGGACGAAGTATTCGAGATGTAGCTCTGAGTTACCTATATTGTTTTACTTTCTATCGTATTTTTGCGAATGTTTTGTCAATGTATTTTGTCTTTAAATAAAATATATATAAAAAATATAGGGGGTGGTAGGAGAAAATTCTCAAACAGCTTCAGGGAGAACCTTGAGTTTTCCCTGAAGCAAGTTTATTCTTTTCTCTGAGGATGAGGGTCCCTATGACAGTTCTAGAGGTGGTACCTCCCTATATATATATATATATATATATATATATATATATATATATATATATATATATATATATATATATAATATATATATATATATATATATATACATATAATAATATGTATATATATATATATATATATATATATATATATATATATATATATATATATATATATATATATATATAATATATATATATATTATATATATATATATATGTCGTGCCGAATAGGTAAAATTGGTCAATTAGCAAGAACTCATTTATAATCCTTTCTGAAAAAATTCTCTTATACGCTTAAAGTTTTTTTTATGTTAATGTAAAAATTAATAATTTTGTACTAGAAGTATCTTAGAAAACTTATCTAACCTTATTATAATAAGCGCAATTTAATTTAGCCTAATTCAACTAAATATATTTTAGATAAGTTTACAATAATTTAATAATAAACACAATGAAATATATTTTTTTTTTCGTTAGGTTCAGAATGATTTTTGCGAAATTATTGCATACACAAATTTTCGCTTGCCTTATTCGGCATGAAAAGCGTTGCTGTTTAAGCCAAAATCGTAAGTTTTACCTATTCGGCACGACTTTATATATATTTATATAATTATTTACTAACATTGTTCCTCAGGCCAGAGGAGCCTTGAACCTATGCACCTTGACACCTGACACGAGCAGCAGTGGCTAGTACTGTACCAGACCAGCCGCACATATAACTCTGGTCTAAGATCCGGCAGTATCAGGATGTCCTAACACATCTCACGTAGGTCAGTGCATGCAGGAGTTGAGACGGAATAATTTATCACCGGCCTGGTTGCACTTGCTCCGAGAAATGCCTACTTTTCACTTGGTGCCCAGAGTTTTGTGTATTGTCTAGCTTAGTGGGTATTATACTGTGACTTACTGCTCGTGTGGGGAGTCAAGGTCAGTAGGAGGTTCATAGCTTCTCTGGCCTGATATCAAGTGTTTATAAATAATCTCGCTTGTTCGCGGCTTGTTGAACAAATATTACGTCTTCTTCAATAACTCAGCATGAGAGTGCACTATGTATCACAAATGGTAAGACTGTCAATGAATCCTTCAGCTATCTCCGTTTCTGAGAGCCAGCCTGAAGAAACAATAAGTGTAACTAGTATGACTTACGCGACGGGCTGGAGTTTTGAGACTCTATGACCGCGGGTTCAATCCCGGCCGGGGGTATGGTTTATTTGCAATCGTGTCATTACGATTTCTTAAGTCATGTTGACGGCAGTGAAGGGACTTGAGCTAGAGTTCGTCACAGCCACGCTAGCTGGAGATTCGTCTGTAAAAACTTGCATTTGTGGTCACAGAGGTGCCTGTGCTAACTTTCCTATGGATGGATGAATGGATGAATCTTATTGTGGATGGATGAATCTTATTGTGGCTAGCTGGTCTAGTGGCTAACGCGACGGGCTGGAGTTTTGAGACTCTATGACCGCGGGTTCAATCCCGGCCGGGGGTATGGTTTAGTGTAACTAGTATCATGTATCAGTAACAGTCAGCGTGAGGAAGCAATATGCAACAGTGTGTATCACTATTACCAAGACTCTCAACATTCCCCTTACGGATCAGTCACCAAGAATCAGCCTGTGGTAGCATTATGCATTACTACGTATCACTATTTATCTCTAAGAGTCAGTCTCAAAAAGCATTATGTATCACGATATATGATAATTAAATCATGTATCACACAGTGTACACAAGGAAGGCAGACGCTAACCAATTCTCTGGTCTGGTCGACTCTTGACTTGTCTCGTAATCCAGGTAGTAAAATTTTTAATGGCTCTGCCAATGATGTCTCTTAGTGAGTCAGATTTTATTGCTCTTTTCATTATGTTTTGTTCTTTTTCATCTATTACGTCTTTGTTCTATTTATGTCTTATTTATCTGCATTTGTTTTATTTGCGATTTTTTTGTTTCATAAAGAGCATTATTATTATTATTATTATTATTATTATTATTATTATTATTATTATTATTATTATTATTATTATTATTATCATCATCATCATCGTGGGAATGGGCCATAGAGCGCCAGGGAAATGGGAGGTAATCAGGTTTGATCTGAAGGAAGGGTATTTCTGATTCCTTGGATCAAGATCACTTCAACAAAGCACCTCTCTTGAAGGAGATGTTATTGAGGGTTTGGCTCATTAATAACAAGATGCCATTCAACCACAGTTGTTATTGTTATGACTCTTTGTTGAGGTTGGTGAAGCTAATTCTTTGGTTCGTTAATTTATCCTTCGCCTCTGGTGATATGCTGGGTGTTGTGTGCACCCCAAGACTTCTGCAGTGTATCCAAGTTCTCCTAAAGTCCGTTTCCGTTTTCTTTCACATATATGAGATTCAATTACTTCTTGCACTTAGGTATAGGAGGAACAATACCAGTTGAAGTACTGATCTTTGTAGCACCCTGTTCTCCATTCTCATATATTCAGATACTTCTCCCAAATCATCACGGCCGTCTTACATATTCCTTGATTTGTTGTAGCATTTTTCATGCTGCTTCTGATTGCTTCTCCAGTTTGTGGCTTTCCCTCTGGTGTGATAAGCTGTCAAACAACCTGCAGTCCAGGAAAACACAATCCCTCTCCTGATTTATCTCCGTTGCTGTGTCTAAGATCTCTGTACCTTCATGAAATAAGATTTTCCTTCATTAAACCCATTTTGGCTGTTTGTGAACACGCGTTCCTCTAAGTGTTTCATCGCTGTAATTCTAATTATATTCTGCAGTGCCTTTAAGATACAGTTTAAGGATTCAGGTCTGTAGGATAGAGCTGCCTGCTTCTTGCCCTGTTTGAAGACGAGGGCAGTGTTTCTTTTTTTCAGATAACTTGTAAATTCTTTCTAGTGGATTACCCAGCTCCTCTGCGCCTTCCTTCGGTATCCATGGAGATGGACTATCAAATCCCCTGTCATTCATTGAGTCAGGTTTCCTTTAGAGATTCCTATTTCCTCCTTTCGTCTGTCCTTTCCTTTCTTGTTGAGTTTCCTAGATTGTCCCTATTTCTCTGAGACTTTCTTCAGTTTATTATTCAGCGTCTGCACTTGCCTCCTTGTTCTTAGTGAGTCTTTTTCTTTCCTTAAGACTTAATTTCTGAATCTTTACAATCCACTTCCTCCTAATGCGACTTCATAGTAATTTTGGCCCCGATTCTGGTTCCGACTTGACTTTCATGCTGGCTTATTCTCTAACTAGCTCCCTGCTTCCCTTCTTAATCCTGACTATTTATTCCTGGCTCGTCGACTCAGTGCCACTCATCACAGTTGACTGAGAATCAATTCCCAGGTGAATACAGCTCACGTACATTTGAGAGACAGATGGCAGAGAACGTGGAACCCCACGCCGAGATTATCAGAAAAGAAAAACTATTTACTTTTACTTACATTAAGAATTATCGCTTATTATCTAGATGTGAGAGTCATAGAAAAACAGAAGGTTCTCTCCCCACCTTGTACTTCCTCCTGCCACTGCCAGCATGAAAACAGACAAAAAATATATCATATCAAAACTGGGAAAATGACATGGAATTTACAAGAGGGTTGGAACTAGATGGAAAACGCGGGCTATAACTATAATACTGTTTCTGTCTTAGACTACACCTGTTACTCCACTTACAAAGGTGTGTGCACCAGTGGTTCTGCTGGCTACCACTAGTTCTGCCATGACCACCACAACCCTCTGTACCTACCACTGCCACTATTATTGACTGTTACCTCAACTGATCGTTCTGACGCAACAAAAAAACTTCTTTGTCTCTCACATGCTTTATTTGTATTTAATTCATCTTTTTTATTTATTACTGTAAATAATTTCTTATTTTTCTGCTCAATTCTCTCTCTCTGTTCAGTTCTTTCTTTGCTCTCGCTCTTTTATAGGTTTTCAAGCTCTTTTGCATCTCATTTTCATTTTTGTGTACATCTGAGTAACGCACTGACTGTCATGATTTATCCTCTTGCCTGTTCTCTCGGGAATTAATTTCCGTTCCTCCTTCTGGCGTTTCTGAGCTTATCTTCCATTAATCAATTTGCAGTCTTTCCTGCTAGAGCTCCCTCTTACTCTATTTGTTTCGGGAACACTCATCTTCTGTGGAGGTCATACCACCCACAGGAATGAAGACACAGACATGTGTAGTGGAACAAAGTCTGTATAGAGCAAACTGATGCCACATACAGATCTGGAATTGCTGCCATGTTGATGCCACATACAGATCTGGAATGGCTGCTATGTTGATGCCACATACAGATCTGGAATGGCTGCTATGTTGATGCCACATACAGATCTGGAATTGCTGCCATATTGATGCCACATACAGATCTGGAATTGCTGCTATGTTGATGCCACATACAGATCTGGAATTACTGCCATATTGATGCCACATACAGACCTGGAATTGCTGCCATATTGATGCCACATACAGATCTGGAATTGCTGCCATATTGATGCTACAAAGAGATCTGGAATTGCTGCCACAATGATGCCTCATACAGATCTGGTGCCACATAGATGTATACCTCTGTAAGAGGTGTCCCACTAACGATTTTCATCTGTTACATGCGTCTGTGTCTTTAACACTAGCCAATTCTTTCTCTGAATGATTCACGTGGGTTTAGCGTACCACATACCTACCTTCAACACTAATATTCCTGCAGTTCGCTGCTGTAATCTCACCTGCGTCCTCCACTTATGTATTCCTCTGTAGTTTCACTTCTGCCAGGTAAAGAAAGTCCAATACCGTGTTGCTGCTTCCCAGTGGTATGTCACAGTCAAAATCTTATAAATCTGAATTGTTTACTGTGAAAAACCAGGTCATATCTTCTGCCAGTTTTCTTGTAGTGCTGTTCAAACGTTGGCGTAGGATGAAGAATTGGATTCATGTGCAACATCTGGGTGTTTTTATTAGTGGCTTTATCAGCACAAATTCAAGGACGCAATTTAAAGACAGTAGAACTATATACAACAAAGATGAGGCAATCAGTCCCTCAGCCTGGAAATGGTGAGGAGCACCGTAGTCGTGAAGAATTTTAAGCACAGGCATGAAGATTGGCGCTTAGGAAATTCTCCATCTGGAACACTCTATCACTTTCTCCACCACTCTCTTCCTGCTCAATTCTTGTGAATAAAGGAATCCATGGATAGAAGTTTCGCGTTGTTTCTATATGCTTTCTTTGTCACTACATCTGTGAGGGCGGTTCTGTTATGTAGATACTTCCGTGTTGGTCTCCTGTTGTTTGCTGGTGGGTTGTATATTACTTCAACTATTTATCTTGGCCTCGAAGTAATGATAAATTCTATGATATAGCGACACTCTTATGATAGGGGTCAAGGGTTTTTCTATCCAGGTCTGTGGCAACACTTGTTGTTTGATCAAGCACGATGTTGCTGTTAGCGGTCCGCAGAGCTGCATAGCCATCACACTCTTGCCCTTCAAGGAAAAGCTCCAAGGATTACACCCCGATTTCATATAGACATTGATGTAGAATTGATGGTTGTGTTAGACCTATCAGTAGTAGCCAGGGCCTGCTTTCACCTTTCCTATAACTATCTGTGCCAGTAAGTGAGCCATGATTCACATGTGTCATAACATCTCCGTGATTCACCTGTTATTAAATCTCCACGATTCACCTGTGTCATAACGTCCATGATTCACCTTTCATTTCATCTCCATCATTCACCTGTCATTATGTTTCCCTGATTCACCTATGTCATTACTATTCTACACGACCTCTGTCTTGATCTATCACACTAATTCCAGTGGTCTTGGACCTCACAATTCAAACAATCTATCTGTCTACATTTTCAATTCTTATAAACGTTTTGTTTGTCATACAGCCTGTCCTAGGTGTCCTGTCTGCCAAGGTCGTCTAGCTGAGTTAGTTCAACCACTACATATTTTCACAACATGGCGCAGTCTGTGAGAAGGCGTTTGCACACTGTGTGCCTTGAATTGGTGCGTGGTGCAATAACGCCTCAGTCTGCACAAGTGCTTTTACCGCAAATAATCCGTGACACCTATGGTGTTGCGGATCAAGAACTGTATGGTGTGGCGCTAAATGGTGCCTTTCGTATTTTCGTCAAGTTGAGATCAGCTGGAGTGTATGAACGGGCCTGTTGACAAGTACGTCAAGGAAAGGAGCGTGAACGTTAATTCACGATAGCGTGTTCGACTGCATCGACGTGTCTAGGCATTACACATGGGTGAAATCGAAATGTGCGCCATTTGAGGCGACGAGACTGATCTGCGGAATGTATTTGAACAGTATGGACCTGTACACCTGGCTATGGCTGGTAAATGGACGGATGGGGCGTATGCCAGCTTGCCGGATGGTACGTTCACGATCAAGATGACGTTGAGGCATTCCATCCCGTCTTAACGTCAATAACTGGACGCAATTTAGGACGCATGCAGGTAATGGGTGTATCTACGCTGGGCACAAAGACGTGTAGGTTATGTGGTGCATATGACCATATGGCGGCCCAGTGTGGGAGATGGCAGCGGAGACAGGACCTAGGTAGTGAGATGGTGAAAGAGCCAGAACCGGAGGTGGGTGGTTAGACACATATGCAACAGTTAGACAACTTTATTCCGAAACGTTTCGCCTACACAGTAGGCTTCTTCAGTCGAATACAGAAAGTAGGCAGGAACAGTAGAGATGTGAAGACGATGTAATCAGTCCATCACCCTTAAAGTCGTAGAATTTGAGGTTGTCAGTCCCTCGGCCTGGAGAAGTTCAGATCCATGTCAGGAACAATCTGAAGATCAAGCGACAGTGCGGAGACTTAAATACGTCGGAAGGAAGGTGCCAGGGTATAGTGTAGTAGTAGTAGTATAGTAGTAGTGAGGAGGCAACTGAAGGACCCATGTCCCTCTCATATCCAACCCTTCTCACTTGGAAAAGCTGTTTCAGGTGTTTTCTGTACCAAGATGCCACGTGTTTGCAGTGTCTGACAAGATGAACATCAAAATGGTATACAATAACCGACCAGGTTTGTTAGGTAATACACATATTGCAACAGTTAGACAACTTTTCCGAAACGTTTCGCCTACACAGTAGGCTTCTTCAGTCGAATACAGAAGTAGGCAGGAACGAGTAGAGATGTGAAGACGATGTAAGCAGTCCATCACCCTAAAGTCGTAGAATTTGAGGTTGTCATCCCTCGGCCTGGAGAAGTTCAGTTTCCATAGTCAGGAACTATCTGAGATCAAGCGACAGTGCGGAGACTTAAATACTGTCGGAAGAGAGGTGCAGGGTAGTAGTAGTAGTAGTAGTAGTAATAGTGTAGTGAGAGGGCAACTGAGAGGTCCCCCCCCATGTCCCCTCTCAGAATCCAACCCTTCTCACTTGAAAGCTTGTTCAAGGTGTTTTCAGTACCAAAGATGCCACGTGTTTGCAGTGTCTGACAGAGATGAAACATCAAAAGGTATATCAATATCGACAGTTGTTAGGTAAGACACATATGCAACAGTTTAGACAACTTTATTCCGAAAAAACGTTCACGCCTACACAGTAGGCTTCTTCAGGGTCGAATACAGAAAGTAGGCAGGAACATAGATGATGTGAAGGACGATGTAATCAGTCCCATCACCCTTAAAGTCCTGAGAATTTGAGGTTGTCAGTCCCCTCGGTCCTGGAGAAGTTCAGTTCCATAGTCAGGACTACTGAAGATCAAGCGACAGTGCGAGACTGAAATACTGTCGGAAGGAGAGGTGCAGGGTAGTAGTAGTAGTAGTAGTAGTAATAGTAGTAGTGAGAGGCACCTGAGAGGTCATGTCCCTCTCAGAACAACCTTCTCACTTGAAAAGCTTGTTCAAGGTGTTTTTCTGTACCGAAAGATGCCACGTGTTCAGTGTCCTGACAAGATGAACATTCAAAATGGTATACAATACCGACCAGGTTTGTTAGGTAAGACACATATGCAAGCAAAAAAAAGTTAGACAAACTTTATTCGAAACGTTTTTCGCCTACACAGTAGGCTTCATTCAGTCGAATACAGAAAGTATCAGGAACAGTAGAGATGTGAAGACGATTAATCAGTCCCACTCACCCTTAAAGTCGTAGAATTTGAGGTTGTCAGTCCCTTCGGCCTGGAGAAGTTCAGTTCCAATAGTCAGGAACTATCTGAAGATCAAGCGACAGTGCGGAGACTTAAATACTGTCGGAAAGAGAAGGTGGCAGGGTAGTAAGTAGAGTAGTAGTAATAAATAGTAGTATGAGAGGCAACGAGAGGTCATGTCCCTCTCAGATCCACCCTTCTCACTTGAAAAGCTTGTTCAAGGTGTTTTCTGTACCCAAGATGCCACGTGTTGCAGTGTCTGACAAGATGAGAACAACAAAATGGTATACAATACCGACAGGTTGTTAGGTAAGACACATATGCAACAGTTATACAACTTTATTCCGAAACGTTTCGCCTTACACGTAGGCTTTATCTTCATCGAATACAGAAGTAGGCAGGAACAGTAGAGATGTAAGACGATGTGAATTCAGTCCATAAAGTCGTAGAATTTTGAGGTTGTCAGTCCCTCGCCTGGAGAGTTCATTCCATAGTCCAGGAACTATCTGAAAGATCAAGCGACAGTGCGGAGACTTAAATACTGTCCGGAAAGGAGAGTGTGCGGTAGTAGTAGTAGTAGTAGTGGAAGTAATAGTAGTAGTGAGAGCAACTGAGAGGTCATGTCCCCTCTCAGATCCAACCCTTCTCACTTGAAAGCTTGTTTCAAGGTGTTTTTCTGTACCAAGATCCCACGTGTTGCAGTGTCTGACAAGATGAACCATCAAATGGTATACAATACCGACAGGTTGTTAGGTAAACACATAATGCAAACAGTTAACAACTTTATTTCCGAAACTTTCGTCTTGTTCGCCTACCACAGTAGGCTTCTTCAAGTCGATACAGAAAGTAGGCAGAAAGACAGTAGAGATGTGAAGACATGTAATCAGTCCATCACCCTTAAAGTCGTAGAATTTGTGGTTGTCAGTCTCCCTCGGCCTGGAGAAGTTCAGTTCCATAGTCAGGAACTATCTGAAGATCAAGCGACACAGTGCGGAGACTTAAATACTGTCGGAAGGAGAGTGCAGGGTAGTAGTAGTAGTAGTAGTAGTAATAGTAGTAGTGAGAGCAACTGAGCGGTCATGTCCCTCTCAGATCGCAACCCCTTCTCACTTGAAAAGCTTGTTCAAGGTGTTTTCTGTACCAAGATGCCACGTGTTGCAGTGTCTGACCAAATGAACATTCAAAATGGTATACTATACCGCAGGTTGTTAGGTTAAACCACATATGCAAGCAACAGTTAGACAACTTTATTCCGAAAACGTTTTTTCGCCAACAACATAGGCTTCTTCAGTCGAATACAGAAAGTAGGCAGAACAGTAGAGATGTAAGACGATGATAAATCAGTCCATCACCACACCCTTAAAGTCGTAGAATTTGAGGTTGTCAGTCCTCTCGGCCTGGAGAAGTCAGTTCCTAGTCAGGAACTAGCTGAAGATCAAGCGACAGTGCGAGACATTAAATAACTTGTCGGAAGGAGAAAGGTGCAGGTAGTAGTGAGTAGTAGTAGTAGTAAGTACTGTTCCTGCCTACTTTCTTATTCGACTGAAGAAGCCTATGTGTATGCGAAACGTTTCGGAATAAAGTTTGTCTAACTGTTTGCATATGTGTCCCTTAACCTAACAACCTGTCGGGTATTGTATACCATTTTGATGTACATCTTGTCAGACACTGCAAATACGTGGCATCTTGGTACAGAAAACAACACTTGAAAACAAGCTTTTCCAAGTGAGAAGGGTATGGATCTGAGAGGGACATGACCTCTCAGTTTGCCTCTCACTTACTACTATTACTAATACTAGGCTACTACTACTACCCTGCAACCTCTCCTTCCGACAGTATTAAGGTCTCCCACTGTCCGCTATGATCTTCAGATAGTTCCTGACTATGAACTGAACATTCTCCACCGAGGGACCTGACAACCTCAAATTCTACGACTTAAGGGTGATTGGACTGATACACGTCTTCACATCATCTACTGTTTCCTGCCTACTTTCTGTATTCGACCTGAAGAAGCCTACTGTGTAGGCGAAACGTTTTCGGAATAAAGTTGTCTAACTGTTGCATATGTGTCTTACCTAACAACCTGTCGGTATTGTATACCATTTTGATGTTCATCTTGTCCAGACACTGCAACACGTGCATCTTGTACAGAAAACACCTTTGAACACGCATTTCAGAGTGAGAAGGGTTGATCTGAGAGGGACATTACCTCTCAGTTGCCTCCACTACAACTATTACTACTACTACTACTACTAAAACCCTGCACCTCTCCTTCCGACAGTATTTAAGGTCTTCTCCGCACTGTCGCTTGATCTTCAGATAGTTTCCTGACTATGGAACTAGAAACTTCTCTTCCTCCAGGCCGATGGACTGACAACCCTCAAATTCTATCGACTTTAAGGGTGTGGACTGATTACATCTTCTCGACATCTCATACTGTCCTGCCTACTTATCTGTATTTCGACTGAAGAAAGCCACTGTTAGGCGAAACGTTTCGGAATAAAGTTGTCTAACTTGTTGCATATGTGGTCTTACCTAACAACCTGTCGGTATTGTATACCATTTGATGATCATCTTGTCAGACACTGCAACACTGTGGCATCTTGGTACGAGAAAACACCTGAAAAGCTTTTCAAGTGAGAAGGGTTGGATGCTGAGAGGGACATGACCTCTCAAGTTTGCCTCTCACACTACTATTACTAACTACTACTACTACTACTACCCTGCACCTCTCCTTCCGACAGTATTTAAGTCTCCTGCACTGTCGCTTGATCTTCAGATAGTTCCTGACTATGGACTGAACTTCTCAGGCCTCGAGGACTGACAACCTCAAATTCTACACTTTAAAGGTGATGGGACTTGATACATCGTCTTCACATCTCTACTCTTTCCTGCCTATTTTCATGTATTCGATGAGAAGCCTACGTGTAGGCGAAACGTTTCGGAATAAAGTTTCTAACTGTGCATCTGTGTCTACCTAACAACCTGTCGGTATTGTATACCAAAAAATTTTTGATGTTCATCTTGTCAGACACCTGCAACACGTGGCATCTGGTACAGAAAACACCTTGGAACAAGCTTTTCCAAGTAGAAGGGTTGGATCTGAGAGGGACATGACCTCTCAGTTGCCTCTCACTACTACTATTACTACTACTACTACTACTACTACCCTGTCACCTCTCCTTCCGACAGTATTTAAGTCTCCGCACTGTCGCTTGTCTCCCAGAAGTTTCCTGACTATGGAACTGAACTTCTCAGGCCGAGGGACTGACAACTCAAATTCTACGACTTAAGGTGATGGACTGATTACATCGTTCCTTTCACATCTCTACTGTTCCGCCTACTTTCTGTATCGACTGAAGAAGCCTACTGTGTAAGGCGAAACGTTTCGGAATAAAGTTTGTCATAACTGTTGCATATGTTCCTTTACCAACAACCATGTCGGGTATTGTATACCATTTTGATTTCAACCGGAGTGGGTCATGCTGATGAGTCCCTGTACATAGAAGTGGCCTTCCTGGGAGTGAGGAAGTGGAGCGTGAGCTGCACTGTGGGTACCAGCCCATCACTGTCACATTTAGTGAAGTGAGGCATCTGCCTAGGAGAAACGGGAAGACTGTGCAGATTGTGACGTGCGGGTAGAGGGAGCACTGGTGAACGTGAAGGAAAAATCCTTTGAGGAAGAAAGGTTCTGAGGATAACTGAGAATGGTTGAGAGCAGTACTGTATACAATTGAAGATGAGCAAACTTGAAGATTGGCGAACATTGCAGATGACTCGCCAGGAGTGGTGGAAGTGATTGAGGTGAATTGCTGGATTCACAGGGGAGTGCATCCGTGAGTTAAGAAAGGATGCAGAAGTGTCACCCGTAAGAGGGCGGCGACATATTCCGACTCGATGATGTTTTTTTTGACCCCGGCACAGAGACCGGGAAAAAGCCGTGGGTTGATGTGGTGCGTGGGATCTAAAGGTACGCCTGGTCCGGTGTTGGATCAGGGGAAGCCACAAGTGGGCAGTGGAGAGAAAGTGGAGAAGCAGACACACTGGAAGCGTGTCGGTGAAAGTGAAATGGGGCAGGGGTGAAATCACATAAGTGGTTTCCGGTGCATGACAGTGAATATTAATGGATTGTGTGCGAGTGAGAAGCGTCTGGGGTAAGGGGATTTTTAAGACGTATGCTATAGACATTGTTTTTGTGCAGGAACATAATTTCAAGCTGGGAAGGGAATTGGAGGTGGATGGGTACAGAGTGTTTGTGATGTATTCGGAGCGAATGAAGGGAGGGGTGGGTATCCTGATCCGAGAGACGAGCCCGTTTGTTGTTCTTAGGAGTGAAGGGGGGGGGTCGTGTGTTAAGAATAGATGGGTGGTGGAGAGGTGAGAGGATGGCAGTAGTTTGTGTGTATGTGCCGGCTGAGAATGATGTAAGGGTAAAGAATGAATTTGTGAATAACGTATTGGTATATTATTTGCGGTCATTACCGTCAGTGACAATAGTTGGTGGCGACTGGAACTGTGTGGTGCGAAGGAAGGATGTGGAACCGAGAGGGGCAGGGTGTTTTTTGGCAGGTTTAGGGGATCTATTGAGAGGTGTGGGATTGAGGGATATAGTTGATGGAGGGGATTGCGAGATAGAGCACACATTTCATAGAAGGGATATGCTGCACGATTAGATAGGTTGTATGTGACAAGGGGAGTGAGGGTGACGCGGGTGCAGACGGTGAATGTCGTTTATTCAGATCATAGGGCGGTTTATGCTGATTTAAATTGGGACGGTTTGCCTAAGAGGTATTTGGGGTACTGGAAGCTGAATGTAGAGCTACTGGGTGAGGGGGTGGAGGGAGGGGATTTTGAAAGTTTGTGGGAGGACTTATGGGGTGGGGGTAAGAGTGCAAGCGATTTATTGGGGTGGTGGGATGGGGTTGCGAAGAGGAGGATCAGACAATATGTGCGAAGGGGAAAGAATGAGGCATGGATGACATATGGGCTTCAACAGTATTTAGAGGGGCGTTGCAGGGTTGTTATCAGAGGGGTGCTGTGAAAGGTGTGTATCCAATGGAGGAAATTGAAGCGTTAAAGTGGCAGATAAGGGATATGCACAATGAGAGATTTGATGAGGCGAGGGTGCAAGGTGGGTTAGAGGAGGCGATTTGGGGTGACAGGCCGTCAGCCTGTGTGTTACGGGCCAGCGGAGACGCAGGTAGGCAATGGAAATTGATAAGCTGGTAGTACACGAGACTTAGGGGGTATAGTAGGGTCAGGAGTTGCGAACTACTAGAGGGTATGAGTGGTTTTTGATAGTTGGTTTGAAAATATTTGCGGAGTGAAGGTGTGAACGGTTGAGGATTTAGAGAGATTGGGAGAGGAATGTAATCTTGTGTGCTGAGTGGGAAGTGATCGTTATGCATTTGGGAGGGGATATTGAAGAGGGGTGAGGTATGGAAGAGCTTTGGAGAATATGGCGTAGAGGTAAAGCGGCAGGAATTATGGGCTACCTTGTGAAATTCTATGTGAAGCATTGGATCGTGATTGAAGGATTTTTTTAGTGAACCTGATGAATGTGATGAAAAGTGAGGGGTGGATGGGGTGAGTTGCAGTGTACCGCAGTAGTAGTTTTGATTCCGAAAGGGGGGAAGGACCTAGACAGAGCATGAATACAGGGCGTTGTCGTTGTTATGTTGCTGATTATAAGATATTCGCAAAAATCTTGGGGAACTGGTGAAGTGACACGTGATAGATTAAAGTTGTTGCGTGAGAGTCAGCAAGGGGTGCTGGGAGGCGATGTATGAGGGAAAGGAATAAAAGATTGTGTGGGAAAGTATGGAGGGGGAGAATAAAGGGGGGGGAGTTGTCTTAGCATTGGAATTGGCGGATGTGTATGATTGCGTTAGAACGAGAGTCACTGTGGCATATCTTACGCAGGCAGGGTTTTGGGGAAAGATGGTACGTTGGATTGAGACTTTGTATAATAGGGTAGGTGTACGTTTGAGGTGAATGGGAAATTGGCAGTGTAGTGTGTTTCAAGGCGGTTTAGGCATAAGGCAGGCTGGGTTTACCCTTGTCTCAACCGTTGTTTTGCTTGTATACAGGACCTTTTTGCAGGGAGTGGTGCAATGTTTAGGGGTGGTTCGTGGTGTGGAGAATGGAGGGATGGGAATAATAGGGTTATGTGGAATGATACAACCAATTCTAATTGAGCAGGGAGGAAAGTTTACAGAGGTCGAGGATGTAATTGGTGGTTTTTGAATGAGTTACAGGTTTAAAGTGATGTGGATATAAATCGAAATTATTGGTCTTTAGGATTTGGGTAGGGAGGATGCGATGGGAAAAAGCTGTGCGTTGGTGTATGTGGTGGAAGACTAATAGGTGTGTGTGGGATAATTTATTGCGGGAATGCCGGGGAGGCATGGATGGTTAATATGGGGAGGGCAGTGGATAGGTTGGTGGGTAGGTTTAAATGTTTTTGAGACCCATGCATTTGAGTACATCTACGTGGAATAGTGGTAAACTGTACTGTTATATAGTATGGGTCTGGCATGTGGCAGCAGTATATCCGTGGCAGACCTGACATAACTAGAAGGTAAAAAGGTTTTTCGGTTTATATAGGGGTCTGGGAGGTGACTGGTTGGGGTAGGAAGTCTGTTGTTTTTTTTTATGCTACCGGTCGACAAAGGTGGATTGGGGTTAATTAGATTCAAGATTATGGGTTAAGTGTATATATTTGAAGAGGGAGGTTTCTCGAGTGGACGGACGTGTGGGGGAAGGGTGTGCAAGCATTATATGAGGAGGCACGAAGGTGGTGGTAGGCATGTCTTGGCTACGGGTAGGTGTTCTGGAGCGTGCTGTAGGGGTGAGGGTGTTGACATGTTGAGGGCATATATTACCCAATGTATGCATGAGGGAGGACATTGGGTAGTAAGGTTTTGGGTTACATACAGGTGCGCATCAGGTCCATGAGTGAGAGAGTGCCCCCCCCCCCCCCCCCCCTCCCCCCTCCCCCCCCCCCCCCCCCCCCCCCCCCCCCCCCCCCCCCCCCTTGACCCCCCGTAATGTTCGTTTCCTGTAATGGAATATTGCCTTTGGTGTGGTGCTTCGGGAGAGAGGGTTGATGATGGAGGGACGTATGTAGGGCGTGTGGGGATAGGGGACAGCTTATATGTAGTATATTTTTGTAAAAAATTGGAGTGTATACGGGAGTGATGGGGGGTTTTTGAGGGGGGTGGGTGGGGGGGGGATACGGAAATTAAGGGCATTGAGTTTAATGGGGAGGTGCGGAAGAGTCTGTTGCAGCGGCTTTGGTGTCATCAAAACGGTTTTGGTTTTTCGTATCATGGGCCAGAGGGGTAATGGGGAGGTTTTGGGCAAAAGAAGGTTTTGGCGCAACAATGTCAAAACATTTGTCGTAATGGGGGATAAACGGAAGTGGGAAAGGGCTTTTCCTGAAGGATACGGAGTTTTGAATTCAGAGGTTTTTTGGGGGAGTGAGGGGGGGGGGGATGTTTAGGAATTTCAGGGGTTGCCCGGGCTCGTCTCAGAATTTGGAATGTTGAGGAGTTCTTGATTGGGTGAAATTTTAAGGGAGTTGTGGGTGTGTTTTAAATAATTTTTTGGTTCGAAAAGGGGAAAAAATTGTTAAGATTTTTATGGACAGGAAGACAAAATCTGTGTGAATGTGAATATATACGGTCTACTCGGGTGGATAAAGAGATGTTTTGGTAAGAAAATTTTAAAGGTTTTAAAAAACAGGGCTGGTGGTTTTAAAAACAAAGGCGCGGGCGGAAAAAGCGACAAAGTCTGTCATAAAGAGAAATGCTGTGTGTGGGGTTTTTTCATCTAAAGAAAGCGTTGAAGAGAAATTTTATGACTCGATGGGGTTTTTTTAAAAAAACGGGGAGCAAAATTTATTAAGTTTGGGGTATTAAGGAGGGCAGACAAAAATTTTTGTAGGTTAATTGATAAAAATGTTTTTGGTCGGATAAAAATTGTCGAAAAAAGGTTTTAAAGAAAGCTTGAATTTTATTAAGAAAATTTTTTCTTAAAAAATAAAAAAGAAAAAATTTTCTAAATAACTATTGTGTAATTGCTTTAGGATATGAGTGGTTGGGTTTTACAATTGTATTATGGGAATAGGGGACAAGTAGGTTAAGTGAGGTGGGACAATCAGAAAACTTTTAGCGTGGTGAGGGGTTGGGGGATTTTTTTTAAACCATTTTTTTTTTAAAAAGAGGAATTTTTTTTGAAAAAATATACAACCAAAATAATTTAAAATTTTTATAATGAAAAATCCTCAACATTTATTAAAAAAATACCGTACATTTTTTGGGTTAATTGCTAGGGTTTTTGGCTCAATTTTTTTAAAAAACCCACCGAAGAAGGTGGGCGATTTACTAGAAAGTTTTGACACTAGGGAAATGTGGGCTTTTTAATATAAAGGATACGTTTCATTTCTTCGTTGCCCCGAAAAGTGATTGGTTTTTATTAAAAAAAAAAAAAAAAAAAACTAACCACCGAAAATTCCACGTTTCCAAGCCCCACCCCCATCACCAGACCAAGACACCCGAAACCACACCACCACACACACACACACACACACACCCCCACCACAAAACACCACACACCCAAAACAAAAACTGGCAGGAAACCAGTAAATGAAAAATGGGAAAAGTAGCAAACAAAAAGCAAAGGGGGCAGTGAAAAAGGTTATTCCCAAGGGAACAGTAACAACGGGGAAAACCAGAACAAGCCCCTGTTACCCACGGGGAAGGGGCAAAAACAAAGTCAAAAGAAAGGAAAAAGTCAGGGCAGAGAACACACGAAAATAGGGAGTCAGTCCGAGCCCGGAATGAGTACGCACAGGTAAGGAGGGGGGCCACAACAGTATGAAAAAGACAAGCTGAGAAAACAGACTGACCCCGAAAATGTTGTAAGCCAATAGGAGGAAACAACAGTCAAAGACCCGGGATCGATTTTGGACAGAAGGGGGAGAACCACAAGAAATTGATCAGGAGGGATTGAGGAGTGAAAAGGAGATTAAGGGGAAATTTTTACAGTGAGAAGGAAGGGGTGTGGGGGAAAACAAACAGAAGGGGAACATCAAGAGGGAATATACCAACAAGTGTTGGATGACATACGAACAACTGAGGAGGAGGTGAAGAAGCTCTTAAGTGACCTTGACACCTCAAAGGCGATGGGACCGGACAACATCTCCCCATGGGTCCTTAGAGAAGGAGCAGAGATGCTGTGTGTGCCTCTAACCACAATCTTCAACACATCCCTTGAAACTGGGCAACTACCTGAGAAATGGAAGACAGCTAATGTAGTCCCCATATTTAAGAAAGGAAACAGAAACGAGGCACTAAACTACAGACCTGTGTCTCTGACATGTATCGTGTGCAAGGTCATGGAGAAGATTATCAGGAGGAGAGTTGGTCGAACACCTGGAAAGGAACAAGATTATAAATGAAAACCAGCATGGGTTCATGGAAGGCAAATCTTGTATCACAAACCTCCTGGAGTTTTATGACAAGGTAACAGAAGTAAGACACGAGAGAGAGGGTTGGGTAGATTGCGTTTTCCTAGACTGCAGGAAGGCCTTTGACACAGTTCCCCACAAGAGATTAGTGCAGAAGCTGGAGGATCAGGCACACGTAAAAGGAAGGGCCTGCAATGGATAAGGGAATACCTGACAGGGAGGCAGCAACGAGTCATGGTACTGGAAGAGGTATCACAGTGGCGCCTGTTACGAGCGGGGTCCCACAGGGGTCAGTTCTAGGACCAGTGCTATTTTTGATATATGTGAACGACATGATGGAAGGAATAGACTCTGAAGTGTCCTGTTCGCAGATGACGTGAAGCTGATGAGAAGAATTAAATCGGACGAGGATGAGGCAGGACTGCAAAGAGACCTGGAGAGCTGGACATGTGGTCCAGTAACTGGCTTCTCGAATTCAATCCAGCCAAATGCAAAGTCATGAAGATTGGGGAGGGGCAAAGAAGACCGCAGACAGAGTATAGGCTAGGTGGACAAAGACTACAGACCTCACTCAGGGAGAAAGACCTTGGGGTGACCATAACACCGAGCACATCACCGGAGGCACACATCAACCAAATAACCGCTGCAGCATACGGGCGCCTGGCAAACCTGAGAATAGCGTTCCGATACCTTAATAAGGAATCGTTCAAGACACTGTACACTGTGTATGTTAGGCCCATACTGGAGTATGCAGCACCAGTCTGGAACCCACACCTGGTCAAGCACGTCAAGAAGTTAGAGAAAGTACAAAGGTTTGCAACAAGGCTAGTCCCAGAGCTCAAGGGAATGTCGTACGAGGAAAGGTTAAGGGAAATCGGACTGACGACACTGGAGGACAGAAGGGTCAGGGGAGACATGATAACGACATACAAGATACTGCGGGGAATAGACAAGGTGGACAGAGATAGGATGTTCCAGAGAGGGGACACAGGGACAAGGGGTCACAACTGGAAGCTGAAGACTCAGACGAGTCACAGGGACGTTAGGAAGTATTTCTTCAGTCATAGAGTTGTCAGCAAGTGGAATAGCCTAGCAAGTGAAGTAGTGGAGGCAGGAACCATACATAGTTTTAAGAAGAGGTATGACAAAGCTCAGGAAGCAGAGAGAGAGAGGATCCAGTAGCGATCAGTGAAGAGGCGGGGCCAGGAGCTGAGTCTCGACCCCTGCAACCACAATTAGGTGAGTACAATTAGGCGAGTACACACACCCGACGGCGAGCCTATTTTTTTTTTATTTTTTATTTAAAATATACAGTATACATGCATATCACACATTGACGTAATCATAATACATGAAACATTTATAAGAAAACATCCTTATAACTAACGGATGACAACCTACCCCTGAACATACATAATAAAATGGCAACTAGCCAAAAACTGACATTTGTATTCATATCTTGTATGAAACTGAATATATAAACTAATGCTTTGGCCTCTTACTGTACATTGTAATATTAGCATTTTATGTACATAAACATTCCATAGCTATTCATCCCCTAATTTTGTATGTTTTATTTAGAGCACAGGTATACAATATACATGTAATTATATATGATTAACTGAAATCACTAAACATGAAGCTATAATAAAAAATACACCATCCTTGTAACTAAACGATTTACTACCCACACCTGAATATACGTAACAAAAAGAGCTACAAAACTTGCAATGTTATAAACTCTGTATATGTAACTGTAACCATACATGAAAAACTTGCATCAAGAACATAGCACTTAACAAAAACAGTAACCAGGTTGTGACCTAAATTAATATACACTTAAATGTACTAAAACCAAACGTATATATATTTTTACATAAAACAAATGACTTTTAAAACAAAATTTTGTACAAGCCCCTCTCACCACACACAAGGTAAACAGTTGAACTTTGAAAAAAAACCCCCGAAACCCGAATGGTATGTAACCCTATTCATTAACCCCCTTTCGAGATAGCCCTTAATGGCCAACGTTCAAGCTTCTCCTATAGAAAACATTCATTACCCCCCCCCCTCTTTCTCTCATTTAGGAAACCCACCACTGTTTGGGCAGCTACAGTTCCTGTCGTCATTTTCCCCGATTTTCATGGCTTAAGCCTGTAATTGCAACGTATTCAATCACCAAACACATCAGCATTTTTTACGCATCATGATGCAATACCTAAACAATAATATATCCCAACCCTCTGACAGGGGTGTGTGGTAAGTGACCCAGCATGCGGCTTATTACACAGGGGGTAATACAGTCATCCTTGGGAATGCTACAAAGATAAAAACCTAAATTCCCCACTGTCTTCTGGACCCAACACTTAATCCAGCAGCATCACACGTCCTCCTAACCTACTAACCCCGAACCTTCCCTCTTTTCCCTCTAACCCATACACCCCCCCACCACCCCACAACACACACACACACACACACCACCAACAACACACACACACCCGACGGGACCCCTTTAAAAACCCCCCGGGAAGACATTTCAACCCTTGCCTTAGCCATGACAACCCCCCCCCCCCCACAAAGGATAAGCCCCAATGTTAAATACGATAACCTACGGGGAAGGCTCCCCCCACCGCGATCCATATATTTCCATTTTCCCTGAAAAACCCCCCTATAAAAAGTAGCTCCCAGTACCGATTATCGCACCCAATTCCCCTTTCCCTACGCTACCCCATGACAGTACAAAAATTAAACCGTTAAATATGCCAATGACTTTGTGTACTCCTGGCACCCCTCCCACACCCAAAATGGGCCCTCAACACCGGTAGCCCCCCTCCCAACCCCTGACAACCCTACTCATCCAACCCTAACATTCCCCAAACATTCGAAAAAATAACCGCGTTATGCTGTACCCTCGCCCCCACCCAAAAACTCCACACCACTCCCCTCTACATTCGCCTCCCCCGCAGGACCGCTCCTGAGGGCAAAATGCCATGCGGGAAACGGAACATAACTCCTCACCCGAGGTCTGACTTAACTTACAAAAGGGCCCCAAAATATCTCCCCATCCATACATGGGGTAAAATTTTCCCTCCCCCCGGCACACCACCCGGCTCCCAATTACCTCGAAAAAACCCCTAGCGAATCTTCCAGGCCCCCATAGGACCAGAGGGTACGCAAAACCTCCCCCACTTCCCTCAACTCTGCCCCACTACCACCTCTGCACCACTCATACAAAAAGTTTTAAACCCCCCCCCACACCGACCCGTAAAAATTTCCCTTGAAAGAAAAAATTTTCCCCCAACCCCTTTTAGATCCAAAAAACCCAAACCCCCCCTGACGTCCCGGGCAGCATTACCACCTCCCTCCTCAGCCAATCCACCCAAACCCCATATAAAACCTAAACACCTGTTTAAAATCTCGTGTTTCCTTGCCCCGTTAAGGGGTAAACTGCCGCCACATGCCAAACCTTACTGTATATAACTGTTTACCATGGGCCCTCTGCAACAATGTCAAATGATACGGGCGCAAACCCCCAATCTATGTGCCCCCCTTCCACAAAAAAGCTCCGAGTTCCCCTCTCTCGACCGCACTTGATTTCCATAAACACTTTCCACTATCTTAAGCTATCCCCCACCCCCCACCCCCACCACATCCCAATCCCCCTGCCGTTCCAATTTCCCAACTTTAAAAAAGAAGTTTTTCCCCACTTTAACCCCTCATCCCCGAAGCCTCCCCAAACGTAGAATGCCCTTCCACCTCTCTAAAAAATATTCCCCCCCTAAAGTACTGTCGTGTCGTCGAGTACCCTACAACCCCCGGCCCCACACCCACCTCCCCTGTCCCCAGCCCCCACGTACTGCCTCAAAGAGTCGTGGGTCTTAAACCCCCAGGCAAACAGGATTTGAATAGGGACACCGGGCCTAGACCCCGCCCCATACCACTGCTTCCCCTATGGACCAAAAATTTGCACAGCACCCGCCCCCCTAAATACAAGTCTCCCCCCATTCCCAACCCCTTTTTCCCCAAATCCCTGCTTTTAAAAGGGTCTGCCCGGAAAAGCCCCCTTCCACACGATCATAAGTCCCTGCCCCAAACCAAAGCCCCCCCACTTTTCCCCCAAGTTCCCCTAAAAACCCCCTTAAAACGTCTGTGACCCCCGACCTAGATCTGCCGGCAACCCATATTGCCCCAGATACGACACGCCCCCCGCCATTTTTAGGCGATTTCCCCCGTATTTTTGCAACAATTTTTAATCCCGACAAAGTAAAGATATCGCCCCATTAATCTTGAGGGGATTCTAGACCCTTTCCCTTTGGGACCAGAACAAAACCCCCTGGGGCTTGCAACTCCCCAAACCCCCTTCCCTTCTGTATTCTTTAAAACCCCAGGAACCACACATTAACTTCCATTCTGCAGGTAAAATTCACAGGGGGAAACCATCAATCCCGGGGGCCTTTCCCGTAGCATACTCATTTTAAAGCCGCCAAACCCGCCCTCCTCTATTTCCCACCCCGCACTACTCGTCATCGCCCCAATGAACATGGCAAGCCCAGACATATGCAATGCGCACCCCCCACGCACTACGTCCCCCAAAAAGTCATGCCCGCATCCGCAAACCACCATTTCCCTCAGCGTCCTCAACACTTGCCCTCACGATAACCCCCCTTCGGTGAATGATTAACTACCAACGTCTGTGGGCCCTCCACACGCTGCTACCTGTAAAAACAAAAGCCGTGGGGTTCGCCCCATAAACCTCTCAACCCCCCCCCCTGCACACGCCCGCATTTAAACCGTTTTTTTTGAAGCTCTCGAAACCCCCTTCAACGTTTCTATCTCCTTACAGGAATACTCCCCCGTGTCCATCTCCCATAGCAAAAACCCCCAACCTACCCTCTATACTTAAGGAGCCCCCTTACGATTGTTGCATCATGGTTTCCCCTCCCCATAAAAATTAGTATTTGTGCAATAGCTACCCGTCCCCACCATCAGTAAATCCTTATGCCCCCCCTTTTCCCCATTTTTCTCAGCCCCCAAGTCTAAAATCCCCCCTGCCCCTCCTCATCACTCAGAATCCCCGTGTTTAGTTTCCAATAACTCTTCCACCTTGGCCAGCCCCCCCCCAACCCAGGTCTCCACGACCCCCGATCTGAATATTCCACCTCCCCCTCGCAAAGGGTTCCCCTCAAAACCCCCTTTGGAGTACACCCGATCTGCCTCGCCCATATCCCCGTCTAACAAACGTGTGCTCCACCCCCCAAGCCCCCCCCCCAAATTGTCCGTAGACACACATCTTCAGAAGATCCTAGGATATGGAAAAAAAGCCCTCCCCACGCGGCTCGAGTTGCCCTGCATAAACTATTCCAAAACCCCCCCCACAAAAGCAACAGGTGGTAAAAAACGGAAAAAATAAAAGAGCTCTCCCCCAAAAATTGCTTTCAGCGTGCATCACTCTCTGGGGTGGACAACTACCGCCCCCTCGCTGCCCATCCCCATCCATCCCACTCGAAAAAACGCCCCCCCCCCCCCTTCACTTTACTAACCACAAATGGGCTCCCCCCCCGGAGTAGGACTCCCACCCCCTTCAAGCGATCCGTCTGCATCACAAAAGCCTATAAACCCTTCACCCCCAATTTCACGCCCCACCTTGATATTGGCTCTTTCCCCAAAAACAACATCCACTCTATGCCGGGACAAAAAAATCGCAAAACCCTCAGCTTCACCCTGGCACAACCCTAATGTTGACTGTCACACCTTGGCCAGCTGGTTTTTGCCCCCTGGCTTTGTTCCTTCCTCACAAACCACCATGTCCTTTCGACCCCCTTTATGCATGTCCCTATGGCACCCTAACCCCCCCCGGTCCAGTCCGGGTCCCAAAAACCGAGGGACCACCACCTCCCCCTCCAACCACCACCACCCTTTCGAGTCCCCCCGGTGGGGTCAGACATAACTGAATCCGATGTCACAGCCTCCGCTTTGCGCGCGACTCCCCCCTGTTTTTTCCTCACCTCCCGTGAAACCCCACGGTGAAACCCCCCACCCCCACCCCAGTCTATTAACACCTTGGGGACAGTCCCCGTGAGAACCCCCAAGTCAATGGGCTCAGTTTTTGTCCCCCACAGGTCTCGCTTCCCCACATCAGCCCTCGTCACCAACCGCCCTCCCCATCGACTGGGGAAAAGCGAGGGGAGACATTCTCAGCCTCGCAATGGCTTCCTCCGCCAACCATGCCGTCCCACACCATCAGGGAAAATGGGTCCCACAGGGCCCCCCGCCACAGGGGCCCTCAGGGCTGCCCCCCCCCACTGCCTCGCCTCCTCCCCTCCTCATTCCACGACGACCCGGCCCCCCGTCCTTCCGTATCTCAAGCACTCCAATTGCCCGGGTTCCCCCGCGGCAGTACTTTAACACCATGGGGTCGAGCCTGTTGTTCACAATTGCAGCAATGTGATCATAACCACCACAACGCCTGATGTCCCGCTTGCCCAGCTAGGACACCATGAGCTGAGTCCCGAAAGGCCCCAATTAACATATGACGGTATGGGGGGCTGTATCGTCATTGTCAGTGAAAATGCCCTCCTGGGGGACCCATGTATGCACCTTCCACCCACTTGCCGGGCTGTGCCAGGTGAACGGTCCCGTAGTCCTTAAAAACATTGCGTATGTCCGTTTCATCAGCCTCAAACGGTACATTTCGCACTCTAACCCATGTATTGTGCCTGGAGACGTCATGAAGGCGGACACTCACCATAGAATTGACGTCCACTCGAACATCCTGGTATTTCTCTACCAGCCGCTCGTAGACGTCGGTGTTTAACAACTTAACAAACACCCTGTATGCACCTTTAAGTGCTACACCATACAATTCTTTATCCTGAATACCATGCGTATCCCGGATGATTAATGGCAACAGCACAGGAGCAGCTTGCGGTGAAATTGCCCCGCGAACCAGCTGGATACCCACAGTATTTACCCTGCTCCTTACACTCTTTGCCATATTGGAAAAAAACAGAAAGTCTTCCAATCGCCGAGAGAGGGCAGCAGGCATACGTCTGCTCACACCAACAGACGAGCAGAGAATCCCTCTGTGTGGAATTAGTACGTGGTGCCCTAAGCAGTTCTACAATGCAGGTGCTACTCCCTACGATTATTCGTGATGTGTATGGGATACCCAATGAAGAGCTTTATGGTGTGGCTGTTAACGGAGTTACGAGGATTTTCATCAAATTTATAAATGCTGGATTTTACTCAAGCATAGTTGACAAGTACCACGAGAAGAGGATGGCCGTGAATGCAGCAGTGGAGGTATGTCTACATGATGTATCCAGCTATGTGACATACGTAAAAGTCAGGAATGTGCCCTTTGAAGCTACAGAGTATGATGTGGTTGCGGTCTTCCGTCGTTATGGCAAGATTCATGCGGCGGAATTGGGAGTGTGGAAGGATGGGCCTTATGTGGGACTGCCCGAGAGATCCTTAAATCTGAAGATGACGTTACGGCAATCAATTCCTTCGTATGTGTTACTGAAAGAGTTCCGAGCGCAGGTCTACGTATACTATGCAGGACAGAGGCGGACTTGTAGGCTGTGCGGATCATTTGACCATATGGCAGCCCAATGCCATAGGAAACCAGGACGGAGGGAACAGATGCCAACACCGGTGGATCAGCAGTTGGGTCCTGTGGTGCAGGAGACAGATGCGGCCGAAAGGCAGGCATCGTGCAGTTGGAGTGAGGAAGTGGATAAAGCAGAGGCGGAGACGGACTCGTGTGCTACGTTACCTGTGGGAACGGGGCCTGAGCAGACGACGACGACGAACGATGACGGTGAGCCTGTAATGCAACAGGATGGAATGTTGGATGAGGTTTTGAATACCTTCCTGAGTGAGGTGGAGGGGAGTCTGGATGATGAGCAGCGTGGACGCTCATTGGAGGAGACTACAGTCTCATCGGGACGTGGGAAGACCGTGTGCAATGAGGGGAAGCAGCACACAGTAGTAGTTTAGGTGCACACAGCGTGCATGGAAGAGGAGGTTACATGTGGAGACGGAGGTTCACGCAAGAGAACAGCTGGGACGTCTGATATGGATGACGTTTTAACGCCAGGGCAGAGACCTGGGAAGAAGTCTTGGAAGCCCAGGTTGGATCTCCCGGAGAGTGGGTGTAGCGGTGCTGAAGTACTGAAAGGTTCAAAGGATAACGGGGGGGTTGGGGGACTGGACAGACAAGGTGACAAACGGGGCTCTAGTCAGCAGCCAGGTCACGCGGGTGCCATTCCAAGGCGGCGGGGCAAGCCGCCTTTACTGTCATAATTCAAGGTTGTAACGAGGTTGAAAGAGTATGGGTGGAATGGTTTTTAAAGAGATTTAATGTAGATATATGTTTCACTCAGGAGCACAATTATAAGTTTGGTTGTGAGATGTCTTTGAAAGGATATAAGTTGTATGTGAGTGGCTCTTTGAGGTTAAAAGGTGGGGTTGCTGTGGCTGTAAAGGAAACCAGTCCATTGCGTATTTTGGGGTGGGAGGAGGGGGGGGGTCGTGAGGGTGGAGGGGGAGTGGGGTGCAACGAGGGTTTGTTTTATAGGAGTGTATATGCCGGTGGATGGCAATGCACGAGTCAAGGAGACTTTGTGAGGGAATTTTTGATGTACTATTTAAGGGGTTTACCTTTAGTCACTGTAATAGGGGGAGATTGGAATTGTGTTTACCTGGAGTTTACCTGGAGAGAGTTCCGGGGGTCAACGCCCCCGCGGCCCGGTCTGTGACCAGGCCTCCTGATGGATCAGAGCCTGATCAACCAGGCTGTTGCTGCTGGCTGTTTTATTAGGGATGGGGATGTGGAACCGAGGGGTTCGGGGTGTATGTTGGGCATGTTACGTAATGTGTTTGGAGACGTGGGGGGTTTGGATGTTGTGGGGAGGGGGGGTTGGCAGGTTGAGTATACGTTTGTCAGACGGGATTATGCTGCAAGATTAGATAGGATCTATGCAACGGAAGCTGTACGTGTGCTGGGAGTCAGGACTTTTGATGTTGGGTTTTCTGATCATAGGGCAGTTAAAGCAGATCTTGATTGGGAAGGTATGATTAGGATACAATCGGGTTTTTTGGAAATTAAATGCAAGACTCGTGAGGAGTAAGGAGGTGAGTATGACTTTTGGGGAATGGTGGCAAACTTTTTGGGATTCTAGAGAGGTAGAGTCGTGTGTCTTAGAATGGTGGGAAAGGCACGATAAGCCGGGTATAGCAGGAAGGATGGGAAGAGGCAGGGTGGAGGTATGGGTTGCAAAATTATTTTGAATATCAGCTAAATGGGTGTTATGAGGAAGGAGGGGGGGGGCAGTACGGAAACATGGTGCAAGTTAAGGACAGGTTGGCAGAGTTACATAATGGTAGATTTGATGCAGTACGTGTAAGGGCGGGAATGGAGGCTGTGCTGTGGGGTGATAAACCTTCGGGAAGTGTTTTGCGAGGTTTTAGGGTAAGGCAGAAGGATTCGACTATTTTAAACTTGGAGGTAAGTGAGGATATGGGTGGTTATCACAAGGGACAGGTACTCAATACTACAGAAGGCATGAGCAATTATGCTGATTTCTGATTACAAAAGAAGTGGGGGAAGGGGGAGGAGGGCGATGCTATTGAGGAGGTGTGGGGGGGAGAGGTTTAGGGTCATGTGGAGAGGAGGGCATGGGGATGGGAGGTGAGATTAGCATGGGGGAAGTTGAGGAGGCTGTGTTTAATATGAGTACTGGCATGGCACCGGGTATAGATGGGATATCAAATGATTTTTATAGAATTCAATGGGAGCGCATTAAGTACTGTCTGGTGAGGGTCATGAATTGTATGCGACGGGAGGGACAGTTAGGACAGACTCAGCGAACGGGTGTAGTCGTATTCGTACGCAAAAAGCAAGAGGGAAGAGTATTTAGTGAGTACAGAGCTATTTCGCTAATGTGTGCCGACTACAAGATTTTCGCGAAGATACTGGGCAATAGGATGAAGAAGGTGTTAGGTGGGGTTATTCATAAGGGGCAGATGGGTATTCGGCAGAAGCATGAGAGATGGGCATGTCTGCATTAGGGATTTTTTGGAGGGTTGCAGTGGGGGAGGGCTTTTGGGCATTGATCGGGAAAATGCATACGACTGTGTGGATAGAAACTTTCTGAGGGCTAGTTTGTTGCATCTCGGTTTTGGCATGGGAGTGGTGAGGTGGGTTGATACAATGTATTCATCTGCAATGGTGCGAGTACAAATTAATGGCAGGTTGGGAAGGCCTGTAAGGATGGAGAGGGGGTTGAGACAGGGGTGTCCCCTGTCTCAAATATTGTTTGCGTGTATGCAGCATCCATTTTATGGGCTCGTTGAGGGGAGGGGGATTTTAAATGGGAGAAGGATGGGTGTATAGATGTGGTGGGGTATGTGGATGATACCACTGTTCTGATATCTGGAGTGGAGGGATTGCGTACGGTGGAAAGTGTGTTGGAGCTTTTCAGGAGGGCATCTGGCATGCGGGTGAAAAAGAGCAAAATCAAGTTTGCTGGAGGTGGGTTTCCTGGGTGGGGGGGGGGGCTTGGGGTTGAAGTTTGGGTGGGAAGTAGTGGCTAGGCTAAAAATTTGTGGACGTTGTATACGTGACAGATGCGCGGGAGGCTAGACAGGTGAATTCGGAGGTTGTGGTGGAGAAGGCAGTAAAAAGGTTAAGAAGTTTACGGGCGGGGGACGTCACCTTACAACAGCGGGCGATAATTGTAAATTCATTAGTTTATAGTAAAGTGTGGAGTACGGCTGTGGTGTATCCACTGCGGACTCCAGACGTACATGAGATTCAGAGGAGGGCATTACGTTATCTTTGGGGTTTCGGGGGGGCATGGCTAAGCAAGGAGGTGGTGATGTCGAATATACGCAGTGGAGGAGTAGGCCTTTTAGCATTGGGGCCGAGAGTAAAGGCCTTATAAGTGAAAGAGGTTCGTTAGGGAGTGGGGGGAAAGAGGGGTTAGAGTGGGGAAAGTGATGAAGGATGTGTGGAGATGGTGGAGCGGAAAAGAATTAATTGAATGCGAGGATATGCTGAGGTTATTGTTATTGATTTTTTTTTATTTATTTAAAACAGTACAACGTGAAATAAAAAAAAAAGAATATGGAATCAGTTCTTCCACAAAATTTCATAATTCCTTTGGTAGAATACATTGGGAAGTCCGTGTATGTACACAAATTGTTCCACCCCCCCCCCCGTGTTATTATATCCCTATCCTAAGTTATATAATGGAACACTAGATTTCACATTTATCTACAAAATTCATACCATATACATTATTACACTTATGCAAAGAACCCTAGACCTACCATATGCATTAGTGCCTCACTTTTCATGTTATTTATGTTTTCAGTACCACTCAGTACACCTGCACTCCTGCCTGCTTAAGCGAAAAACCCCTTGTCGTCCTATAATTCGTGCACAATACGCGCCTCACAATGATGTCACTGATATATTATACATATACTTAAGTATGCATACACATGTGATAATATTAATAGTGTACGTACTCATTTACCTTTATATCCAACTCATCTCCATTCACAACTAACGCTGGTAACTAAGCTTTCAATCTAAGCTTTGATTGTGTAACATTCAGACAGTTCTGCGCTCACTCTAACCACCCCATGGGGTTTAAGTGTGCTCCGTCTTATATCGTCCATCCACAATTGGCACTTGTTGCAAATTAGAAACCACTTGAGAAAACATTACCTACAATACACTAATATGAAACTACAAATACATCTTCTAAACATTTACCTTAGCAGGTACTACACTTGCATATATGATAAGCTACTGTTACACTCAGACATTTGGGATATACAAATCCAATGATGCACTTTGTAAGGATTATATGGCTAATACACCATATCCTGTCACCCATTTCCTGGGTCTGATCATACCTGCCCTCACACACAAGTGTAATACTTGCGCATACATGAAAGTATATTCCCATTTAACAATGCACGTATTACTTACACTCGCACACCTGCATATGATGTCAATGTTTGTATTCATCATTAACCCTATTATACCAGGGTATAACACATTAACTTAATACAGTGATGATTTGTAAGCCTTGAACTATTCTTCACCCCACACACTTTTCCTTCAAACCATCCTATATTCATGCTGACTTCACATTTACTTACCCAATCACCACCACACACCACTGGGAGGGAGGCGAGCCCATTGTATCCCATTAACCTACAGATTCCATAAGTCACGCAGTTGAAATTCCCGGTAACTCTCCGTAAACTCCGTGTTCCATCCCCTTCCATATACTTCCTTATTGCGACATTTAGTTCTATAAAAAGTAGCTGCTAACACTTTAATCCTTTCATCCCCACCTACTTCTCTCATTGCCCATGAAGTGTACACAAAATCAGTCACTATATATGCCACCGTATTTTTAACCTGCGTACCCACCCCATTAATGTCCAAACTTAACACTCTCAACACCTGCAACCCCCCCCCTCCCATAAAACGAATAACCCGCCCTAACCATTCCCTGACCCTCCCTATGCTTTCACAAAAATACACTACATGAAAAATGGATTCCAAATCACCACACGCTCGACATTCCCCTCCTTCCCTGAGCTTGCGATTGTATAAGACAGTCCCTGGCGGCAAAATCCCGTGTAAAAATCTATACATTACCTCGCGTACCCCCGGCATGATGCGCAACTTCCGGAGACGTTCCCATATGTCGCGCCAGGCATACATCGGGTATGCTCCTTCCACGGCCGCTACCTCCACTCTCTCGATGACGCGCAGCTTAATTCTATTTGGATTTCTCGCCACCACCAAAATTCGCAGCATCGCCTCCCCTACTCTTAATTCCTTCCCAGTCCACCACCGCTTTATGTCCTCATACACTTTTTCAATCCTTCTCCCATTTTCCCCACCCTCTCGTAGAAAACTCCGTTTCACATAAATACTCATAATTCTTCGTTCCAGCGGTATGAGTCCCAGCCCACCATGGCCAATCGGCAGAGTGATTACCCCTCTGCTTAACCATTCACAGCCTGATCCCCAAATAAAACGAAATACCCCACGCAACAATTTCGTAACCTCTCGACTCAATAATGGATACATTGCCACCACATGCCATAATTTACTATATAAAAACACGTTTGTCACGATTACCCGTTGGTGCAACGTGAGATGTGCAGACCTCAAACTTCCAATTCGTTTTATTACACTATCTACAACCCGCACTGAGTTCACCTCACGTGCCATCATTGGCTCACGAGCATACACAATCCCGCATATTTTAAGTTGGTCGACCACATCCCACCTACCCCTCATACTCCCATTCATTTGATCCCAATTTCCGACCGCCATGAACTTAGTCTTCTTAGCATTAATTCTCATTCCAGTTGCACTTAGTTTTTGCCTCCCTACACCTTCGGGTAAACCAAGGACTCGTTTTGGTCTTCCTATTATTTCTGTTTCCCTTGGGAACAAAACTTTCCTCTGCCTCCTTGCACTTTGTTGCCACATATTCCATCATCTCGTTTACTGATTTTCCTACCATTTCTCTGTCCCACTGAACCTCCTGCAGGAAGTTTCTCATTAGGTACGATTCATCAGGAAACAGGACTAATGCATCCTGACTCCTAGTCTTGGTCTTAAGATGACCCGATAACGAGCTTTTGGTCATATGACCGAGGCCTTCTGATGGCTTGCCGGTCCATCCCCACCAAAAATATTTACGATTCCCTCCACCTGCAATAAATCAACATCATCTCCTACCAAGACTGTAGTATCATCAACATAACCCACAATACCCGTCCACCCATCTCTCTCATAACCCCCCAAAAAACTAGCCCGCACCGCCCTATACAAAGGATCCTGAAAACACGCAAACAATAATTGTGATATGGGACAGCCTGTACACGCGTAATCGCCCCCTTATATAAGGTCTGAGACCAAGTGATGATTTCATCCCCAAAACCCTGCCAACGCATGAACTGCCATAATGCACTTCTTTCAACACTATCATATGCAGTGGCCCAATCTAAAGCGAAGATCCCCCCCCTCCCACCAACTGTCTCCTTTCTATGAATCCTCGAATCATCCCATGCCCATCGAACATGGACCTGCCTGGTATCCCATATTGTCCCCTATCTATAACTTTTTCTAGTACCTTTTTCAGTCTATTCCCCAGTAACCTCGTAAACAACTTATAATCTCCACACATAAGCGAAATGGCCCTATAGTCCATAATCGTTGATTGATTCCCTTTTGGCACCAAAACCACCACTGCCGTCCATTGCAATTCTCCCATAACCCTGTCAGTCTTTAAGATGTTAAATAACCGAACTAGAAACCCCTTTATCACATCCCAATTCATCACATAGAAATCATTCGGCATCCCATCAATACCAGGAGCTTTATCTAAGCTCGCCCCATCCAGAGCCTGCCGTATCTCACACTCTGTAATAGGCCCGTAAAATGCTTCTCTATCTTGCGTACTAAGCCGACACTGCATATTGTTAGCAAATTCCCATATTGCCATATTGCTTATCCCAACGCTAGACATGTAATACCTAAACCAAGCATCTATATACCCGCTCATTCCCTCCGTCGTCACCAACACTTGACCTTCAAGATTACCTTCTCTCCCTTTGTGCACTGTTAACCCCATCATCTCCGTGGCTGCCCTCCTCTGCTGCTGGCCCCTTAACGCACACGCCGAAGGCCGATCCCCGTAGAGAACCTCCTCCAAACCTCCAGCCACACGTGCACCATCAAATCGATCATTATGCAAACCCTTTACACGTTGCTTTAAATACTCTGTTTCATCCACATGGTATCTCGCACCATCACCCACATAACAATGGCGTAACTGTTCTTCAAAATAACCCTGAAGCCCATACAACAGTTGATTACTTTCCCGCCCCAACCGAACGTAATAATCCTGAATATGTTTCTTAGCCACCACATCCCACCACCTAACCAATTCACCATCTCCAGGAGCCCCAGCTATCAAACCCTCCCAAAAAGACTCAAAAGATTTTCTATTTTCCTCCCCTTTTAACAATTTAACATTCAATTTCCAAAAACTACGACCCCTCTTAGGTAAACCTTCCCACCCTGCGTCCACGAGAACCCCTCTATGATCAGAAAACACCACATCCATGATACGCACACTATTAACTATGATGTTGCGCGGCACGTATACCCTATCAAGTCGCGCTGCATATTCTCGATGTACAAAGGTATGCTCAACCTCTCCCCCCCCACCACATTCATTAATCCCACCCCTGACATTAAATCTCCCAGTACCCCTGAAAAGTACCCACTTCCCAGAGGCTCTACATCCTTACGCCGGATCACACAATTCCAGTCCCCGCCTACAATAGCTACTTCAGGGAGTGACCTCAAATAATAAATTAACACCTCTTTCACAAAGGTAGCTTTTACACGCCCATCATTCTCGGCTGGACCATACTCACACACAAATGCCACCTTCACCCGTCCCCATATTCCTTCTACCCTTATTATCCTCCCTTCTCCCCCTTCACTACGTCTCACAACAAATGGGCTAGTCTCCCTGATCATGATGGCTACGCCACCTTTCAACCGAATTGCATTCTCTATGTACACGTTATATCCATCCATCCGCAATTCACTACCACATTTATGATTGTGTTCCTGTACGAACACAACGTCCACATTATTACGCACCAATAAATCACGTAACCATGCACGCTTTCGTACAGTTCGCAAACCATTAATATTTATTGTGAGGCACTTAAAATAGACAATGGGGGTTTTCCTTTCGACACTGAATGTTTTTCACTAGATTTTTTGTTTCCAATTTTCCCTTCCCCTTCCCCCTTTTAAAGCACTCCTGATCAACCCCTGAGCTTTGGGTGCACAGGACCCTCTCTGTGCAGTGCAATCATGGTGGATTTCCACCTCCACCGTTTGTTTCAGCAAGGCGTCAGTTGCGACCACTTCCAGCTGCACGTCGTGGTCCACGCCCGCAGTGGCAGCCTGTCCCAAGTCTAGGGATGATGCCTTCACAGAACTCATGCTGTCCTCCGTAAACAATTCGTCTAACACAGAGACAATGGATTTCTCTACATCAATGACCTGCTCTTCTCGCGAGGCCGATCTCACCTCTGGGTCCGCCTCCAAAGGAGGCGACACCTCCGGGAGTGTAGCACACACCTTGTCCAGGACCTCTCAACCTCTTCGCTCCAAGACAATCCTGAGGTTTGCACAGGCGCTTCAGGCATGTCTTGCCTTATACCTTCCTCCCCTAGATCCCTGCTCTGTTGTACAACCCTAGCACCTCGTTTTCTTTCACACTGCACCGCCAAATGATCGCATGCTCCACACAACCTACAAGTGCGGCGTTGCCCTGCATAAGTCACAAATACCTGAGTCCTGAAGTCTTGCAGGATCACATATGAAGGGATTGGATGTCTTAATGTCATTTTTACCGAAAAAGTTCCCTCAGGTATTCCTTCATATGGGCTATCTGACCACCTGCCTGCTGTAGCCATGTGTATGGGGCCGTAATTACCCAGGGCAGCACGTATGTCAGTCACATCAGCCTCAAAGGGTACGTTTCTTACTTTTACCCATGTATAATGGCGGGATACATCGTGTAGCTTCACAGACACCGCCTGGTTAACCACTAGATTAACCTAGTAAACTTGAGTCGAGCAAAACTTTACGAAGATTCTTGTCACACCATTCATCGCTACACCGCACAAATCCTCGTTGGCGATACCATAGGTGTCTCAGATTATCGCTGGCAATAATATCGCCGTTGATGGTCCAAGTACTGCCCCACGAGTTAATTCCAAACACACAGTGTTGACGCGGCGTCTGCCTGCCTGCGCCATGTTGAGAAAATGGAACTGCCACCGAACAGCTATAGAGGGCAGCAGTGTATAACACGTCATCTCTCCTCAATGGCTGAGAGACGAAATGATGAGATTATAATTTTTTTTTATATTTTATTTAAAAAACTGCATATACATAATACATTGTATTACTTACAAAACAAACCACGGTGAAAAAAAAAATAAATGGTACATACAGTGAACTTCATACCTCTCCGAACATGAAATTAAACACCAACATTACAAACTAGTCAATAAAACCAACCACATCCACTGTAACTTTATAGAAGTACTTAGTATTGATGACAATACATATATACACATACATATATATACACATTTTATAATATATTATATATATATATATATATACATATAACACATATATATATAAAACACATATAACACACAACACATACATATATATAAATTAAATTAATATACAACTCAGATCGGTATACAGAAAAAATACATATAGTTTACTTGCATGTCACAAGTACTTGGCTAAACAGGAGCACCATACCTAACACATACACCACAATATTGAAAACCCAACCTTCCACATCCTTACAATACAGATTTTTTTTTTTTTTTTTTTTATAAACAGAGCAAATACAATAATGATTATAGTATAAAATTAAAAACCATACTAGATATTACAAAACCTCTAGTACACAATCCCGGTACATTTTAATAACACCATAGATCAAGGCCATATTACAACCATATACAAAACCCCACAACCATATACATAACCTATAAACCCTCCTTTTATTTTTAATCATTAATTGCCAGTGCAGACACAGCTGACACTTCACTAACCCCCCCCCCCCCCGTATGTACAGTCCCGTTCTAAATAACATACATTGAATTATCCTAATGAAAGGTCATACCTGCCCTTTCATCAAACCAAAAAGTTTGGTAGGGGCATAAAACAAGACAAAAACACAAAATTTACAGACTAAAACAGATATGAAACATTACATTCTATACACCTACACTGTAATAAGTAGAAGAATATACACCCCCAAATTTATGTATCAAATATTAATGTTAACCATGAATTACAAACTTTCCCAAAACATTGCAATATAGTGAAGTTCACACTCAAAATGCAAGATAATACACCACATGCCACATTAGCGGTACAATACTAGGCTATGTAAATTATTTAAAGAACCCGAGACTAAAATAAGACTAGAGTAGTTTTAAGGAAAAGGCTGCTGTAATTTGTGCCAGTCCCAAAAGAACTGACACGTATCTCAGAAAAATTTTGTGTTGATACCAACGTGCCAATCTAATTACTTAAAAACGAGATCCTAAGGGCTCGGTATCCTGGCTTTCAAGGAAATTTTAAACCAGTGAACATAACACAGGCTTAGAAATGTAACCCTGGAAACCCACTTATATCTCACTATGACAAACTTCTGTGAAACATGGGTACCATCCATACCTAATTCTCACTACCTTCCTCTTACACACTACATCAGTTCCAGATAAAACCAAAAACAACCCCCCCCCCCTTTACATCCCCATAAGGAGACCATTCCTTTGTCCATCCTCAGGGACCCGCCTAAGGGAACCCCAGGGATTCCTATACCTTCCGGGAAACTTTTTTCCCAAGACCCCCCATAAACCAACTTTATTCCTACACTTCGTCTATAGAATCTGGCCGCCAACGTTTTTATCCTCATATCACCCCTTAACCCCCTCATTCCCATGAAATGTCAGATAATCCACTATGATATACCTTATAGCCCTTCCAAACATCCCTAGGCCCTCCCCTTACATCGTAAGTAAAGCCCTTAAAAGCGGAAAAACGACCCCCCCAACAGTCAGATAACCCCACCCATCCATGATCTCCCCCCCCTCCAAGGAGGTACAAAAAAAGACCACATGAAACGCCGTTTCAACATCACCACAAAACTGACAAAAAAGCCTCTTCCAAAAACCCCCATACTACGTAACACCTCCTTGGAAGCCAGAACCCCCATGATAAACCTATATACTAATTCTCTTACTCTAGCCTGTACCCGAAGCTTACTAAATCTTTCCAAATAACCCCCCAATCATACGTTGGATACACGGCTACCCCTTGCATAATTCCTTGACCTTCACTACCCTCACCAACCGTTTCACTTTGATTTTATCCCCCTGTTGCACTGTCAATAAAAATTCAACATATCTTCACAAACCCTCAATTCCTTCCCACTCCACCATTTACGTGCCTCTCCATAACTCTTCCTACTTTAGCCCCCCTCACACCCCCTTTCCCCTCATATACCTCCACTTGATATATACACCCATTACTCTCATTCCTAAAGGCAACAAACCTAAACCCCCTCTCCGAACATCCGTCATAACTACCTCCTTACTTAACCATGCCCTCCAAATCCCCACACAAACTTCAGCACCCCCCTCTGATTTCCACAATATCTCGTACTCTAAGGGAAAAACCTCTCCACCCCCATACCTTGCTATAGACAAGTAAATTTTAAACCACCACTCCCCTCTGATGTAAAGCTAAGTCCCTCGCACTTAAACCTCCTAGTCTATTAAAACCTTACCCGTGACAGACTCCAAATTTTTACCTTCTGCATGCTGCACTTCCGCCAAATCCATATCCCACATACCTTGATTCTGTAAAACCACTGTCCATCCTAACCCTATCCCAAGCCCCCCCTATCCAATTACCGACCTCTAGTAACCTTGATTTCACCGTATTAACTCTCATTCCGGTATTCATACCAAACATCTGATCACTCTACCCACCCTCCTTAACTCCTCCTTACCCTTAGCAAAACATTTAGTATCATCCAATACCAACGATGCCCCCTTGCACCCCCCTTCCATCTCCTGATTGTTCATTACCCTCTAAAACAGACTCATAAAAAGGATTCTGCACACACGCAAAGAGCAGCTGTGACATCGGCCCCCTGTCTCAAACCTTCTCCATTGGTACACTTTCACCCAACCTCCCTTTGGGACCTGTACCCTCACCTCTGCCCCATCATACAGGGTGTTCACCCACCTCACTCCCCCCTCCCGAAACCCCAACCTCTCTAAGAAAACCCCCTAAGAAATCTCTGTCCACGCAATCATAAGCATTCCCCAATCAAAACCCTAGTATTCCCCCTCCCGTACATTCTCTTAGAAAATCCCTAATCAAACCCTGTCCATCCCTCATCCTTCTTCCCCGGAATTCCCAACTGTCCCTATGTAACACTAAACCCAACACTTTCCTCATTCTGTTGCCCAAAACCTTAGCAAAATCTTGTAATCCGAAACAATTAACGTAATCGCACGGTAATCATTCAAAACCGGCATTCCTTCTTTTTGGGACTAAAACCTGACACCCGTTCTTTGTGATTTTCCCATCCTCCCCCCTACTTAATACAATCCAAAACCCCACCAGACAATGCCGTTTCACTCCCCCAATGAAAACCTATAAAACGTTTGGTATTCCGTCTATGCCCGGGTTTTACCTGGCACATCCCAAAAACTGCCTCTCACTCCTCTACCCTTATACTCCCTCCTTCTGTCACTGCCTGCCCCACTTAATACTCTAATAAACCCTTCATCCCAAACCGTCCTCCCCACTCCCCCCCAACCCCCTCCACTTCTCCCTAAACCAAAATTCGCTACAAACTAATATTTTCCTGGTGGATAAGCCTTACCTCTCAAAGCCACCCCCCCCTGTTACCTGCCTCAATATACGCCCAAGGTGGTCTTTCCCCCTGCCCTTCCTAAACCCCTTAATACAAACCCATGGCCTATCTCCCTTAAGAATCTCCAACCCCTGCCTAACTCGAATTCCTCAAATTTCATGTGAATTTCCGCCAACCTATTTTTCAACGTTCCATGTCCTCACTCCGCCCCACACTTCCTCTGCATAACAGTCATTTAACTGACCTCAGATTTTTGTAGCCATAGCTCCACCTAGCCATCTCCCCTTTCCCCGACCTTTAAAAATTTCCCCAATTCAACTTTAGCCCTCATTTCCCAAACCATCCCGAAATCCATTCCATAAATTTTGTCTCCCCAAAAAAATTTCCACCAATCTTCAAACCCGTAGGTCACCCTCTTCCAAGTACTCACATTAATTTCCAATATCCTGCATTAAACTCCTATGCAATCTAAACCCCCAAATCTGCTATAACGCCCCGTGATCAGAAAAACCCATCGATAGCCTCACCCTCTCCACACCTGCCTGCCTAACAAAATCTATCTAAACCCGGGGTCTATCCCCTACGAAAAAATGTGCTCCACTCCATTCCCCTACTTCCACCACATCACCTCCAACATCTCGCAAAAATCCCGCAGAACCCCAAAACAACCCCCCCCTCGGAAAACCCCATCACCCTTTCTAATGACACAATTCCAATTCCCACCATCACCGTAAAAAGCAGGTAACCTTAAGTGATATACCGAACCTCGCGTTTCAAAATCCACCTTCACTCTAGTGTTCTAGTTTCTGGCATGTACACACCTCAAACTACCCTCCCTGGCCCCCAAAACCCCTCCACCCGACAACCCTCCCAAACCCCCCCCCTCCTCCCCAAACCCCGGACGCAAAGGCTGGTTCTCCTTTACCGCCACTCCCCCTCCTTTAAAACCTCAAGCATCACATGTAACAAACCTAACCTTTTCAACAACAACTCACATCCTACCTATGGTTATTTCCTGCAAAAAACAGACTCAATACTAAATTCCTCAAAACCCTCTAACCATACCCTCTTGACCTCTTTTTTTAAACCGTTTACATTGAAAGTTAACACCTGAATTTTCAAGAATGGCGGGTTACCCCTGTTGCCGCTGAGGCTTTCTTGGTCCTCCTTTTAAGGTCTCGGTTTTCTTCTCTATTCAATCCCTCGTTCCTGCCTCAACCCCTTCCTGTCCCTTCCCAACTAGCTTTTCCCATTTCCCCCCTCTCCCTGACTTGCCTTTCAACACAAATGCCCCAAACTTCTTCCCAGGCTCGGCGACTGTGTTAGGGCCTCGCCATGTCTGATGCCCCTCTGATCTCTGCGGGAGCAAACCCCCTACAATTCTTCTGCAACCACATTTCTTGATGGACCTCCACCACCACATTGCTTCCTTTCGAACCTCCTCAAGTCTTCCTTACCCTGCCCTTTTGTTCATCTACCTTGTCATCACCTGACCCCGCATCACTTTCCACACCGATGCCCGCTCTTCCCAAAAAATCCTTCAGCACAGCCTCCAAAATCCCGTCCTGACTGACTCTGCATTATCTAAAAGGCCTTTTCTGACAGCGATATTCCTCCCCCCCGTTTCCACTGGTAGTGTAACCCCACGTCTCCAAAACCACCTTGCCCTGTCGACCTCCTCACTCCATAGGCCTGTAACCCCGGGTTTCCACTTCACCCGTCATAACTATCGTGGCTTCTAATGGCGTTCCACGAAGCTGTCTCTACGCCAGGCCCTGTCCTGGGGATTGTGCCACCATTGTGCTCATAAGAGTCACATAAACGGCACGTTTCCTCTGCCCGCTAGTGTACAAAAAATGTGTTCTATGGTTTTTGCAATTTAACATATGTGGAACGGTCTCTCAGGGTATTTTCGTGTGAAGATCCTTCCGGATCCTCATAAGGGCCGTCCATCAATCCCTGCTCGTCGAGTGTACAGTTCCATAACCATGAACACTCTTGTAGGCTGTATGCTTTTGCTCAAAGGTACATCCTTCTTCACCAAGTAAAAACTTAAAACATCATTGCAAGCATACTTCCATGCCGAATGATACTCATCCGTCGTTCTTGAAATTCATATCTGAGGTGAGTAGAAGTCAGCCCTCATGAACTTCACGAAGACCCTTGAATTCATTCATGCCCCATCATCAGCTCCCTTTATGGGGATGCCATAACAGTCCCTGATAATGCTTGCAAGAAAGTTTAATGTGTCGTTGCTTAAAGTCTCTAACCAGCTGAAATGCAGACAGTATTATCCCGGGACGTCGTCGCCATTTGTGCTTTTTGCTAGTTTTCTCACAGGGGGCGTGCAAGAGAACCAGTAGAGCGTCCCCCTGCACGGGTCGAGAGACGAATGTTTTATAATTTTAAGTTTTAATTTTGATCCATTTTTTGGACAAAAACAGTTTTTATCTATATATTTTGTACTATATGTTTTTAAATAAAAAAAATAATTGCGCATGATAGTTGGATATCTTACAGTATACATGTGCTGAGAATTAATTTTAATCCCTCTATTAGTGATTAAAGTATATTTACAGTGTGAAAGGTGCAAAAGCCTTAATTGACCTTGCGTAATAATTTTACAGACTCAGCCATTTTCACTGTGTAATAAGTTATAATTACGTTTTTTTTTTATATTTTATTTAAAAACAAATCAGTACATTATATAATAAATATACATATAATCTCAATCACATGAGATTTATTGCAACCTATCCACTACCTACTCTCGCCACTAATTACAAGAAATAAGGATGGGATTTTTTTTTTATATTTTATTTAAAACACAATACATAGCTTAACAAAATGCCTTAAACAAGGGTGATATACATTTAATATAAATAAATACATTATGAATCACAATCCCTCAGGACATACAATAGCAAAATAACAAGCACAAAGAGGTTACACAAATACACTAGAAAATATCACTTATGACAGAACATAACAATAAGAAAGATGGGTAATCTTAATCCTATTTACACAAGAACAACAACAATGACATAACATGCAGGTGACCCCTGTAACAGGGTCAATAACATAAAGTAAAAAATAAATCACACAAAGCCATTATCCCTTCAGGTATACACTATGTACATAATATTCATTTCTCTGTTCGTCTGTTTGTGTGAGCAGACGTACGCCTGCTGCCCTCTCTCGGCGATTGGAAGACTTCCTGTTTTTTTTCAATATGGCGCAGAGTGTAAGGAGGAGGGTAAATACTGTGGGTATCCAGCTGGTTCGCGGGCAATTTCACCGCAAGCTGCTCCTGTGTTGTTGCCATTAATCATCCGGGATATGTATGGTATTCAGGATGAAGAATTGTATGGTGTAGCCCTTAATGGTGCATACAGGGTGTTTGTTAAGTTGTTAAACACTGGCGTCTACGAGCGGCTGGTAGAGAAATACCAGGATGTTCGAGTGGACGTCAATTCTATGGTGAGTGTCCGCCTTCATGACGTCTCCAGGCACTATACATGGGTTAGAGTGCGAAATGTACCGTTTGAGGCTGATGAAACGGACATATGCAATGTTTTTAAGGACTACGGGACCGTTCACCTGGCACAGCCCGGCAAGTGGGTGGGATACCCAGAGGGCACGTTTTCACTGAAAATGACGATACGGCACCCCATACCGTCATATGTTATATTGGAGGCCTTCAGGACTCAGCTCATGGGGTCCTATGCTGGCCAACGCAGGACATGCAGGCGTTGTGGTGGTTATGATCACATTGCTGCATATTGTGAACAACAGACTCGACTCCATGGTGTTGAATGTACTGCCGCAGGGGAACCTGGGCAAGTTGGACGTGCTCTAGAGATACAGGAAGGATGTGGGCCTGGCCATCTGTGGAGTGAGGAGGTGGAGGAGGCAGAGGCAGAGGCAGTGGCGGGTGCGGACCTGACGGCCCCTGTGGCTGAGGGCCCTGTGGGACCCATTTTGCCTGATGGTGGGGGACGGCATGGTTCAGCGGAGGAAGCCATTGACGAGGTCCTGGAGAATGTGCTCACCTCGCTGTTTCCCCAGTCCGATGGGAAGGGCGAGTTGGTGACGAGGGCTGATGTGAGGAATGCTGCAGACCTGTGTGGACAGCAAACTGAGCCCATCGACTTGATGGTGTCTCATGGAGCACTGTGCCCAGAGGGTGGGAAGGTCAGACATGTGGGGGAGGTGGAGGTTCACCGTGAGGTGTCACAGGAGGTGAGGATGGGAACAGGTGGAGTCGTGCGCAAGTGTGAGGCCGTGACATCGGATTCAGATGATGTCCTGACTCCAGCACAGAGGACTGGCAAGGTGATGGTGGTGGAGGAGGATGGTGGTGGTCCCTCGGGGACTTTGGACCCGGAGCTGGACCGGGGAGGGGTTAGGGCTGCCAGTAGGGACATGCATAAAGGAGGTCCAAAAGGACATGGTGGCGTTGTGAGGAAGGTGTCAAAGCACAGGGGGAAGAAACCACCGCTGGCCTAAGGTGGTTTGTGCCAGGATGTGAAGCATGCGTGGTTTGTAAGTTTCTTGTGCCGGCATAGAGTGGATGTTGTATTTGTGCAAGAGCACAATATCAAGGTGGGGTGTGTATTGGAGGTGAATGGTTATAGGGCTTTTGTGATGCAGATGGGACGCTTGAAGGGAGGGGTGGGAGTCCTTCTCCGAGAGGCGAGCCCATTTGTAGTTAGTAGAAGTGAAGGGGGGGGGCGAGGGACGTATTATCAGAGTGGATGGATGGTGGATGGGCGAGCGAGTGGTGTTAGTGTGTGTGTACACACCCGCAGAGAGTGATGCACGTCTGAAAGCGGATTTTGTGAGTGATGAGCTCGTCTTATTTTTTCTGTTCTTTACCACCTGTTGCTATTGTGGGAGGGGATTGGAATTGTGTTATTCGCAGGGCAGACGACAAGCCGCGTGGGGGCAGGGCATTTTACCACTATCCTAGGTGATCTTCTGAGAGATGGGGTTGTGTCTACGTGACGTATTTTGGGGGTGGGGCTTTGGGAGGTGGAGCACACTTTTGTTTAGATGAGGATATCACGAGGCTAGATCGGTGTAACATGCACAAAGCTGGTTAAGAGTGGAGTCCTTGCGTACGTTGGAGGTGGGAATATTCAGATCACAGGGCGTAGTGGTAACCTGGGTGGGATGGGCTGGCCAGGAGTGGAAGAGTTATTATGATACTAAACACGAGATTCTGAGTGATGAGGAGGGGCAGGAGATTTGAGACGTTGTGGGCGAGAGCTCAGTGAGGAACGTGCGGGGCATAGAGGATTTACTGGGGTGTGGCGGGTAGCTAAGGCAAGAATACGATAAGTTTTTATGGTGAGGAGGTAAACGCAGATGCAACAATCGTATGGGCTTCCTCTCAGTACCTGAGTAGGTTGAGGGATTGGCCTATGGGATAGGAGACACGGGGGAGTAGTATCCTTTAGAGGAGATAGAAACGTGAAGGGAAGGAATTCAGAGAGCTGCAAAATGAACGGTTTAACGTGGTGCGTGTGCAGGGGGGGTGGTTGAGGAGGTTTATGGGGCGATCGGACCATCGGTGTGTGTTTTTACGAGGTCAGCAGCGACGTCGGAACGGCCACAGAAGGTTGGTAGGTTAAATCGTTCACTCTGAAGGTTGGGGATTATCGTGAGAGGGGCAAGTGTTGATGGACTACTGAGGGAATGAGTGGGTTATGCGGATGCATGGTATGAGCAGTATTTGGGACGTATGCATGGAGGTGCAGCCATTGCTAGTGTCTGTGTGCTAGTGCCATGCTCAATGGGGCGTAGTTATCGAGTCATGCAGGGTGGGAAGATAGATGAGGGCGAGTTTGGCGGGCCAATTTGTTGAGTATGCGTACGGAAAGGCTCCAAGGGATTGATGGATTACCCTGAATTTACCTGCAGAATTGAGTTAATGTGTGATTCCTTGGGGAGTTTGAAGAATTAGTCATGAAGGAGGAAGGGGATTTGGGGGAGTTGCCAAGCTACAGCAGTGGTTGTACTGGTCCAAAGGGAGAGATCCAGAATACCCACAAGGATTATTGGGCGATATCTTTACTTTGAGGCGGATTACAAATTGTTTGCGAAAATACTGTGAAATCTGCCTGAAATGGACCGTGGGCCGTGTCCCGTATCTGGAGGGCATATGGTTTTCATGGCAGATCTAAAGGTCTAGGGTCCCGGACGTCTAATGGGTTTGTAGAGGATTTGGGGGAAAAGGTGGTGGCTTACTTGCTTTGGCATGGCATGAGCTTATGACCGGTGGAATGGGAGGCAATGTGCAGATCCTTCTAAGCAGGGATTTTTGGGGAATATGTTGTTGAATGGGTGGAGACATTGTATCGAGGGGCGGCGGGGTGCGTGTGCAAATAATGGTTTTCATAGGGAAGCAGTGCGAATGTGGGGGCCTCAGGCGAAGGATGTCCACTATCTCGAATCCTGTTTGCCTGTGTTCAACACCCTTTTTACAGACTCATTGAGGCACGTATCTTGGGGGTATGGGGAAGGGGAGGTGGGTGTGGGCCGGGAATGAGGATACGGTCGACGACACGACGGTACTTGTGGGCGGGAGGGAAATAGTTTTTGAGAGTGAGGTGGGACAGGTTCATTCATACGTTTGGGGAGGGCTACAGGGATGAAGGGTTAAAGTGGAGAAATCTTGCCTTCTTAAAGTTGGGAAATTGGAACTGGCAGGGGGAGTTGGATCTGGTGTGGAGTGAGTGTGGATAGCTTAAAGATATGTGGAATCGTGTTTATGGAGAATCAAGATTGCGGTCGAGAGAGGTGAACTCAGAGAGTATTGTGGGAAACGGGTGCAGCATAGATTGGGGAGTTTTGCGCCCGTATCTTTGACTATTGTTGCAGAGGGCCCATCGTGGTAACACTTTACTATACGTAAGTATGGCATGTGGCGGCAGTTTACCCCTTAACTGCCAAGAAATACGAAATTTTAAAGCATGTGTTTAGGATATTATGGGGTTCTGGGTGAGGATTGGCTGAGGAGGGAGAGGTAATGCTGCGGAACGTCAGGGGGGAGGGGGTTATTGAATCTACGGCGTTGGTTAAAAATGTGTTTTCTTACGAAGGGAATATGTACGGTCGGTGTGGGGCTTCTGTATGAGGGAGTGCTGAGGGTATGTGGGTGCAGAGTTGGAGGTGAATGTGAGGAAGTACGGCATACCCTCATGGCCTACGGAGCCTGGCCAGATCGCATAGGGGTTTTTGGTGAAGTAATTGGGAGCCCGGTTTGGTGGAGCTGGTGGAGGGGAATAATAACCCCATGTAATGGATGGGGAGATATTTGTGTCGTTTTCGTAAGTTGAATCTCCAGACCTCGGGTGTAGAAACAGAGGTTATGTTCCGTTCCTGCATAGCATTTTTGCCATCAGAGCGATCCTGCAGAGCGGAGGCGAGATAGTAGATGAGAGTGGGTGTGGAGTGTGTGGTGGCGGAGATGACGGCATATCATGCGGTTTATTTTTTGCGAATGGTGTGCGGGAATGTTTAGGGATTGGTGAGTAGGATTGTCAGTCTAGTGGGAGGGGTGGGGAGCATACCGGTTAGGGCGCTCGTTTTGGATGTGGGAGGGGTGCCAGAGAGTGACTAGCAACGTGCATTGGCCATATTTAATGGAGAAGTCGTTGTGACGTGTCGTGGGTATGCTGTGGGGAATGGGATTGTGGTGAGGAAACGGGTACTGGCAGCTAACCTTTTATAGGACGGTTGTGCAGGAACAGGGAAAAATATGGATCGCGGTGGAGGGAGCCTTCCCCGTAGGTTATCGTAGTTTAATAACTATTGGGATCTTACACGCTTGAAATAGTGGGGGGGGGGGGTTGTCATGGCTGGGGCAAGGATTGAGCATGTCAACCGGGTTTTTAAAGGGCTCGCCGTCGGGTGTGTGTGTGTGTGTGTGTGTGTGTGTGTGGTGTGTGTGTGTGTGTGTGTTGTGTGGTGTGTGTGTGTGTGTGTGTTAGTGTGTGTGTGTAATGTGTGGTGTGGGTGTATGGCTTAGATGGAAACGAGGGAAGTTCAGTGTGGTTATGTAGGTGTTAGTAGTACGTGTGATGCTAGCTGATTAAGTGTGTGATCCAGTTTGATAGTGGAGAATTTAGTTTATATCATTGTATGCGTTGTCCCCCAGGGATGACTGTATTACCCCCTGTGTATATAATGCCTTGCTATGCTGGGATCACTAACCATCACACCTCTTCAAGGGTGTGAGGTATATAATATTGTTTAACAGGTATTATTAAGCAATTTATGCAGTAAGAATGCATGGTGAGGTTTGTTGTGATTCAGATACTGTTGCGATGATGACAGTGGCTTATAGCCATTACCGCATGGAGGACTGAGCGACAGGGAACTGTATGCGCCGAGAGACAGTTTAGGTTGCCTAAATAGGGAGAAGACGGGGGGGTGAATAGACTGTTTTGTTATAGGAGACAGCATTGAACGTTGCCCTATTAAGGGCTCATCTCTGAATGGAGTTAATTAGATAGGATTTAATATACAAATACTGATTACGGGGTTATTTTTCATATAAAACTGTTCATACTGTTTACCTGTTGTGGTGAGAGGAAGGCCTGGATCAACTTATTGTTTAATGTCTCTTTTGTTTTATGTCAAAATTTATATATGTTTGGTTGTACATTTAAAGTGTATATTAATTTAGGTCACAACCCTGTACTGTTTTGTTAAGTGCTATTGTTCTTGATGCAAGTTTTTTCCATGTATGTTTACAGTTACATATACAGAGTTTCATACATGCAAGTTTTTGTAGCATTTTTTGTCAGTTTATTCAGGTGTGGGTAAAAAACGTTTAGTAATTAAGGATGGTGTATTCATTATTATAGCTTCATGTTTAGTGATAACAGTCAATCATATATAATTACATGTATATGTAATACCTGTGCTCTTAAATAAAAACATAGCAAAATTAGGGGATGAATAGCTACTGAAACGTTTAGGTAGCATAAAATGCTAATATTACAATTACATAAGAGGCCAAAGCATTAGTTTATATATAAAAACTTTTGTATCTACATTTTCATACAAGAGATGAAACAAATGTCATTTGGTTTTTTTGGCTAGGGCAATTTTATTATGATGTTCAGGGTAGGTTGTCATCCGTTTAGTTATAAGGAATTTTTCTTATAAAAGATTCATGTATTGTGAATTACGTCCAATGTGTGATATGCATGAATTACTGTATATTTTTAAAAAAACAAAAATCCATTCAGGTATAACACTATGTATATAATATACTGTGACATTGTCAGTCACAATACAATAAGAAGAATATTAACGATAAATAATAACGGATACTCACAACCTAGTACACAAATAACAGTAAATGAAAGGACCTACATCACAATCTCATGATAAAACAAAGTAAATACTCTTATTTAACTAACCCTCCAGTACATAAGTTCCCTACAGTCACACACAACTCGTCTTACCTACAAGTCTAACGAGTCAGCCATGAAACTAGAAAAGCTCATGAGCATGCCGCACTCATTCTACGGCTATAACACATTACATAATATAGCAATAAAATGCTCGATACACGCACACAAAACCCCGTTTGCCAGGGTAAAGCCTAAGGGTAAATCAAGTAGTTAAAGAAAGAAGGCAGTATACACTAACATAAGACAGCTAAAACATTATAAAACTGCAACCACAACAAATCCACTCACAACCACATTCACCACAACCACACATTACACTGATACACACAGCAACACAGCCCTTGTGCATACCCAACCCCGGAGACGAGCCCGTTCCATCCCCTGAACTTCACCCCCTCTCCCCTTTCACAATGCTAACAATGCTCTCACACTCATACTACGAATCCCTGCTGAAAAAAGCCTGGTCCCAGCGACTTCCATATATTCCCCGATTACAACACAACGTTCTATAAATGGTCGCCGCCAACACCCTTTTGCGCACCTCCCAATCCCCATTCCCTCTCATCGCCAAGGATACAAAAACAAAATCCGCAATTATATGCATGATTGCACATTGCACAGGCGCCTCTACGCCTCCCACGTCCAAACTTAATGCCCTCAATACTGATATCCCGCCCCCTCCCATTTTCCTCAGAACCTTATCCATCCATTCCCTGATACTCCCTAAATTATCACAAAAATACACTACATGAAACGCCGTCTCCTCATCCCCACACACCCAACACGCGCCCTTCACCACCAACCCTCTTTCCGTAAGTGCAGCACCCAACGGCAGTATACCATGGAGAAAATGGAAAAATACCTCTCGCACATTTGGTCGCACGCGCATCGTAACCCCTCCCATATATCCTCCCATGCATACATAGCATACTCAGCCTTCGTGACTACCTTCACCCCTACAGCACGCTCTAAAACACCCACCCAAACATTATTAGGGTCCCGGACATGCAGCAACGCCCGCAACACGTCTTCACACACCCTCATCTCCGACCTTCCCCACCACATTCGCACCTCTTCATGTAAGTCATTCACGCCCCTCCCCGCTTGTCCCGGCACACGGCGTAACCCCCACTTTAAATAAATACACTTGACTCTTTAAACCCAAAATCAAACAACCTCAATCCTCCTCTGTTGACCGTAGGGTAACCCCACTCCTACTCAACCATTCACACCCGAAACCCCCAAAAGAAAATGGAAAACCCTCCTTAACAGCCTCGTAACATCCGGACCTGCTAACGGATATACTACTGCCACGTGCCAGACTTTACTGTATAACAACACATTCACAACAATCGCACGCTGATGTACTGTCGAATGAGTTGGTCTCAACCCATCCAAGTGCCTAACCACTTGTTCCACAAGAAGTCCAGAATTAACCATCCTCGCCTCTCTCGCACTACCCATATACGCTATCCCACACACTTTTATCCTGTCCACCATATTCCAACGCATATTCCATCCCCAACTCTCTCTTCCCACCCAATCTCCTAAGACCAGTAATTTTGATTTCTCCACATTAACTATTAAACCAGTAACCCACACGAAATTATCAATAACATCCTCTACCGCACGTAAACTCCTCAGCGTTCGCACGAGTATTGTCGTGTCATCCACGTACCCTATTATTCCCTGCTCTCCACTGCTTACTCCCCAATCCACCTCCATACACGCTCCCACAGCTCTATAGAAATGGGTCTGTTAAACAGGCAAACAAAAATTGAGACGGGACAACCCTGCCTAATACCCCGACCCATGGATACCCACTCCCCCAACTTCCCATTTACCTGTACACACACTCCCACACCTTTATACAATGTCTCTGCCCAACACACCACCTCCTCCCCAAAACCCTGCCTCCTTAATATGTACTACAACACCTCACGTTCTACACTTTCATATGCCGCCTGCCAATCTAACACTAAGACACCCCCCCTGCTCCCCTCCCAACCCTTCCACAAAATTCTTTATAATACTATGCCCGTCATACATCGTCCTCCCTGACACACCATATTGTCCTCTCGCAACCACTCTATCCAACACACACTTCAGCCTATTTCCTAATTTTTTTGCAAAAATCTTATAATCAGCACACAGCAATGATATCCTAAAATCCCGCACCATGTCTTGTCGCTCACCTTTTGGTACTAAAACCACAACCACAGTTCCTTGCAACCTGCTCATCCTCCCCTCCCTTTTCATTGTATTCATTAGTTCTACTAAGAAGGACTTCAACACACTCCAATGGCTCACATAAAACTCACAGGGCAAGCCATCCAAACCTTACCTCGTGCCGTCCCCTCTAAAGCCCTCCACACCTCCCCTTCTTCAATATCCCCCCAACGCCATGCGATCACTGCTACTTAGCACACAAGATACCTTCTCCCCCAACCCCCCGAAAGCCCTCACATCCACCCCTGCACTCAGTAAATTTCTTCAAAATCACCTATCCACGTAATCACTCATCGCCTCCATTGTTCTTAACTCCTGTCCCGCCCTATACCCACCTAAGTCCTCATGTACCACCAGCCTATCAATTTCCATAGCCATACGGCGCTGCCTCTGTCTCCGTAACACACAGGCCGATGGGCGATCACCCCACACCGCCTCTTCAAATCCACCCTGCACTCTCACCACATCAAATCTGTCATTCTGCAGATCTCGAATCCTCCCTTTTAATAACTATTTCCTCCATGGGATACTGCCCTGCCTGCACGCCCCTCTCATAACCATGCAACCTACCCTCGAAATACTGCTGCAACCCATACGTCATCCAACCCTGGTACTTTCCCCATCGCACATAAAGCTGCCGGATCCTCTCCTTAGCTACCCCATCCCACCACCCCAGCAAGTCACCCACATCCCTACCCTCTCCCCACAAATTCTCCCACATTGTCCCAAAATCTAACCCCGCCTCCTCCACCCCCAAGAAGTCTCACATTTAATTAACTTCCAATACCCTGGATACCTCTTGGGCAAGCTGGCCCAAGTCAAGTCCGTATAAACAGCTCTATGATCCATGTATACAGTGTCTACCGTATGCACGCACATCACCCACACACTTCTCATCACATATAACCTATCTAGCCTGGCCGCGTATCCCCGTCTATGAAACGTATGCTCAACCATCAGGTCCCCACCTCCAATAACATCCCTTAACCCCACGCCCAGCAAAAAGATCCCTTAGGCTAACCAAAAAACACTCTGCCCCCCGTGGCTCCACATCCTTTCTACGTACTACACAATTCCATTCACAACCTACAATTGTTACCGAGGGAAGAGATCGCAAATAATAAATAAAAACATCACACACAAACTCATTCTTCACCCGTACATCACGCTCCGCTGGCGCATACACACAAACCACTGCCAGGTGCTCACCCCTCCACCATCCATTTACCGGGAGTACCCGACCCTCCTCCCCTCCCTCACATCTAATTACAACAAACGGGCTCGTCTCCCGAATCAGGATCCCAACCCCACCCTTCAAACGTTACGAATATGCCACAAACACACGATATCCAGCCACATTCAAATCCCGACCAACCTTAAAATTATGCTCCTGCACAAACACAATATCTATGGCATAACGCCTCAAAAACCCCTGGAGCCAGAAATGCTTCACATTCGCACACATCCCATTTGTATTTACAGACATACACCTGAAACCGTCTTGAAGGGTTTTACACGCTGCCCTGGAACTCCTTTCATAGGCACATTACCAGCCTTCCTGCTTTTCCCACCATGCTCTCCACTGTGAGCGCGATTTCCCCCGGTCGAACACCTGACCGGACACACCTGTGGCGCCTCTGCGCCGGGGTCAAGACATCATCAGAATCAGAGTGCGTTGTCGCCCTCTTTCGCCGAACACTCTCTGCATCCATGTTCTGGTCGGGGGATGCCTCACAATGTACCTCCGCCGCAACCTCGACCACGGCCGCCACTCCCATAGAAGCAGCACCCACAGTCAGCTGACTGCCTCTCATCTCGTCATCGCTCTCCTCTGGTCCTTCCACTGACTGTACATCATCCCCAGCTCTCGTAGTCTCCAAAAACCTGTCCATCAACTGCTCTAAAGCCACATCCTCTGCTCTTTCCTCTCCACTCAGCTTGATCTCCCCTTCCACCAAAGTGGAGACCATAGAGCCTACAGGCATTGATGGGCTCGACCCCACCGTCGGGAACTCTCTCTCCACCTCCTCACTCCAAGAAGAACTATGGCCATTTGCAGGTGTCCTGCTGACAGGCCCTCGCTCCGTCCCTCTGTCTGCATCCTGTCGTCGCTGCAGCCTCCCACACTTGGCTGCCATATGGTCATAAGCGCCACACAGCCTGCAGGTCTTGAGCTGCCCTGCATAATACACCATAACTTTGGTCCAGAAGTCCTCTAGAATGACAAACGATGGGATAGAATACCTCAGCGTCATCTTCCGGCAAGCCTGCATACGCCCAATCCACCCAAGTACCTGCTGTTGCCAGGTGAACAGTACCGTAACGTTCCTCAGGTCTGTCTCGTCAGCTTCAAAAGGCACATTACGTGCCTTCACCCAGGTGTAGTGTCGACACGTCAATGAGATGAACTCGTATTGCCGAGTTAACGTCCACACAGCCATCTTGATACTGCTCCACCAGGCGTTCATACACTGCCGTCGATCGTAGCTTGACGAATATCCGGTGAGCCCCATTGAGTGGTACTCCATACAGATCCTGATCAGCAGTGCCATATATGTTACGAATAATCAAAGGTAGAATCTCCTGTGCAGACTGAGGTGTAACTACACCCTGCACTAAATCAAAGCACACAGTGTTGACACGCCTTGTATTCTGCGCCACCTTGAGAAAATCAAAGTGCGCAGGAAGGCCTCTCAACCAGGAGCATGTGCGCAGCACAACCACACGGCCCGTGAGTGATATGGTCAATTATATCTAATATTTCAAGACCATGTACACCGTGTTACGCCTATCTAATGTGCAGCACCATTTTAGAACCCACATCTAGTCAAGCATGCAAGAAAACCGAGAAAGTTTAAAGGTTTGCAGCAAGACTAGTCCTGGTGCTATGGGGCATGTCCGAGGAGAGGTTAAGGGAAAGATCTGATGACACTGGAGGACAGGAGAGAAAGGGGGATAAAATTACAAATAGGAGTCTAAAGATTATTATCAAAAGGAAGCGCAAAGCCACAAGGGCTATACAGCGCTGCAGGGTATGGAAGGAAGAGAGGGTATTGGGCGGCAGAAGGGGGAAGGGATGATCAGTAGGTTACAGAAAACAGCGGGGCAGGGGATAGTGCCGAGGTAGAGGGCAGCAAGAGATTGGGGTAGAATGGGCTGAAGGTATCCGAGTTTAAGCACGTCAGTTGTCAAAAAGTCAATGAGTGTGTCTGGATGAAAGGTGGGTCCATCAGCGAGAAGGGAAGGTAAAGAGCAGCGGAGCAAGGACGACGACTGAGGTAAATTCTGCGTGCTCGTTGATAAAGTGGGCAGTCTAACAATGTGGCTGATAATGGAACCTGAATTCTCAGAGGAGCAGGGCACCTCTCCACGAGATATCCACGAGTAAGACGAGTATGGCCAATGCAAAGACGGGAGAGAGTAGTCTTCCCAACCTCGACACTGGTGACAAGAAGACGGCCAGTAACCTATACTCTGTTTAATATTTAAGTTTGTTACCGAGCAGAGTAGACCAACGTTGTTGCCAACGGGTGTGAAGGTTGGTAGCTATTGCAGCAAAATAGTCTGTAAATGGGAAACCTATGAAACTGGTAGGTCATGTACTGCTGACCGCACAGCAGTGTCTGCCTGTTCATTGCCCTGTACGTCAACATGACCAGGGACCCAACAAAAAACTATCTTTATGCTTGGTAAAGATGGGGCATAGCCAAAGTTGGATACGGAGGACTAAGGGGTGAGGTGTATCAAATTCCAGTATAGCCTGTAAAGCACTAAGGGAGTCTGAGACAATACGGATAAGTGCTGCAAGAAAGGCATACAATTCAGCAGTAAAAATACTAGCCGAAGATAGTAAATGCCCTCGTACGATGCTGTCCGGAAACATTGCTGCAAATCCTGCACCATCAGAAGACTTAGAGCCATCTGTATACACTGCAATGGCATGAGAAAGAGTGGAAGTGGTAAAGACAGAGCGGGAAGCGACCGTAGACAGTTGGGCTTTCGAGCAAGGGAGAAAAAGAACAGACTCGAACAGCTGGAACTTCACATGAAAGCGAGATGTTACATGAACATAGAAAGGCGGTAATTGAAGAGAAGACGAGCGAAGGGACGGAGTAAACAGGGGCGGCAAACAAAATGTCTACTAACATCAGTGACCATTTTATAAATGGAAGGACTGCGGAGATCATGAGAACGTACATAGAAAAGGCATTAGGCATCACGGCGATCGGATAAGGATGGAATGTTCGCTTCTGCATAGAGGCTCTCAATAGGGGAAGAGCGAAAAGCACCAAGGCATAAACGTAATCCTTGGTGATGAATGGGGTTAAGGCTAGAGAGTAGCGAGAGAGGCCGCTTAATATACCTGGTAACCATAATCAAGTTCCGATAAAATGAGGGTGGAATGTAGGCGAAGGAGAGTTCGACGATCAGGTCCCCATGAAAGATGAGCAAGGGTTAAGAAAGTTCAGCCGGCTGTGACAAGTCGCCTTCAGAGAGGTAATGCGAGGTTTCCAGGATAACCTACTGTCAAAGAGGAGGCCCAGAAACCTGACACGTTCAGGGATAAGGGATCCATAGAGGTACAAAGGATGATTGGAGACGACAGCATCTAATGAAAGTAATTCGGAGAGTTTTGGAATTGGAAAATTTAAACCCATGTGTGGTGGCCCAATTGGAAACACTGTCGACCGCATGCTGGAGAGAAACTAATGAGGTGACAGTCAGCGCCTGCACAGGCAATAGCAAAGTCATCAACATAAGAGTGATGACCTAATATTTGATGGAAGACTAGAGGTCCAATAATTTATAGCAAGGAGAAAGTGTTGTACTTAGAATACATCCCTGGGAGACCTTCAGCTTGGATAACGTCCAGGGAGAGCACATTAACCCGAACACGGAAATACCTGTTAAAAAGTTCTTAAGGAAGGATGGTAGATTGCCTCCGAGGCCTAAGGAGTGGGCTTGGGCCAAAATATTTTACCTCCAAGTTGTCATATGCCTTCAAGGTCAAAAAATATGGCAATAACCGAGTGGTTATTCGCAAAGGCATTACGAACATGCGTATCCAAGCATAGTAAGGGGTCCATGGTAGAACGTCCCTTACGAAAGCCATATTGACGATTGTCGAGACTAGTCTCTAAATACCACACTAAACGTCTATTTACCAGGCGTTCTATCACTTTGCAAACTGCACTGGTAAGAGCAATGGAACGATAGTGGGAGTCTTCATGTCAGTGCCTGGTTCGCGGAAAGGGAGAACAATGGCAGATTTCAACGGCTGTGAAAGAACTTGACCAAATAAGATTGAAAAGGCGTAATAGGGCTGCAAGGGCTGACTGATGTAAATGTTGTAGCATACGAATATTAATGTCGTCGGGCCCAGCTGCCGATGATCTACAAGCTGGGCGTTTCCTCCAGTTCTTGAAGTGTAAAAGGCACAATATACTGTTCTCATTAGAAAAGTCCAAGGATGCTAACTGGCAGACTGGAGAAAAGCGAGAGGCATAGATGAAGCCCCCCCTGAGAATTACGGACCAGACGATTGCGTATTTCATTGGCAACATCTAGCAAGTTTGCTAGATCACACCGGCAACCCGCAGAACAGGAGCCGGGTCAGAATATTTACCACTGCGTACTTTTCCAGACTGCACTCGGAGGAAGCAGAGGTGATGGTGGAGACAATCTCGCCAGCAAGTGCGTTTAGCGTCACGGATGACACTGCGAGCGATCGCACACTTCTGCTTAAAATCAAGAAGTCTCTCCGTGGTTCTATTGTACCGGTACCTGCCCCATGCAGGGCGTTTCAAACGTACTGCATGAGCACAAGCAGACCACCAAGGCACGCATTTCTGAGAATGCCTGCCCGAAGTTTGGGGTATAGAATGAAGCTGCGGTTAAAACTGAACGAGAAGAGCAAAAGCTCATCAATGGAGGGCGAACAAGGAACCTCACAAACCAGTTGTGAGTAAAGGTTCCAATTTGCCTGATCAAATTGCCAGCGTGGGATACGAAGAGGTGAATATGAAGGGGAAGGAGTCTAAGGACGACAGGTAGAACGTTCGAGATGGGACACAGCAGGAAAGGGTCAAAAAAGTTAAGGACCACAGGTGTTAGAGGATTTCTTCAGTTAAGTGGCAGTCTGGCAAATGTTGAACTGGGGGCCAGGATCCTTACATAGGTTTAAGATGCAAGATATAACTCGTGGAGCAGTAAGTGACCTAGTAGCGACCAGTGAAGAGGTGGGGGCCAGTAGCTATGGATGCCCATTCAACTACAATTATGCTAGTCGTGTAAGGTAACGCGCCTTTTAATGTGATCCGAAAGTACCGAAGCTGGTAGTTAAAGGTTGCAAGAGCAGACACCACTAATACATGCCGGCAAGTATGAACGACTCAAACCTGCACATTAAATTGCACTTTCATTGTAGTTCCATAAATAAAAATGTGGTAGACTTGTTTAATAAAATTTAACTAGAAACATGGTTAACAGCAGCACAATTTAGGTTAGCTTTAACAGATCAACACTCGGCTCACCGACTACCATGGGAGCCTCCAAGATTCCATCGTCATGATTTTTAGAGAAATATATTGGCAATGAAGTTAGTGCCTGGACTAGAGTTTAAAAGTATATGGAAGTAACCGATAGTAACAGTGTTGTAGATGGTCTATGAGCGACGAAGAGCAGTGAAGGGAGGTGGAGCTGTCAGTCACCTATCACTGATAGAGAAGAGAGGTTTCTAGAGACTATGGGGGAGGGAGGAAGGTGAATGAGATACCAAGTGTCCAATTTCTGATCAAAAGCCTCTTAAGCTGCCCCAAGGAGTGTACAAACCCATCTTTCCTCTAGTCGTGTTAAAGTTTTAAGCCAATAAGAAAACTGAAGTTCCCCTATGAATGTGCATAATTAAGCTGTGCAATTAACTGCAACCTCTGGGTTGCAGCAGAAACAAAGTTGCTACGCAAGAAAATTATGATTGTAATAAAGTCGGTAGAATTACCGACAATATGTAAAGTAAAAGGACACAAGTGCAACTAATGTGACATTGTGGCAACGTTTCGCTCTCCAGGAGCTTTATCAAGCCATTACAAACAATACATGGACACAGGGTATATAAAAAGCTCAGCGAGGTGTAATACTAGTGAGGTACCATTTCGATGTTCACTAGCGGTGGTGGTAGTAGTGGTAGTGACAAAAGTAATACAATATGGTAGAACAATTAATTCGTACACGAGTAAAAGGTTATAAAAGCTATTACTTGGGTAACAAAAATATAGGTTGGACAAATGTAGAGTGGAATGAGGCAGCTTGTTTCAGTGTTCACTCTGCTTTGTGTAGTATAACGGGAGAGTATGTAATGGCAGGGTTTACTGTTTTCAGGAGGATTCTTGCCAAGACTTCGGAGATGGTGAAGCTGCATTTTTGTTTAATTGTATTCGAAACTGCGATCAGTGCTGATTCGAGGCACTTGCGTCTGCGGAAATTAGTTTCCTTGATCACTAATTGGGCGTCTCAATTTCACGAGATGATTGGTGGAATTTCGGTGTTGTACACAGGCGTTGTTCAAGTTATCGTTCCTACATGCGTAAAAGTGTTCATTGAGGCGGGTGTCGAGGTTTCTGGCCGTTTCACCTACGTAAATCTTGTTACAGCCTCCACAGGGTATAGTGTAAACTCCTGCATTGACTGGTTCGTGGTGCTTGGATATTTTGTCTTAGTTATATCCTTTATTGAAGTGCTAGAAGCAATGGCGACTCTGGTGTTAGCTTGTGAAAGTACTTTTGAGACGTTCAGTGCAACCTGGCTGTTGGGAAGAATTAAAACTTTGCTGGGAGTGGTGTTGATGCGTGGAGAATTTATGATCTGAAGAGCTCTTTTCTTGCAGTCTTTGATGAAAAAAGGAAAATGTAACTGAATGTATGTACACTCTTCAAGAAACTCAGGACTACAAATTCGGTATGCTCTTAGGAAAAACCCGATGCCCTGCCATCACAGTCTCTCCTGTTATACTAAAAGCACAGTGGACACTGAAACAAGCTGCCTCATTCCACTCTACATTTGTCCAACCTATATTTTAGGTTACCCAAGTAATAGCTTTTATATCCTTTTACTCGTGTAAAAATTAATTGCTCTACCATATTTTATTACTTTTGTCACTACCACCACTAGTAGTAGCGAACATCGAAATGGTACCTCACTAGTATTACACCTCACTGAGCCTTCATATACCCTCTGTGTCCATGTATTGTTTGTAATGGCTTTATAAAGCTTCTGGAGAGCGAAACGTTGCCACAAAATTATGATTGCCAGGTCTACTACGATGAAGTAGATTTAACAAATAAAATGGTAAGTTAATTTTGTTTTCGACCAACTCGTGGGAAGCGCATGACTGTTTCATGCAGTCTCAAAGGGGTATCCAATAGTGCTAAAAAAAAAAAAAAAAAATCAAATGCAGGAAACTGCTAGGAAATTGGTATTGGATCCAAGTTTATCAAAATATTGTGTAAATAGCAATCAAAGTAAGTCACCGACATCCGGGTTATTTTAGGTACTTCACACAAGTACTGTCTTGTATGGTAATGTTTGTAACATTGATGTTAAAGGTTGTACTTTAAAGGATAAACGTGAAAAAAATGAAGTACCAAACTAGTCAAATTTTTATCCCTTTCCAACCCAACTTGGTTATTTTAGTTTGGAAAATTGAAGTAAATTTTTTGCCTTATTCAAGAAACTTTAAACTTAAAGTTTGAAGTTTAACAAAATTTAAACAAAAATATTTCTAGGACTTAAACTTTGTTTACAACTGAAATTAATTCAAGAATTTAAACAGTAAATAAAGTCAGCAACATCAGCAGGGGGAGTCACTGAAGTTAACCGTAGTAACGGGCAGTTGTGGAGGTGACAGTAGTAGTAACAATCTGGGTTACAGTAGTTACGATCTCTTGCAACAAATCTTGGGTAGTCACAACAGGAACAGTTTGAATCTGGTGTGTGACGTCAACATGTGTTATTGTCTGCCAGTATTTAACAGTGTCTGTGACAGTAACAAACTGGCTGAAGATAGAGATATTGTGCTCACGGGGTTTGCTCCAACTGTAGCAGTTACTAGTAATACCTGTGGAAGAAATGGAGGTAATAAGGTTACAGTGTAACATTACGTATTAATTACATAATTAAGTGCAGGCAAGTTCTTACAGGTGTTGACGTGACCCTTATAACAGAAGTCACTGTCCGTGGTTGTTGAGGGACAAAGTCCCAGTGTGTTGTAGTTTGGGTGACTGTTAGAGTCACTTTTGTTTGATCCGTGACCCAAACATCTGACGTTGTAGTTTCCCTCAGTGTGTGAGTAACTGTAGTCTGAAAGGATAAGATTCGGATTAGGATAAAACCCCACACAGTTTGTATTCAGGTTTATATTTCAGTGCAGTTAATACCTGATCAATGATAGTTGAAGTAGTTTCCGTAGGAACAACGATGGGAGGGTGTGCTTCGTAAGTACTGATACGTTGTCCTTGCACCTAGAAATATTACGAAAGACGACTGATTAAATAAAGTACATATGACTATGGAAGACTAACCACAGGGTTAAAAGTTTATGTCCTATCACCTAAGGAAAAAAAAATGTATTTTATCAGTAAGCTACTTGGGGTAGAGTTTACATGTTTTCTTATTTAAGTACAAAAGCCCTTTTAAGCTTATCAGGGTAAGCGAGGCTTAGTTACCGACCAGAGCCAGACATGCCAGTATGTGCAGTATCAGGTTGGCAGCTATCTGTAAGAGAAAGAAAAGATTAAAAATTAAAATTTCAAAAGTGATGAAAATAAAGTTATTTCAGTTCTTTAAAAACGAGAATTAAAGTATTAGGTGCTTTATGCAGTATGGCTTGAGAGCAAGTTTCCTAATCATAGAGTTAGAACTACTAAAATGTCAGTATAAAGGAACTCAAGATAAATGTTAAACAAATTTCGAGAAAATTAAGTAAAATAAGGAGTTCAATAGATTTAAAGTCATTAAATATACTTAACACCCAATCTTAGAAGACTATGTACACACTTAAAAATAGAATTAAACTCTTAAAATATAAAAAAAAAAAAAAATTTCAGTGAAAATATACAAATAAAATTATGATTGACCACAAACCTTGACAATATGGAGGATGTGTTATTCTTGTGAAGACGCTAAGTGAACTGACAAATACACCTCACCAAGCTGCGTTATTGACTCCCTGGTCCCCCTCCCCTCACCATTCCAGTCCTCTCCCCCCTACCCTCACCAAGCCAGTCCTCTACCCCCTCCCATCACCATGCCAGTCCTCTCCCCCTCCCCTTACCATGCCAGTCCTCTCCCCCTCCCCTCACCATGCCAGTACTCTCCCCACACATTCGTCGCACAACCTCTTGGACGAGCGGACGTGAGCTGAGACTGCCCTCTGCTGTCAGTCAGGGGACAACTTGGTTTTCTCAAAATGGCGCAGCAGGCAATAAGAAGGGTAAACACTGTCGGCATAGAAGTGGTGCATGGGGCTGTGCATGCAAGTTTTATTACCTGCCATCATCAGGGACATGTACAGCATTGCCAACGAAGATCTGTATGGTGTAGCCTTGAACGGGGCATATAGAATTTTTGTGAAATTTCGCAATGCAAGTGTATACGAGGACATAGTCGCCAGGTTCCAAGATCTTTGTGTACCAGTGAATCCTGCAGTGACGGTAAGGCTACATGTGTCCCACCATTATATCTGGGTGAAGATGAGGAATGTACCCTTTGAGGATGATGAGGCAGACCTACGTGCCGTCTTCGAGAAGTTTGGGACTGTTCACATGGCGACATTGGGGAAGTGGAAGGAAGGATCGTATGCTGGGATGCCTGAAGGAAGTTTTTCCTTGAAAATGAGAGGCATCCTATTCCTTCCTATATTTTCCTAGAAGGCTTTAGGACTCGAGTAATGGTGACTTATGTGGGGCAACGACGTACCTGTCGCTTATGCGGTGCCTATGATCACATTGCTGCGCAATGTGTTAAACAACAGGGTACACAGGCGAAGGAACAGCATAAGGAGGCATCAGAGGACCTTGCGATGTTGAATTTGGTACGACCTGAGTCGGTTTCCTTGAACAAGGCTTGGAGTGTGGAGGTCGAGGAGGCCTTGAGGGAGGAAGAGTGTGTAACTCTTCCGAGAGTGTCATGCGCTGCCGGGCAGGCACCGGAGACCAGAGATGTGGTGTCGCGTGGTGAGGACAGGGCCGTGGAGGCTACCATTGATAGTCCTCCACGACCTGTTAGGGACCCCAGGAGAGGTCACAGTTGAGAGGCTCGTGGGTGCCCTGGATACTGCTGGGGTTCCAGGTGGTGAGAGGGGGGGAGGCATGTTAGAGACCCAGGTTGAGGCTGGTTGCAAATTGGCACGGTGGTGGCGGAAGTGCATGGGGATGGCTTCCGGATGGAGGTGGGGAGAAAGGCTCGAGTGTCACGGAAGAGAGCGGCAGTGCCCTCGGACGTGGACGATGTGCTCACTCCGGCACAGCGTTTGGGCAAAAAGGTTTGGGCTGAAGTGGTTGAGCATGGACCTGGGGGTCCAGGGGAAAGGGGCATGTGAAAGCAGATCACAGACTGGTGATTGAAGATCAAGGGCGTATAAAGGGGAAGGGGATAAAGGTGGTGCAGTACGTAAAGGAAAACCGCCATTGACAAATTCAAGAGTCTCTCTATAAATGTTAATGGTCTGAGAAATTATAGGAAGTGTATGGTTTCATGAGATGCTCATTAGGTATGGTGTAGATGTAGTTTGTGCAAGAGCACAACCACAAGCTGGGTTGTATGTTGATGATTGAGGGGTATACTGTATGCGGCACACTCAATGAGATTGAAAGGAGTGGCTAATTTGGTGAGGGAGGCTAACCCATTTACTGTACATTTTGAGGAGGGGGGAGGGGAGGGTTATAAGAGTGGATGGGACATGGGGAAGAGATGAGATGTCTTTTGAGTGTGTTTATGGTCCGGCGGAGGGGGACAGTCGAGTGAAGAATGAGTTTTTAAGTGAAGTGCTGGTGTATCACTTAAGGTCGCTTCCAGCATTAGTTGTGGTGGGAGGGGAATGGAATTGCGTCATACGCCGAAGGGATGTGGAACCTAGGGGAGCAGGATATTGTTCTGGCGTTCTGAGGGACCTTTTAACCGGGGTGGGGTTGGTGGATGTGGAGGGGGGGCGGCGTGGGAGGTGCAGCACACCTTTGTGAGGCGGGTATGCTGCACGACTAGACAGGATGTACGTGACAAGGAAAGCAGTGGTGCGGAGTGTAAGGGTTTTGGATGTCTTTTTTTCTGATCATAGAGGTGTTTTGGTGGATTTGGGATGGGAGGGTCGGCCGAACAGGTATAAGAGTTATTGGAAATTGAATGTTCGGTTGCTTCAAGATGTTGAGGGGAGGGTCCTATTTGCACAATGGTGGAAAGACTTATGGGAGGGGATGGAAGTCAATGGGGATGTGTTGAGATGGTGGGATGTGACGGCGAAGACGAGAATTTGAGAGTTCTATGTACGACAGGGACAGCACGAGAATCAGTTGGCTTATGGGCTTATTAGGTATCTTGAGGGGCAGTTAAGGGAGCATTATGAGAGGAAAGGGGGGGATGGGAGCCCCAGTGGCTGACATAGAGGGAGTGAAGGAACGCCTAATGGAAGTGCAAAGAGAGAGGTTTGATGCGGCAAGGGTTTTAGGGGGGTTGGAGGTCGTCATGTGGGGTGATAGACCATCGGCGTGTGTCCTGCGAGGGCAGGGGCGCCGGCGCGTTGCAATGGAAATGGTGGGTTTGAGAGTTCTTGAGGACATCGAGGGGTATAGGGAGGGACAAGATTTGGTGACAACAGAGGGGATGGGAGGGTATATTGATGCTTGGCTTAGTGCATATATGAGGAGTGTGGGTGTGAGAGAGGGGGCTTTAAGAGAGACGGGAGGGGATGGGTGTAGTGTGTGCTGGACAGGGACGACAGGGAACAGTTACAGGGGCCTATTGTGGAGGAAGAGGTGTGGACGGCTTTAATGAGTATGAGCAGGGGTAAGGTGCCGGGGATAGATGGGCTGCCTGCGGAGTTTTACATACAGCATTGGGGAGTATTAAAAGATTTTTTGGTGCAATTATTTAATATCATAAAAGAGAGAGGTGCGTTGGGACCTTTGCAGGCGATAGCGCTAGTAGTTTTGGTGCCAAAGGGTGAAAGTCGGTGCACAGTGAGAGATTATTGGATGATATCACTCGTGTGCAGACTACAAACTTATTGCAAAAATTTTGGGAAATCGTATAAAGGTCATTGGAAAGGTAATAGTGAGGGGTCAATTTGGGATTCCTGGGAGATCAATGTATGAGGGGCATGGGGTTATTAGAAGGTTTATTGAGGTCCGCAAGAGGGGGAACGTGGGGTATTGGCGTTCTATTGGAGAACGGCATATGACTTGTCGAGAGGGAGGCTCTGTGGAGAATCATGGAGCGGCAGGGGTTCGGGGAGAACATTGTGAATTGGGCACGTACTTTATATCGGGAGCTGGGATGTGTGTACAGATTAATGGAAGGGTGGGGTTGCATGTGGAAATGGGCAGGGGATTGAGGCAGGTATGCCCGTTGTCACTATTATTTGCATGTTTACAGAATCCGTTTTATAGGGCAGTGGAAAGGTGCATACATGAGGGGGTAAGGGAGGACATACGAGGTGCGAGTCCCGGTATCATAGGTTATGTTGATGACACAACTGTCCTAGTGAGTGGGAGGGAGGGCTTGGAGGGTCTGGAGGGTCTGGAGAGAGTTATAGATGTTTTTGGGATGGCAACAGGTATGGCAGTGAATGTGCATAAATCAAAGCTCATGAGATTGGGTGAATGGGATGGGCGGGAGGGCAGGGGTGGGGGGATGAGGTGGTGTCGTGGACCAGGTGAAAATTTGTGGAGTTGTGTATATGGGTAATGGTGGTATAAACCTTGGTAATAAATACCGACAAGTTGGTTTAGAAAGACACGTAAGCAAACACTATAACATATTTATTAGAAAACGTTTCGGTCCTGGGACCTTGATCACGTCTTTCTACCTCTGTATGTTAGAAGTGATCAAGGTCCCAGGACCGAAACGTTTTCTAATATGTTAGTGTTTGCTTACGTGTCTTTCTAAACGATGGGTAATGCTCAGATGGTGAGGGAGAATAATTCAAAGGGTGTGGTAGATAGGGTATTGGGAAGATTGTCAGGATTACGGCCGACACATGTTACGTTACACCAGAGGGTCATTGTGGTCAATGTGCTTTTGTACAGCAAAATATGGCATGTGGCAGCTTTGTACCCTTTGGTGTATGGGGATGTCCAGAGATGTTGAGCAGAGTTTTCCAGGTTATCTTGGGTTTGAGGATCAATTGGTTGAAAAGAAGGAGGTAACACTTCCGGTGGCCTTGGGAGGGTGGAGTTAATTCATTGGAAAGAAGGTTGAAGTGTGTTATATGTGAAACATGAGTCTAAGGCTCGGGGGGAGGGGATTAAGGGTTGGGGATGCTGTCAGAGATCTTCGGAGACAGTGAAGGGACAGGATTTTGAGAGATTGGCGAGTTTGAGTCTTATTGATGATGGTCAAGATCCGAGAAACGTGCAGCTAGGTCCATGGAGAGGAAGTAATGCCTAGGTGGCAGTGGCACCGGAAAGGAGTGGTATCCCGTTTGTAATGCATGGAAGACATTTGGGTCGATTAAAATGGTTACGCATCCGCTACGCGTGAGGGAGGTAATGTATAGTTTCTTCACTGAATAATTGCCGACTGGGTTGTTTTAACGAAATAGCAATAAGGGATGGTGGGGAGTGTCAGGGTTTTGTGGGTTAGATGAATTCAGCTTTTCATGATTTTTATTTTGTGAAAGAGCCTAGGGGTTTGTGCGGAGAATGGTTAGGGAAAGTATTCCGGTATGTGGGGGGGGAAGGTTTGGTCGGTTTGATAGCGCTCACCGCTTCAAGGGAGGCTTTCCTTGGCGTGGTGAAGAGGCTCTTGGCTGAGGAATTAGACCTATCGGTCTTCATCTCTAAGACCGAACCTAATTAACCCCCCAATGCCCCTCCCCTATCCCATCCTCCCCATCCTCCCGGGTTTTTTTATTTTTTTTTTTTTTTTTTTCCTTTTTGTCCTTCCTCCCCTCCTCCCCCACGACCTCCCTTTTGGCCCTTCCGCTTTTGTCCGTGGGATTTCTCCCACAGACGCGCTAGTTCCTAGTAGGAGAAAAGGATAACCGGGAGTCCCATCCCATTTCCATTGAGGGTTCTTTGAGCGGGGGCGTATTTGCCGTGGATCTGGAACGCCTGGGGATGTCCCGATCCCTCTCCGGTATCCCGGAGTAGCTTTGGTGTCTTTCGGGCGGACGAGTGTACTCTGGAAAGCCACCTCTTCGGCTTCCGTGGGTGGAGGCCGAAGGGTATGCTTTGTGGCGGATAGCCGGCCGCCCTCCTCTTTTGTCCACCGAGGTAGCCCTCGGCAGAATTTGAGGATTGCTATCGCACCAGATTGTTTAGTTTACTACATGATGGGGTAGGGTATGGCACGGGTTTCCATCTGCATCTGCCTACTGGCGGGCTGAGGGTCCCGTTGGGCGCTGAGGGAGATTTCTGGCCCCTTTCATTCCTCCTAGGACCTATCCCTCCCCGGTCCCCCCTTTTTATTTCTTTTTTTTATTTTTTTTTTCTTTCTTTTTTTTCTTAAAACAAAAAGAAAAGAAGTAACCTAACCATGGTAGCCCTAGTCCCATGAACCTGGTACCCCCGGCCCCCCTTCTTGATACCGCACCCCGTTCTGACCCCGCCTCATCTTTGGACACTCTTCAGACATTCCTCATGCCTCTGTACCTATTGCCGTGCTGTTTCCTCACTCCCTTCAGGACTGAGCCTCGAATGAGACTCTTCGATTTATGGACCTCGCTCTCCTCTGACTATGCTGCCGGCCTCTCCCTCTATGGTGCGCTAATTTTCAAATCGCCGACCGTTCCACGTCGACCAAAACCTGGTTCCCACGCCTAAACCCAACGACAATTACCTGCTGATGAATATTTCTCCACCTTCTCGTTCGTCTCAGAAACATCGACAACTCCTTCACGACCGTTCCCCACGCCCAGTTTTCAGACTGAACAGTGGACTAGAATTTCTTCCACTTTAACGAACAATCTTCTACTGCTATCTTTCTGACCATAGTATTGGCAAGTCACTCCTACTCGTCCAGTTGGTAAAGATATTTCTTTTCATGCTCGTAAGAGCGGTAAATGGCCATCATTACCGTACAGATGCACCCAGGCTCATGAGCTCCTCGTCGTTCCGCATATGGATACTGTTCCTGTCACTCTTGAAAAACTCATTCCCTCAATTCTTGTAGTGGTACCCGTCATTCTGCCCCATAACCATCGTTCAACAAATTTCCAGACATGTGCACTGACATCTAGAACAGGCTGGAACTCCAAGAATCTCCCAATCCTCAAGGTAGACACTTACATTCTTTCCTGTCCGTAGGGCGGAGACATAGCACTACAATGTGGCTCCGTTTAACTTGACAGCCAGAAACTCCCATCCTCAGTTTATTAGCAGACAATCGGTTACGAAGTTCGAAAGGTGATTCCCTACACCACAACAGTGTAGAAATTGCTGGGCGAGTTTGCCATCCAGCGAAATAATTGCAGATCTATTCGCCGAATCCCAGTACTTGTTGCCGATGACCATTCTAATCGTCTTGCAATCGATTCTCCTCTTGCCTAACTGTCCATGAGGCACACCCTTCGTACTCTCGGCCTTGTCAGGTCTATTAAACCAAGCGGGAAATCCGTTACTCAAAGAGTCAGAAGGTCTCCCTTATCCATGCAGTTCTCACTCCGCCCCAAGGGAGTCTCCCAGTGTTCTTATTCCCGTGTTTTCTAACGTCCCCCCACTTCTAGTATCCATCTTCTACACCCACCTCTGTGGTTCCTCTCCCATAAGCACTCTGTATCTAACCTTTTGCTGTCCTCAGCTCAGACTCCCCTACTCCACGCCCTCAGTCTAATCTCGCTTCTTCGAGTTCTCTCTCCACAAGCCTCAGTATCGACGAGACCATCGTACGACCCCCCTCCCACGTCCTCTACTTCTCAAAAGTCAAAAAAAGGTCCGGTACCACCTCCTACCCATCTTCCACCTCCTACCCTTCTTCCACCTCCGCATTTTAACCCTCCCTGTCTCTGTCCCTAGTTCCCCTCCCTCTCACTGGCTCAGTTTACAAGTGCAGAGGTTCCACCCTCCTCCTCTCTAATGTACCTTTCCTCCCCTGTTCCCTCCCAGAGTTTCTTCCTCTTCTTCCACCTCCCAAGTGCCTGCATCTTCTGTCCCCTGCCACGCTCTCCAGTTCCCCTCCACCCTTTCGTCCGCCCTCCCCCCTACCTGGTACAGTCCAATACAGTTTCCAATCTTTACTCATCCTCCCCCTACCATTCCCAATATGGTCCTCCCATCACATCTCTGAATTCCGACACACTGAAGCCAATCTCTGAATATATGCAGAGACCAAACCATCAATGGACCCTGATCCACCTTCCGCTCTTTCTCTCTCCCTCTGCTTTCCCTCTGCGCAACTCCTTTTCTTCACAACGCACGTCCTTCGCTGGCTTATGAACATTTTCCCACTGCCATCCGCATGTGGCTTTTCTAACCCTTCTAGTCCCCGTAGGAACCCTACCTGCGGATTTCAAGATCTTTATCATTGCCAATCAAGCCAATTTACAGTAGAATATACGCGGCCTCAGGGTAATCGGGGTGAGCTTCAGATGTACCTCCCCGTTTGCCCCTTTTTGCCTGTGGGCGTTTGCTTCAGGGAACCAAAATTTCACTCTGCGGTTATTTCCTCCATCTCAGGCTATAATTTAGTGATTCTACAGCCTTTTCCGGATGGGACCTTTAATGAAATGCCCTCTCCTCCGCACGAGATTAAATACCATCAGCTATTTGTTTCATATCACTTCGCTGCATGTAACACAGCAGCCCGTATCCTCTTACATAGGTGTATACGCTCTGTTTCTTTATATCTCTCCCCTTCTCGGGCCATTATCCTATCCGGATTTTGCCTTCCATGTTTCGTTCATTAAACCGCCACCGTTCGTACTTGGTGATTTTATGCCCACCCATTTCCTCTGGGGGGGGTCCCCACTGTGAGTCCCGTGGAATTCAGTTAGAGGCTTTTCTTGCCACACACCCCTCCATGTTTTTAAATACAGGTACTCACAGCCCATTTTGATCCTCGGACACTACTCTCTCTTGCAATCGATCTCATGTTTGCTCTTCCTCCGCCTCATTAGAATTCAATTTGTCTGTTCTCACCGGGAAAAAACCCCCTTGTTTTTTTTTTTTTTTTTTACATGACAGTGATCATTTCCCATCATTGCTTACTTCCCCTTCATAGTCGACACCCTGCTTCGCACCCCACGCTGGCAATGTAATCGGGCAAATAGGAACCTTTATCTCACACCTAACTGTTTAAAGAGGTTCCTTCTTCGTCCTCCATCGGATGAGCGTTTACACCTCTTCTCGTCCCGCCGTTTCACCGCAGCTTCTCATTCTATACCCCAAACTTCCGGGCAGGCATTCTCAGAAATGCGTGCCTTGGTGGACTCCTGCTTGTGCTCGTGCAGTACTTTGCAACCGCTGTATGGGCGGTACCGGTACATATAGAAACATCAGACGACTCCTTGATTAAACAGAAACTAGCATCGCTTCCTGCCGTGTCATCCGGGACGCAAAACGCACGTCGGCGAGATTGTCTCCACCACACCTCTGCTTCCTCTGTGAGTGCAGTCTGGAAAAAAGTACAAAAACTGAGTGGTAAATATTCTCCTACCCCGGCTCCTGTTTCTGTCTGGCGGGTTGCCGGTGTTGATATAGCAAACCCACTAGATGTTGCCAATGAAATTTGCAAATCCATCTGGTCCGTATTTCTCAGGGACTCCTTCTATGCCCCTCATCTTTCTTTCCTCAAAGTCTGCCAGAGAGTTTAGCACCCTTGGACTTTCTTCTCCAGAGAATACAGTATAATGTCCGTTTACACTTCAAGAACGGGAGGCAACACTCTCAGCTGTCGATCATCGCAGCTGTGCCCCGACGACATTCATATCGTATTCTACAACATTACATCAGTCAGCCCTTGCAGTCCTTTTACGCCGTTAAACACTCTTATTTGGTCACAAGAGTTTTCTTCCACATCTGTGTAAATCCCCAAATGTTCTCCCTTTCCGCAAACAGGCACTACGGGACATTAAACCTCCCACGATCGTCCCATTGCTCTTACCAGTGCAGTTTGCCAAGAGTAATGGAACGCCTAGTACATAGACGTTTAGTGTGGTATTAGAGAGACACAACAGTCTCTCCACTCGTTCAATATGGCTTTCGTAAGGGACGTTCTAAAACCATAGACCCCTTACTACGCTTGGATACTATGTTCGTAATGCCTTTGCGAATAACCACTTCAGTTAGTGCCATATTTTTTGACGCTTGAGAAGGCCTATGAACACAACTTGGAGTATAATATTTTAGCCCAAGCCCACTCCTTAGCCTTCGAGGCAATCACCATCCTTCCTTAAGAACTTTAACTGACAGGCATTTCCGATTCGGTTTAATAATGTGCTCTCCCCAGACTTTATCCAAGCGGAATGTGTCCCCCAGGATGTGTTCTGAGCACAACACTTTTTCTCCTTGCTATTAATGATTTGGCCTCTATTCTTTCCATCAAATATTTGGTCATCACTCCTCAAGCGGGTGTATGTCATTATGATTGAGGGGTATACTGTAAGCGGCACACTCCAATGAGATTGAAAGGAGTGCGGCTAATTTGGTGAGGGAGGCTAACCCATTTTACTGTACATTTTGAGAGAGGGGGGAGGGAAGGGTATAAGAGTGGAGATGAGACAATGGGAAGAAGATGAGATGGGCTTTTTGTGTGTGTTTATGGTCCCGCGGGAGGGGACAAGTCCGAGTGAAGAATGAGTTTTTAAAGGAAGTGTTGTGTATCACTTACAGGTCGCTTCCACATTTAGTTGTGGTGGGAGGGTAATGGAACAATTGCGTCACTACGCCGAAGGGATGTGGAACCTAGGGAGAGAATGACACGGATATTGTTCTGGCGTTCTGAGGACCTTTTTGAAAAAATAACCGGGGTGGCGGGTTGTGGATGTGCAGAGGGGGGGGGCCGCGTGGGAGGTGCAGCACACTTTGATGAGGCGGGTTATGCTGCACGACTGCACAGGATGTACGTGACAAGGATCAACGGCATCGCGAGTGCTGCTGCAACGCTCGAGAGCCACCGTTTTTGGATGGGAGCTCTCTCATATACTAGTGATCATAGGAGGTGTTTGAGTGGATTTGGAGGGAGGGTCGCCGAAAACAGGATATAAAGAAGTTATTGGAAATATGAATGTTCGGTTGCTTAAGATGTTGAGGGAGGTCCATATGCACAATGTGAAAACCTTATGGGAGGGGATGCGGAAGTCAATGGGATGTGTTTGAATGTGGAATGTGAACGGTGAGAAAGACGAAATTTGAGAGTTTCTATGTAACACAGGGACAGCACGAGAATCAGTTGGCTTACGGCTTATTAGGTATCTTGAGAGCAGTTAAGCGGAACATTAGAGAGGAAAGGGGGGGATGGAGCCCCAGTGGCTGACATAGAGGGATGTCAAGGAACGCCACTAAATGGAAGTGCAAAAATGAGAAGGATTGAACATGCGCAAAGGGGTTTTAGGGGGTTGGCGGACGTCGAGTGTGGGGTGATAGACCATCCGGCGTGCTCCTCGAGGCGCAGGGCGCGCGGCGCGTTGCAATGAGAAATGGTGGGTTTGAGAGTTCTTGAGACAACATCGAGGGTATAGGAGTACACGATTTGGGACAACAGAGGGATGGAGGGTATATTGATGCTTCACTAGTGCGATATATGAGGAGCAGTGGGTGGCTGAGAGAAGGGGGCTTTAAAGAGAGACGAGGGGATGGTGTAGTGTTGCTGGACAGGACGACAAGGGAACATTACAAGGGCCTATTGTGGAGAAGAGGTGTGGACGGCTTTAATGATTGAGCACGGGTAAGGTGCCGGGGATAGATGGCTGCCCTGCGGAGTTTTACATACAGTCATATTGGGGATATTAAACGATTTCTCTTTTGTGCCAATTATTTAATCTAAAAAAGAGAGAGGTGCGTGGGACCTTTGACAGGACAGATAGCAGCTAGTAGTTGTGCCAAAGGGTGAAAGTCGTGCACAGGTGGGGGGAGAGTTAATGGATGGATACACAATCGTGTGCAGACTACAAACTTATTGCAAAAATTTTGGGAAATCGTATCAAAGGATCATTGGAAAGGTTATAAGTGAGGGGTCAATTTGATTCCGCGAGACAGATTCCATGTAAAGAGGGTCCAGGGGTTATTAGAAGGTTTATTGAGTCCCCGCAAGAGGGGAACGTGGGGTATTGGCGTTCTAATGGAGAAAAACGCATTTGACTGTCGGAGGGAAAGGCTCGGTGGAGAATCTTGGAGCGAGGTCAGGGTTCGTGGTGAACATTGTGAATTGGCAACGTACTTCTTCTTTCGGGAAGCTGGACATCTGTGTGTACAGATTAATGGAAGGGTGGGGTTGCATGTGGAAATGGGCAGGGGAGTGAAGGCAGTATGCCCCGTTGTCCGATTATTTGCATTTTACAGAATCCCAGTTTTATATGGGCAGGGAAAGGTGACATACATATAGGGGTACGGGAGGACATACGAGTGCGAGTCACGGAATCATAGGTTATGTTGATGACACAATCTGTCCTAGTGAGTGGAGGGAGGGCTTGGAGGGTCTGGAGGTCTGGAAGAGAGTTATAGGAGAGATTTTGGGATGCAACAGGTAATGGCCAGTGAAAATGTGCATAAAATCAAAGCTCATGAATTGGGTGAAATGGGATGGGCGAGGGCAGAGGGGTGGCAGGGAATGAGGTAGGTGTCGAGGACCTAAGTGAAAATTTTGTGGAGTTGTGTATATGGGGAATGGTGGTAAATAAAAAAAACCCCCCCTTTTTGGGTAATACAGACCGACAAGGGTTTAGATAGACACGTAAGCTAACACTATAACATATTATTAGAAAATCGTTTTTCGTCCTGGACCTTGATCACGTCTTTCTACCTCTGTATGTTAGAATGATCAAGGTCCCAGGACCGAAACGTTTTCTAATATGTTGAGGTTTTTGCTTACACGTGCTTTCAAACGAATGGTAAATTGCTCAGTGGTGAGGGAAATAATGCAAGGTTGTGTAGATACGAGGGTATTGGGAAGAATTGTCAGGAGTACGGCCGACACCTTGTTACGTTACAACCAAGGGTCATTCGTGGTCATATGTGCGACACTTTTGTACAGCAAAATATGGCATGTGGCCTTTGTACCCTTTGGTGTATGGGGATGTCCGGAGATTGATGAGCCGAGTTTTCCATTTTATCTGGGGTTTGGAATGCGATATGTTGAAAAGAGAGTGGTAACACGTCCGGTGGCCTCGGGAGGGGTGGTGTTAATTCATTGGAAAGAAGGTGAAGTTGTGTATGTGAAAACATGGTTGCTAAGGGCTCGGGGGGGGGGGGGAGTGGAGGGTTGGGATGCTGCAGGAGATCTCGGAGATAGAGAAGGGACAGGATTTGAGAGATGGTGAGGAGTTGAGTCTTATGATGATGGTCAAGATCCGAAAACATGCAGCTAGGTCCAGGAGAGGAAGTTATGGCCTAGGGTGGCATGGCAAAGGTAGGAGTGTACCCGTTGTACGCATGGAAACATTGGGGTCGATTAAAAGGGTTTATGCTTCCGGCCAAGCGTGCGGGAGGAATTTATAGGTTCTTCACTGAATATTGCCGTCTGGGTTGTTTTACGAAATAGGCGAATAAGGGATGGTGGGGATGTCACGTTTGTTGGGGTAGATAATCACTTTTCATTTATTTATTTTGAGAAAGCCTAGGGGTTTGTGCGGGAATGGATAGGAAAGAATCCGTATGTGGGGGGGGGGAAGGGTTTGTCGGTTTTTGAAAGCGCTCAGTTAGATGTAGGTGGGTGGGTACAGGTTCAAAGGGCAGTGGGCTTACTTAGTGGTGATTCGTGTTTATATCATGGCAATGAGAGAGAAAGGGTAGAGAACGTAGATGGCCATAGCAGCACTCTTTATAGAACAAAGTGTATTGCAACAGGGAAATGTATGGTAAGGAGGTGGGTGAGGATTTTTCTCCGAGGGCTACAGGGACTTTCATTTGAGGGATTTATGGTCATTTATAAGCGGTTAGGGGGCATGAACGGGCTGGCCTTGCCCGGGGAGGGGGGGCGGTTTGTGAGTGTGGGGGGGATGGGTGTGAGGAATGGATGTTGAGGTGATATTCAATGTGATATTCATTGTAATGTGTCTTGGTGTTATTGTGAACACCGATGATTATAATTTATCTAAAGATTCCTTCATGTTTTGTAAGGATGTACATAAGCATGTTAGTATATAAGCATATTTAACCTGTAATTATACATGTCTACCTATATATGAGCAATGTAACTTGTCATAATAATGAGGCATTCATACCTGTTTTTTAACTAGTGGAACGTTTTGGTATTTTTTTTTATATTTTATTTTAAAACGTCTTGTAACAACATATTAAATATATAAAAATCCATCCTTCATTAAACAGGTATACAAAACATAATACATGAACATAATACACCTTATAAAGTACGCTGCAGCACATATCCGATATTTACACCTAAGCCAATTAGTATTTCCCTAAACCATACATGATGAAATATCATATAAAATCATACAACAATACGTATAACATTAGTATAACCAAAATTAAAGCCTTAAACAATAGTACATAATAAATGATATGCTCAACAGTGTTCCATATACTTGGTACTACATTCTTGTCTTACCTTTGTTTCATATATTTTATTATAACTTAACCACAAATCCAAGAATGCCATAAGAGTATTAATAAAAGAACTATACTGATAATAACAATGACCTTCTATCACACCTTTCCAGTACTTTAAAATAACCCCATAGCCCCAATAACCATTAATGACAACCTGTTACACATCCACAACATTTCCTACAAAACCCCTTCTTTACAATAATTAATAATGCCAATGCAAGCCAAAAATATTTACATGAACCGTTCTTAATAATAACAATAAGTAACCTACAATTAGGGTAAGATACCCGTAACCCATTAAAACCGTAATGGGAATTACCATAAGTTGGTGTTGCAAGAAACAAAAACAAAAAACACAAAACTATAAAATACATACGAAAACTGATTGGATGGACATTACCTTCCTATACACACATCCACACCTGAATCAGAGGAAGAAAATTCACACACAATATGTAATACAATAATAATGCATCATCCATGAAATTCAACTGTCATGACAACATTACATAACATGGAGGTTACAACGTAAAATATAAAGAAGACATTAACATGCTACATCCATCTTTAAAACTAGAATTATGTAAAATAGTTAATAATAATCTAAACTAAATTATCACATTATCATGTGCCAATTGTTCTCCCCACTCAAGAACGGGGCAAGAAAAACCCCCTCAATTTAAGACTATACAGGTACACCCCTACACTAACTAAATCCCTAACTTAAGAACTAACTTGATAATGATTGGACATAAGATCCTAATCCCCTGGCTGAACACAAAGTAGACTTCCTTGAACATGGTAATATTCACTGCATGAAATGTGTAAAGTAGTACAATCCTTCTTCATAGAGGAGGTACAGCTCTAAAGGAAATACTTGCAGATGCTTGTTTTAAAAACTACAAAAATACAAGCATCATCCATTACTAACGTACACTGAACTAACAGTGTTACCTTGTTTATTTGATTTTTTTAACACATCATATTATAAAAAGGATTACTAGAATTCACTGGCAGTATCATTTTTGTACCTGTTCAGTACTGCATGACATAAAACACACAACAGCTGCGTAGCCAACCTATCCTTGACAGTGAGTGTAATAAATAATACCCAAACCAAAATATGTAAATTGTATGACGGCTAGTTGTTACTGAATGCAACCATGGTGACTGAACGCAAATATAAAATAACCCTCCAGGAACTTAACCATTCGCGAATGTATGCTCTCACAGCTCACTCTCACATCACCTGCCACAATACTAGCACAACCTACACCCCCCCCCACACATTAACGAGACCCTCCCTTGCCCCCTCCCCCTGGACCAAGAAGTTTGTGCTACAGTGAGATTACGATAACCTAACCGAAAAAACTTGATTCCCACTCTCCCATATATAATCCTATTCCTACACCTTTGTCTTATATTCCTAAAGAACCTTGCTGGCTAACCGCTTTTATCCGCAACTGCCTTTAATCTGCCTCATTCCCCAAGAAACATGCAAATGAATCGCCATAACATACATCAAAGCCCTCCCCACTTCACTTGCTACCCCACTCTAACATCCATCGACAAAGATCTAAGAAAAGACCAACTCCCCCCCTCCCCCAACAACCTGATAACCCACGCCATCCAACTCTCCACCACGCCCAAAGATGACAAAAATATACCACATCATAGGCAGTTTCCTCCTCCCCACAAATAACCCATGTTGCTCTCACCAACCCCCTTTATGCAACCTTGCTTTGATGCAACCACACCCATGAGTAAACTGTAATACCTATTCCTACCTGACTTGCTGGTATCCTAAGCTTCCGAACTCTCCCATAGACCCTCCAGTTATACATGGGGTAAACTGTGACCCCCTGCAATAAGCCCCTTTCCCCACACCACACTCATCCACTGTGTTTACCGTTTTACCAAACTTTTAACCTGCCCTCACTGTCAACAAGAATCTTATTTCATCATCACAACTCACTTTCTCAAGTCCCTGCCACTCCACCAGTATCTAGCATCCCTCATCACCCTATCCACCCTAACACCCCTCGCCCCCCCCCACCCTAAGATACCTCTGCTTAATAGAAATGCATACATTACCCTAAGGCCAACAAACCTAGTCACCCCGTTTCACCCTCCGTCATGACCACCTCCTTGGACAACCAGGACCCTCCCAAACCCCCACACAAACCTCACACACTCCCCTCTAACGATTCCTGTATATCCTGCATCCCTCAAAGGGAACACCTCCACCAAACCCCTCAGACCTTACTATACACCACCGATTAATTACCAATGCCTCTGCTGTAACGCCAATACTTCACAACCCTCAATACCCGTTAACTTGCCTATGACCCTACCTCTTGACTGTTTTCTGTGATAATTCCTCCTACATTCCTGCAACTGCTTCATATACCATAGCCCACACCCCTAATACTGTCACAAACCGTTCCATCCTCCCATCTCCTCCCCGCAATTCTCCCACCAACCCAATTTCCTACCTCCAATAAGCTAGACTTTGCTAAATAACTACCATTCCTGAAACATTCCCAAAAATCCTTATCCGTATCGCCTCTCCCACCCTTCTTAAGCCTACCCCACTTCGTAAACTAAAACAGTTGTATCAACCAGCATAACCTACTACTCTCCCTCCATGCTGTCCCCCTCCCGCAATTCCTCCTCCACAGCCTCATGAAAAGGATGTTGCACACATGCAAAGAGCACTGACGACAGCGGACATCCCTCCTTAATCCCTGTTCCATCATCACCGCCCTCCAGCTTTCCATTAACGTGCACCTAGTGACAGCCCCTCGTATAGGTGGCACCCAACTCACTACCCCCCCTCCAAAACCCGTTCCTCCAAACATCCCCACAAAAAGTCCCCTCTTCATCAGTCATAGGCCTGAGCCAACAAGCCAAGATTGGCCCCCCTCCCTGGCAGTTTCTCTCATAAAATCCTTATCCCCTGTGCCCATTCTTCATATCCGTCCCAGTTATCCCATACTGGACCCTCATGTATGCTATTCCCAATTACCTGCTTTATCTGTTTACCCAATACTTTGCAAAAATTTGTATCTTACACATTCTAAACGATAACGGACGATAACTCCCAACCCCTTCGCTCACCCCCTTCTTTGCAACAAACAATACCCCCAGTTTTTCTGCGTTTGCGTCCAGCCTACCACGTTTCCACATATAATTCAGAACCGCCACTAGTCACTACTCCCTCAGGATCCTCCCAATGTGCTTGTAAAATCATAGATAACCCATCTATTCCCAAGTGCCTTCCCCTGACTCAACCCAATCACCACCTCACCCCACCTCTCGGCCAGCCCTTAATGCCTCCCTCCAACATGTCCCGATCACCCCTGCCCCAAACCTGATTGAACCCCATATCTCTAATGTTTTAACCCCAACCACACTCCCCTTCCCTTCATTTCTCCAGAAACCAAGAATCGGTATACGTACTGATACAATCTGTCAGAGAGACCCTGTCCCTGCACATAACCCTCCCCCCCGTCCACAACAATATGTGCCACGGTATTTCTCAACTGTCTGTCCTTGAATTTTCTGAGTACAAACCCTATTGGCTTATCACCTTTTAGTACGTCCTCCAAGCCTGCCCTGACCGAGTGCATCAAAACGTTCATTATGCATCTCCCACTAAAACACTTCCAAGTTCGCCCTTAAACTCCTCCCACACCTTCCCTACCCCCCCCCGATAACAATCATTCAACTGCCCTCTAAATAATTCTGCAATCCAAATTTTCCAGCATGCCCATTCCCTCCCCTCTTCTTAAAAAATCTTCAATCTGCACTTTGCCTTCAACTCCCACCAAGCTAGCAAACCACCTCCTCATCCCTACCCTCCTCCCAAAACCCTTTTCCACCATGCCTAAAGCACCCAACCTTGATCTTCCTCCCTTAAAACCGACATGTTAATTTCCAATAAACGTCTGAGTATTCTCGGAACCATCCACCTGAAGGTCAGCCAACACTGCTCTGTGGTCAAACCCAACCCGGGGTCTACTGTTCTAAACCTCTCCACTCCTATCTCCATGCCTCCATAAATCCTATCCATCCTTGCCTCATAACTCCCCTTACATAGGTGTGCTCCCACCGATAACCCCCCTTCCGACCACATCTACGACCCGACGTCTCCGAAAAGCATCCCGTAAGACACCCAACACACCCCCGCCCCCCTTGGTATTATTACTACTCCTTGCAGAATCAAACACAATTCCAATCACCCGCCAATTATTGCATAGCAATGTAAACCCAAAAGATAGTATAACAATACGTCCCCGAACAAAGTCTGTTTATTTATCCTCACTTACCAATCGGGCATATTTACTCCCACAAAACATACCCTGCGCTCTACCCACCACCACCCTTCCACTCGAACAAACCCTCCCCCCTCCTCCACCCTAAGACCTCGCAACGGACTGGTCTCCTTCACTAAAACAGCACTCCTCCCTTTAAAAGTTTTTGCCATGCTTACAAACAACTTTATCCTCTCAATTGCAACTACTCTACCTGACTTATGGTTATGTTCCTGTAGGAAACAAACATCCACATCATACCTTTAGAGGAACCACTCTTCATCCATAACCCTTTTTACTTCAGTCTTGAGCCATTAGCATTTAGTGTTACACACCGGAACGGTCAAGGAAAGGCGGCCTTACCCTCTGTGGGCTTGCTCACAATTCCCGTCAAGCTGCTCACACTTCCTTACTATTTTTAATAAACCCCCCTAAACCCCTCCCCTGTCCGCCCCCCCCGTAGGGATTTTCGTACTACCTCTGCCCAGCCCTTTCATTACCTGGTCTTTGCCCAGGTGTTTAAAACGTCGTCTATTCAGTCAACCCTACTGCCCGCTTCCTAGAGGCCTGGCCTCCAAAGCCATCTCTTCCTCAGGTACATCCTCCCTGGTACCTCTGCCACCACAACCTGTTATCCCTGTCCACCATTCCCTGTTCCTTCCCTCCTCACGTCACCTTGCAATCGCTGCCTAATCACTGGCCTCCATCCATGTCCTCTCCTACGAAAGCCTCCTCCAAGAATTCCTGGAGCTCAGACTCCAAGACACCTGTGTCGACTCCTCCACTTCCTCCACCTCCACAGCTGTGGAGGGAGATCTCCATCCTCACCGGAAGTGTGGACACACGTCCCCAACTGTCACCCTCATTTCCACTCCTCACTCCATGGAGGGTCCCAGTTTTTCGCCGTCGCCACCACACTCGTCTGCTGGCCTCCTCCACCGGGTCAGGCCCTTGTGGCAACTTTCTAACTGCACATTGCGACACATGTTGTATGTTCATAAGAGTTGCTAAGACGACAACGTCCTTCCTTTGTCCCGCATAAGAAACCCACATACCTGAGTTCTGGTTGCCTGTTAACAAAACATAAGGAAGGTAAGGCTTCTTAATGTCATCTTGATGTTGTATGAACCTTCCGGAGGCCCTCCATATGGTCCATCCCGCCATACCCCTCCTCTAAGCCTTTGAATGACCTCGTAGTTGCTGAAAACGTCCCTCTATACCAAACTTGGTCGCCTCAAAGGGTACATTCTCACCCGTTCCCACGTGTAGTAAGTAGACACTCATGCATACACACATCCCATCGTCGAGTTGAGGCACTTTCGGCGTTCCTTGGTACTACTAAACGACACCACACTGCTGTAAGAAATTCTGGCCCTCAGAAACTTCACAAATACTCTTTCATCCCGTTAAGGGCAACACCATAACAGTTTCCTCGTTAGGATGCCATATAGATCCTAAATTGCAGGAATAAAGAAGTACGTTCATCATAGCAGGCTCAGAGAACCCCTTAACAGCTCAATGCAGACTGTGTTAATCCTCCTGCCGGTGTAATCCGCCATGTTTGATCAGTGAAAACTGCACAGAAACCAGGTGAAGTGGGAGCTACTACTACTGCGCGCCCGTCCTCACGCCCAATGCGTTGCGAAACAATAAAAAAGGTTAATCATGGAGGCGGCAGGGTTCAGGGAGAAACATTGTGGAAAATTGGGCATGTACTTTATATCGGGGAGCTGGGATGTGTGTACAGATTAATGGAAGGGTGGGGTTGCATGTGGAAATGGGCAGGGGATTGAGGCAGGGATGCCGGTTGTCACTATTATTTGCATGTTTACAGAATCCGTTTTATAGGGCAGTGGAAAGGTGCATACACGAGGGGGTAAGAGAGGACATACGAGGTGCGAGTCCCGGTATCATAGGTTATATTAATGACACAACTGTCCTAGTTAGTGGGAGGGAGGGCTTGCAGGGTCTGGAGAGAGTTACAGATGTATTTGGGATGGCAACAGGTATAGCCCCTCAAGGAAGGTTCCTTGATGTTGGTGAGGGGCTTTTGATCTGTGCTCCAGTTCCCCGAATTAAGCCTGAATGCCTTCCACATCCCCCCCCCAGGCGCTGTATAATCCTCCGGGTTTAGCGCTTCCCCCTTGAATATAATAATAATCCATAACAGGTTATGGGCAGGAATGTGCATAAATTCAAAGCTCATGAGATTTGGTGAATGGGGATGGCCGGGAGGCAGGGTGGGGGGATGAGTGGTGTTGGGTCGTGGACCAGATGAAAATTTTGTGAGTTGTGTAATATGGTAATGCTCAGATGGTGAGGGAGAATATGTCAAAGGGGTGTGGTAAGATAGGTATTGGGAAGATTGTCAGGATAACGGCCGACACATCTTACGTTACACCAGAGGGTCATTGTGGTCAATGTCTTTTACAGCAAAATATGGCATTGGCAGCTTTGTACCCCTTTGGTGTAAGGGATGTCCAGAGATGTTGAGCAGAGTTTTCCAGGTTATCTTGGGTTTGAGGATCAATTGGTTGAAAAGAAGGAGGTAACACTTCCGGTGGCCTTGGGAGGGTGGAGTTAATTCATTGGAAAGAAGGTTGAAGTGTGTTATATGTGAAACATGAGTCTAAGGCTCGGGGGGAGGGGATTAAGGGTTGGGGATGCTGTCAGAGATCTTCGGAGACAGTGAAGGGACAGGATTTTGAGAGATTGGCGAGTTTGAGTCTTATTGATGATGGTCAAGATCCGAGAAACGTGCAGCTAGGTCCATGGAGAGGAAGTAATGCCTAGGTGGCAGTGGCACCGGAAAGGAGTGGTATCCCGTTTGTAATGCATGGAAGACATTTGGGTCGATTAAAATGGTTACGCATCCGCTACGCGTGAGGGAGGTAATGTATAGTTTCTTCACTGAATAATTGCCGACTGGGTTGTTTTAACGAAATAGCAATAAGGGATGGTGGGGAGTGTCAGGGTTTTGTGGGTTAGATGAATTCAGCTTTTCATGATTTTTATTTTGTGAAAGAGCCTAGGGGTTTGTGCGGAGAATGGTTAGGGAAAGTATTCCGGTATGTGGGGGGGGAAGGTTTGGTCGGTTTGATAGCGCTCACCGCTTCAAGGGAGGCTTTCCTTGGCGTGGTGAAGAGGCTCTTGGCTGAGGAATTAGACCTATCGGTCTTCATCTCTAAGACCGAACCTAATTAACCCCCCAATGCCCCTCCCCTATCCCATCCTCCCCATCCTCCCGGGTTTTTTTATTTTTTTTTTTTTTTTTTTCCTTTTTGTCCTTCCTCCCCTCCTCCCCCACGACCTCCCTTTTGGCCCTTCCGCTTTTGTCCGTGGGATTTCTCCCACAGACGCGCTAGTTCCTAGTAGGAGAAAAGGATAACCGGGAGTCCCATCCCATTTCCATTGAGGGTTCTTTGAGCGGGGGCGTATTTGCCGTGGATCTGGAACGCCTGGGGATGTCCCGATCCCTCTCCGGTATCCCGGAGTAGCTTTGGTGTCTTTCGGGCGGACGAGTGTACTCTGGAAAGCCACCTCTTCGGCTTCCGTGGGTGGAGGCCGAAGGGTATGCTTTGTGGCGGATAGCCGGCCGCCCTCCTCTTTTGTCCACCGAGGTAGCCCTCGGCAGAATTTGAGGATTGCTATCGCACCAGATTGTTTAGTTTACTACATGATGGGGTAGGGTATGGCACGGGTTTCCATCTGCATCTGCCTACTGGCGGGCTGAGGGTCCCGTTGGGCGCTGAGGGAGATTTCTGGCCCCTTTCATTCCTCCTAGGACCTATCCCTCCCCGGTCCCCCCTTTTTATTTCTTTTTTTTATTTTTTTTTTCTTTCTTTTTTTTCTTAAAACAAAAAGAAAAGAAGTAACCTAACCATGGTAGCCCTAGTCCCATGAACCTGGTACCCCCGGCCCCCCTTCTTGATACCGCACCCCGTTCTGACCCCGCCTCATCTTTGGACACTCTTCAGACATTCCTCATGCCTCTGTACCTATTGCCGTGCTGTTTCCTCACTCCCTTCAGGACTGAGCCTCGAATGAGACTCTTCGATTTATGGACCTCGCTCTCCTCTGACTATGCTGCCGGCCTCTCCCTCTATGGTGCGCTAATTTTCAAATCGCCGACCGTTCCACGTCGACCAAAACCTGGTTCCCACGCCTAAACCCAACGACAATTACCTGCTGATGAATATTTCTCCACCTTCTCGTTCGTCTCAGAAACATCGACAACTCCTTCACGACCGTTCCCCACGCCCAGTTTTCAGACTGAACAGTGGACTAGAATTTCTTCCACTTTAACGAACAATCTTCTACTGCTATCTTTCTGACCATAGTATTGGCAAGTCACTCCTACTCGTCCAGTTGGTAAAGATATTTCTTTTCATGCTCGTAAGAGCGGTAAATGGCCATCATTACCGTACAGATGCACCCAGGCTCATGAGCTCCTCGTCGTTCCGCATATGGATACTGTTCCTGTCACTCTTGAAAAACTCATTCCCTCAATTCTTGTAGTGGTACCCGTCATTCTGCCCCATAACCATCGTTCAACAAATTTCCAGACATGTGCACTGACATCTAGAACAGGCTGGAACTCCAAGAATCTCCCAATCCTCAAGGTAGACACTTACATTCTTTCCTGTCCGTAGGGCGGAGACATAGCACTACAATGTGGCTCCGTTTAACTTGACAGCCAGAAACTCCCATCCTCAGTTTATTAGCAGACAATCGGTTACGAAGTTCGAAAGGTGATTCCCTACACCACAACAGTGTAGAAATTGCTGGGCGAGTTTGCCATCCAGCGAAATAATTGCAGATCTATTCGCCGAATCCCAGTACTTGTTGCCGATGACCATTCTAATCGTCTTGCAATCGATTCTCCTCTTGCCTAACTGTCCATGAGGCACACCCTTCGTACTCTCGGCCTTGTCAGGTCTATTAAACCAAGCGGGAAATCCGTTACTCAAAGAGTCAGAAGGTCTCCCTTATCCATGCAGTTCTCACTCCGCCCCAAGGGAGTCTCCCAGTGTTCTTATTCCCGTGTTTTCTAACGTCCCCCCACTTCTAGTATCCATCTTCTACACCCACCTCTGTGGTTCCTCTCCCATAAGCACTCTGTATCTAACCTTTTGCTGTCCTCAGCTCAGACTCCCCTACTCCACGCCCTCAGTCTAATCTCGCTTCTTCGAGTTCTCTCTCCACAAGCCTCAGTATCGACGAGACCATCGTACGACCCCCCTCCCACGTCCTCTACTTCTCAAAAGTCAAAAAAAGGTCCGGTACCACCTCCTACCCATCTTCCACCTCCTACCCTTCTTCCACCTCCGCATTTTAACCCTCCCTGTCTCTGTCCCTAGTTCCCCTCCCTCTCACTGGCTCAGTTTACAAGTGCAGAGGTTCCACCCTCCTCCTCTCTAATGTACCTTTCCTCCCCTGTTCCCTCCCAGAGTTTCTTCCTCTTCTTCCACCTCCCAAGTGCCTGCATCTTCTGTCCCCTGCCACGCTCTCCAGTTCCCCTCCACCCTTTCGTCCGCCCTCCCCCCTACCTGGTACAGTCCAATACAGTTTCCAATCTTTACTCATCCTCCCCCTACCATTCCCAATATGGTCCTCCCATCACATCTCTGAATTCCGACACACTGAAGCCAATCTCTGAATATATGCAGAGACCAAACCATCAATGGACCCTGATCCACCTTCCGCTCTTTCTCTCTCCCTCTGCTTTCCCTCTGCGCAACTCCTTTTCTTCACAACGCACGTCCTTCGCTGGCTTATGAACATTTTCCCACTGCCATCCGCATGTGGCTTTTCTAACCCTTCTAGTCCCCGTAGGAACCCTACCTGCGGATTTCAAGATCTTTATCATTGCCAATCAAGCCAATTTACAGTAGAATATACGCGGCCTCAGGGTAATCGGGGTGAGCTTCAGATGTACCTCCCCGTTTGCCCCTTTTTGCCTGTGGGCGTTTGCTTCAGGGAACCAAAATTTCACTCTGCGGTTATTTCCTCCATCTCAGGCTATAATTTAGTGATTCTACAGCCTTTTCCGGATGGGACCTTTAATGAAATGCCCTCTCCTCCGCACGAGATTAAATACCATCAGCTATTTGTTTCATATCACTTCGCTGCATGTAACACAGCAGCCCGTATCCTCTTACATAGGTGTATACGCTCTGTTTCTTTATATCTCTCCCCTTCTCGGGCCATTATCCTATCCGGATTTTGCCTTCCATGTTTCGTTCATTAAACCGCCACCGTTCGTACTTGGTGATTTTATGCCCACCCATTTCCTCTGGGGGGGGTCCCCACTGTGAGTCCCGTGGAATTCAGTTAGAGGCTTTTCTTGCCACACACCCCTCCATGTTTTTAAATACAGGTACTCACAGCCCATTTTGATCCTCGGACACTACTCTCTCTTGCAATCGATCTCATGTTTGCTCTTCCTCCGCCTCATTAGAATTCAATTTGTCTGTTCTCACCGGGAAAAAACCCCCTTGTTTTTTTTTTTTTTTTTTACATGACAGTGATCATTTCCCATCATTGCTTACTTCCCCTTCATAGTCGACACCCTGCTTCGCACCCCACGCTGGCAATGTAATCGGGCAAATAGGAACCTTTATCTCACACCTAACTGTTTAAAGAGGTTCCTTCTTCGTCCTCCATCGGATGAGCGTTTACACCTCTTCTCGTCCCGCCGTTTCACCGCAGCTTCTCATTCTATACCCCAAACTTCCGGGCAGGCATTCTCAGAAATGCGTGCCTTGGTGGACTCCTGCTTGTGCTCGTGCAGTACTTTGCAACCGCTGTATGGGCGGTACCGGTACATATAGAAACATCAGACGACTCCTTGATTAAACAGAAACTAGCATCGCTTCCTGCCGTGTCATCCGGGACGCAAAACGCACGTCGGCGAGATTGTCTCCACCACACCTCTGCTTCCTCTGTGAGTGCAGTCTGGAAAAAAGTACAAAAACTGAGTGGTAAATATTCTCCTACCCCGGCTCCTGTTTCTGTCTGGCGGGTTGCCGGTGTTGATATAGCAAACCCACTAGATGTTGCCAATGAAATTTGCAAATCCATCTGGTCCGTATTTCTCAGGGACTCCTTCTATGCCCCTCATCTTTCTTTCCTCAAAGTCTGCCAGAGAGTTTAGCACCCTTGGACTTTCTTCTCCAGAGAATACAGTATAATGTCCGTTTACACTTCAAGAACGGGAGGCAACACTCTCAGCTGTCGATCATCGCAGCTGTGCCCCGACGACATTCATATCGTATTCTACAACATTACATCAGTCAGCCCTTGCAGTCCTTTTACGCCGTTAAACACTCTTATTTGGTCACAAGAGTTTTCTTCCACATCTGTGTAAATCCCCAAATGTTCTCCCTTTCCGCAAACAGGCACTACGGGACATTAAACCTCCCACGATCGTCCCATTGCTCTTACCAGTGCAGTTTGCCAAGAGTAATGGAACGCCTAGTACATAGACGTTTAGTGTGGTATTAGAGAGACACAACAGTCTCTCCACTCGTTCAATATGGCTTTCGTAAGGGACGTTCTAAAACCATAGACCCCTTACTACGCTTGGATACTATGTTCGTAATGCCTTTGCGAATAACCACTTCAGTTAGTGCCATATTTTTTGACGCTTGAGAAGGCCTATGAACACAACTTGGAGTATAATATTTTAGCCCAAGCCCACTCCTTAGCCTTCGAGGCAATCACCATCCTTCCTTAAGAACTTTAACTGACAGGCATTTCCGATTCGGTTTAATAATGTGCTCTCCCCAGACTTTATCCAAGCTGAAGGTGTCCCCCAGGATGTGTTCTGAGCACAACACTTTTTCTCCTTGCTATTAATGATTTGGCCTCTATCTTCCATCAAATATTTGGGTCATCACTCTATGTTGATGACTTCGCTATGCTTGTGCAGCGCTGACTGTCACCTCCTACAGTTTCTCCTCCAACATGCAGTCGACCGTGTTTCCAATTGGGCCACCACACGTGGGTTAAATTTTCCAGCACTAAAACCCACAAATCACTCTTACTAGACGCTCCTGTCATCTCCGATCATCCTTTGTACTCTATGGCCCGTATCCCTGAACGTGATACAGTCAAGTTTCTGGGCCTCCTCTTTGATCGTAGTTATCCTGGAAACCTCACATTACATCTCTGAAGGCAACTTGTCACAGCCGGCAACCTTCTTAAAACCCTGCTCATCTTTCGTGGGAGCTGATCGTCGAACCCTCTTTCGCCTACATTCCACCCTTATTTTATCGAAACTTGATTATGGTGACCAGATCTATTCAGCGGCATCTCCTGCTACTCTCTCTAGCCTTAACCCCATTCATCACCAAGGATTACGTTTATGCCTTGGTGCTTTCCGCTCTTCCCCTGTTGAGAGCCTCTATGCAGAAGCGAACGTTCCATCCTTATCCGATCGCCGTGATGCCCATTGCCTGCGCTACTATGTACGCTCTCATGATCTCCGCAATCCTTCCATTTATAGAATGGTCACTGATATTAGTAGACATTCTTTATTTGTTCGCCGCCCCAGTTTACTCCGTCCCTTCTCTCTTCACCTTCATTCGCTCTTGTCTTCTCTTCAACTACCACCTTTCTATGTACATGTAGCATCTCACTTTTCCCTACCCCCCTGGGAAGTTCCAGCTGTTCGAGTCTGTTCTTTCTCCCTCCCTTGCTCGAAAGCCCAACTGTCTACGGTCGCTTCCCGCTCTCTTTTTCTTGACCACTTTCACTCTCGTGCCATTGCTGTGTACACAGATGGCTCTAAGTCTTCTGATGGCGTAGGATTCGCAGCAGTGTTTCCGGACAGCGTCGTACAAGGGCATTTACTATCTTCGGCTAGTATTTTTACTGCTGAAAAAAATCTTTAACTAATACGAATAGATATATACGACACACACCATTAAACGCATACGTACGTTTCAAGAAACACACAGTAACAGGGAAGGGATAAAACATGCAAATATATATATTTGTAAACCCAAATATCTGGGCCTCTAAAACACAATCACAAACAAAATACTAAGAAAACTTGACTCAAGAAAAAACGAGTCTTTACAAAAAAGGAAAGCTTCAAAAACATAAACACTGTAAAGGCACCACTGTCATTTTGTACACAAAAGGTATAGTAAGTAATCCTAACTCCAGAATCGACAAACACACATCCATAACTAGAATACATCCATGCCCAAACTCATATTCACGCAACTCCAGGCTCCTTTCTTCTGCTTCAGAATCTCCACGACTATGGTGCTCTTCGCACATACTCCTAGGTTGAGGGATTGATTACCTCATCTTCTGTACATAGTTCTACTGTCTTCAAGTTATGTCCTAGAATTTGTATTGATAAAGCCACTGGATGGTGAAACGTCTACAATAAAGATACCCAGATGTTGCACGTGTCTTAATTTCATCTTGTCGGTATTATATACCATTCATACACATCACCCTACCTAACCAACCCCTGACATCTTCTAAACCTTCGCAAAAATAGACAACATGAAAAGCCGTGTCTTCTCCACAAAACGCCACCTTCCACGACTCTTCTGGATCGTAGTATTGCCCCTGACGGCAATATACCATGTAAAAACCGGAACATGGCTTCACGCACCCTAGGCCGTAATTTCAGCTTACTAAATCTGAGCCAAATATTTTCCCACGACAACATGGGGAACAAACCTTCTACTGGAGCTGCGTACGTACCCCCCAGTAACCTACTTAAAACCCTTATGCGAATGTTTTTCCGTTCCCTTACTATCAACAAAGCCCGTAGTACAATCTCTCATTCCCTCAGTTCCATTCCCCCATACCACTTTTTCAGCCTCATATATACCTGTTCCATATTTCCCGCCATCACACCCACACGCCAAACCCC
>NC_069468.1:14897002-14926004 GCF_026875155.1 Cherax quadricarinatus
TTACGTTAATTTTTTCCAAGATTAATTTTGATACCATTAAAAGGGAACTGAAAGGATCACTAGTATTACACCTCACTGAGCTTTTATATACCCTGTGTCCATGTTTTGGGTTTGTAATGGCTTGATAAGTCCGGAGAGCGAAACGCTGCCACAATGTCATTAGTTCACTTGTGCTTTTACTTTACATATGTCGGAATTTCCGCTTTATTACAATCATATTTTTTGGTAGATTTTGGGTTCTGCTGCAACCCAGAGGTGGCGGGGTTAATGCCGCTTAATTATGCACATTCATATTTCAAAAGGGCGTAAGGCCAAGGGCTATACAGCGGGCAGGGTGGGAAGGAAGAAAGGGGAAATTTGGGGATGGCAGAAGGGGGGGGGGGATGACAGCAGGTTACGAAAAAGCGGGGCAGGGGATAGTCGGGGGTAGGGGTAGCAAGAGATCAGTAGAAGGGCTGAAGTATCAGAATTTGGGAAGTAAGTCAGTCGTTGTCAAAAGTCATGAGGGGGTGGGTCCATCAGCGAGAAGGGAAGGTAAGAGAGGGCAGCGGGGCAAAGACGGACGACAGGGGTTTAATTCTGCGTGCTCGTTGATAAAGGGGGCAGTCCAACAGAATGTGGCTGACTGATATGGAGTTTGGCAATTCTCAGAGAGAACAAGACCCCTTTCCCATAGATACCATGAGAAAGACGAGTATGGCCAATGCGAAGACGAGAGAGAGTAGTCTCCCAACTCGACACTGGTGAGAAGAAGATGGCCATTAACCTATACTCGGTTTAATAGACTGAAGTTTGTTGCCGGCATAGTAGACCAACGTTGTTGCCAACGGGTGTGAAGGTGGGAAGATATTACAGCAAAATAGTCCGTACATGGAATCCCTCTAAGAAACTGGTAGGTCTTTGTACTGCTGACCGCGCAGCAGTGTCTCCCTGTTCATTGCCCTGTACGTCAACATGACCAGGGACCCAACAAAAAACAATATCTTTATGCTTGGAAAGATGCGGCGTAGCCAAAGTTGGATACGGAGGACTAAGGGTGAGGTGTTCAAATTTTGTATACCCTGTAAAGCATTAAGGGAGTCTGAGAAAAACCACAAATATGACACAGGCATAGATGCAATACGGATAAGTGCTGTAAGGATGGCATATAATTCAGCAGTAAAAATACTAGCCGAAGATAGTAAATGCCCTTGTACGACGCTGACCGGAAACACTGCTGCGAATCCTACGCCGTCAGAAGACTTAGAGCCATCTGTGTACACAGCAATGGCATGAGAATGAGTGAAAGTGGTCAAGAAAAAGAGGGGGAAGCGACCGTAGACATTTTGGGCTTTGAGCAAGGAGGGAGAAAAGAACAGACTCGAACAGCGGGAACTTCCCAGGGGGTAGGGAAAAGTGAGATGCTACATGTACATAAAAAGGTGGTAGTTGAAGAAAAGACAAGAGCGAATGAAGGCGAAGAGAGAAGGGACGGGGGTAAGCGGGGGCGGCGAACAAATAAAGAATGTCTAATAATATCGGTGACCATTCTATAAATGGAAGGATTGCGGAGATCATGAGAGCGTACATAGTAGCGCAGGCAATGGCATCACGGCGATCGGATAGGATGGAACGTTCGCTTCTGCATAGAGGCTTTCGACAGGGGAAGAGCGAAAAGCACCAAGGCATAAACGTAATCCTTGGTGATGAATGGGGTTAAGGCTAGAGAGATAGCGGGAGATCCCGTGAATTAGACCCTGGTCACCATAATCAAGTTTCGATAAAATAAGGTGGGAATGTAGGTGAAGGAGGGTTCGACGATCAGCTCCCACGAAAGATGAGCAAGGGTTTTAAGAAGGTTCAGCCGCTGTGACAAGTTGCCTTCAGAGAGGTAATGTGAGGTTTCCAGGAAAACCCCTACGATCAAAGAGGAGGCCCAGAAACTTGACTGTATCACGTTCGGGGATACGGGAGCCATAGACGTACAAAGGATGATCGGAGATGACAGAGCGTCTAGTAAAAGTGATTTGGGGGTTTTGTGCTGGAAAATTTAAACCCAATGCGTGGGGGCCCCAAATTTGGGAAACACGGTCGACTGCATGCTGGAGAGAAACTGTAAGGAGGTGACAGTCAGCGCCTGCACAGGCAATAGCGAAGTCATCAACATAGAGTGATGACCAAATTTTTGATGGAAGACTAGAGGCCAAATCATTAATAGCAAGGAGAAAAGTGTTGTGCTCAGAACACACCCCTGGGGGACACCTTCAGCTTGGATAAAGTCCGGGGAGAGCACATTATTAACCCGAACAGGGAATGCTGTCAGTTAAAAAGTTCTTAAGGAAGGATGGTAAATTGCCTCGAAGGCCTAAGGAGTGGGCTTGGGCTAAAATTTTTATACCTCCAAGTTGTGTCATATGCCTTCTCAAGGTCAAAAAATATGGCAATAACTGAGTGGTTATTCGCAAAGGCATTACGAACATACGTACCCAAGCGCAGTAAGGGGTCTATGGTAGAACGTCCCTTACGAAAGCCATATTGACGAGTGGAGAGAACTGTTGTGTGTCTCTAAATACCACACTAAACGTCTATTTACTATCGTTCCATTACTTTGCAAACTGCACTGGTAAGAGCAATGGGACGATAGTGGGAGGTTTCATGTCCCGTAGTGCCTGGTTTGGGGAAAGGGAGAACAAGGGGCGATTTCACAGCTGTGGAAGAACTCCTTGTGACCAAATAAGATTGTAAAGGCGTAATAGGACTGAAAAGGGCTGACGATGTAAATGTTGTAGCATACGAATTTTGAATGTCGTCGGGCCCAGCTGCCGATGATCGACAAGCTGAGAGTGTTGCCTCCAGTTCTTGAAGTTTTAAACGGCACATTATATTGTTCTCTCTGAGAGAAGAAAAGTCCAAGGGTGCTAACTCTCTGGCAGACTTTGAGGAAAGAAATGAAGGGCATAGATGGAGTCCATGTGAAATACGGCCCAGATGATTGCCAATTTCTTTGGGCAACATCTAGTGGGTTTGCTATATCAACACCGGAAACCCCGCAGAACGGGAGCCGGGTCAGGAGAATATTTACCACTCTTTTTTCGTATTTTTTTCCCAGACTGCACTCATAGAGGAAGCAGAGGTGATGGTGGAGACATAATCTCGCCAGCAAGTGCGTTTAGCGTCAGGGATGACACGGCGAGCGATCGCCGCTTCTGTTTAAAATCAAGGAGTCGCTCTGTGGTTCTATTGTACCGGTACCTGCCCCATGCAGCGCGTTTCAAACGTACTGCACGAGCACAAGCAGGAGGACCACCAAGGCACGCATTTCTGAGAATGCCTGCCGAAGTTTGGGGTATAGAATGAGAAGCTGCGGTGAAAAAAGGAGGACGAGAAGAGGTGTAAAAGCTCATCGATGGAGGGGCGAAGAAAGGAAAACCCCTTTAAAAACAGTCAGGTGTGAGTAAAGGTCCAATTGTCCCGATTAAATTGCCAGCGTGGGTGCAAGAGGTGGCGAATAGAAGGGGAAGTAAGAATGAAATTTGGGAAATGATCACTGTCATGTAAGTCCGGGAGAACAGACCAAGTGAAGTCTAAAGCGGCGGAGGAAGAGCAAACTGAAAAGGATCGGGTGCAAGAGAGAGTATGAGTCGAGGATCAAAAGGGTTTTGAGTACCTGTAAATTTTAAAAAAATGGAGGGGTGGGTGGCAAGAAAAACCTCTAACTGAATTCCACGGAATCACAGTGAGACCCCCCCCCAGAGGAAATGGTGGGCATTAAAAATCACCAAGTAAAAAGAATCGGTGGCGGTTAATGACGAAACAAGGAAGGCAAAATCCGGAATAGATAATGCCCGAGAAGGAGAGAGATATAAAGAACAGAGCGTATACCCCCTATGTAAGTGGATATGGGCTGCTGTGTAATGCAGCGAAGTATGAACAAATAGCTGATGGTACGGAATATCAGTGCGGAGAAGAAGGGCACTTTCTTTAAAGGTCCCATCAGGAAAAGGACTGAAGAATACAATAAATTATAGCCTGAGATGTGAGAAATAACAGCAGAGTGTAATTTTGGTTTTCCCGTAAGCAAACACCAACAGGGGCAAACTGGAGAGTAACATCTGAAGCTTCACCCGATTACCCCTGAGGCCGCGTATATTCCACTGTAAAAAGGCCCTGATTGGCAATGATAAAGATACTTGAAATCCGCAGGTAAGGGTTCCTACGGACTAGAAGGGTTAGAAAAGTCCACATGCGGAGGCATGGAAAATGTTCAAGCAGCGAAGGAACGGTGCGCTGTGAAGAAAGGAGTTGCGCAGATGGAGCAGAGGAGGAAAAGAAAGACGGAAGGTGGATCAGTGTCTATTGATGGTTTGGTCTCTGCATTATATTCAGAGATTTTCTTCAAGTGTTTCGGAATTCAGAGATGTCGTATGGGGGACAATATTGGGAATGGTAGGGGGAGGGATGAGTAAAGATTGGAACTGTATTGGGGCTGTACCAAGGTAGGGGGGGGCGAAAGGGTGGAGGGGAAATGGAGAAGCGTGGAGGGGACAGAAAAGACAGGAACCTGGGAGGGGGGCAGAAGAGGAAGAACTTGGGAAGGAACAGGGGAGGAAGGTACATTACGAAGGAGGGGTGAACCTCTGCACTTGTTTAAATGAGCCAGTGGGGAGGGGAAGAACTAGGGACAGAGACAGGGAGGGTAAAATGAGGAGGTGGAAGATGGGTAGGAGGGGTTACCGGACCTTTTTTTTACTTTGAGAAGTAGAGGGACGATTGGGAAAAGGTGTCGTACGAGGTCTCGTCGATACTGAGGCTTGTAAGAGAGAACTCGAAGAAGCGGGAGATTAGACTGAGGCGTTGAAGTAGGGACGTCTGAGCCGAGGACAGCAAAAGGATTAGATACGGAGTGATTATGGGAGAGGTAACCACAGAGGTGGGTGTAGAAGATGGGGTACCAGAAGTGGGGGGACGTTTTTAAACACGGGAATAAGAAACACGTGGGAGTCTCCCTTGGAGGCGGAGATGAGAAACTGCCATGGCATAAGGGAGACCTTCTGTCTCTTTGAGGTAACGGATTTCCCGCTCGTTTAAATAGACCTGACAAAAGGGGAGAGTACGAAGGGTGAGCCCCATGACATTAAGGCAAGAGGGAGATCGATTGCAAGACGTATTAGAATGGTCATCGGGACCACAGACTGGGCATTCGGCGATTTGATCTGCAATATTTCGCTGGATGGCCAAATCGCCAGCAATTTCTACACTGTTGTGGTGTAGGGATCACCTTTCGAACTTGTAACCGATGTCCTGCTATATAAACCCGGGGGATGGGAGTTCTCGGGGTGTCCAAAAGTTAAACGAGCCACATTGCTAGGGTATCGTTTCCGCCCACGGGGAGGAAGAACGTAAGTGTCTACCTTGAGGATTGGGAGATCTTGGGGTTCCAGCTGTTCTAGAATGTCGGTGCCACATGTCTGGAAATTTTGTTGGGGCTATGGTATGGGGCAGAATGACGGGACCACTACAAGAATTGGAGGGAATGATGTTTTTCAAGGGTGACAGGAACAGTTCTATATGGGAAAGACGGAGAGCTCACGAGCCTGGGTAGCATTCTGTATGGGAAGATGCACGTACCGCTCTTAAGAGCATGAAAAGAAATATCTTTTCCAACATGGCTAGGAGGTTTCCTTGCCAATACTATGGTCAGAAAAATAGGCAGTAGAGGAAGTTTGGGCGTAAGTGAAGAATTTGTCCACCCGTTCAGTCTGAAACTGAGCGTGAAAGGAGTGAAGGACGTGTCGATCGTTTCTGAGAAGAACGAGAAGGTGGAAGGTGGAGAAGTATCATCAGCAGGGGAATTGTCGTTGATGTTTAGGCGTGGGACCAGAGTTGGTCCCACGTGGAACGGGTCGGCGATTTGAAAAATTTCCGCACCGTAGAGGGAGAGGCCGGAAGCATAGTCAGAGGAGAGCGAAGGTCTGATAAATCGAAGGAGTCAGTCGGGCCTCAGTACCTGAAGCGGGTGAGGAAACAGCACCGGCAAAAAGGTACAGAGGTATGAGGAATGTCTGAAGAGTGGTCAAAGACGAGGGGGGGGTCGAACGGGGTGCGGTATCAAGAAGGGGCCCGGGGGTACCAGGTTCATGGATAGGGCTGCATGGTTAGGTTACTTCTTTCTTTTGTTTTTAAGAAAAAAAAAGAAAGAAGAAAAGAAAGTAAAAATAAAAAAAGAAAAAAAAAAGGGGGGACCGGGGAGGGATAGGTCCTAGGAGGAATGAAAGGGCCAGAAATCTCCCTCCGCGCCCAAGAGGACCTCAGCACCACAAGTAGCGCAGATGCAGCATGGAACCCGTGCCATACCTACCCATCATGCTAGTAAACTAACAATCCGGGATAGCAACCTCACATCTGCCGAGCTAAACCTCGGTGGACAAAGAGAGGGCGGCCGGATATCCGCCACAAAGCATACCTCCTTCGGCCACCACCCCGGAATCCGAAAGGTGGCTTCCAGAGATACACTCGTCGCCCGAAAGACACCCAAAGCTACTCCGGGATACCGGAGAGGGATCGGGACATCCCCAGGCGATCCAGATTCCACGGCAAACTATGCCACCGCTAAGAAACCTCAACGGAATGGGATGGACCCCCGGTATCCTTTCTCCTACCCAGGAACTAGCGCGCCTGTGGGAGAGAAATCCCAAAGGACAAAAAGAGGAAGGGCAAAAGGGAGGAGTGGGGAGGAGGAGGAGGAAAGGAAAAAGGGGAGGATGGGGAGGATGGGATAGGGGAGGGGAGATTGGGGGGTAATTAGGTTCGGTCTGAGGAAGAAGACCGATAGGTCTAATTCCTTAGACCAAGAGCCTCTTCACCACGCCAAGGAGCCCCCCTTGAAGAGGTGCACATTCATAGGGGAACTTCAGTTTTCTTATTGGCTTAAAACTTTAACACGACTAGAGGAAAGATGGGTTTGTACACTCCTTGGGGCAGCTTAAGAGGCTTTTGATCAGAAATTGGACACTTGGTATCTCATTCACCTTCCTCCCTCCCCCATAGTCTCTAGAAACCTCTCTTCTCTATCAGTGATAGGTGACTGACAGCTCCACCTCCCTTCACTGCTCTTCGTCGCTCATAGACCATCTATCGGTTACTTCCATATACTTTTAAACTCTAGTCCAGGCACTAACTTCATTGCCAATATATTTCTCTAAAAATCATGACGATGGAATCTTGGAGGCTCCCGTGGTAGTCGGTGAGCTGAGTGTTGATCTGTTAAAGCTAACCTAAATTGTGCTGCTGTTAACCATGTTTCTAGTTAAATTTTATTAAACAAGTCTACCACATTTTTATTTATGGAACTACAATGAAAGTGCAATTTAATGTGCAGGTTTGAGTCGTTCATACTTGCCGGCATGTATTAGTGGTGTCTGCTCTTGCAACCTTTAACTACCAGCTTCGGTACTTTCGGATCACATTAAAAGGCGCGTTACCTTACACGACTAGCATAATTGTAGTTGAATGGGCATCCATAGCTACTGGCCCCCACCTCTTCACTGGTCGCTACTAGGTCACTTACTGCTCCACGAGTTATATCTTGCATCTTAAACCTATGTAAGGATCCTGGCCCCCAGTTCAACATTTGCCAGACTGCCACTTAACTGAAGAAATCCTCTAACACCTGTGGTCCTTAACTTTTTTGACCTTTCTGCTGTGTCCCATCTCGAACGTTCTACCTGTCGTCCTTAGACTCCTTCCCCTTCATATTCACCTCTTCGTATCCCACGCTGGCAATTTGATCAGGCAAATTGGAACATTTACTCACAACTGGTTTGTGAGGTTCCTTGTTCGCCCTCCATTGATGAGCTTTTGCTCTTCTCGTTCTCAGTTTTAACCGCAGCTTCATTCTATACCCCAAACTTCGGGCAGGCATTCTCAGAAATGCGTGCCTTGGTGGTCTGCTTGTGCTCATGCAGTACGTTTGAAACGCCCTGCATGGGGCAGGTACCGGTACAATAGAACCACGGAGAGACTTCTTGATTTTAAGCAGAAGTGTGCGATCGCTCGCAGTGTCATCCGTGACGCTAAACGCACTTGCTGGCGAGATTGTCTCCACCATCACCTCTGCTTCCTCCGAGTGCAGTCTGGAAAAGTACGCAGTGGTAAATATTCTGACCCGGCTCCTGTTCTGCGGGTTGCCGGTGTGATCTAGCAAACTTGCTAGATGTTGCCAATGAAATACGCAATCGTCTGGTCCGTAATTCTCAGGGGGGGCTTCATCTATGCCTCTCGCTTTTCTCCAGTGTGCCAGTTAGCATCCTTGGACTTTTCTAATGAGAACAGTATATTGTGCCTTTTACACTTCAAGAACTGGAGGAAACACCCAGCTTGTAGATCATCGGCAGCTGGGCCCGACGACATTAATATTCGTATGCTACAACATTTACATCAGTCAGCCCTTGCAGCCCTATTACGCCTTTTCAATCTTATTTGGTCACAAGTTCTTTCACAGCCGTTGAAATCTGCCATTGTTCTCCCTTTCCGCGAACCAGGCACTGACATGAAGACTCCCACTATCGTTCCATTGCTCTTACCAGTGCAGTTTGCAAAGTGATAGAACGCCTGGTAAATAGACGTTTAGTGTGGTATTTAGAGACTAGTCTCGACAATCGTCAATATGGCTTTCGTAAGGGACGTTCTACCATGGACCCCTTACTATGCTTGGATACGCATGTTCGTAATGCCTTTGCGAATAACCACTCGGTTATTGCCATATTTTTTTGACCTTGAAGGCATATGACAACTTGGAGGTAAAATATTTTGGCCCAAGCCCACTCCTTAGGCCTCGGAGGCAATCTACCATCCTTCCTTAAGAACTTTTAACAGGTATTTCCGTGTTCGGGTTAATGTGCTCTCCCTGGACGTTATCCAAGCTGAAGGTCTCCAGGGATGTATTCTAAGTACAACACTTTCTCCTTGCTATAAATTATTGGACCTCTAGTCTTCCATCAAATATTAGGTCATCACTCTTATGTTGATGACTTTGCTATTGCCTGTGCAGGCGCTGACTCACCTCATTAGTTTCTCTCCAGCATGCGGTCGACAGTGTTTCCAATTGGGCCACCACACATGGGTTTAAATTTTCCAATTCCAAAACTCTCCGAATTACTTTCATTAGATGCTGTCGTCTCCAATCATCCTTTGTACCTCTATGGATCCCTTATCCCTGAACGTGTCAGGTTTCTGGGCCTCCTCTTTGACAGTAGGTTATCCTGGAAACCTCGCATTACCTCTCTGAAGGCAACTTGTCACAGCCGGCTGAACTTTCTTAACCCTTGCTCATCTTTCATGGGGACCTGATCGTCGAACTCTCCTTCGCCTACATTCCACCCTCATTTTATCGGAACTTGATTATGGTTACCAGGTATATTAAGCGGCCTCTCTCGCTACTCTCTAGCCTTAACCCCATTCATCACCAAGGATTACGTTTATACCTTGGTGCTTTTCGCTCTTCCCCTATTGAGAGCCTCTATGCAGAAGCGAACATTCCATCCTTATCCGATCGCCGTGATGCCTAATGCCTTTTCTATGTACGTTCTCATGATCTCCGCAGTCCTTCCATTTATAGAATGGTCACTGATGTTAGTAGACATTTTGTTTGCCGCCCCTGTTTACTCCGTCCCTTCGCTCGTCTTCTCTTCAATTACCGCCTTTCTATGTTCATGTAACATCTCGCTTTTCACTACCCCCCCCCCTGTGAAGTTCCAGCTGTTCGAGTCTGTTCTTTTTCTCCCTTGCTCGAAAGCCCAACTGTCTACGGTCGCTTCCCGCTCTGTCTTTACCACTTCCACTCTTTCTCATGCCATTGCAGTGTATACAGATGGCTCTAAGTCTTCTGATGGTGCAGGATTTGCAGCAATGTTTCCGGACAGCATCGTACGAGGGCATTTACTATCTTCGGCTAGTATTTTTACTGCTGAATTGTATGCCTTTCTTGCAGCACTTATCCGTATTGTCTCAGACTCCCTTAGTGCTTTACAGGCTATACTGGAATTTGATACACCTCACCCCTTAGTCCTCCGTATCCAACTTTGGCTATGCCCCATCTTTACAAGCATAAAGATAGTTTTTTGTTGGGTCCCTGGTCATGTTGACGTACAGGGCAATGAACAGGCAGACACTGCTGTGCGGTCAGCAGTACATGACCTACCAGTTTCATAGGTTTCCCATTTACAGACTATTTTGCTGCAATAGCTACCAACCTTCACACCCGTTGGCAACAACGTTGGTCTACACTGCTCGGTAACAAACTTAAATATTAAACAGAGTATAGGTTACTGGCCGTCTTCTTGTCACCAGTGTCGAGGTTGGGAAGACTACTCTCTCCCGTCTTTGCATTGGCCATACTCGTCTTACTCGTGGATATCTCGTGGAGAGGTGCCCTGCTCCTCTGAGAATTCAGGTTCCATTATCAGCCACATTGTTAGACTGCCCACTTTATCAACGAGCACGCAGAATTTACCTCAGTCGTCGTCCTTGCTCCGCTGCTCTTTACCTTCCCTTCTCGCTGATGGACCCACCTTTCATCCAGACACACTCATTGACTTTTTGACAACTGACGTGCTTAAACTCGGATACCTTCAGCCCATTCTACCCCAATCTCTTGCTGCCCTCTACCTCGGCACTATCCCCTGCCCCGCTGTTTTCTGTAACCTACTGATCATCTCTTCCCCCTTCTGCCGCCCAATACCCTCGCTTCCTTCCATACCCTGCAGCGCTGTATAGCCCTTGTGGCTTTGCGCTTCCTTTTGATAATAATCTTTAGACTCCTATTTGTAATTTTATCCCCCTTTCTCTCCTGTCCTCCAGTGTCGTCAGATCTTTCCCTTAACCTCTCCTCGGACATGCCCCATAGCACCAGGACTAGTCTTGCTGCAAACCTTTAAACTTTCTCGGTTTTCTTGCATGCTTGACTAGATGTGGGTTCTAAAATGGTGCTGCACATTAGATAGGCGTAACACGGTGTACATGGTCTTGAAATATTAGATATAATTGACCATATCACTCACGGGCCGTGTGGTTGTGCTGCACACATGCTCCTGGTTGAGAGGCCTTCCTGCGCACTTTGATTTTCTCAAGGTGGCGCAGAATACAAGGCGTGTCAACACTGTGTGCTTTGATTTAGTGCAGGGTGTAGTTACACCTCAGTCTGCACAGGAGATTCTACCTTTGATTATTCGTAACATATATGGCACTGCTGATCAGGATCTGTACGGAGTACCGCTCAATGGGGCTCACCGGATATTCGTCAAGCTACGATCGACGGCAGTGTATGAACGCCTGGTGGAGCAGTATCAAGATGGCTATGTGGACGTTAACTCGGCAATACGAGTTCATCTCATTGACGTGTCGACACTACACCTGGGTGAAGGCACGTAATGTGCCTTTTGAAGCTGACGAGACAGACCTGAGGAACGTTACGGTACTGTTCACCTGGCAACAGCAGGTACTTGGGTGGATTGGGCGTATGCAGGCTTGCCGGAAGATGACGCTGAGGTATTCTATCCCATCGTTTGTCATTCTAGAGGACTTCTGGACCAAAGTTATGGTGTATTATGCAGGGCAGCTCAAGACCTGCAGGCTGTGTGGCGCTTATGACCATATGGCAGCCAAAGTGTGGGAGGCTGCAGCGACGACAGGATGCAGACAGAGGGACGGAGCGAGGGCCTGTCAGCAGGACACCTGCAAATGGCCATAGTTCTTCTTGGAGTGAGGAGGTGGAGAGAGAGTTCCCGACGGTGGGGTCGAGCCCATCAATGCCTGTAGGCTCTATGGTCTCCACTTTGGTGGAAGGGGAGATCAAGCTGAGTGGAGAGGAAAGAGCAGAGGATGTGGCTTTAGAGCAGTTGATGGACAGGTTTTTGGAGACTACGAGAGCTGGGGATGATGTACAGTCAGTGGAAGGACCAGAGGAGAGCGATGACGAGATGAGAGGCAGTCAGCTGACTGTGGGTGCTGCTTCTATGGGAGTGGCGGCCGTGGTCGAGGTTGCGGCGGAGGTACATTGTGAGGCATCCCCCGACCAGAACATGGATGCAGAGAGTGTTCGGCGAAAGAGGGCGACAACGCACTCTGATTCTGATGATGTCTTGACCCCGGCGCAGAGGCGCCACAGGTGTGTCCGGTCAGGTGTTCGACCGGGGGAAATCGCGCTCACAGTGGAGAGCATGGTGGGAAAAGCAGGAAGGCTGGTAATGTGCCTATGAAAGGAGTTCCAGGGCAGCGTGTAAAACCCTTCAAGACGGTTTCAGGTGTATGTCTGTAAATACAAATGGGATGTGTGCGAATGTGAAGCATTTCTGGCTCCAGGGGTTTTTGAGGCGTTATGCCATAGATATTGTGTTTGTGCAGGAGCATAATTTTAAGGTTGGTCGGGATTTGAATGTGGCTGGATATCGTGTGTTTGTGGCATATTCGTAACGTTTGAAGGGTGGGGTTGGGATCCTGATTCGGGAGACGAGCCCGTTTGTTGTAATTAGATGTGAGGGAGGGGAGGAAAGGGTCGGGTACTCCCGGTAAATGGATGGTGGAGGGGGTGAGCACCTGGTAGTGGTTTGTGTGTATGCGCCAGCGGAGCGTGATGTACGGGTGAAGAATGAGTTTGTGTGTGATGTTTTTATTTATTATTTGCGATCTCTTCCCTCGGTAACAATTGTAGGTTGTGAATGGAATTGTGTAGTACGTAGAAAGGATGTGGAGCCACGGGGGGGCAGAGTGTTTTTTGGTTAGCCTAAGGGATCTTTTTTCTGGGCGTGGGGTTAAGGGATGTTATTGGAGGTGGGGACCTGATGGTTGAGCATACGTTTCATAGACGGGGATACGCGGCCAGGCTAGATAGGTTATATGTGATGAGAAGTGTGTGGGTGATGTGCGTGCATACGGTAGACACTGTATACATGGATCATAGAGCTGTTTATACGGAAATTGACTTGGGCCAGCTTGCCCAGAGGTATCCAGGGTATTGGAAGTTAATTAAATGTGAGACTTCTTGGGGGTGGAGGAGGCGGGGTTAGATTTTGGGACAATGTGGGAGAATTTATGGGGAGAGGGTAGGGATGTGGGTGACTTGCTGGGGTGGTGGGATGGGGTAGCTAAGGAGAGGATCCGGCAGCTTTATGTGCGATGGGGAAAGTACCAGGGTTGGATGACGTATGGGTTGCAGCAGTATTTCGAGGGTAGGTTGCATGGTTATGAGAGGGGCGTGCAGGCAGGGCAGTATCCCATGGAGGAAATAGTTATTAAAAGGGAGGATTCGAGATCTGCAGAATGACAGATTTGATGTGGTGAGAGTGCAGGGTGGATTTGAAGAGGCGGTGTGGGGTGATCGCCCATCGGCCTGTGTGTTACGGAGACAGAGGCAGCGCCGTATGGCTATGGAAATTGATAGGCTGGTGGTACATGAGGACTTAGGTGGGTATAGGGCGGGACAGGAGTTAAGAACAATGGAGGCGATGAGTGATTACGTGGATAGGTGATTTTGAAGAAATTACTGAGTGCAGGGGTGGATGTGAGGGCTTTCGGGGGGTTGGGGGAGAAGGTATCTTGTGTGCTAAGTAGCAGTGATCGCATGGCGTTGGGGGGGATATTGAAGAAGGGGAGGTGTGGAGGGCTTTAGAGGGGATGGCACGAGGTAAGGTTTGGATGGCTTGCCCTGTGAGTTTTATGTGACCCATTGGAGTGTGTTGAAGTCCTTCTTAGTAGAACTAATGAATACAATGAAAAGGGAGGGGAGGATGAGCAGGTTGCAAGGAACTGTGGTTGTGGTTTTAGTACCAAAAGGTGAGCGACAAGACATGGGGCGGGATTTTAGGATATCATTGCTGTGTGCTGATTATAAGATTTTTGCAAAAAAATTAGGAAATAGGCTGAAGTGTGTGTTGGATAGAGTGGTTGCGAGAGGACAATATGGTGTGTCAGGGAGGACGATGTATGACGGGCATAGTATTATAAAGAATTTTGTGGAAGGGTTGGGAGGGGAGCAGGGGGGGTGGTCTTAGTGTTAGATTGGCAGGCGCATATGAAAGTGTAGAACGTGAGGTGTTGTAGTACATATATAAGGAGGCAGGTTTGGGGAGGGGGTGGTGCGTTGGGCAGAGACATTGTATAAAGGTGTGGGAGTGTGTGTACAGGTAAATGGGAAGTTGGGGGAGTGGGTATCCATGGGTCGGGGTATTAGGCAGGGTTGTCCCGTCTCAATTTTTGTTTGCCTGTTTAACAGACCCTTTCTATAGAGCTGTGGGAGCGTGTATGGAGGTGGATTGGGGAGTAAGCAGTGGAGAGCAGGGAATAATAGGGTACGTGGATGACACGACAATACTCGTGCGAACGCGGTAGAGGATGTTATTGATAATTTCGTGTGGGTTACTGGTTTAATAGTTAATGTGGAGAAATCAAAATTACTGGTCTTAGGAGATTGGGTGGGAAGAGAGAGTTGGGGATGGAATATGCGTTGGAATATGGTGGACAGGATAAAAGTGTGTGGGATAGCGTATATGGGTAGTGCGAGAGAGGCGAGGATGGTTAATTCTGGACTTCTTGTGGAACAAGTGGTTAGGCACTTGGATGGGTTGAGACCAACTCATTCGACAGTACATCAGCGTGCGATTGTTGTGAATGTGTTGTTATACAGTAAAGTCTGGCACGTGGCAGTAGTATATCCGTTAGCAGGTCCGGATGTTACGAGGCTGTTAAGGAGGGTTTTCCATTTTCTTTGGGGTTTCGGGTGTGAATGGTTGAGTAGGAGTGTGGTTACCCTACCGGTCAACAGAGGAGGATTGAGGTTGATTGATATATGGTTAAGAGTCAAGTGTATTTATTTAAAGTGGGGGTTACGCCGTGTGCCGGGACAAGCGGGGAGGGGCGTGAATGACTTACATGAAGAGGTGCGAATGTGGTGGGGAAGGTCGGAGATGAGGGTGTGTGAAGACGTGTTGCGGGCGTTGCTGCATGTCCGGGACCCTAATAAGGTTTGGGTGGGTGTTTTAGAGCGTGCTGTAGGGGTGAAGGTAGTCACGAAGGCTGAGTATGTGATGTAGGTCCTTTCATTTACTGATTATTTGTGTAGGTTGTGAGTATCCGATATATTTATCGTAATATTCTTCTTATTGTATTGTGCACTGACAATGTCACAGTAATATTATGTACATAGTGTATACCTGAAGGGATTTTTTTTATTTAAAATATACAGTATACATGCATATCACACATTGACGTAATCACAATACATGAAACATTTATAAGAAAACATCCTTATAACTAACGGATGACAACCTACCCCTGAACATACATAATAAAATTGCCACTAGCCAAAAACTGACATTTGTATTCATATCTTGTATGAAACTGTATATACAAAAGTTTTTATATATAAACTAATGCTTTGGCCTCTTACTGTACATTGTAATATTAGCATTTTATGTACCTAAACGTTCAGTAGCTATTCATCCCCTAATTTTGTATGTTTTATTTAGAGCACAGGTATACAATATACATGTAATTATATATGATTGACTGATATCACTAAACATGAAGCTATAATAAGAAATACACCATCCTTGTTACTAAACGATTTACTACCCACACCTGAATAAACGTGACAAAAAATGCTACAAAACTTGCATGTATGAACTCTGTATATGTAACTGTAACCATACATGAAAAACTTGCATCAAGAACATAGCACTTAACAAAACAGTACCAGGGTTGTGACCTAAATTAATATACACTTTAAATGTACCAAAACCAAACATATATAAATTTTTACATAAAACAAAGAGACATTAAACAATAAGTTGATCCATGCCTCCTCTCACCACACACAAGGTACACAGTATGAACAGTTTGAAAAATAACCCCGTAATCCGTATATGTGTATATAATCCTATCTCATTAACCTCCATTCAGAGATGAGCCCTTAATAGGGCAACGTTCAATGCTGTCTCCTATAACAAAACATTCTATTACACCCCCCCGTCTTCTCCCTCATTTAGGCAACCACCACTGTCTCTCGGCAGCATACAGTTCCCTGTCGCTCAGTCTCCCAGCGGTACATGAGCATATAAGCCTGTCACATCGCAACAGTATCTGAATCACAACAAACCACACCCAAGCATTCTTACTGCATACATGCATATAATACCTGTCTAAACAATAATATATACCTCAACCCTCTGACAGAGGTGTGATGGTAAGTGACCCAGCATAGCAAGGGATTATATACACAGGGGGTAATACAGTCATCCCTTGGGACACGCATACAAAGATATAAACCTAAATTCTCCACTATCAAACTGGATCACACACTTAATCCAGCTAGCATCACACGTACCTCCTAACACCTACTAACCACACTGAACCTTCCCTAGTTTCCATCTAAGCCATACACCCACACCACACATACACACACACACACACACACACACACACACACACACACACACACACACACACACACACACACACCCGACGGCGAGCCCATTGAAACCCCGGATGACATTCTCAATCCTTGCCCCAGCCATGACAACCCCCCCCCCACTACAAAGCGAGTAAGATCCCAATAGTTAAACTACGATAACCTACGGGGAAGGCTCCCTCCCACCGCGATCCATATATTTCCCTGTTCCTGCAAACCGTCCTATAAAAGGTAGCTGCCAGTACCCGTTTCCTCACCACCCAATCCCCATTCCCACGCATACCCCACGACACGTACACGAAATCTACCATTAAATATGCCAATGCACGTTGTGTACTCTCTGGCACCCCTCCCACATCCAAAACGAGCGCCCTCAACACCGGTATGCTCTCCCCCCTCCCACTAGCCTGACAATCCTACTCATCCAATCCCTAACATTCCCGAAACATTCGCAAAAATACACCGCATGATATGCCATATCCTCGCCACCACACACTCCACACCCACTCTCCTCTACTATTCGCCTCGCTCGCAGCATCGCTCCTGATGGCAAAATGCTATGCAGGAAACGGAACATAACCTCCTGCACCCGAGGTCTGAGCTTCAACTTACGAAAACGACACCAAATATCTCCCCATCCATACATGGGGTATATTCCCTCCACCAGCACCACCACCCGGCTCCCAATTACTCTCACCAAAACCCCTATGCGAATCTTGCCAGGCTCCCTTAGGCCCATGAGGGTATGCAGAACTTCCTCACATTCCCTCAACTCTGCACCCACATACCACCTCTGTACTCCCTCATACAGAAGCCCCACACCCGACCCGTACATATTCCCTTCGTAAGAAAACACATTTTACCCAACGCCGTAGATTCAATAACCCCCCCCCCCCTGACGTACCGGCAGCATTACCACCTCCCTCCTCAGCCAATCACACCCAGAACCCCATATAAACCTAAACACCTGCTTTAAAATTCTCGTAATTCCTTGCCCCGTTAAGGGGTAAACTGCCGCCACATGCCAAACCTTACTGTATAGTAACGTGTTTACCACGATGGCCCTCTGCAACAATGTCAAATGATACGGGCGCAAACTCCCCAATCTATGCTGCACCCGTTCCACAATACTCTCTGAGTTCACCTCTCTCGACCGCACTTGATTCTCCATAAACACGATTCCACATATCTTTAAGCTATCCACCACCATCCACTCCACACCAGCATCCCAATCCCCCTGCCAGTTCCAATTTCCCAACTTTAAGAAGCAAGATTTCTCCACATTAACCCTCATCCCTGTAGCCTCCCCAAACGTATGAATGACCTGTCCCACCTCTCTCAAACTATTTCCCTCCCGCACAAGTACCGTCGTGTCGTCGACGTATCCTACAATCCCCGGCCCACACCCCACCTCCCCTGTCCCCATGCCCCCACAGATACGTGCCTCAATGAGTCTGTAAAAAGGGTGTTGAACACAGGCAAACAGGATTCGAGATAGTGGACATCCTTGCCTGAGGCCCCACCCCATACGCACTGCTTCCCCTATGCAACCATTAATTTGCACACGCACCCGCGCCCCTCGATACAATGTCTCCACCCATTCCACAACCTCTTCCCCAAATCCCTGCTTTAGAAGGATCTGCCACAATGCCTCCCATTCCACACGGTCATAAGCTCCCTGCCAATCCAAAGCAAGTAAGCCACCACCTTTTCCCCCCAAATCCTCTACAAACCCCTTAAGACGTCCGTGACCCTAGACCATAGATCTGCCAGGCAACCCATATTGCCCTCCAGATACGACACGCCCCACGACACATTTCAGGCGATTTCCCAGTATTTTCGCAAACAATTTGTAATCCGCACAAAGTAAAGATATCGCCCAATAATCCTTGAGGGTATTCTGGATCTCTCCCTTTGGGACCAGAACAACCACTGCTGTAGCTTGCAACTCCCCCAACATCCCCTTCTCCTTCATGATATTCATCAACTCCACCAGGAATCCACACATTAACTTCCAATTCTGCAGGTAAAATTCACAGGGTAATCCATCAATCCCTGTAGCCTTTCCCGTACGCATACTCACAAATGCCCGCCAAACCTCGCCCTCATCTATCTTCCCACCCAGCATTACTCGATCACTACGCCCCAATGAGCATGGCACTAGCTCACAGACACTATGCAATGCTGCACCTCCCACTGCACTACGTCCCAAATACTGCTCATACCATGCATCCGCATAACCACTCATTCCCTCAGTCGTCCTCAACACTTGCCCCTCACGATAATCCCCCACTTCAGAGTGAACGATTAACCTACCAACCTCTGTGGCCGTCCGACGTCGCTGCTGACCTCGTAAAACACACACCGATGGTCGATCGCCCCATAACACCTCCTCACCCCCCCCCCTGCACACGCACCACATTAAACCGTTCATTTTGCAGCTCACGAATCCTTCCCTTCAACGTTTCTATCTCCCTCTACAGATATACTCCCCGTGTCCACCTCTCCCATAGCAATCCCTCAACCTACCCTCTAGGTACTGAAGGAGCCCATACGATTGTTGCATCATGCGTTTCCCCTCCCTCACATAAAACTTACGTATTCGTGCCTTAGCTACCCCGTCCCACCACCCCAGTAAATCCTCTATGCCCCGCCGTTCCTCACTGAGCTCTGCCCACAACGTCTCAAATCCTCCCTGCCCCTCCTCATCACTCAGAATCCTCGTGTTTAGTTTCCTAATAACTCTTCCACCTCCTGGCCAGCCCATCCCACCCCAGGTCTACCACTACCGCCCTGTGATCTGAATATTCCACCTCCACCGTACGCAAGGACTCCACTCTAACCCGCTTTGTGATGTACACCCGATCTAGCCTCGCTGCATATCCTCATCTAACAAAAGTGTGCTCCACCTCACAAGCCCCACCCCCAAATACGTCACGTAGACACACATCTCTCAGAAGATCACCTAGGATAGTGGAAAAATGCCCTGCCCCCACGCGGCTTGTCGTCTGCCCTGCGAATAACACAATTCCAATCCCCTCCCACAATAGCAACAGGTGGTAAAGAACAGAAAAAATAAGCGAGCTCATCACTCACAAAATCCGCTTTCAGACGTGCATCACTCTCTGCGGGTGTGTACACACACACTAACACCACTCGCTCGCCCATCCACCATCCATCCACTCTGATAATACGTCCCTCGCCCCCCCCCTTCACTTTCTACTAACTACAAATGGGCTCGCCTCTCGGAGAAGGACTCCCACCCCTCCTTCAAGCGTCCCCTCTGCATCACAAAAGCCCTATAAACCATTCACCTCCAATACACACCCCACCTTGATATTGTGCTCTTGCACAAATACAACATCCACTCTATGCCGGCACAAGAAACTTACAAACCACGCATGCTTCACATCCTGGCACAAACCACCTTAGGCCAGCGGTGGTTTCTTCCCCCTGTGCTTTGACACCTTCCTCACAACGCCACCATGTCCTTTGGACCTCCTTTATGCATGTCCCTACTGGCAGCCCTAACCCCTCCCCGGTCCAGCTCCGGGTCCAAAGTCCCCGAGGGACCACCACCATCCTCCTCCACCACCACCCCTTGCCATCCTCTGTGCTGGAGTTCAGGACATCACTGAATCCGATGTCACGGCCTCACCAGCTCACGACTCCACCTGTTCCCATCCCACCTCCTGTGACACCCCACGGTGAACCTCCCACCCCCCCCACATGTCTGACCTTCCCACCCTCTGGGCACAGTGCTCCATGAGACACCATCAAGTCGATGGCTCAGTTTGCTGTCCACACAGGTCTGCAGCATTCTCACATCAGCCTCGTCACCAACTTTGCCCTTCCCATCGGACTGGGGGGAAAAAGCGAGGTGAGCACATTCTCCAGGACCTCGTCAATGGCTTCCTCCGCTGAACCATGCCGTCCCCCACCATCAGGCAAAATGGTCCCACAGGGCCCTCAGCCACAGGGCCGTCAGGTCCGCACCGCCACTGCCTCTGCCCCTGCCCCCCACCTCCTCACCCACAGATGGCCAGGCCCACATCCTTCCTGTATTCTAGAGCACGTCCAACTTGCCCAGGTTCCCCTGCGGCAGTACATTCAACACCATGGAGTCGAGTCTGTTGTTCACATATGCAGCAATGTGATCATAACCACAAAAACGCCTGCATGTCCTGCGTTGGCCAGCATAGGACCCCATGAGCTGAGTCCTGAAGGCCTCCAATATAACAAGACGGTATGGGGTGCCGTATCGTCATTTTCAGTAAAAAACGTGCCCTCTGGGTATCCCACCCACTTGCCGGGCTGTGCCAGGTGAACGGTCCCGTAGTCCTTAAAAACATTGCATATGTCCGTTTCATCAGCCTAAAACGGAAACATTTCGCACTCTAACCATGTATAGTGCCGGGGAGACGTCATGAAGGCGGACACTCACCTTAGAATTGACGTCCACTCGAACATCCGGGTATTTCTCTACCAGCCGCTCGTAGACGCCGGTGTTTAACAACTTAAAAAACACCCTGTATGCACCATTAAGGGCTACACATAAAATTTTCTTCATCCTGAATACCATACAAAACCCGGATGATTAATGGCAACAACACAGGAGCAGCTTGCGGTGAAATTGCCCGCGAACAGCTGGATACCCACAGTATTTACCTCCCCCTTTACACTCTGCGCAATTTGAAAAAAAACAGGAAGTCTTCCAATCGCCGAGAGAGGGCAGCAGGGTGTACGTCTGCTCACACAAACAGACGAACAGAGAATGTTTATTATGTACATAGTGTATACCTGAAGGTAATGGCTTTGTGTGATTTTATTTTTTACTTTATGTTATTGACCCTGTTACAGGGGTCCCCTGCATGTTATGTCATTGTTGTTGTTTCTTGTGTAAATAGGATTAAGATTACCCATCTTTCTTATTGTTATGTTCTGTCATAAGTGATATTTTCTAGTGTATTTGTGTAACCTCTTTGTGCTTGTTATTTTGCTATTGTATGTCCTGAGGGATTGTGAATTCATAATGTATTTATTTATATTAAATGTATATCACCCTTGTTTAAGGGATTTTGTTAAGCTATGTATTGTGTTTTAAATAAAATATAAAAAAAAAATCCCATCCTTATTTCTTGTAATTAGTGGCGAGAGTAGGTAGTGGATAGGTTGCAATAAATCTCATGTGATTGAGATTATATGTATATTTATTATATAATGTACTGATTTGTTTTTAAATAAAATATAAAAAAAAAAAAACGTAATTATAACTTATTACACAGTGAAAATGGCTGAGTCTGTTAATATTACTTTAATCACTAATAAAGGGATTAAAATTAATTCTCAGCACATGTATACTGTAAGATATCCAACTATCATGCGCAATTATTTTTTTTATTTAAAAACATATAGTACAAAATATATAGATAAAAACTGTTTTTGTCCAAAAAATGGATCAAAATTAAAACTTACACAATTATAAACACATTCGTCTCTCGACCTGCGGGGAGAGAGGACGCTTCTACTGGTTCTCTTGCACGCCACCTGGTGAGGAAAACATAGCATTAGCACCAAGATGGCGGACCGACTGTACCGGCGCATAAATACTGTCTGCATTCAGCTGGTTAGAGGATCTTTAAGCAACGACACGATGAACGTTCTCCTGCCAAGCATTATCAGGGACTGTTATGGCATCCCCAATGAAGAGCTGTATGGTGTGGCACTGAATGGAATGTCAAGGGTCTTCGTGAAGTTCATGAGGGCTGACTTCTACTCTACCATCGTAGATGAATTTCAAGAACGAGGGAAATGATATCAATTCGGCAGTGGAAGTATGCTTGCATGATGTGTCAAAGTATTTTACTTGGGTGAAGGTAAGGAATGTACCTTTTGAGGCAACAGCATACAGCCTACAAGATGTGTTCAGTGGTTAGGGAACTGTACACTCGACGAGCAGGGGAATGTGGAGGGAAAGGGGCCCTTATGGGGGGATGCCGGAAGGATCCTTCACACTGAAAATGACCCTGAGGAGACCGATACCATCTATGTTACATTGCATAACCATAGAACACAGGTTTTTTGTACACTATGCGGGGCAGAGGAAGACGTGCCTTTTATGTGACTCTTATGAGCACATGGTGGCACAATGCCCCAGGAGACGGGGGCCTAGGCGTCAGGAGACAGCTTCTTTTGGATACGCCATTAGAAGCCACGGATGTTATGACGGGTGAAGTGGAAAGCCGGGGTACAGGCCTATGGAGTAGGAGGTCGACAGGGCAGAGGTGGTTTTGGAGACGTGTGTTACACTCCCAGTGGAAACGGGGGGGAGGGAATATCGCTGTCAAAACAGGCCGTTAGATTAATGCAGAGTCGCTCAGGCGGGATTTTGGAGGCTGTGCTGATAGGATTTTTGGAAGAGTCGGAGCTTGGTGTGGAAAGTGATGTGAGGTCAGGTGATGACAAGGTGATGGATGAACAGAAGCAGGGAAAGGAAGACTTGAGTGAGGTTTCAAAAAGGAGAGCAATGTGGTGGTGGAGGTCCATCAAGAAGATTTGGTTGCAGAAGAAATGTATAGGGGTAGCCCCCGCAAGAGATCAGCGGGGGCATCAGACATGGACGAGGTCCTCACACCAGCGCAGAGGCCTGGGAAGAAGATGTGGGCAGCTGTGGTTGCAAAGGAAAGTCAGGGAGGAGGGGGGGGCAATGGGAAGCTAGGTGGGAAGGGACGGGGAGGGGTTGGAGGGAAAGGAACGAGGGATTGATAGAGAAGAACCGAGACCTATGAAAGGAGCCCAAAGTAAGCTCAGCGGCACAGGGGTAAGCCGCCATTCTTGTAAAATTCAGGGTGTGAAACTTTCAATGTAAACGGTCTTAAAACGAGGTCAAGGAGGTATGGTTAGAGGGGTTTTGGGGAGATTTAGTATTGATGTCTGTTTTTTGCAGGAACATAACCATAGGTTAGGAGTGAGTTGTTGTTGAAAGGTTATAGGTTGTTTACATGTGATGCTTTGGGGTTGAAAAGGAGGTGTGGCTGTGGCGGTAAAGGAGACCGTCCTTTGCGTATCCTGGGTTGGGAGGAGGGGGGGGGTGGGGGGGTTTGTCAGGGTGGATGGGTTTTGGGGGGCCAGGAGGGTTAGTTTTGTAGGTGTGTACATGCCAGCAACTAGAAAACACTAGAGTGAAGGTGGATTTGTACGCGAGGTTCTGGTATATCAAACCTTGAGAGGTTTACTCTGTTTTTAAGGTGATTGGTGGGTTGGAATTTGTCATTAGGAAGGGTGATGTGGTTCCGAGGGGGGGGGTTTGTTTTTGGGGTTCTGCGGATGTTTTGGGGCGGATGTTGATGGTAGATGTGGTGGGAAGTAGGGGATATGGAGGGGAAGCACACTTTTATTCGTAGGGGATATGAGGAAACGGTTGTTTAGGATTTAATGTTGGGCAGGGCATAGTTGGGAGAGGGTGGGACTATCGATGTGGGTTTTTCTGGATCATCGTGCTGTTTTAGCAGATTTGGGGTAGATTGTAGTGAGAGTTTAGCAGATATTGGAAATTAAATGTTGGGGGGGCCTATTAGGGAAGAGTTGACCCTACGGGTTTGAAGATTGGTGGAAATCTTTTGGAAGAACGATATGGAAATGGATTTTGCTGGATTGGTGGGAAAAATTTGAGGGCATAAAGTTGAAATTGGGGGAAAATTTTTTTAGGGGGTTTTTAAGGAACGGCAGGCGAAGACCACCTTGGCGTATATTGAGGCAGGTACAGGGGGGGGTGGCTTTGAGGAGGGTAAAGGGCCCTATCCACCACGGAAAATATTAGTTTGTATGCGGGATTTTTGGTTTAGGGAGAAGTGGAGGAGGGTTGGCGGGGGAGTGGGTGAGGGACGGTTTGGGGATGAAGGGTTTAATAGAGTATTAAGGAGCAGGACAGTGACAGAATCGAGGGTTAGTATTAATGTAGAGGAGGGGGGAGGAGGCAGTTTTGGGATGTGCCAGGGTAAAACCCCAGGCATAGACGGAATTTACCAAACGATTTTTATAGGTATCATGGGGGAGTGTAGGGCATTGTCTGGTGGGGGTTTTGAATTGAAAGGGTTAAGTAGTGGGAGGATGGGGAAATCACAAAGAACGGGTGTCACGGTTTTAGTGCCCAAAAAGAAGGAATGCCGAGTTTGAATGATTACCGTGCAAATTACTTTAAATGTGCCGGATTACAAGATTTTTGCTAAGGTTTTGGGCAACAGAATGAGGAAAGTGTTGGGTTTAGTGTTACATAGGGGACAGTTGGGAATTCCGGGGAAAAAGGTGAGGGATGGCATGGTTTGATTAGGGATTTTCTAGAGAGATGTACGGGGGGGGAATACAAATTTAGATTGGGTGAATGCTTATGATTGCGTGGACAGAGATTTCTTAGGGGTTTGCTTAGAGAGGTTGGGGGTTTCGGGAGGGGGTAGTGAGGTGGGTGAACACCCTGTATGATGGGGCAGAGGTGAGGGTACAGTCAATGGGAGGTTGGGTGAAAGTGTACCAATGGAGAGAGGTTTGAGACAGGGCTGTCCGATGTCCCCAGCTGCTCTTTGCGTGTGTGCAGAATCCTTTTTATGAGTCTGTTGAGAGGGGAATGAACAATCAGGATGGAAGGGGGGTGCAAAGGGGCATCGTTGGGTATGTGGTGATACTACTGTTTTGCTAAGGGGTAAGGAGGAGTTAAGGAGGGTGGGTAGAGTGATTCAAATGTTTGGTATGAATACCGGAATGAGAGTTAATACGGTGAAATCAAGGTTACTAGAGGTCGGTAATTGGATAGGGGGGGGCTTGGGGATAGGGTTAGGATGGACAGTGGTTGACAGAATCAAGGTATGTGGGATATGGTATTTGGCGGAAGTGCAGGCATGCAGAAGGGTAAATTCGGAGTCTGTCACGGGGAAGGTTTTAAGTAGACTTTGGAGGTTTTTAAATCGAGGACTTAGCTTTACTTTAGAGGGTAGTGGTGGTAAATTCACTTGTCTATAGCAAGGTAGGGGGGTGGCAGAGGTTTTTTCCCCTTTGAGGTACGAGATATTGTGGAAATGCAGAGGAGGGAGCTGAAGTTTTGTGTGGGATTGGGGGGGGCATGGTTAAGTAAGGAGGTATTATGACGATGTTCGGAGAGGGGGTTTAGGTTTGTTGCCTTTAGGACTGAGAGTAATGGGTGTATATATCAAGTGGAGGTATATGAGGGAAGGGGTGTGAAAGGGGCGTTAAAGTAGGAAGAGTTATGGAGGAGGCACGTAAATGGTAAATGGGAAGGAATTGAGGGTTTGTGAAGATATGTGAGATTTTTATTGACAGTGCAACAGGTGGATAAAATCAAAGTGAAACGGTTGGTGAGGGTAGTGAGAGGTTTAAGGAATTATGCAAGGGGTAGCCGTGTATCCAACGTATGATTTTGGGGGGTTTTTTTTGGAAAGATTTTAGTAAGCTTCGGATACAGGCTGAGTAAGAGAATTAGTATATAGGTTTATCATGGGGATTCTGGCTTCCAAGGAGGTGTTTCGTTTGTATGGGGTTTGTGGAAGAGGCTTTTTGTCAGTTTTGTGGTGATGTTGAAACGGCGTTTCATGTGGTCTTTTTTTTTTACCTCCTTGGAGGGGGTGAGATCATGGGGTGGGTGGGGTTATCTGACTGTTGGGGGGGGTCGTTTTGCCGCTTTTAAGGGCTTTACTACTGGATGTAAGGGGAGTGGCCTAGGGATGTTGGAAGGGCTATAATTTTATATCATAGTGGATTATCTGGACATTCATGGGGAATGAGGGGATTAAGGGGTGATATGAGGATAAAAGCGTTGGCGGCCAATTCTATGGACGAAGTGTAGGATAAATTGGGTTTATGGGGCGTCTTGGGAAAAAAGTTTTCCCGGAAGGTTATAGGAATTCACTGTGGGTTCCTTAGGCGGGGTCCCTGAGGATGGACAAAGGAGTGGTCTCCTTATGGGGGGATGTAAAGGGGGGGGGGTGTTTTTGGTTTTATCTGGAACTGATGTAGTGTGTAAGAGGAAGGTAGTGAGAATTAGGTATCGATGGTACGCCAATGTTTCACGAGAATGTTTTTCATAGTGAGATATAAGTGTGGTTTCCAGGGTTTACATTTCTAAGCCTGATGGTTATGTTCACTGGGTTTAAAATTTCCTTGAAAGCCAGGATACCCCAGCCCTTAGGATCTCGTTTTTAAGTAATTAGATTGCCCCGTTGGTATCAACACAAAATTTTTCTGAGATACGTGTCAGTTCTTTTGGGGGCTGGCACATTACAGCAGCCTTATCCTTATAACTACTCTAGTCTTATTTTAGTCTCGGGTTCTTTAAATAATTTACATAGCCTAGTATTGTACCGCTAATGTGGCATGTGGTGTATTATCTTGCATTTTTGAGTGTACTTCAATATGCCAATGTTTTGATTTGTTTAATTCCATGGTTAACAAATTTCTATTTGATATCATATTGGTGGTGTATATTCTTCTACTTATTACAGTGTATGTGTATAGGGAAAGTAATGTTTCATATCTGTTTTAGTCTGTAAAAATTTTTTGTTTTTGTCTTGTTCATGCATTACCAACTTTTAGGTTTTTTATGAGGTCAGGGTATGACCTTTCATTAGGATAATTCAATGTATGTTATTTTGAACGGGACTGTACTACGGGGAAGGGAGGGGGGGTAGAAGTGTCAACCCGTGTCTGCACTGGCAATAATGATTATTATAAAAGGAGGGTTTATTTGGTTATGTATATGGTTGTGGGTTATGTATATGGTTGTAAAATGGCCTTGATCTATGGTGTTATTAAAATGTACCGGGGTTGTGTACTAGAGGTTTTGTAATATCAGTATGGTTTTTTAATTTTATACTATAATCATTATTGTATTTGCTCTGTTTATAAAAAAAAAAAAAAAAAATTCTGTATTGGGAAGGTGTGGAAGGGTTGGGTTTTCAATATTGTGGGGGTATGTGTTAGGTATGGTGGCTCCTGTTTAGCCAAGTTACTTGTGACATGCAAGTAAACTATATGTATTTTTTCTGTATACCGATCTGAGTTGTATATTAATTTAATTTATATATATGTATGTTTTGTGTGTGTATATGTGTATATATATTTATGTGTTATATGTATATTGATTATTAAAATTATATATATATATATATATATAATATATATAATATAATATAATTGTATATATATGTATGTGTATTATGTATTGTCATCAATACTAAGTACTTCTATAAAGTTTTCAGTGGATTGGGTTTGGTTTTTTTGGTTTTATTGGTGTTTGTAATGTTTGTTTATTATGCGGAGAGGTATGAAGTTCACTGTATGTACCATTTATTTTTTTTTCACCGTGGTTTGTTTTGTAAGTAATACATGTATTATGTATATGCAGTTTTTTAAATAAAAATAAAAAAAAATTATTTAAACTCACATTTCGTTCCAGCCATTTAGGGAGAGATGACGTGTTATACACTGCTGGCCCTCTATAGCTGTTCGGTGGCAGTTCCATTTTCTCAACATGGCGCAGGGAGGCAGACGCCGGCGTCAAACACTGGGGTGTTTTGGAATTAACTCGTGGGGCAGTACTTGGACCATCAACGGCGATATTATTGCCAGCGATAATCTGAGACACCCTATGGGATCGCCAACGAGGATTTGTGCGGTGTAGCATGAATGGGTGACAAAATCTCGTAAATTTTGCTCGACTCAAGTTACTAGGTAATCTGTGTTAACCAGCGGTGTCTGGAAGCTACACGAGTATCCCGCCATTATACTGGGTAAAAGTAAGAAAACTACCTTTGAGGCTGATGTGACTGACATACGTCTGCCCTGGGTAATTACGGCCCTACACATGGTACCGGCAGGTGGGCGATAGCCATATGAAAAATACCTGAGGAACTTTTTCGGTAAAAATGACATTAAGACATCCAATCCCTTCAATGTGATCCTGCCCAGACTTCAGGACTAGGTATTTGGACTTATGCAGGGCAAACGCCCACTTGTAGTTGGTGGAGCATGCGATCATTTGCGGTGCATGTGAAAGAAAACGAGGTTTCTAGGGTTGTAAAAACAAGCAGGATCTAGGGGGGAAGGATAAGGCAAGCATGCCTGAACGCCTGTGCAAACCTCAGGATTGTCTTGAGCGAAGGTTGAGAGGTCCCTGGACAAGTGTGTGCTACACTCCCGGGGGTTCGCCTCCTTTGGAGGCGGACCCAGATGTGAATCGGCCTCGCGGAAAAAGCAGGTCATTGTGTAAGAAATCCATTGTCTTGTGTTAGACATTGTTTACGGAGGACAGCATGAGTTCTGGAAAGGGATCATCCCAGACTGGGGGCAGGCTGCACTCGGCGTGACACGACGTGCAGCTGAAGTGGGCGCAACGACGCCTTGCTAAACAACGTGGAGTGGAAATCCCCATGATTGCACGCCGAGAGGGTCTGTGCACCAAAGCTCAGGGTGATCAGAGTGCCTTAAAAGGGGGGGGAGGGGGGAAAGGAAAAAAACCCGGAAAAAACATTTATGTGAAAGGGAAAAACCCCCTTGTCT
>NC_069468.1:14926504-14954004 GCF_026875155.1 Cherax quadricarinatus
GGGAGAGGGGGAGAGGAGAGAGGAGAGAGGGGAAGAGGAGAGAGAGAGAGAGAGGGAGAGAGAGAGTAACTGTAATAAATGTGACAGAAAGTGATGAGAAACTGTCTCTCATTCTCCAGGTGCTCTACGACCCTTAAGGATTGAACGCTTTTTCTTGAAAATAAAAATAAGATGTACCATTATCCACATACACTTTGATTATAAAGGAAATAGTGTGATGGATAATGAGAAGGGAAATATATAAGGAGGGAGAGAGAGGAGAAAACAAAATTAGCAGGAGGGGAAAGATAGAGAGGGAAAAGCGTGTGTGTGTGTGTGTGTGTGTGTGTGTGTGTGTGTGTGTGTGTGGGGTGTGTGTGTGTAATTCTAAGTAAAAGTGGATACATCAGCATTGTGCTGCTACCTTATGAGAGTTATTCAGTGGTAACTCTCATAAGGTCTCATTCCATTACGCAGGATGAGACTCGAACAAGGTGATACATGAGACACATGCGCAACGTGTGAGTATTTTATTTCTAAAAACTTTCATCAAAATCCATAGACTGAACACATCGACTCCAGGCTGAGGGACTGATTACCTCAAACTCCTGATCCTCTTCATCTTCTACCTTTCTCCGCATGGGACTGGAGAAGCCACCGGCTGGCGAAACGTTTCCAGATTAAAGATACCCAAATGTTGCACAAGTCTCTCATCAGCCTGTCGGTTTTCTAAATCATTTATTTACACTCATACAAGGTGTTGACATCTCATAACCTGGGGTGGGAGGCTTGAGTGGCGGCTGTATCACAGTAGAAGAGGTTCTAGTTTGAGCGAGAGGGGGGATAGAAGGAGAAGGAGTTCAAGGGGGGGGATTTTTAAGGGGAAGCAGATGGTTAATGGGAGGGGGTTTAAAAAGGGGATGTGGGCTAAGGAAGAGGGTTATTCTACCTGAGATCCAGGGGAAGGTCTCTGAGGGTAAAGAGGCGGATCGATTATACAATGGAGCACCTGAGTTAACCTCACCTGGTGCGTGTGTGTGTGTGTGTGTGTGTGTGTGTGTGTGAGAGAGAGAGAGAGAGAGAGAGAGAGAGAGAGATGAGTGTAGAAGAGAGAGAGGAGAGAGAGAGAGAGAGAGAGAGAGGAGAGAGAGAGAGGAAGAGAGAGAGAGAGAGAGAGAGAGAGAGAGAGAGAGAGAGACAGACAGACAGACACACAGACAGACAGACAGACAGACAGAGACAGAGAGACAGATAGACAGAGAGACAGAGAGACAGAGAAAGAGAGACACAGAGACAGAGACAGAGAGACCGTCAATATGGCTTCAGGAAAGGTTACTCTGCTGCTGATCTGTTGTTAAACCTCTCCACTAAATGACACCAGTCACTGGATGAATCCAAAGTCAGCTGTGTGGTAGCACTGGACATTGCTGGTGCTTTCGACCGAGTGTGGCACCAGGGCCTCTTGGCAAAACTGCAAGCACTGGGAATTGCAGGCTCTACGCTACGTCTCCTCAGCGATTACCTTCATGGTAGATCTCTAAGGGTAGTTCTCAATGGAACGAATCATCAAGACATCCTATTGGGCAAAGTATTCCAAAGGAATGTGTGCTGGGACCTTTGTTATGGATTGTCTACTTCAATGACCTTCTTCATCTCATCCCAGAATCCCATGCATATGCAGACGACTGTACTCTGACATTTACTTATCCAAGAGAAGAAATGCCAGCTGTTCTAAGCTTACATCAGTCACCAGCTAAGAGCTATATTCAGCTTGGGGAAGCCGATGGCAAGTAATATTTTGCACTGAGAAAGCACAAATGATGATGGTCTTAGGCACCATGATGGTAATGCCAGGGCAGTAGTAAGTGTGAATGGGAGAGTGTTGGTACTGGGGAAGAAGTTGATATCCTTGGGGTGATAATTTGACTCCAAACTAACCATGAAGTAACCATGTTATAATTCTTGCTAAACAAGGCGGCCAGGAAGCTTACAGCACTTCGACGTATTTCGCATCTGCTTGTCAGTAGGGATTGCAAGATTCTGTATAAGCACAGGTATGCTCACACCATGAGTATACTCCACTTTCTTGGTTTGCCTGCCCATCCCCTCTCATCCATGACTGCTTGACATAGTAGAAAAACAGAGCAAGACGTCTCATCTCTCGCCTGGACCTATCCTGGATAGATCTGTCATTTCAGCAGAGCCTTCAACATAGAGGGATGTGGGTGGCCTTACTGTTATGTGCAAGGCCCACATTGTCAAAGTACCACACTTGGCTCCACTTCGAGGACAGCGTGAAGCAAGCTTCTATACCACAAGACGGGCAGAAAGCAGCAACTTAAATCTGGCTGTAACCCTTCTCCAGAACATCAATTCATCTGAGATCATTTATCCAGGATGACTCGAATATGGAACAATTGAAGCATAAGATGTCAATCGAAAATAAAGTCATTTGATCAAATGAAAATGCTGGCCCACAGATGGCTCCAACTTCATCCTGTTCCCTACTTGAATGTTTCATAACAAAAAATGCTTTCAAATGAGCTGATGTAGGTAACAGCTCTTAGCTTGTCGATAAAGCTAGGAATCCTTAAAGTAACCTTGTGAAACCCTGTGTAAAAAAAAAAAAAAAAAAAAAGAGCGGGGGGAATAAGGGAAGGGATGCGACCAGTGACGAGATTAGATTATGCATGGCGGTGTAAGCCTTGCCAGCGTGGTGTGGTGTGTGTGTGTGTGTGTGTGTGTGTGTGGTGTGTGTGTGTGTGGTGTGTGTGTGTGTGTGTGTGTTGTGTGCGTGTGTGTGTGTATCCTGTTGTCTCTGTGTGTGGTGTGCGTGGTGTGTCGGTGAGTTGCGTGTACTGATCGTTGGTGTGTCGAGCGTGAGTGTGTTGTATGTGCGTTAGCTATGTGTGTGATGTGCTGTTGTGTCCTTCGACTTTGTATTGTGTGTGAGTGTTGCTTGCTGTGTTTGTGTGTTTTAGTGATGTGTCTGTTGTGTGTTTTGTGACTCTGTTTGTTGTCGACTGTGTATGTTGCGTGTATTTGTGCGTTACTGTGTGTGTGTGTGTGTGTGTGTGTGTGTGTGTGTGAGTGTGTGTGGTGTGTGTGTGTGTGTGTTGCGTGTGTGTGTGTGTGTGTGTGTGGCTGTATTTGTGTTTAATTACCTCTTTGAAATTAACAATTTGACTCTTTGTAGCTAAAGGATTATTATTATTTATAATCAAAAAGATGCGTAAACCACAAGGGCTATACAGCGCTGCTGTACCAAAAGGAGAATTGTACTCGTGGTATCCCAACGACTCAAGAAATTTTTTTTGTTCTGTATAACTGTGGCCGCTTGTTTCTATTGCAGGTTGCAGAGCAAGACAGGTGTACAAAAGTGTCTTCCAATGCCCATGTGTTGCTCTTCAACTTGTTGGTATTATGCACCATGATTAAGATACTTTAATGCAGGTACTATGAAAATCTATAATAATCTCTAGTGAGGTTATCATCTCTCTCCTCCCCTTCTTAACTAAATTTCTCATTTTTGGTAGACGTTATGTAGTTTTCTTTTTTTGAACCTTCTCTAAATGATCCATGTATTTTGGGTGTGAGAAACGCACAGCTGCTGAATATTCCAATTTTGGCATAATGAATGTGGTAATATATTTTTTTAAACCTCCCTTTCCCTATATTTTAAAGTATTTTGGAGTTTTTGCCAGTGTAGTATATTACAGTTTCATTTGTATTTATTTTTTCCAGTGACATTTTTTGTTAAAAAGTATTTCTTAAATTTCTCTATCTAGACTCCCATACTTTCTATATTCCATGTGGTTTGATTTTCCCATTACATGACATTTATCTACATCAAATTCCATCATCAATCTCTCTTTCCATTTTTTGCAGTTGCAGCCAAATTATTAGGTAATTACATAATTACGTTATTATTTTTTTTTATTCCTGAGTCTTGCATCATCTGTATATTCACTCACTTTTCCATTTTAAACAGCTTTTTATTTATACAAATTAAAAGTTTTATTGGAGGAAAGGCAGATCCTTGTGGCACCCCATTCGTGACATCTCCCCGCCAGGGTATTTTTCCTCATACAACTGTTCACATTTTCCTCTCTAATGGAAAATATCTCATCCATTGTCATAGTTTAGCTTTTATTCCTTTTGTTCCTTTTTTAAAGGGTAAACTGGGAAACCAGTGGAAGGCCTCGGTCAGATGACCAAAGGTTAAAGTTGCGGATTATCGTCTGACTTCGACCCACGTCAGAAACACTTGTTCTGTTTCCTCACAAACCTTACCTAACCTATTATGTGACGTAAGACCCAAGTCAGTAAACATCCTGTTTCCCCGGCGAATCTTACCTAACCTAAACCAAATCTAACTTGTCTGTTACCTTCTTGATTATTTCCGTGAACATGTCGTACTCAGTAAACTAAATTTGATACTGATGAATTTACAGATCTGAAACCGAATGTTTTTGCTACAGTGGTTTGTTGGTCTTTATTCTTTTAATAATTTATCTACTTTTTCTCCAATTGCTATTTTTCCTAGTATTTTTACATCTACAGGAGTGAAATTGATGTAGAGTTTTATTGCTTTATATATTGGCGCAATGTACTCGCCTAGTTGTGGTTGCAAGGGTCGATTCACAGCTCCTGGGCCCGCCTCTTCACTGGTCGCTACTAGGCCACTCTTTCCTGCTCCATAAACTTTATCATACCTCTTCTTAAAGGGTATGTATGGATATTGCCTCCACCGCATCACTTCCCATACTATTCCACTTTCTGACACCTCTGTGGACTGAAGAAATGCTTTTTAACATTCCTCTGATTCAATCTGAGTCTTACTGCTGTATCCCATCTCTGGAACATCCTGTCTCTGTCCACTATGTCGATTCTTCTCATTATCTTATATGTCATTTTCATGTCCCCCCCTCTTACTGCTGTCCTCCAGTGTCTTCAGGTCGGTTTCCCTTAACCTCTCCTCTTAGGACATACCCCTTAGCTCTGTGACTAGTCTTGTTGCAAACCTTTGCACTTTCTCTAATTTCCTTACGTGCTTGGCTAGGTGTGGGTTCCAAACTGGTGCTGCATACTCCAATACAGGCCTAACGTACAGGGTGTACAGGGCCCCGAACGATTCCTTATCGACATGTCGGAATGCTGTTCTTAGGTTTGCCAGGCGCCCGTGTGCTGCAGTAGTTATTTGGTTGATGTGTGATTCAGGAGATGTGCCTGGTGTTATACTCGCCCCAAGATCCTTATCCTTGAGTGAGGTTTGTAGTTTATGTCTCCCCTAGACTGTACTCTATCTGAGTCTTCTCTTTGCCCTTCCCCAATCTTTTCTGACTTTGCACTTGGTGGGGTTCAACTCCAGGAGCCAGTTTCTGGACCAGGCCTGCAGCCTGTCCAGATCCCTTTGTAGTTCTGCCTGGTCCTCTTCCGATTGAATTCTTCTCATCAACTTTTACATCATCTGCAAACAGGGACATTCGGAGTCTATTCCTTCCGTCATGTCGTTCATAAATTCCAAAAAACAGCACCAGTCTCCTAGGACTGACCCCTGTGGAACCCCGCTCGTTACAGGGCGCCCCCACTCTGACACCTCGCCCCGTGTGTGTGGTGTGTGTGTGTTGTGTGGTGTGTTTTTGTGTTTGTTGGTTATTTTTTTTTTTTGGGGGTTTTTATTTTTTGGTTTTTGGGTTTCTTTGTTTTATTTGGGTTTTGTGGTGGGGTGTTGGGGTTGGGTGAGTGTGTTTGTGTTTGTGTTTTGGGGGGTGTTTTTTTTTTGGGGGTGGGTATTTTTTGTAGGTTTTTTTAAAAAATTTGTTTTGTTTTTTGGGGCCCCCTTGTTTTTTTTTTGTTTTGTTTTTTTTTCCTTTTTTTTTTTTTTTGGGTTTTTGGGGTTTTTTTGTCTTTTGTTTTTATTGTTGTTTTTTTGGTTTCCTTTTTTTTTGTGTGTTTTTGTTTGTTTTTTTGGGGAAAAGGGTTTTTTTCTTTTTTTTGGGTTTGGGTAAAATTTATTTCTGTTTTTTTTTTAAAATTTTTTTTTCTTTTTTTTTTTTAAAATTTTTTTTTTTTTTTTTGGTTTGTAAAATTGTTTGTTTTGGTTTTTTGTTTTTTAAAATTGTTTGTTTTCTTTGTTTTTTTTTTAAAAATTTGTTTCTTCGTTTTTTTGTTTTAAAATTTTTGTCTTTTTTTTTTGTTTTAAAATTGTTGCTTCTGTTGTTTTTTTTTGGGGAAAAAGGGGTTTGTCTTCTTTGTTTTGTTTTAAAATTGTTTGCTTCTGTTTTTTTTTTTTGTAAAATTTTTTGTCTTCGTTTTTTTTGTTTGAAAAATTGTTTGTCTTCTTTTTTTTTTTTAAAAGGGTTGTCTTCTTTTGTTTTTTTGAAAAATTGTTTGCTTCTGTTTTTTTGTTTTAAAATTTTTTTTGTTTCTTTTTTTTTTTTGAAAAAATTGGTTTGTCTTCTGTTGTTTTTTTTTGAAAAAATTGTTGTCTTCTGTTTTTTTTTTTAAAATTTGTTTGTTTTCTGTTTTTTTTTGAAAAATTTTTTTTTCTTCTGTTGTTTTTTTGTTAAAATTTTTTTGTTTTCTGTTTTTTTTTTTAAAATTTTGCTTCTGTTGTTTTTGTTTTAAAATTTTTTGTCTTTTTTTTGTTTTTTTTTGTAAAATTTTTTGTCTTCTGTTTTTTTGTTTGAAAAAATTGTTTTCTTCTTTTGTTTTTGTTTGAAAAATTGTTTTCTTTGTTTTTTTTTGTAAAATTGTTGTCTTCTGTTTTTTTGTTTGAAAAAATTTTTTGTCTTCTTTGTTTTTGTTTGAAAAAATTTTTTTTTCGGGGTTTTTTTTTTTGTAAAATTGTTTGTTTTTCTTTGTTTTTGTTTTTAAAATTTTTTTGTCTTCTGTTTTTTTTTGTTTGTAAAATTGTTTCTTTTTGTTTTTGTTTGTAAAATTTTTGTCTTCTTTGTTTTTGTTTGAAAAATTGTTTGTTTCTGTTGTTTTTTTTTGGGAAAATTTTTGCTTCTATTGTTTTTTGTTTGTAAAATTGGGTTTTCTGTTGTTTTTGTTTGTAAATTTTTTGTCTTCTTTGTTTTTGTTTGTAAAAATTTTTGTTTTCTGTTGTTTTTTTTAAAGGTTTTTTTTTTTTTTAAAAATTGTTTTTCTTTGTTTTTGTTTGTAAAATTGTTTCTTCTTTTGTTTTTTTTTAAAAAATTGTTTTGTCTTCTGGGGGTTTTTGTTTGTAAAAATTGTTTGTCTTCTGTTGTTTTTGTTTGTAAATTTTTTTCCCTTTTTTGGGTTTTTTTTGTTTGTAAAAAATTGTTTTTTTCTTTTTGTTTTTTTGTAAAATTTTTTGTCTTTGTTTTTTTTTTTTGGTTTTTTTTCTTTGTTTGGGGAAATTTTTTTTGGGGTTTTTTTTTGTTTGTAAATTTTGTTTGTCTTCTGTTTTTTGTTTGTAATTTTGGGGGTTCGGGTTGTTTGTTTTTTAAAAATTGTTTGGTCTTTGTTTTTTTTGCTTGCTTTTGTAAAAAACTGTATTTGTTTTTGGAATTTTTTTGTTGTGGTTATTTTTAAAAGGTTTTTAATTCGGGAATTGGTGCTTTTTTTTCCTTAAAAAAGGTGGCTGCCTCTACGTAAAGGGGTAACCAATCCTACGGACACTGCCCATCACAGAAATAAACGTGTAAACCACTAACGTCACGAAATCATTTTGTTGTTGTGGGGTGGAAAAAAACTTTTGGGGGAAAAAAAGGGGTTGTTGGTGTGTGTGTGTGTGTGGTGTGTTGGTGTGGTGTTGTGTGTGTGGTGTTGTGTGTGTGGAGAAAAACAGGTGGTGGAACAAAACCTGTATGTAGTTTTGAGAAAAACATGATTGGGAAAAAACATGTATTTGGAAAAAAACATGTATGTTGTGTGTGGGGAACAAAACATGTATGTGTGAAAAAAACATGTTGTAGTGTGGTAGAACAAAACAGTACGTATGGTGAACAAAACATTATGTTGGAACAAAACATGTTGATGTGTGGTGGAACAAAACATTATAAAATTGTGGAACAAAACTTTTATGATGTGGGAACAAAACGTATGTGTGGAGCAAACAGTATGTATGTGTGTGTGGAAAAAACTGTATGAATTTGGGAAAAAACATGATTTGGAACAAAACATGTATGTGGGGAAAACAAAAATATGTATGTATGTGGTTGGAAAAAAAACATGTATGTGTGTGTGGAACAAAACATGTGTGTGTGTGGGGGAACAAACATTATGTGGGGAAAAAAATGTATGTATGTGTGGGGGAAACAAAAAATGTATTGGTGGGGAACAAAACAGTTGTGTTGTGGTGGAACAAAACAAGTGCCGTGGAACAAAACATGTTTGGGGGTTTTTGTGTGGGCACAAAACATGTATGATGTGGGGAAACCCAAAACCCAAAGGGGTGGGGAAAACCAAAAACCAGGGTTTTTGGTGGAACAAAACATTAATTTTTTGGGGGAAAACAAAACATGGTGTGTGAACAAAACATGTAAAATTGTGGGGGAACAAAAAAATTTTAGGTGTGGGGAACAAAAAATATTAAAAAGGTGTGGGGAACAAAACGGGTGTGTGTGTGAACAAAACATGTGTGTGTGTGGGGAAACAAAACATGTGGGGTTGTGTGGAACAAAACATGTGATGGGGGTGGGAAAAAAACTTGTGGGGTGGGGTGGAACAAAACTTTGATTTGTGTGGAAAAAAACATGTGTGTGTTTTTGGGGGAACAAAACGGTATGTGTGGTGGAACAAAAAATTTGAGGGGTGTTGGAACAAAACTTTTGTGGGGGAACCAAAAAAAGTTTTGGTGGGGAAAACCAAAACCTTTTAGGGATCCGGGGAAACAAACTTGTTTTGGGGTTTTTTGGAAAACCAAAACATTTGTGTGTTTTGGAAAAAAACCATGTATGGGTTGTGTGAAACAAAACATTTTTGTGTTAACAAAACAGTGTGGGGGAACCCAAAAACATTGTGTGGTGGGGAACAAAACACTTTGGGGAACCCCAAAACACTTTGTTTTTTTGAACAAAACATTTTTTGTGTTTGAACAAAACATGTTGTTTGGAACAAAACTGTGTGGTAAAACCCCAAAACACGTGTGGGGAACAAACACGTGTGGGGGGTTGAACAAACATGGTGTTTTGGGAACAAAACAGTTTTGGGGGAAAAAAAACACGGGGTTGGGGGAACAAAACCCTGGGGTTGAACAAAACATGTTGTTTTTGGGGTGTTAACAAAACATTGTTTTTGGGAAAAAACATGTTGGGGGTGTGTGGAACAAAACATGTGTGTGTGTTGGGAAAACCAAAACAGGTGTGTGGGGGTTTGGAAAAAAAACCCTTTTTGGGTGTGGGGGAACAAAAAAATTGAGTTTTGGGGGAAAAAAAACATGTGTGTGTTTTGGAACAAAACATGAGGAGTGTTTTAAACCAAAACAGGTGTGTGTGTGTGGTTTGGAAAAAAACATGCGTTTGTGTGTGGAACAAAAATGTGGGTGTGGGGGGAACAAAACATTTTGAGTGTGTGAAACAAAAAGTGATTTTTGGGGAAAAAAAAACCCTGTGATTTGTGTGGGAAAAAAACCCATGTGGGTGTGTGTTTTGGAACAAAAAAATGTGAGTGTGGGGAACAAAACATTGAGTGTGTAAAACAAAACTGTGAGTGTGTGAAACAAAAAAAATGTGATGTGTGAAAAAAAAACAGGGGAGTTTTGGGGGAAAAAAACCCTGTGATGTGGGAAAAAACATGTGGGGTGGGTAAAACCAAAACATGTGGGGGGTTTGTGGAAAAAAACTTGAGTGGGGTGTGTTTTGGGGGAACAAAACATGCGTGTGTGTGGGGGAACAAAACATGGGAAGGGTTTTGGTGAAACAAAACATGTAGTGTGTGGAACAAAACTTGTGAGTTGTGGGGGAAAAAAACCATGTGTGGGGTGTTTTTGGGGAAAAAAAAATGCATGTGTTTTGTGGAACAAAAAAAATTGAGTGTTTTGGAAAAAAAACCCTGTGAGTGTTAAACAAAACATTTTAGGGGTGAAACAAAACCCTGTAGTGGTGAAACAAAACATGGAGTGTGTAAACAAAACATGTAGGTTGTGAAAAAAAAATTTTTTTGGTTGAGTGTGGAAAACAAAACTGTGAGTGTGTAAAAAACAAAACATGGGAGGGGTGTAAAACCAAAACATGTGAGGGGTTTTGGAAAAAAAAAACACGGGGGTGTGGGGGAACAAAACGGTGAGTGGGGACCAAAAAGGATTTTTTCAAAACATGGAGTTGGGGAAAAAAAACCTTGGGGAGTGGGGGAAAAGTTAAAGAAAAAAAACACATAAGAGGGGGAACAATAAAAACCCTTTTTCCCTTTTACTATTTTTGGGGGGCCAACACGGGGGGAAATTTGGGGTGTATGTGTGTGTGTGTGTGTGTGTGTGTGTTTGGGGGGCGTGGTGTGTGTGGGGGTTGTGTGTTGTGTGTTTTTTGGGGGGGGGGTTTTGGTGGGGTTGGTGGGGTGTGTGTTGTGGTGTGGGGGGTGTGTGGTGGTGTGTGTGTGTGGGGTGGTGTGTGGGGTTTTGTGTGTGTGGGGTGTTGTGTGGTGTGGGGTTTTGTGGTTTTGTGTGTGGGGTGTGGGTGTGTGTGGTGGGTGTGTGTGGTGTTGTGTGGGGTGTTTTGTGTGGGTGTGGGTGGGGTGGTTGTGGTGGGTGTGGTGGGGGTGTGGGGTGGGGGGGGGTGTGTGGTGTGGGGTTGTGTGGGGTGGGTGTGTGTGTGGGTTTGGTGGGGGTGTGTTTTGTGTGGGGGTTGGGGCGTGTGTGTGTTGGGTTGTGTGGGTGTGTGGTGGGGTGGGGTGTGGGGTTTGGGGGTTTTGGTGTGTGGTGTTGTTTTGGGGTTTTGGGTGTGGTGGTTGGGGGTGGGTGTTGTGGGGGTTGTGGTGTGGGTGTGGGTGGGTGGTGGGGGTGTGGGGTTTGGGGGTTTTTTGGGGGGGGGGGTGGGTGTGTGGGTGTGTGGGGGGTGGTGGGGGGGGGTGGGGTGTGTGGTGGGGGTGGGGGGGTTTTGGTTGGTGGGGGGGGGGGTGGGGGGGGGTGTGTTTTGGGTTTTGGGGGGGGGGGGTTTTGGGGGGGGGTGGGGGGTTGGGGGGGGGGGGGGTGTGGGGGGGGGGGGGGGGGGGGGGGGGGGGGGGGGGGGGGGGGGGTGGGGGGGGTTTTGAGGGGGTGGTGGGTTGGGGGGGGGGGGGGGGTGTGTGGGTGTGGGGGGGTTTTTTTGTGGGGGTGTTGGGGGGTGGGGTGCGGGGGGGGGGGTTGGGGTGGTGTGTGTGGGTGTGTGGGGTGGGGGGGGGGGTTTGTGTGTGGGGGTTTTTGGGGGTTTGTGGGTTTTGGGTGTGGGGTTTTTGTGGTGGGGGGTTTTGGGGGGGTGGGTGTTTGTGTGGGGGGGGTGTTGGGTTGTGTGGGTGGTGGGTTGTGTGTGTGTGGTGGGTGTGTGGGGGGGGGGTTTTTGTTGGTTTTGGTGTTTTGAAGGGGGGTTTTTTTGGGGTTGTGTGGGGGGTTGTGTGGTGGGGTTTGGGGGGTGGGGATTGGGTGTTGGGGTTTGTGGTGTGGGTTGGTGGTGGGGGGGTTGTGTTGGGGTGGTGTGGGGTGTGTGTGGGTTTTGGGGGTTTTGGTTGGGGGGGGGTGGGGGGTTTGTTGTGGTGTGGGGAAGGGGGGGGTGGGGTGGGGGGTGGGGGGGGGGGGGTGGGGGTTGGGTGGGGTTTTGGGGGTGGGGTTGTGTTTTGGGGGTGGGGTTTGGGGGGTTTTGGGGGGTTGGTTTTGTTGTTTTTTGGGGGGGGGGGGTGGGTGGTGGGTTGGGTTGGGGGAGTGGTGGGGTTTTGGGGGGGTTTGGGGGTGGGGGTGTTTTGTTTTTGGGGGGAAGATACTGTTTTAAAGGGTTAAATATTTTGTATTCTTTTTGTTTTGAAAAATAAAGGAAATAAATTTTTTGGAATGAAGGGTTGGGGTAAGGGAAAATTTAAAAAAGGAAAAAGGAAATTTTGGGGGGAAGGGGAAGGTAAAAATTTTAAAGGGGGAAGAGGTGGGGAAAAGTAGAAAACAGGGGGAAGGGTAAAAAGGGGTTTAAAATGGGGGAGAAAGAAGAGAAGAAAGGAACCCCCAGAAATTTATTGCAAAAATTTATTTTAAAATTTGCGGGATTAAAAAAGCTATCTTCTTCTTTTTTTGCCAATCAAAAAGGGAAAAATTTCCCATTTCGCCGGATGATTTTTTTTTTTTGTCACCCCCAAATTTACTGTAATTTAAAATCCAAAAAATTGCAAACGTAAAATAAAAATTTCCAAACTCGGTTTTTTCTGACCTGGACCCGGTGGGATTAAAAGTTTTTCCCTTCCCTTCACACATTCCTCCTCCCCTTCTCCCCTCTTTTCTCGTTAAACCAATCTCCCTTTTTTGGTTTTAGGGGGACTGGCGAAAATTTTGTGGGGTGAATCTTTACGGGGCTTCGGGCTTCTTCCCCTTTCCTAAGGAATAATAAGGGTGGGCCAAAAGGCCAGCTTATTATGGGTAGAGCCTCAGCGCCTCACTGGGGAAGGGGGCTGGGGGGGTTGTGTTCGGGGCTGGGAAAAAACTCTGGGACCCCCGGCGACTACACGTCCGATGGTCCCTACCCAAATGGCCCGGTTTTTACTGTCCCCAAGGGGGCTCGCCACTTTAACCCCCTCCTGGGGAAACCACCCCCCTTCCCCCCCTCTCTGCCAAAATTTTAATTTTTACTTATTTTTAATTTATATTTTTAAAATAATAAAAAATAAGATTTTATAATATTTATATTTTTGTTTTATTTATAAATTATTATTTATTTTTTATTTAAGATATTTGAGTTTTTTTTAAGTTTAATTTGTTTATTGTTTTTTTTTGGTGGGGTGGGTGGTTGGGGGGGGGGGGGGGGGTTGGGGGGTGGTGGGTTGTGTTTTTGTTTGTTTGTTTTTTTTTGTTTGAGTTTTAAAAATTATAAAATTTATAGAAAATATTTTTAGAAAATAATATTTATTTAATATAAATATATGATATATATATATATTTAAAATATATTTAAAAAGTTTAAGATATATATTAATTTTATATTTTTTTAAATATATAAATATATATTATATAAAATATATTAAATATATATGGGGAAAATTTAAACCCACCTCTAAAAGGGGAATGGGGCCCCAAACCCCTCAGAAAGGGAAATAAACGTACCTCGGGAAAAATTTAAGGTTCCCCCCGGGCGTTTGAAAATTTCCCTTCCCCTTTAACCCCCCCCATATATTTTTTTTTCAAAGGGAACCCCTTTATTAAAAAACAGAATACATTTAGAGAATACATTTACAAAAAAAAACAAAACATGAATACTGGTCAATGTACAAAGATCATTTTTTCCTCCACTCCCCCGGGGGCGGGGACCGAGCCAAGTATCAGCAAGCATTTCCCCCTGGATGGCTACCGAGGCGCGGGAACTAAAGTGGTCCCCCTTGGGTCCCGGGGTCGAAGCCCCTGAACCCCAATCTTTAATAAAATGTGGGCTTTTTTCCCCCTGACCCCAAAGGGTCTCTGATCCCCTGGGACAAATTGATACGTTGGCTAATGCCCCTGTACTTGGATCTTGTACTCCTTCCTGGGCAGCAGCTCCCCCTGTCGCCCCCCCACACGGAGGGATATGGGTGTCGCCGTGGAAACACACGGTATAGCCCCACCTAAGAGCTTCCTTTTTCCGGATAGATGGTGATCCCGTCGGGGGTTTGCGGGGTTGGGGGTTTTGTTGATGCTATGATCGGGGCCCCCTCGGTTTGGGCACAGCGAGAAAGGGGTTCTCTTAAGATTCTTTGACCTCTTGTGTCTTGCATGCCACCCCCTTTTTTTTGGGAACAGTTAAAGACCATGAAACCCCCGCATTGGTTGCTTGCATTTCGCCGCAAAACAAAAATTATTCGTGTAATTTGGGGGGCAGCGGGGCACAGAGCCACTGCAATCCCGGAGGGCTTAGGGTCGAGTCGCGTTCCCATTGCCGATATGGGAACGTTTGGGGGAAGCCCCCCGGAGGGGTGCGCTCACAGTCGGAGAGGGCAATCCCCCTATCTGATGTTGCGCCCTGAGCATTTGCAAGCCCTTTTCAGCAATCGGGCCATCCCAGTTGACTGTTTGGACCCAGGCGCACAGGGTTTGGTGCTGGAGCCGCAAGAGTCTCCCATTCGGTTAGGCACGGCATGAGGGGCTTCATTCCCCCTGAGTCAGAGGTATCCCGGGGAAAATTTTTAAAAAATTTTATTAGGAAAAAGGTAAAAAAGAAAAAAAATTGGAAGAAAAAAAAAAAAAGTTAAAATTTGCTACACTCGTTGTGCATGGAAAGAGGTAGGAAAGCTGGTAGAGCAATCTGGGGGATTGTGTACCCCTAGCCCTCCACCTCCCGGAAGTGGGGGCTTGAAACCCAGGTCCATCGTAAAGGGGGAAAAATTATACACTCTCAACAGGGGTCTTCAGGGAGGTAATATTCCTTAAGTTTTGGGGAGCTGAAGGCGGGGAACTCGAAAGTGGTAAGTTTTGGGATTGACGGGGCACCGGTGAGTGGGTAGAAGGATTTTGTGTGTAAGGTCTTTCACCCGCTTTCCATCGCGGGGGTCTGAGACTTTTTTTTTCTGGGATCGATCGGGGCTTTGGGCCCCCCAAGAGGACCCCAAAGGGGAGTGCTTTTGGCGGGTTCAATGGTCGTGCTCCTGGTAAAACGGCACAAAATTTTCGGTCACTGTTGTTTGGGGTAGAAACTTTTTCCCAATTTGGTGGCTTTCCCCCCATGTTTTTAATTTTTACTTTTCCCTTTTGGGAGAGATTCTGTTGTCCCAGCTGGGGTACGTCGTCCAGGAACCAATATTGAGCTCCTGGAGAGTGCTTCCGTGATTCCTTAGACCAACAAAATAGAAAGGGGCGAGGGGGTCCCCCTTAGCACCCCCCAAGAGTCAATTTCATGTCCCAAACAATAGTTTGGAAGTCAAAACCTAAAACACGATTCTATAAAGGGGAAAAAGGGAAGGGGAAGTTTTTAAAAACGGTTTGGGAGAGAAATCCCTTCTGACTGAGTTGAAAGATTTGGGAAAGTCCAATTTTACCAAGGGTTTTTCATCGGACATGTTTTTTATATACATGTGCTCATGGGGGAGCTGCTTTACAGCCCCGTTAAAGCCGAAACCGAGCGGTTGGTTTTCAGCATTGCAGCCCTCTTGCTCACCCTTTTTACTGCAGCCTGGCGACTGGGCGCCGGGGGTGTTACCCACTGCAATGGGCCTTTCCCCCCACCCTTTTTTTCCCGGAGGGCACACAATAGCACCAAAAAAAAGGTCGAGCCTCGGGACTTTGCCAGCCAGGCACGGGTTGGGAAAATTTTGAGTCAGACGCACCTCCTGAAACCTCACCAAGTGATGGATTGGAAAATTTTGTTTTAAGTTTGGGCCCTTTAAAACCGGTGAAACCCCGCTGAGCCCTGTGGAAAAGACATAGCAGCTTTATACACATCATATCCTGTAAGGTTGATGTTCTTGCCTCTGCAATGTCGGGGGAGGTAATTTTGGGTACTGGGGCCCGGGTGGATTTTTGCCTTCAAGCTTCACCGGCTGACGTCCTTGGAGCGGGGGTATCCCTTTTTTATAATCTCAAGCTTCAATAGTTTTCCCCTCTTCATTTTTTTACAATTTTTGGGCTCTGATTTTTGAGGCCGGGTGTCCTGTTTTTCATTTGCCCGGCGGGTGTTTGTCGCCCTAGAGGGAGACGACGGGGTTTGTCACCCCTTTGGGGAATGCATTTTTTTACCCTAAAACTTTTGGTTCTATGACTTGTCCCTCCTTTGGGTGGACAGCCAAACGGGCATTGCCAAAAAGCGCAAGTTGTCCCGGGACTTTTGTTTAAAGGGACATCGTTGCTTTTTTCGAAGGTCATAAATTTGCTAGCAGCTTGAGGCGAGCGTTTTGGGGGATTGTGTCAAGTCCGTGGATATTAATTTGATTGCAGATTTGAGGTCTCTGTAAGTAAATCACGGAACGCAGCCCTGTCTGTGGGGGAGCTGTTGGTTTTTTCTCATTTGGAGCCTCCTGGAGCCTAACATCCTTTGTGTGCAGGGATGTTGCCGTGTGGATTGAGTGCCATTCCCTGTAAAAAACCCCCCAGATGCCTCGTGAACACAGTTTTGGGCTCGTCGTGAAGATTCCTGGGACCCGCGACATTTGACTTTGCTGAATCGTGGGGGTGGGAGGGAGCCAGCTGTGGGGGAGGGTGGGGGGAAAAAAAACCAGGGGTTTGCAGGGGAGAGGGTTGGGAGAGCGACCGGGGGATTTTAAATTTGGGGGCACTAAACGAAACCCCCTTTGGCGGAAGTCCATTTGGGCCTAGGGGAAAGGGGAGGGAAAGGAGGGTTCAGGAAGAGGGGGGGGGCGGAGTGGCCCCTGTTGTTCGCTCAAGATGCATAACGACTAACTTTTGCTAATTTTTTTAAAACACTTTTGTTCCATTTAAAAAAAAACCCTCGCCTTTTGGGCACACTAATCACCTCTCACACTATTAACGAGGTGTTTTTCGTTCACCGTCCAATGACCGTTCGGGGCGCCACTTCCCCCCCAACCCAGCCCCCGGGCCGGTCACAGATGTAAAAAAATTTTAATATATTTTTAAATATATATAAAAATATATATATATATTATATATATATATATATATATATTAAATATATATATATTATATAAATATATATAAAATAATATAATAAAGTCGTCCCGAAAAGGCAGAACTTGAAATTTTGGCCAAAATAGCAACGCTGATTTTCCAATAGACAATGAAAATTTGTGTATCAATAATTTCCCCAAAAATCATTCTAAACCTAACGAAAAAAATATATTTCACGTGTTTGTTTAGTTTTAAAATTTATTGAAAACAATCCAAATATATTATTGGGGTTTGGCTAAAATAAATTTTTCTTGTTATAAAAGGGTTTGGGAATTTTTTTAAGTTCCTTTAGGTCAAAAATTTAAAAAATTTACTTAACATTAATGAAAAAAACACTTTATATGTAAAGAGAAAATTTTAAAAAAAGACTTAAATTTTAAATGAGTTCTTGCAATTGACCAGTTTTACATACGGCACGACATATAATAATATAAATAATATATATATATAAATATATATATATTATATAATATATATAATATAATAAAAAATTATAAATATATATACAAAAATATATATATAAATAATTTAAATAATAAAATATATTTATATATATAATATATATATATATAATATAATAATATTATATATATATATATACAAAGAAATTAAACATTGTAAATTTTCTAAAAATTTTTAACTGGATTGGCTAAATTCAATTGCGCGTTTTAAATAAGGTTAGGCAAATTTTCTAAGGTCTTTTGGGCCAAAAATTTTTAATTTTTACATTAACATAAAAAAATTTCTTTAAACGTATAAGAAAAATTTAGAAAGGACTTAATTTTTTAAAAAAGTTCTTCTAATTACTAATTTACCTGTTTTGCCACGATATTGTGTGGGTGTGTGTGTGGTTTTGTGTGGTGGTGTGTGTGGGGTTTTGGTGTGTGGTGGTGTGTGTTTTGGGGGTGTGTGGATTTCCCGAGGGTCGGGGCATTCAGAAAAGATAATGAAAATTAAAAATTCCCTTTCGGAAATGGTGTGTTACGAAAGGGGAGCAATTATAGGCATAGACATGGATAACTATGCCCCATGGGGCCCCCACATTGAGCAAGTTATGTTAAGACAGAAAACACAGCATTGTTTTTAAAAATTGGTGCGGCAAGCAATCTGTTTCATATGCGTGTGGACAATTTTCCCGCTACTTGGACAGGTGGAGGGTACGGGTTTTCGAATGTAACTGGCGTCATTATTAAAAAAAGCGATAAGATACAGTACTTTCCCACATATCAAAAACATTCCCGGATCAAAAGGTTTAAAAACCCCCCCGAGAGGGTCTTATCACATCATCCCCGGAGGGTTTTTAAAAATGTTTTTGGGTGATTTTCGGGGTTGTCCCCAAACCCTGACTTACCCAGATATGTTTGCAGCAACAACGTCTCCGTTTTTTCAGAACTATCTTCACAACACATGAACTGGCCGAGGGCAGACGTTATTAAGAAAAAGAAAATGCTTTAAGCTGGCTCTCAGTCGCCAGTCATACCACACTATCAAGACCCGCGGATCTTCCAGCTGTGAGAACAATTGACACCTCCTCGCACACACCGCCCTTACTGAAGAAGTAAGAAACTAGAATGGTCCAAAGATGCCAAGAAACTGACTTTCATTGGTTGTTCGCCTCTCAGGCAAGAAATATTGCTTTATAAGGGGCCCCCTTCAAGCTAAGTGAAACTGCGGGCTAAAGAAGTAAGGAGAAAATACACAGTTTTGAAAAAACCCAACACCACTTTATTTGGGTTTCAAAAGTCCCTTAAATTATATTTTTTAGAACGTGCAAAGCAAAGATGATCATAACCTAAAACTAGAAGATTTTGGGGGTTGGTCTGTAAACAAAACCATACAGGGAAACACAGCAAAAAGGGGAATTGAAGACTCAGAGATTCACAGGACGTTAGAAGTTTTTCCTCATCGTAGAGTTGTCGGAAGTGGAATATCTGGAGAGGGAAGTTGAGGCGGGACCCATAATACTTAAGAAGGGGTTATAAGTTTATAGAACGGGAGAGAGGACCTGCAGAAACCATTTGGGGGGGGGGCAGGAGCTATGAATCGACCCCCCGCAATCACAATTAGGGATGTACACACAGAACAGTGAAGGGCGGTTCGAGAGCAGTGTAGTGGTGGGGAATTTTACAGAAAATTTTGGGGCTTGAAGATTGAAGGTGGGGTTCCGGTTTTTTTTTGAGGGTGAGGAAGGGTTGTTGAGGTGATTTGGACACTTAGAGAGAAAGGAACCAAATAGAAGTACTAAGAGGACGCATAAATCTGGGGTGGAGGGAAGGAAAGGTAATGGTGGTTTTGATGAGGCTGGAGGGAAATGAGTTTCTGAGTGCTAGAAGCCTTGAAGATCCAACATGTTTGTGTGAGAGAGGAACGACACAACACTGGCAAAGGAACAACACGATTCTGGCGATGGGAACACAACACTGCCAAAGGGACTAGACAGCATTGGCGAAAGGACTGCACAACACTGACGAAGGGACCACACAACACTGGTGAAGGGACCACAAAGCACTGGAGAAGGGACCACACAACACTGGCGAAGGGACGACACAACACTGGCGAAGGGACCACACAACACTGGAGAAGGGACTACACAACACTGGCGAAGGGACTACACAACACTGGCAAAGGTTGTCTTAAACAACACTGGTTGAAGGTACTACACAACACTGGTTGAAGGTACTACAGCAACACTGGTGAAGGTACTCACAACACTGGTTGAAGGTCACTTACACAACAACTGGTTGTATAGGTACTACTGACAGACTCTGCAAGCGGAGGGACTACACAACAATGGTTGAATGGTAGTCTACACTAACACTAGGCGAAGTATTACACAGACACTGGCCAAGAGAAACTAGATACATACAATGGAGTGAGGTAACTACAGATAACACAAACATGGTGAAAGGCAAAAAAAAAAAAAGCAGGGAGAGACAAAACAAACTACACACACTGGGTGAAGTAACTACACAACACGTGGGTGAAGGTAACTAACAACACTGGGCGGAAGGACTACACAACACTGTGAGTGAAGGGTACGACAACACGGACGGCAGGACTACACAACACTGGTGAAGGTACTACACACAACACTGAAGTGAAACGAGAGACTTACACATCACTGGCGAGAGGGACTAACCACAAAATGGTTGAAGGTACTACACAACACTGGCCGGACTGGGACAGACAACAACATCAGAGTGGATAGGTACTAATAGACATGGCGAGAGGGACTACACAACATGGTGAAAGTAACTAACACAACATGCGCTTGAAGGATAAACTACACAACACTGGTGAAGGATACAGAAACAAAACACATGGAACGGAGGACAGACCACAACACTGGACTAGTGCGAACGGCAAGATACTAACTAACACTGGAATCGAGAAAAAAAAGAGGACTACACAACACTAGAGTGAAAAGGTACTACACAACACATGGAACGGGGTAGGGGGACGACACAAACTGGTAGAAGGGACTACACACACCACTGGAACGGAGGAACTACACAACTCTGCGAAGAGAAGGTACTACAGAACACTGGCGGACCAGGAGGACTAACACACACCTGGTGAAGTACTACACAACTACTAGGTGAAGGTAACTACAACAATACTGGTAGAAAGGTACTACACAACACTGGCGGAGGGACTACACAACATGGCTGAAGATAAGAGATACTACTAACACACTAAGAGCGGAGGGAGCTACAGCAACACTGGTGAAGGTATACTACAACACTGCGCGGAGGGCCACTACACAACAATGGTGAAACGGTTACTACACAACACTGGCGGAAGGACTACTCAACACTGGTGAAGGTTACTACACAACACTGGCGGAGGGCATACTCAACTACTGCGTGAAAGGTACTACACAACACTGGTTGTAAGGTACTACACAAAACTGGTGAAAGGTAACTACACAACATGGTAGAAGGATACTACACAACACTGGTCCCTGAAGCGGTAACTACACATTACAATGGTGAATCTGGTACTACACAACTACTGGTGAGGTTACTGTACACAACACTGGTGAAGGTACTAAACTAAACACTGGTGAAGGTTACTACACCAACATGGTGATAGGTACTACACTGAACCTTCTGGATGGAGCGGGTACTACACAAACCACTGTGTGAAGGTACTACATACACTGGCGCGAGTGTAGTACGCAGACAAAACTGGCTGAGTGAGGTACTATCCACAACATGGTGAACGGTACTATCACAACACTGGCGGAGGACGCTAACAATATGCAGTGACCCTGTAAGACTGACCTGAGACCCTGCATCAAGATCATAGGTTTGTGACCTGGCCAGACACAATAGGTTAGTGTGATCTCCTGGACAGAAGTCATGGTTAGTGGACCCATCTGGCCAGAACAGAAATCATGAGAGAGTTAGGACACTGGTCCAGAATCAATAGGTTAGTGACCCTGGCCAGAATTCAATAGGTTAGTGACCCTGGCCAGAATCAATAGGTTATGTGACCCTCGGCCAGAATCAATAGGGTATACGTGACGCTACTATGGCCCAAGAATCAATGACGGTATAGTGACCATGGCCAGAATCGCATTAGGTTAGTGACCTGGCAGAATCAATAGCCGTTAGTGACCATGGCCAGAATCAATAGGCTTAGTGACCTGGCTGATCGCAATAGGTTAGATGACCCTGGCCGCGTAATCCAATTAGGTTAGTTGGACCCTGGCCAGAATCATTAGGTTAGAGACCTGCGCCAGAATCAAATAGGTTTAGGTCCTGGGCCAGAATCAATAGGTTGTGACCCTGCACCAGAATAATAGTGGACCCTGGCCCAGAAGCAATAGGTTAGTGACACCTGGCCAGAAATCAAGTAGGTTAGAGTTCCATGCGCACAGAAATCAACTAGGGTAGTGACCCTGCGGCCAGACATAAATAGGTTAGTGACCCTGGCCAGAAATCAGATAGGTTAGGACCTGGCCAGAATAATGAGGTTAGTGACCCTGGCCAGAAGAATCCAATAGTTTAGTGACCCTCGGCCAGAAGTCAATAGGTTAGTGACCATTGGACCAGAATCAATTAGGTTAGTGGACCCTGGGCCAGAATCAATTGGTTAGTGACCCTGGCCCAGAATCAATAGGTTAGTGACCTTGGCCAGAATCAATAGGTTAGTGACCCTGGCCAGAATCAAGTAGGCTTAGTGACCCTGGCCAGAATCAATAGGTTATTGACCCTGGCCTAAGAATCAATAGGTTAGTGGACCCTGGCCAGAATCAATAGGTAGTGACCCTGGCCAGGATTCAATAGTGTAGTGACCAGTCGCGCCTTAAAGTGTCCAATCTCTCATGCTACCGCACGACTGTGCTAAGGCTCTAGAATAGGACCCTATGAGTGACATTAGCCGCTTCAATATGAATGTTATTATGTATTGGAAGTAAGTAACATTTTTGTAAACAAAGAGTTCTTAATCATTGAAGATAAAAGTTTTTCTTCCCATTAATCTATCCTCTCATCGCATATCTCCCCATTACTAACTATCCTCACCCATGCCTGCATCTCCACCATTATCTATCCATCTCCCCTTCGCCCTATTCTTTCCACATTATCTACTTCCTCTCCCCATCGCCTATCTCCCCATTATCTATATCCTATCTTCCCATCGCCTATCTCCCCCATCTCTTCTCTCCCCTCCACATCGCCTACCCCCATTATCTATACCTCTCCCCATCGCCTATTACCATTAGCTATCCTCTCCCCCCCCATCTCATCGCCCCATTATCTATCCTCTCCCCATCGCCTATCTCCCCATTATCTATCCTCTCCCCATCGCCTATCTCCCCATTATCTATCCTCTCCCCATCGCCTATCTCCCCATTATCTATCCTCTCCCCATCGCCTATCTTTCCATCACCTGTCCTCTCCCCTTCGCCTATCTTCCCATTATCTATCCTCTCCCCATGCCTATCTTCCAATTATCTATCCTCTCCCATCGCCTACTTTCCCCATTACCTATCCTATCCCCATCGCCTATCTTTCAATCACCTGTCCTCTCCCCTTCGCCGTATCTTCCATTATCTATCCTCCCACATCGCCTATCTTCCTATTGTCTATCTCTCCCCAAGTCGTCCTATCTCCTCATTATCTATCCTCCCCCATCGCCTATCTTCCCATTATCTTCCTCTCCCTTCATCGCCTATCTCACCCATATATACTATTCCTCTCCCATCGCCTATCTCCCCATTATCTTCCATTCCCATCGCCTAATCCCCATTATCTTATCCTCTCGCACCCATCGCCTATCTCACATCGCCTTCTCACCCATTATCTAATCCTCTGCCCATCTCTCTATTCTCTCCATTATTATCTCTCCCCATCGCCTCTCTCATCCCCATTATTATATCCTCTCCCCATCGCCTATCTCCCCCAGTTATCTATCCTCTCCGCCATTGCGCCTATCTCCCCTATTATTTCCATCTCCCCATCGCCTATATCCCATGTATCTATCCTCTCCCCATCGCCTATCTCCCCATTATTATCCTATCATCCGTTCGGATATATCTCCCCATATTATGCCTCTCCCCATCGCCTCATATCTCCCGATTATCCTATCCTCTCCCCATCGCCTAATCTTTCCCATTATTCTATCCTGCTCCCCATCGCCTTATCTTCCCCATTATCTATCCTCTCCTCATCGCCTATCTTCCCTTTATCTATCCTCTCCCCATCGCCCGATCTTCCCATTATCTATCCTTTTTCCACATTATCCTATCTTCTCCCCATGGCCATTTCTTTCCATTATCTATCTTCTCCCCATTATCTATCTTCTCCCCCATCGCCTAATCTTCCCATTATCTATCTTCTACCCATTATCTAAACTTCTCCCCATTGCCTATCTTCTCCACATCGCCTGTATTCCCACTATCTATCTTCCCTGCTCATTATCTATCTTCTCCCCATTATATATCTTCTCCTCGCATCGCCTATAATTCCCATTATCATCTCTCCCCATCCGTCTTCTTCGTCGTCGATCTGCTTCCCATCATCTATTCCTTTCCCATCAGCTATCCTCTTCACCATCATCTATCCATCTACCATTACCTATCCATCGTTACCCATATCTATCCTCTTTACCCCATTACATCTATCTCTTAACGCCATCATCTACCTCTTACCCATACATATATCCTCTCTACCATCATCTATCCTCTTACCTATCAGTCTGTCTCTTATCCACCATCTATCCGACCTTACCCATCATCAACCTCTTTTCATCCATAAGTATCTATCCTCTTAACCTATTCATCTATCCATCTTATTACCATCTATGTCTCTTTACCCATTCAATCTATCCTATTATCCACCATATACCCTTTTACCCATCATTTGTCATATTATCATTCATCTATCTCTTAGACCCATCATCTGTCTCTTACCCATCATCCTATCGCAGACCTCTTGCCCATGATTATCCTCTAACCCATCATCTATTCCTCTTACCCTCATCTATCTCTTACCCATCATCACCTATCCTCTGTGCCCATCACCTATCCTCTTCCCTTTCACTCATTCTCTTATCCCATCATTATTCATTTTGGACCCATCACCTATCCTCATTACCCATCACCTTCATCTCTTCTCATTGACTTATCACTCTTCGCATCAATTATCCTTTTTCCCTATCACTTATTCCTCGTCCTCTCGCTCATTCTGTCTTCCTCTTTATTTAGTACTTGTTATTCACCTATCAGTCTTTACAGGCCAACGAGACGTGCTGTTATCTATAGCTCTTTTCAAGGGAATTAGCCCTATTAAGTCGTACACTATATCACCTGGATGTTCGCACCCATAGCGTCAGTCGATTGACACGCCATGTTGCTCCCTACTCACTGCTAGGTGAAAAGGGTTAAAGACAGGTTGATTGGAAATAGAGAACACATGTTGAACTCTTGAGTATCAATAAAGATACCCAGAGTGAGCACATGTGTCTAATTTATCATTACATGTCCGGTTCTCTGAACCATTCATCTACATAGGAGATAACCAGGTGTAAGGAAAAACTATGACCAAATCTTGTCGTGCTGCGCCGGTGATCGAACCACGGACGTTGAGTATGTGAGCTAGCAGTGCCTCTACCCTGTCTTTGAATTGTTCAATTTGACGACACTATATTGAATAGTGTATGGCTAAGTTGGATACACTGTATCATTGCTATCAATACAATGTATCAATACAATGTATCAATACACTGTATCAATACACTGTTCTAATTACCGATTTCTCGCCTCTCTCCCTACACATTGATATTTTTACTGACAGTTTCTCTAACTTTTGTAGCTCTGTATGTCTCTTGTGGGTTTAGCGCTTAGTTTTTATAATAATTCTCCCTGTACTCACCTGGCCCCGTGTGTGTGTGTGTGTGTGTGTGTGTGTGTTGTGTGTGTGTGTGTTGTGTGTGTGTGTGTGTGTGTGTGTGTGTGTGTTTCTCCTACACTTCGATCATCGTGTAGTGTTGCCTGGTCCTAGTCATGTAGAAAGAAGAAAGAAGGGAGACTTGGTGCAGGTGGGGGACATCTGATCCAAAAAATGAGATAGTCTCTTCTTTCTTGGATCAAACCTGATTAACTCTCAAGATAGTGAAGTGTCGGAAAGATAAGATCTGATTACCCTACCCCTTTCTGTCCAGACTTCTAACTTAACATTCCACACCGGCAGAATCATGTACTAGGCTTCATTCAAATTCTATTTCTCTTGTGCATAAGAAAGGCTAGCCTGAGAAATGGCACTTCCCAAGTGATAGTAACTCCAGCTATGCTACAACGAAATCTTTGAAGCTATCATATCTAATGAACCTTTTATGGATTATTTGATGATATCCTCAATGCCCTGCTAAACCCTCACAACTCAGGCTGAAAAATTTCAGCTCCTTGTATGAACCCCATCCTGTGTGGTGGACCATGACAGAGGGAACATAGATAGCTTTTGTTTCACCTGTGTAACAGTCAAACAAGATAGGGTAGCAGCACACTGGAGATGTTATCAAATTTTGTTAAACAAATTAATGTCTTGGTCTAAAAAATGGCAAATGAAGTTCATTGTGGATAAGTGTAAGGTACTTTTCCTTGGTAATGAAAATAAACCGCGAAGCTATAAACTAGGTGAAGTAGAGCTTGATCATACACAATATGAAAAAGACTTGGGAGTCAAGGTAAGCAGAAATCTAAAGCCAAGACAGCAGTGCTTAAGTGTGCGCAACAAGGCTAACAGATTACTAAGATTTATTTCAAGAAGAATAAGTAACAGAAGTCCAAAAGTTATTTTACAGCTCTATACATCACTGGTGAGGCCTCATTTAGATTATGCCGCTCAGTTTTGGTCTCCTTACTACAGGATGGATATAAACTCATTGGAGAACATACAGAGAAGAATGACTAAAATGATTTACTGTATAAAGAATCTCCCGTATGAAGATTGACTTAGAGCCTTGAATCTCCACTCTCTGGAGAGACGCAGAATAAGGGGAGATATCGAGGTGTATAAGTGGATGATGGGTATAAACAAAAGTAATATTAATAAAGTACTGAGGGTATCGAACCAGGTAAGAAGGAGAAATAATGGACTTAAGTTAGATACATTTAGATTTAGAAAGGACGTAGGTAAGTACACTTTTTCAAACAGAGTTGTGGACGTGTGGAAGGGTCTTCCGAGTAGGGTGATCGAGGCTAGGACCTCGGGCAGCTTTTAAAAGAGATTGGACAAATATATGAGTGGGAGGGGCTGGGTTTGATTGGTGCCGTGGTTACGGGAGTAGACTCTTGGGTAGTTTAGGGTAGGGGTGGTTTGATAAGGACGTACCTTCGATGGGCCAGTAGGCCTTCTACTGTGTTTCTCCATTCTTATGTTCTTATATAAAAAGAATCTCCCAGGCCTCTTATTTTTGTTTTGTTTTACATAACTGAGCCTCCTACGCCCTCCACCCTAACTGTCATTACTTTTTTAACTCCAGCTTTTTCAAGATTCTCCATACACACCCTCGCTATTAGCATACAAAAAGACTGCATCAGCATCTGTCAACACGTTGCACTCGGTCACCAGTTTTCCATACGCAAGCCAATAGATTCCTCTATTGACTGCGAAATTTCAAGCTATTCTCGCTGCTCTTGTCCTCAACACTAGCTATAGATGGCTCATGTTTACTGTTTACTCCGACTCTGTGTGTTTACCTGGAGAGAGTTTCGGGGGTCAACGCCCCCGCGGCCCGGTCTGTGACCAGGCCTCCTGTGTGTGCTCCTGATCTTGGTGTAGTATGCTAAGTATCCTGAAGCTCCTACTGGTTCCTTATTTACCGTGTTGTGCTAGTGGTCCTGAAGTTCATACTGGTTCCGTATTTACCGTGTTGTGCTAGTGGTCCCGGAACTCATACTGGTTCCTTATTTACCGTCTTGTGCTAGTGGTCTTGGAGCTCCTACTGGTTCCGTATTTACTGTGTTGTGCTAGTGGTCCTGGAGCTCCTACTGGTTCCTTATTTACCGTGTTGTGTTACTGGTCCTGGAGCTCCTACTGGTTCCGTATTTACTGTGTTGCGCTAGTGGTCCTGGAGCTCCTACTGGTTCCGTATTTACCGTGTTGTGCTAGTGGTCCTGGAGCTCCTACTGGCTCCGTATTTACCGTGTTGCGCTAGTGGTCATGGAGCATATTAACAAGGCGAAATACGCCGGTTACGGCATTTTATCGAGAACACGTTTTGTCTACTAGAAAGTTCACCATTTAATAAAAAAATATTTTAAACCGCA
>NC_069468.1:14959004-14966504 GCF_026875155.1 Cherax quadricarinatus
GGTAGAGAGGCCAAGGCTGGTGGAGCGGTGATTGTGTGCTGTACATGTCCCTTGACGGCCGCTCACCGCCACGGTATCTTTAAACAAAACATCGATTATACCTTAGATAGCTCTCCATACATAGCGCATCCACACCCAGAGTGACCGTTGATGCACCTTTGGCAGAGAAGCCTTACACACACACACACACACACACACACACACACACACACACACCACACACACACACACACACACACACACACACACACACACACACACACACACACATACACACACACACACGCACACACACACACACACACACACACACACACACACACACACACACACACACACACACACACACACACACACACACACACACACACACACACACACACAGGAATCGTTCAGGATCCTGCACACCGTGTATGTTAGGCCCATATTGGAGTATGCGGCACCAGTCTGGAACTCACACCTAGCCAAGCACGTAAAGAAACTAGAGAAAGTGCAATGGTTTGCAACAAGACTAGTCCCAGAGCTAAGAGGTATGTCCTACGAGGAGAGGTTAAGGGAAATCAACCTGACGACACTGGAGGACAGGAGAGATAGGGGGGACATGATAACGACATACAAAATACTGAGAGGAATTGACAAGGTAGACAAAGACAGGATGTTCCAGAGATGGGACACAGCAACAAGGGGACACAGTTGGAAGTTGAAGACACAGATGAAGCACAGGGATGTTAGGAAGTATTTTTTCAGCCACAGAGTAGTCAGGAAGTGGAATAGTTTGGAAAGCGATGTAGTGGAGGCAGGATCCATACATAGCTTTAAGCAGAGGTATGATGAAGCTCACGGTTCAGGGAAAGTGACCTAGTAGCGACCAGTGAAGAGGCGGGGCCAGGAGCTTGGACTCGACCCCTGCTACCTCAACTAGGTGAGTACACACACACACACACACACACATTGTTTTAAGATGAGATATGATAAACCTCATGAAACAGGGAGAGAGAGGACCCAGTGGCGGTCAATGAAGAGGCGGGGCCAGGAGCTGAGTTTCGACAACTGCAACCACAAATAGGTGAGTACACATACACAAAACACACACACACTCTCTCTCTCTCTCTCTCTCTCTCTCTCTCTCTCTCTCTCTCTCTCTCCCCTCTCTCTCTCTTTTCCTCTCTCTCTCCCTCTCTCTCTCTCTCTACTCTCTCTCTCTCACCTCTCTCTCTCTGATACTCCCCCCCCCCACCCCTTCAATCAGTAGCACATTCACCAACAGAATGCTTTTAAAATCTGTTGCATTTATCCACGCAAGGTCACCTAGTTGCAGTGGTCTTCAAAGTAGATAAAATCTAATTCCGCTTCTATAGGATGCTTACCTAATACTTCAGCGTCATAAACTTAGTAGACACGGTGAAATGTCTTCAAGACACGTTTTAATTTATGGAAAGTTATCTGAAGCGATTTGTGGATATGAACTGTGGAACGTGAATAATGAGCCTTTGAAGAGTTCTTTTTTTTCTTGTAATTCTGATTTTGGCACTATGGTAGAAAATTAATTCACAGAATTGCATAACAAAACTGTTTTAGTGATTTGTTAGTGTATCAGCAACAGCCGCAATTAAAGCAACAGTATCAATAGTAATAACAGAGTAGCAACAACACCAGCAATAGCAGTAGTAACACCAGTAATAACAATTGTAACAACAGCAGTACCAATTGTAACAACACCAGTAATAACAATAGTAACAGCAGCAGTAGCAACTGCAACAACCACTCCAAGATTATGATTACCTTACACTACATAGTTTTTGTCCCAGTGGAAGGCAGCGATCCATGCCCTAGCTTCAAAAAAGAATTCCAAATGAGTCTAGTATATACATAAGGAATCACACTTCCAATCTGTTATTGATATTTCCAAAAGCTACGTATGTGTGGGCAGAAACGAGGTCTCGTATCAGGGCCGTGTCAACATAATATGAGGGAACCACAGAAGAGGCAAGTGAAATGAAGGCAGGCCAAGAATTATGCGAATATGTAATTGTGGGAAACGTAGGAGAAACGATGTCTGTATATCTTTCTTTCTCTCTCTCCCTCTCTCTCTCTCTCTCTCTCTCTCTCTCTCTCTCTCTCTCTCTCTCTCTCTCGCTCTCTCTTCTCTCTCTCTCTCTCTCTCTCTCTCTCTCTCTCTCTCTCTCTCTCTCTCTCTCTTCTCTCTCTCTCTCTCTCTCTCTCTCTCTCTCTCTCTCTCTCTCTCTCTCTCTCACTCTCTCATCTCTTAGCTATTGTCGGCAGTGGGCAATGCGGATGCACATTGTATCAAATCTGGTTACCTCCCATTCCCAAGACGCTCTGTGATTCTTACTGGTCTAGCGCTTTCCCATAAATAATAATAATAATAATAATAATAATAATAATAAAATAATAATAATAAAAAAATAATAATAATAATAATATAAAAAATAATAAAAAAATAATAATAATAATAAATAATAATAATAATAATAATAATAATAATTAATAAAATAATAATAAAAAATAATAATAATAATAATAGTAAACACATATCAAGTAACATACAAATAATAACATTCATATAATCACTTTTTAATGTTTCTGCTATTGAATGTGCATTAAAAATATAAATTAAATGTTTTAATTGGATCACAACTTTGTGTTTTTTTTTTCAAAAAGTCGGCCGTCTCCCACCGAGGTAGGGTACCCAAAAAAGAAAGAAAACAATTTTCTTCTTCTTATTCTTTTTAGAAATCTCACGGAAAAGGGGTTACTAGCCCATTGTTCCCGGCATTTTAGTTGACTTTTTACAACCGCATGGTTTACGGAGAAAGATTCTTTTTTCCACTTCCCCAGGGATATAAAGGAAAAAGTAATAAGACCAAGAACTATTAAGAAAAAAATCAAAGAAAACTCAGATGAGTTTTGTATAAAATAAATGTGTACATGTATGTGTAGTGTGACCTAAGTGTAAGTAGAAGTAGCAAGACATGCCTGTAATCTTGCATATTTATGAGACAGACAAAAGACATCAGCAATCCTACCATCATGTAAAACAATCACAGGCTTTCGTTTTTAACACTCACTTGGCAGGACGGTAGTCCCTCCTGGGTTTTGGTTGCTGTCTACCAACCGTCTATGTTGGGGAAATTTGTTTTCCCAGTAAAGCATGTATATCAAGTGGTGCGCATCAGTACCTCGAACTATTGCAGGTATTCAGAGCCCTTCTTGTTCATAATATTTCCTGGTGAGCACTAAACACACACACAGTCACCCCTCCCCTCTCTCTCCCCTCTCTCTCACCCCACCACCCCCACCCCACCACCACCCCCACCCATACCTAAACCCCCACACACCCACACACACACACACCCACACACACACATTATTTTTTTTTTTTTTTTTTTTTTTTTTTTATATAATTTTTTAAAAATATTATTTTTTATTAAATAGGTGAGGGGCTTAAAGTATGTTCTACTTCGTAACAACTTTCAAACGGACTTGAGATAGATCTCAACACTACCACATGTGAGGATAATCCATAAAATCTTACCTTTGGGGGTCGGAGTCGTATCTCAGGATTACTGTGAGTACATAATGGCTGCTGTATGTGCATAAGTTTGCTTTCTGTACATTATTTAGTGTGTACATAGTGTCTGCCGTGTGTGTGTACATGATAATTGTGGGTGTAAATGAGTGCTGATTTTACGTGAGAAATGTGCATACATAAAGGTTGTGTATACATAGTGGATGGATACATAGATGCTGAGTGCACATGCAGAACCTGGATGATGTATGTGTATATATGACTGATGTAAAGAGGGAACATTCCACCACTGACAGAATACTAAACCGCATAACGTATATTACAAGCTGCCAAAAAAAACTCTGGTAGCAGGAGGCGGGGAAGCTCTGGTGGCAGGAGGCGGGGAAGCTCTGCTGGCAGGAGGCGGGGAAGCTCTGGTGGCAGGAGGCGGGGAAGCTCTGGGGGCAGGGGCGGGGAAAGCTCTGGTGGCAAACCGGTCGGGGAAGCTCTGGGAAGCCGAGGGGGCCGGGTAAGCTCTGGTGGCAGGAGGCGGGGAAGCTCTGGTGGCACGAGCCTGGAAGCTCTGGTGGCAGGAGCCGGAAAGCTCTGCATGGCAGGGGGCGGGGAAGCTCTGGTGGCAGGAAGCGGGGAAGCTCTGGTGGCAGGAGGCGGGGAAGCTCTGGTGGCAGGCGGCGGGGAAGCTCTGCAAGCAGGGGGCGGCTAAGCTCTGGTGGCAGGAGCCTGGAAGCTCTGGTGGCAGGAGCCGTGAAGCTCTGCATGGCAGGTGGGGGGGAAGCTTGGGTGGCAGGAGCCGGAAAGCTCTGGTGGCAGGAGCCGGGAAGCTCTGCTGGCAGCGGGCTGGGAAGCTCTGGTGGCAGGAGCCGGGAAGCTCTGCTGTCATTAGGCGGGAAGCTCTGCTGCAGGGGGGGGGGATGCTCTGGGGCAGGAGGGGGGGAACCCTCTGGTGGAGGAGGCGGAAGCTCTGGTGGCATGAGGCGGGGAAGCTCTGATGGCAGGAGGCGGGGAAGCTCTGGTGGCAGGAGGCGGGGAAGCTCCGGAGGCAGGAGAGGGGGAAACTCTGGTGGCAGGCGGCGGGGAAGCTCTGGTGGCAGGCTGCGGGGAAGCTCTGGTGGAAGGCGGCGGGGAAGCTCTGCAGGCAGGCGGCGGGGAAGCTTTGCTGGCAGGAGGCGGGGAAGCTCTGCAGGCAGGGGGCGGGGAAGCTCTGGTGGAAGGAGGCGGGGAAGCTCTGGTGGCAGGAGGCGGGGAAGCTCTGGTGGCAGGAAGCGGGAAGCTCTGCTGGCAGGAGGCGGGGAAGCTCTGGTGGCAGGCGGCGAGGAAGCTCTGCAGGCAGGGGGCGGCTAAGCTCTGGTGGCAGGAGGCGGGGAAGCTCTGGTGGCACGAGCTTGGAAGCTCTGGTGGCAGGAGCCGGAAAGCTCTGCATGGCAGGGGGCGGGGAAGCTCTGGTGGCAGGGGGCGGGAAATCTCTGGTGGCAGGAGGCGGGGAAGCTCTGGTGACAGGCGGCGGGGAAGCTCTGCAGGCAGGGGGCGGGGAAGCTCTGGTGGAAGGAGCCCGGAAGCTCTGGTGGCAGGAGCTGGGAAGCTGTGCATGGGAGGGGGCGGGGAAGCTGTGCATGGGAGGGGGCGGGGAAGCTCTGGTGGCAGGAGCCGGAAAGCTCTGGTGGCAGGAGCCGGGAAGCTCTGCTGGCAGGGGGCTGGGAAGCTCTGGTGGCAGGAGCCGGGAAGCTCTGCTGGCATTAGGCGGGGAAGCTCTGCTGGCAGGGGGCGGGGAAGCTCTGTTGGAAGGAGGCGGGGAAGCTCTGGTGGCAGGTGGCGGGGAAGCTATGGTGGCAGGAGGCGGGAAGCTCTGGTGGTAGGAGGCGGGGAAGCTCTGGTGGCAGGAGGCGGGAAGCTCTGGTGGCAGGAGGCGGGGAAGCTCTGGTGGCAGGAGGCGGGGAAGCTCTGGTGGCAGGAGGCGGGAAGCTCTGGTGGCAGGCGGCGGGGAAGCTCTGGTGGCAGGCAGCGGGGAAGCTCTGGTTACAGGCGGCGGGGAAGCTCTGCAGGCAGGCGGCGGGGAAGCTCTGGTGGCAGGAGGCGGGGAAGCTCTGGTGGCAGGAGGCGGGAAGCTCTGGTGGCAGGAGGCGGGGAAGCTCTGGTGGCAGGCGGCGGGGAAGCTCTGCAAGCAGGGGGCGGCTAAGCTCTGGTGGCAGGAGGCGGGGAAGCTCTGGTGGCACGAGCCTGGAAGCTCTGGTGGCAGGAGCCGGAAAGCTCTGCATGGCAGGGGGCGGGGAAGCTCTGGTGGCAGGGAGCGGGAAAGCTCTGGTGGCAGGAGGCGGGGAAGCTCTGGTGACAGGTGGCGGGGAAGCTCTGCAGGCAGGGGGCGGGGAAGCTCTGGTGGAAGGAGCCTGGAAGCTCTGGTGGCAGGAGCCGTGAAGCTCTGCATGGCAGGTGGCGGGGAAGCTCTGGTGGCAGGAGCCGGAAAGCTCTGGTGGCAGGAGCCGGGAAGCTCTGCTGGCAGGGGGCTGGGAAGCTCTGGTGGCAGGAGCCGGGAAGCTCTGCTGGCATTAGGCGGGGAAGCTCTGCTGGCAGGGGGCGGGGAAGCTCTGTTGGAAGGAGGCGGGGAAGCTCTGGTGGCAGGTGGCGGGGAAGCTATGGTGGCAGGAGGCGGGAAGCTCTGGTGGTAGGAGGCGGGGAAGCTCTGGTGGCAGGAGGCGGGGAAGCTCTGGTGGCAAGAGGCGGGGAAGCTCTGGTGGCAGGAGGCGGGGAAGCTCTGGTGGCAGGAGGCGGGGAAGCTCTGGTGGCAGGCGGCGGGGAAGCTCTGGTGGCAGGCAGCGGGGAAGCTCTGGTTACAGGCGGCGGGGAAGCTCTGCAGGCAGGCGGCGGGGAAGCTCTGGTGGCAGGAGGCGGGGAAGCTCTGGTGGCAGGAGGCGGGAAGCTCTGGTGGCAGGAGGCGGGGAAGCTCTGGTGGCAGGAGGCGGGGAAGCTCTGATGGCAGGCGGCGGGGAAGCTCTGGTGGCAGGAGGCGGGAAGCTCTGGTGGCAGGAGGCGGGGAAGCTCTGGTGGCAGGAGGCGGGAAGCTCTGCTGGCAGGGGGCGGGAAAGCTCTGGTGGCAGGAGCCGGGAAGCTCTGGTGGCAGGAGTCGGGGAAGCTCTGCTGGCAGGGGGCGGGGAAGCTGTGCAGGCAGGGGGCGGGAAGGTCTGGTGGAAGGAGCCTGGAAGCTCTGGTAGCAGGAGCCGAGGAGCTCTGCATGGCAGGGGGCGGGGAAGCTCTGCTGTCAGGGGGCGGGGAACCTCTGGTGGCAGGAGCCGGAAAGCTCTGGTGGCAGGAGCCGGGAAGCTCTGCTGGCAGGGGGCGGGGAATCTCTGGTGGCAGGAGCCGGGAAGCTCTGCTGGCAGGAGGCGGGGAAGCTTTGCTGGCAGAGGGCGGGGAAGCTCTGGTGGAAGGAGGCGGGGAAGCTCTGGTGGAAGGAGGCGGGGAAGCTCAGGTGGCAGGAGGCGGGAAGCTCTGGTGGCAGGAGGCTGGGAAGCTCTGGTGGCAGGAGGCGGGGAAGCTCTGGTGGCAGGAGGCGGGGAAGCTCTGTTGGCAGGAGGGGGGGAAACTCTGCAGGCAGGGGGCGGGGAAGCTCTGGTTGCAGGCTGCGGGGAAGCTCTGGTGGCAGGCGGCGGGGAAGCTCTTCAGGCAGGCGGCGGGGAAGCTCTGATGGCAGGAGGCGGGGAAGCTCTGGTGGCAGGAGGCGGGGAACCTCTGGTGGCAGGAGGCGGGAAGCTCTGGTGGCATGAGGCGGGGAAGCTCTGATGGCAGGAGGCGAAGAAGCTCTGGTGGCAGGAGGCGGGGAAGCTCCGGAGGCAGGAGAGGGGGAAACTCTGGTGGCAGGCGGCGGGGAAGCTCTGATGGCAGGCTGCGGGGAAGCTCTGGTGGAAGGCGGCGATGAAGCTCTGCAGGCAGGCGGCGGGGAAGCTCTGGTGGCAGGAGGC
>NC_069468.1:14976504-14979004 GCF_026875155.1 Cherax quadricarinatus
GAGCACAAACAGTCCCACTGGGACAAGCCGATCATGGAAAAAATCGCCAACACAATGCTCTCCAATGCTTCAGGAAAGGACAAAGCTCGTCTCCTGGCAGTGAAGGCTCCACACTCAGGAGATTTCCTGTTACCTGTTCCCAATTCCTCCCTGGGCACCCGTCTCGACCCACAGGCCATTCGGATTGGTGTTGCTCATCGCCTAGCCGCTCCCATCCTCAGGGAACATAGGTGTATTTGCGGCAGGGCGACAGCTGATCAATTCGGACTTCATGGTCTCGTGTGTCACACAGCAGAAGGGAAGTATGCCAGACAAGAGGAGGTCAATGACATCATAAAGAGAAGCCTCGCCACAGCCCGTTGCCCAGCTCAACGGGAACCCCAAGTACAGAGGTCTGATGGAAGTCAAAAGCGTCCTGATGGAGCCACTATGCTACCCTGGAAAGATGGAAAGCAGATTGCCTTGGACTACACCTGTGCCGCCACATTGGCAGACACCTACTTGCCATACTCCGTAGTGAAAGGGGGTGGAGCTGCCAGCCACAGGGAGACCCAGAAGATCCGAAAATATGAAGGCCTTCCCCCTTGCTATAACTTCATTCCAATAGGGTCGGAGACCCTTGGAGCATGGGGGAAGTGTGCTCTAAAGTTCCTCAAAGAGCTGGGTGAAAAGCTCATCATAGAAACCAAGGACCACAGGGCGACCAGTTTCCTCTTTCAGAGACTCAGTGTTGCGATCCAGAGAGGAAATGCCTGCAGCATTCTGAGCACGCGGCCCACCGCAGGGGAGCTGGACGAAGTATTCGAGATGTAGCTCTGAGTTACCTATGTTGTTTTACTTTCTGTTGTATTTTTGTGAATGTTTGGCCAATGTATTTTGTTTTTAAATAAAACATACTTGAAATATAGGGGGTGGTAGGAGAAAATTTTCAAACAGCTTCAGGGAGAACCTTGAGTTTTCCCTGAAGCAAGTTTATTCTTTTCTCTGAGGATGAGGGTTCCCAGAACAGTTCTAGAGGAGGTACCTCCATATATATATATATATATATATATATATATATATATATATATATATATATATATATATATATATATATATATATATATAATATATAATATATTTTACAGTGATACATATAAATGAACAGTATTTAGATAAGGCTAAAGAGGTTTTTGTGGCATTTATGGATTTTGAAAAGGTGTATGACAGATTGGATAGGGGGGCACTGTGGCAGATGTTGCAAGTGTATGGTATAGGAGGTAGTTTACTGAAAGCAGTGAAGAGTTTTTACGAGGATAGTGAGGCTCAAGTTAGAGTATGTAGGAAAGAGGCAGATTATTTCCCAGTAAAAGTAGGCCTTAGACAAGGATGTGTGATGTCACCGTGGTTGTTTAATATATTTATTGATGGGGTTGTAAGAGAAGTAAATGCGAGGGTCTTGGCAAGAGGCGTAGAGTTAAAAGATAAAGAATCACACATAAAGTGGGAGTTGTAAAAGTTGCTCTTTGCTGATGACACTGTGCTCTTGGGAGATTCTGAAGAGAAGTTGCAGAGGTTGGTGGATGAATTTGGTAGGGTATGTAAAAAAAGAAAATTAAAAGTGAATACAGGAAAGAGTAAGGTTATGAGGATAACAAAAAGATTAGGTGATGAAAGATTGGATATCAGATTGGAGGGAGAGAGTATGGAGGAGGTGAATGTATTCAGATATTTGGGAGTGGACATGTCAGCGGATGGATCTATGAAAGATGAGGTGAATCATAGAATTGATGAGAGGAAAAGGGTGAGCAGCGCACTTAGGAGTCTGTGGAGACAAAGAACTTTGTCCTTGGAGGCAAAGAGGGGAACGTATGAGAGTATAGTTTTACTATACTCTCATACGTTGGGTGTGAAGCATGGGTGATGAATGTTGCAGCGAGGAGAAGGCTGGAGGCAGTGGAGATGTCATGTCTGAGGGCAATGTGTAGTGTGAATAAAATGCACAGAATTTGTAGTTTGGAAGTTAGGAGGAGATGCGGGATTGCGAAAACTGTTGTCCAGAGGACTGAGGAAGGGTTGTTGAGGTGGTTCGGACATGTAGACAGAATGGAGCGAAACAGAATGACATCAAGAGTGTATCAGTCTGTAGCGGAAGGAAGGCGGGGTAGGGGTGGGCCTTGAAAAGGTTGGAGGGAGGGGGTAAAGGAGGTTTTGTGTGGGAGGGGCTTGGACTTCCAGCGGGCATGCGTGAGCGTGTGTGATAGGAGTGAATGGAGACAAATGGTTTTTAATACTTGACGTGCTGTTGGAGTGTGAGCAAAGTAACATTTGTGAAGGGGCTCAGGGAAACCGGCAGCCCGGACTTGAGTCCTGGAGATGGGAAGTACAGTGCCCGCACTCTGAAGGAGGGGTGTTAATGTTGCAGTTTAAAAACTGTAGTGTAAAACACCCTTCTGGCAAGACAGTGATGGAGTGAATGATGGAGAAAGTTTTTCTTTTTCGGGCCACCCTGCCTTGGTGG
>NC_069468.1:14984004-14999004 GCF_026875155.1 Cherax quadricarinatus
AGCCCCGCGTCAGGAAACATTTGTCCTGTTTCCTGACGAATGTTAACCTAACCCTTGTTAGGCAGGCCCTACTCGGTCTTAGGTAAAAACGACACTAGTTATAAGGGCACGCATAACCTAACCTTAAATGAATCCTAACTTAACAGAATCTAACTTACCTTAACCAGCATGTACAAATAATCCGTATGGTCCTCTTTTCTCTTTTTCATAGACTACCTTCATTATTCTACTATTTTTTTTCCACTACCTCTAATTCTTTCTTATTGCCACCTCTACACTACTTCTACTGCCACTACTTCCGCCTCTTCCACTACTACCACTACTACTACCACCACTGCTATTACTACTACTGCTTCTGTTACTACTGCTACTATCACTTTTATACTATTCCCTCCTCTCGTTACACTACTCCCGTCCTTTCGTATATATTCTATCTACCCTTCTCGTTTCTGTGTGACTAGCAAGTGGTCCAAGTAGGACCGAAACGTCGTCACAAGTTTCATTCTCCCATGTACGGATTATCTGTGGTGTTCCCGTCACGGTATTGTGCCTTTCCATTATTTTCTATCCAGCATACCTTCCTAACTAAACCTAACCTTACATAACTAGTATACATCACCAAGCAGAAGCACCAGCTATCCATTTTACATACAACCATATACAAAAATATAATGAAAAAAAAATACCAATTTTTTCCCTACTTTTCAATTGTAATATTTTTTACTTTGTCATTAGTATGCGGACTATTTTTATCAGTTCCATTTTTATCGTGTACCTCCCTACTTCCCCGCCACACTCCACGCTACACTCCCACGCTACACTCCACTTATTTACATCAACCCATTTTAAAGCTCGGAAAATAAGCCGTACAATAACGCTTCACTGACTCTACTGGGCGGAATGATTTTAATTAACAGGTTGACGTTACAGGGGCACATGTTATAAATTGTGAATATTACAATTAAGATAATCCAAAAAGAAATCGTGACTTGTAACATAAGTTGATGAATTGGGACATGCAGCGTGAGTGGATTAATCGTGACTTTATAACGTAATTAGTGAATATAAAGCAACAAACGAAATGGATGAATCTAGATATGTAACACGTTTGGGATGAATCTAGACATGTAACAAGGGACTGGATGAATCTAGACATTAACGTACGATTGGATAAATCTAGACATGTAACACGACTGGATGAATCTAGACATGTAACACGATTGGATAAATCTAGACATGTAACACGATTGGATGAATCTAGACATGTAACACGAATGGATGAATCTAGACATGTAACACGACTGGATGAATCACTAACATGGACTGACATGGTGATGAACCGTACCGAGCATGTCCTCCAGTCTAAGTAACCTAGAGAATCGACTAAGCATTTTTGTTCTAATCAGGATTTTGTGGACTCTGGTGTTAACAATGTTGGGCGAGCTCGTCTATCTTTTCGTCACTATCACATAAATAAATCCCAAAATCTAATGGATTTAAAATGTCTAATTACTTTATTTCCAGTTGGGATGTATTTCTTGTTGGAGTGTATTCCTTATTGAAATGTATTTCTTACTGAAATGTATTTCTCAGTGAAATGTATTTCTCAGTGAAATGTATTTCTCAGTGAAATGTATTTCTCAGTGAAATGTATTCTAAGTGAAATGTATTTCTCAATGAAATGTATTTCTCAGTGAAATGTATTTCTCAGTGAAATGTATTTCTCTGTGAAATGTATTTCTCAGTGAAATGTATTTCTCAGTGAAATGTATTTCTCAGTGAAATGTATTTCTCAGTGAAATGTATTTCTCAGTGAAATGTGTTTCTCAGTGAAATGTATTTCTCAGTGAAATGTGTTTCTCAGTGAAATGTATTTCTCACTGAAATGTATTTCTCACTGAAATGTATTTCTCACTGAAATGTATTTCTCACTGAAATGTATTTCTCACTGAAATGTATTTCTCACTGAAATGTATTTTCTCACTTAAATGTATTTCTTACTGAAATCAGTCCAAGAGTGTAAGAGTTCGGTATAGTTAAAAATTTTAAGGAAACACTGACACGACTCTGATGTTTATTATACGAGGAGTAGAAATCTTAATATCACATCTTATGATGTGCTCTTTATCATGCATGACGTGCTCTTTATCATATATGATGTGCTCTTTATCATATATGATGTGCTCTTTATCATATATGATGTGCTCTTTATCATATATGATGTGCTCTTTATCATATATGATGTGCTCTTTATCATTTATGATGTGCTCTTTATCATTTATGATGTGCTCTTTATCATTTATGGTGTGCTCTTTATCATTTATGAAGAGCTCTTTATCATTTATGATGTGCTCTTTATCATATATGATGTGCTCTTTATCATTTATGATGTGCTCTTTATCATATATGATGTGCTCTTTACCATATATGATGTGCTCTGTAACTCTTCACAAGCATGAACCGGGAAGACCAACAGAAGGTCTCTGTCACATAACCAAAAGTTCCCGTCAGCGGATTATCACAAGAGTAAGACCCGCGTCAGGGTATCATTTTTCACTACTTGCAAATACCTCCACGTATCATCACGCTGTTTTAATAATTCTAGGACAGTATTGTTTGATAGGAAGGTAGGAAAATGTACCTTGCCGCATTATCTTAAGAGGCCATCGGAAGGTCTCTGTCAGTTAACCAGAAGCTCCACTGGATAAATTATTAAGAATCATGTTCAACTAAATCCATCCATATCGCCTGACAAAACACTGCTACCAACAGCTACTTGGTATGCAAATGTGATTTCCTTTAACTCTATACAATCCACGGTTGGGAACCTGTGGACTTCTGAAAGAATTCTTTTCCTTGCAGTTATTATATAATCATTAACTTTTTACAAAATAACCAACGTTTGCACCATTATCAAAATATCTTGAATGTGTGCTTATTAGATTATAGCTACCTTTAATGCGTCTTCCAATATAACAAGGTTCACCATCCCTGTTCTGCACTATCAGCCTTATAGTATGAATGTATATTTAAACGTACGTATGTTTGGATCGGCATGGGAGGAGATAGGAAATGGAAGGTGGAAGTGGACACAGGAGTGGGAAATGGGCGGAGGGCGGCCGAGTTTATGGAAATGGGGTTGTTATATATGGCGCCTCAGAACTACTGGGTAGAAAAACTCTTATCCATTCCACCTACCACATCATTATTTTTTAAGAAAGGTTATCACGACTATATATATATTTATTTCTATTTTAATTCACAATATTCATCAAATAGAAAAGCGATAAAATGAAAATTGGACACAAGTACAACATCTGGGTATATTTATTGTAGACGTTTCGCCAACCAGTGTTATCAATGCAAGGACATAAGTGGAAGACAGTAGAACTGTATTCAGAAGATGAGGTAATCAGTCCGTCAACTTTGGAGTTAGGGAAGAGCACTGCCGTCGTGAAGAATCTGAATTTATATTGATAAAGCAACTGGATGGAGAATCGTCTACAATAAACATACCCAGATGCTGCACATGTGTCTAATTCTCATCTTGGTACAAGAGCTACAAAGTGATAAACTCTTCTAACTGAACATTCTAATGTCATAAATATATATACATATATATATATATATATATACATATATATATATATATACATATGTATATCCATTAGGTCTTCCATTAACAAAAAAATTCTTCCACTACCTTTCGAGGATGAACTGTGTTTATTAAATTCCTGAAGTATATCTGTGATGTAGGTAAGTGAATAAAGCGTAGCTGCATCTTCAAAGTGAACAGCAAGTGGATTTAAACCCTTCATGAGAAGACACACTTCATGCCGGAGCTCAAAGAGATCTGTAAAACATGTATATGAAGACGCCCTTGAAATTCAATACGTTTTTTTTTCATCCTTCTGGATCTGAAGACAGCAAATGAAAAAAAAGTGGATGGAACAAGCCTTTATCGATGACTACCTTTCGCACAGTGAGAACTTAATACAGCATGGAGTGAGTGAAACGTTTTTTTAATTACTGTTTGGTGTTTGTCTTGGATTTACTACTTTTCGCCTTACTACATTGTGACTAGTTAATGCTTCAAGTCTGTCCGAATCGTCGTCACAAGTTCCTTTCTCCTATGTGCAGGTTATTTATGTATTGTTCCAGTCACAGCAATGTGACTGTGCTCTTGACCACCTGTCATTCAGGTCTGTACACGGAAGACCAAGCCATTTATGGGTAAGAAAAAGACTTGGAACAGAACAGGCTTTTATTAAAACAACGTTTCGCTCAATGAGAGCTTTAAAATGACTCGATAATACTCTCCGGGAGCAAAACGTTGCCTTAATCTTATTTTGCTCTGGACATCATCGTGTTTTCCCAATATCTCTGAACACAAGTTCTGACAACCTAAAAATTAGCAAAAACAAATGCTTGTTTTTTAAATAAAAACAGTTTGGCTCATTATTTTGGAAGGAAAATATTGCCTGTGAATACTGAAATAGTGTCGTGAAGAATTTCCTTTCTTGAAGCATGAAATTAGGGTTGTAAATCTGTCTGTACAAAACTGTTTCGTTCAAGATACACTCTATTTTTTCCTTACTGGTTAAACCTCCTTTAATATTTTAGAGTAGTAGCAAACCACGGTACGGGCTGGGATCGAACTCACGGCAAGTGAGTCGTAAAACTCCAGAAGACGTAGCAATATTTTTAGTAGATGTAGCAATACCGGTAAGTTGGATGATAGAACGTTAGAACGTTTTTTTTTTTTTTTTGGATACGTTTCGGTCCTGGGACCTCAGTCACTCCCAAAGTAACCAAATAAATATTCTATTAAAATATTCTATTAAATATTTGAAAAAAAGTGGTTACACTTCTAAAATACAATATATTATATGGCTGAAACGTGATAATTCGTGATAAATACTTGTCAAGGAGAGTTCTATACCCACTTGGAGACAGAAACAGGAGTCAGAGGTTGTAAATTTCGATCACTAGCTTATGTTCTCTTCGGTAGGAATACGAGAGGGAAGCATCATATACAAAACGCAAAGAGTATATATTAGTTCCCACGAGAACTATGGAATGTCAGAGAAAGTCTGACATTCCATAGTTCCCGAACCTTATCTCGGGAGAGTGATCTCTAGTTGGCAGAAGCCAGGACTTGCGCAGTGGATTAGCTAGAATACGCGTTTTCCAAGTTGAATTCGACGTTTTATCTGGTTTCCATTGCTCTTTAGATGGATTAAAGTAAGGTTTGAACCTCCCCGTGTTGTAAACAGATAATGGTTTAAGTCGATATGTGATGATTCAACGGATTTCTTGTCGTTTTCTATAGTAAAATTATTAAAAACATACTATTTCTGATGGTCAAAACGAAGGCAACGATCAGTACCAACCACCACTATCACTGTTGCACCCTCTCTCCCTCCTTACCACCACCACCACCACCACCATTACCACAAACCCCCTCCACTCCACCGTCCACCACAACCTCCTCTCTACCATTACCAGCACCACTCCAGCCTATCCACCATTATCACCACCCCTAAATCTCTACCATCACCCTTACCACCACCCCCTCCTCTCCACCATTGTCATTACCAAGCCCTCCTCTCCACCATTGTCATCACCAAGCCCTCCTCTCCACCATTACCATCACCACCTTCTCCTCTCCACCATTACCATCACCATCCCCTCCTCTCCACCATTACCATCACCACCCCCACCTCTCCCCGATCACCACCACCCCCTTCTCTCCATTATTACCACCACCGCCCCCTTCTCTCCATCATTACCACAACCACCCCCTCCTCTCAACCATAATTACTATCACGACCCCGACCTCTCCACACCGGTCCCTCCTCTCCATCACCATTACCACCTCCCCATCCCTCTTAAATCACCACGACCACCCCCTCCTCTCAACCACTACCACTACTACCACAACCCCCACCTCTCAATCACTAACACCACCACCCCCCACTTCTCAACCCACTACCACCACCACCCCCACCTCTCAACCACTACCACCACCACCCCCACCTCTTAACCACTACCACCACCACTCCCACCTCTCAACCACTACCACCACCACCCACCTCTCAACCACTACCTCCGCCACCCCCACCTCTCAACCACCACCTCACCTCATTGCCATCACGACCCCCCACCCCCACCTCTCAACCATCATCACTACCACCACCCCCACCTCTCAACAATCACCTCCACCACCCCCACCTCTCAACCACCACCCCCACCTCTCAACCACCCCCACCTCTCAAGCATCACCACCACCCCTCCTCACCACCACCACCACCACCCCCTCCTCACCACCACTATCATCAGCACCACCACCCCCTCCTCACCACCCCCTCCTCACCACCCCCTCCTCACCTCCCCCTCCTCACCACCCCCTCCTCACCACCACTATCATCAGCACCACCACCCCCTCCTCACCACCACTATCATCAGCACCACTACCCCCTCCTCACCACCCTTTCCTTACCACCACTACCACCACCACCCTTTCCTCACCACCACTACCACCACCACCCTTTCCTCACTACCACTACCACCACCACCACCACCACCACCCTCTCCTCACCACCATTACCACCACCACCACCACCACCACTACCCTCTCCTCACCACAACCACCTCCTCCTCATCACCACCACCACAACCATCACCACCCCCTCCTCACCACCATCACCACCCCCTCCTCACCACCACTACCACCACAACCATCCCCACCTCGTCACCACCACCACCACCACTACCAACACCACCGCTATTACCACTACTAACACCACCACCACTACTAACACCATCACCACCACTAACACCACCACCACCACAACCACCACCACCACCACCTCCACTACCAACACCACCGCTAGTACCACTACTAACACCACCACCACTACTAACACCATCAGAACTACTAACACCACCAACGGTACTAACACCATCACCAATACTAACACTACTAACACCACAACTAACACCACCACCACTACTAACACCACAACCACACTAATCCCCACCCCCACTACTAGCACCACCACCACTACTAACACCACAGTTAACACCCCCACCACTACTAACAACACCACCACTACTAACAACACCACCACATACTAACACCACAACTAACACCACCACCACTACTAACACCACACCATTACTAACACCACAACTAACACCACCACCATTACTACACCATCACCACCACTAACACCACAACTAAGACCACTACCACTACTAACACCACAACTAACACCACCACCACTACTAACACCATCACCACTACTAACACCACAACTAACACCACCACCACTACTAAAAACCACACCAATACTAACACCACAACTAACACCACCACCACTACTAACACCATCACCACTACTAACACCACAACTAACACCACCACCACTACTAACCCCATCACCACCACTAACACCACAACTAAGACCACCACCACTACTAACGCCATCACCCACTACTAACACCACAACTAACAACACCACCATTACTAACACCATCACTACAACTAACACCACAACTAACACCATCACCACAACTAACACGACAATTAGCACCACCACCACTACTAACACCATCACCACTACTAACACCACAACTAACGCCACCACCACTACTAACACCATCACCATCACTAACACCACAACTAAGACCACCACCACTACTAACACCACAACTAACACCGTCACCACTACTAAGACCATCACCACAACTAACATCACAAATAACACCATCACCACTACTAACACCACAACTAACACCACCACCACTACTACACCACCACTACTACACCACCACTACTACACCATCACCACAACTAACACCACAACTAACACCACCACCACTACTAACACCATCACCACTACAACACCACAACTAAGACCACCACCACTACTAACACCATCACCACTACTAAACCACCATCCCCACTACTAACACCACAACTAACACCACCACCACTACTAACACCATCACCACCACTAGCCCAAACAACTAAGACCACCACCACCACAAACACCACAAATAACACCACCACCACTGCTAACACAATCACCACTACTAACACCACAGCTAACACCACCACCACTACTAACACCATCACCACTACTAACACCACAACTAACACACCACCACTACTAACACCATCACCACTACAAGACCACCACCACTACTAACACCATCAACACTACTAAGACCACCACCACTACTAACACCATCACCACTACTAACACCACAACTAAGACCACCACCACTACTAACACCATCACTACTACTAACACCATCACCACTACTAACACCACAACTAAGACCACCACCACTACTAACACCATCCCCTACTACTAACACCATCACCCACTACTAACACCACAACTAACCCACCACACCACTACTAACACCATCACCACTACTACACCACAACTAACACCACCACCACTACTAACACCATCACCACTACTAAGACCACCACCACTACTAACACCATCACCAATACTAACACCACAACTAACACCACCACCACTACACACATCACCACTACTAAGACCACCACCACTACTAACACCATCACCACTACTAACACCACAACTAGCACCACCACTACTAACACATCACCACAACTAACACCACAACTAACAACACCACAACTCAACCCCAAAACCACTACTAACACCCCCACTACTAACACCACCACACTACTAACAACCAACACCACTAATAACACCAAACTAACACCACTACCACTACTAACACACAACTAAACCACCCCACTACTAACACCATCACCACCTAACTAATCACCACTACAACACCACAACTAACACCATCACCACAACTAACACCACAACTAACCACCACCACTACTAACACCATCACCACTACTAACACCCCCAACTAAGATCACCACCACTACTAACACCACACCACAAACTAACACCATCACCACAATACTAACACCAAAAACTAACACCACTACCATACTAACACCATCACCACTACTAACATCCACAACTAACACCATCCCCACTACTAACACCATCACCACTACTAACACCACTACACCATTACTAAACCCCTCACCACAACTAAACACCACAACAAACACCATCACCACTACTAACACCATCACCACTACTAACACCACAACTAAACACCACCCACTACTAACACCATCACCACTACTAACACCATCACCCATACAAACACCACAAATAACACCACTACCTTTACACACCACACCACTACAACACCACACAACCCCATCACCACACTAACACCATCACCACTACTAACACCACAACTAAGATCACCACCACTACTAACACCATCACCACTACTAACACCATCACCACTACTAACACCACAAATAACACCACTACCATTACTAACCACACCATCAACCACTACTAACACCACACAACTAACACCATCACCACTACTAACACCACAACTAAGATCCACACCACTACTAACACCATCACCACTACTAACAAAAATCCACCACACTACTAACACCACAACATACACCACACCAAACTAAGACCATCACCACTACTAACACCCCCAACTAACACCACCACCACTACTAACACCATCACCACTACTAACACCACAACTAACACCATCACCACACTTGTGGTGTAGGCCAAGGGAAGCAACTATCAACCTTCAGTGGAATTCCAAAATCCCGCAAAAATGAAACATTAAAGTTCATATGTTCATATCGTCATTGTATAGACGGGAAGCCTTGTATAAGTGCATGCTGGTGGTGGTGGTGGTGGTGGTGGTGGTGGTGGTGGTGGTGGTGGTGGTGGTGGTGGTGGTGGTGGTGGTGTGGTGTGGTGTGGTGGTGGTGTGGTGGTGGTGGTGGTGGTGGTGGTGGTGGTGGTGGTGGTGGTGGTGTGGTGGTGGTGGTGGTGGGGTGAGGTGGTGGTGGTGGTGATGGTGGTGGTGTGGTGTGGTGGTGGTGGTGGTGGTGAGGTGGTGTGGTGGTGGTGTGGTGGTGGTGGTGGTGGTGGTGGTGGTGGTGGTGGTGGTGGTGGTGGTGGTGGTGGTGGTGGTGGTGGTGGTGGTGGTGGTGGTGGTGGGTGGTGGTGGTGGTGGTGGTGGTGGTGGTGGTGGTGGTGGTGGTGGTGGTGGTGGTGGTGGTGGTGGTGGTGGTGGTGTGGTGGTGGTGGGGTGGTGGTGGTGGTGGTGGTGGTGGTGTGGTGGTGGTGGTGGTGGTGTGGGGTGGTGGTGGTGGTGGTGGTGGTGGTGGTGGTGGTGGTGGTGGCGGTGGTGGTGGTGGTGGCGGTGGTGTGGTGATGGTGGTGCTGGTGGTGGTGAGGTGGGGTGGTGCTGGTGGTGGGGAGGGGAAGTGGTAGTGGTGAGGAGGGGGGTGGTGGTGTTAGTAGTGGTGTTCGTGGTGGTGGTGCTAGTAGTGGTGATGGTGGTGGTAATCGTGATGGTCGTCTTAATGGATGGGTGATCGGGCGATTATAATCTTGGGAGGAATGGGAACGGTTTAGTGACGGTAATGACTATTAGTGGAAGTGTAATGACCTCACAGGGGTTGTTGCTGTTAGTTTTTCTCTTAGTGTTTGTAACATCTGTAGTGTTGTACATAGTGTTGTACATAGTGTTGTACATAGTGTTGTACATAGTGTTGTACATAGTGTTGTACATAGTGTTGTACATAGCGCTGTAATGTCTTCAGTGTTCTCCGTAACAGAGCGTTCAACGGAGAGGTTGTCTGTCCCAGAATTTACAACGTGGGTCAGGTAACTGGGAAAGGGGAAGGAAGGCACAGACATGGGGTCAGCTGGGTGCCTGGTGGCACTTATCCTAAAGATGCCACCAATTCTGGCATCATTGGTTAAAAGCAAGAAAATAGTGAAGAATTTTTATTTTTTTCTCTTACTCATTCTATATCGGACTTGAGATATATGTCGTGATGAAGAGGTAAAATTGGTCAATTAGCAAGAACTCATTTAAAATTGAGTCCTTTCTAAAATTATATGTGTAAAGATATATATATATATATATATATATATATATATATATAATATATATATATATATATATATATATATATATATATATATATATATATATATATATATATGCAGAACAAGCCACGGGGGGAGGGGTATAAACCTTTAGCTCAAGTACTTTCACACTTCTCAGTGCGTCATCAGGAGCTGTGCAATGTTGCAAGGGAGCAACCAAAGCAAGGAGAGAGGTCTCAGATCAGCGTAGGTGTCACCGGCCACGGTTACCCTTAGACTGGGTTTAGTGGTCGGCGCCAACCCCACCCTGGATGTTTACTTGCTTTGTATCACGACTGTTGCTACTTTTTGTCTCCGTTTATTTTCTCACTATACGATAATCATTTGGAAAACAATTTAAAAATTAAGGCCAGGCATTTAATCTCTGTGAGAATTATGAAGACTGCATTGAACTCAAATATTGTCTTTTATATCACCATTTTTATTAGTGAGACTGTTTACAGTTGTGTTTGCAGATATTGAGCAGTGTGTACTCACCTATATGTACTTAATATATGTGGTTGCTGAGTTCGAATCAAAGCTTCTGGCCCCCGTATTCGCTGGTCGCTACTAGGTCCACATTCTGCCTACTCCAAGATCTTTATCGTACACCTTTTTAAGACTAAGTATGGATCATGTGTGTGTAATAGTAGTAGTAGTAGTAGTAGTAGTAGTAGTAGATAGTAGTAGTAGTAGTAGTAGTAGTACTAGTAGTAGTAGTAGTAGTAGTAGTAGTAGTAGTAGTAGTAGTAGTAGTAGTAGTAGTAGCAGCAGTAGTATTAGTAGTAGCAGTTGTTAGTTGTGAAAAGCACTTGTCGATACACTTGGTCTGTTTTGGTGTGTGTATCTGTGTATATGAAATGGGTGTGTGTGTGTACTAACCTATGTGTACTCACCTATATGAGGTTGCAGAGGTCGAGTCACACCTCCTACCCCGCTTCCAAGAGCCATATCGTACCTCTTAAAGCTCTGTATGGATCCTGCTTCTACTGTTTCGCTGTCCAAATTGTTCACTTCCCTACATCCCTAAGGCTGAAGAAATATCCTATTCAGGGCCGAGTTCTAAGTCGTGAATGGAAGGATGGAGACTAGCGGGAGCATCTTTGACATGAAGGAACCATCAGACCATCGGTCATCCTGGCCGATTCCTCGAAGTCTTTAGCAAACTGCTCAGACCTACATGTACATGCAGGGAGATCCTCATTCAACGCATGTTTCTCGCGAAATAGAAAGAATATCAAAATAATGGTTTTGTCTCTGCCTACGAAAAGATCTGCGGAAATCCTCCTTGAGATCCTCTCATTTCTCAAGGCTGCTCACACGCTTAAGGCGAATAAAGGGATGGAAAATACCTTTGTCATGGTTTACTGGGGCGATTACAAAAACGTATGTACCGTTCTTCAGTGGGGTTACCATATGTACCCCTTACAGCATTTTCAACTGACTTCTCCGACTAACACCTCCGAGCTACCATCGAAGGCTAGAGACGGGTAAGAACAACTAACAAAAAATGCTTGAATCGCTGTGTGAGTTGCTACCTAATCCACGGTGCAACGTTTATTACTAGCAGTACTATTTGCCACATCTCAGCAGGAGAATTACAGTGTATGCTAACCTGAGCTAGGGATGCATTTCGTCCATTGCACGTATTAGTCATGGCGTGGTGTAGCACGAAAGCCTAAAAAGTCGCAAAAGATAGGAGTAAATAGCCAGAAGGCTGAAAACGATACTGTTTACTTTAAACTTGAGTCAGAGAGAACGATACAGTACGATGTTAAATGGTAAAATTGTTGGTACGATATAATAATTTTAAAGACCCATTAAAAAAGAAATTAAATGGTGCACTCTGGGAATCAATGGTAATATAAGCTTATCCTAATGGATGCACGGAAGAAAATTTCACAAATGCAAGCAGGTGACTTCAGGGACAACATGCAACAATGCCACTAATCTTAGCAACTGCAGAATGTTGCAGCAACAAAATGCAAAACTTCTGAATAAAAAAAATATGCAAAACAATGGAATCTAATGACAAAAAAATCTAATGAATTATATTGCAGACTCGCTTAGCACAAGAGAAAGGTTGCAGGTGCCAGCAATTACAATCTGAAATACAAAAATAATCCTCTTATAGAAGACAAGAGTAAACACAAAATAATGTCAAAGAAATTAAATAACAAAATAAATGCAATATGTAAATGTACACAACTGTAATAAAAGAATTATGGTACACAAAATTAATACAAACAATTTATCAAAGTATTATAATGTAAAAAAAAAACATATAAAATGGTATACAATGTAAATAATAAATTGCTAATTTATTATTTACATTATTAATGCAAAACTTATGTAAAGAACCTAGTCACTGTAACTGGTGCTGTAGTCAAGGACAGATATGTAGAAACAGCAAAATATTCTACACACTCAGATTGGCAGGAATTAGCAAAGAGAACTAATTCTTGGAATTGGTGAAAATAAATGAAAACTGTAGCAAAAGCATCAGTGGAACACTGTCGTAACACTTCAAGAACAAGTAATTAAAAATGTAATGCAGTTGAGGGGAACAGTTTGCAACTAGCACTCAAATTAGTGGACGGTTAATAAACTTGGAAGTTCACTACTTTTATCACCTGTTTACTGTGATCTTACTGCATTTGTGTGTAAATTACTGGTGTAAATACACAAAACAAAATGCTGTGCAACCAGAGAAATGAATAACTGTTGCTTGTGTACTGAAGATATATTGCAAGGTTGCCCTGAAATGCAACTGAGTACAAGATGGTAATCAGGGCTTGAAGAATTGGCTGATTTATTGAGGCTGATGAATTCACTGAAAGAATGGCTTTCAGCGAAGGTAATGTATTAGGGTACTAGGAGCAATAAAAATTGTCACACGACGTTAGGAAATGCTAAACAAGTTACTGTTTACTTATGTGTGGATTGTAGAAAGGTGTGCATTAGTGCACAGATGTACAAATACATTGTAGATGATGAAATACAGTCGGACCTAAAGTGGCAGAGGTGATACTTGCTCTGGAGATGTAGTCTTAGCAGAAATGCACTTTGTGTGTGTGTGTGCGTGTGTGTGTGTGTGTGTGTGTGTGTGTGTGTGTGTGTGTGTGTGTGTGTGTGTGTGTGTGTGTGTGTGTGTGTGTGTGTGTGTGTGTGTGTGTGTGTGTGTGTGTGTATGTGTGTGTGTGTGTATTCACCTAGTTGTGGTTGTAGGGGTCGATTCACAGCTTCTGGCCCCGCCTCTTCACTGGCCGCTACTATGTCACTCTTCCTGCTCCATGAGTTTTATCATACCTCTTCTTAGTTATGTATGGATCCTACCTCCAGTACATTACTTCCCAAACTATTCCACTTCCTGACAACTCTGTGACTGAAGAAATACTTCCAAACATCCCTATGATTCATTTGAGTCTTCAACTACCAGCTGTGTCCCCTTGTTGCTGTGTCCCATCTCTGGAACATCCTGTCTCTATCCACCTTGTCAATTCCTCTCAGTATTTTATATGTCGTTACCGTGGTGTGTTTGTGTGTGTGTATTATATAAACATTAAGTGATAATACTTTCTCTTCTCTCCAGGTAAGAGACGAGGATTCTTGGAGCTTCTCTGCTCCACAGTTGGAAGCTCTGATGGTGCTCACCAGCTCCAGAGGTACATCTGTTACTACAATTTATGTTCATTTATCCTATTAAAGAAGCATCATCAAGCAGAAATAAATATCCATCAACAAGAACAAAACCAAAATGCTATTGTTGTGTATGTTACGGTGTTCTCTTCCAGTGATGTGGTACCATTGTGTCAGTATTTTATACCATTCATTTCCAGGGATAAAAAGCCTCTACCCTCGGTTTGCATTGCATTCCCTCTCTCCCCCTCCCTCTCCCTCTCCCTCTCCCAATTTTCCCAAGGACATAACAGAAGCG
>NC_069468.1:15004004-15024004 GCF_026875155.1 Cherax quadricarinatus
TTCAGATAACTAACTAGTTGAAAATGATAAAAACTTGGTTATATACACTGAGAAACCATACCCCGGCCGGAATTGAACCCGCGGGTTCAATCCCGGCCGGGGTATGGTTTGTTTGCAATCGTGTCATTACGATTTCGTGAGGCAAGTTACACTGAGAAGAGTATGTTTCGTAGTCTATACACACCTAGACTTCTTTCTTTATTAACGTATTATTGACTGGAGGTGTATAGGATACATGCTTCCTTCAGGATGGGGCAGGACTTAGATCCCATAACCACCAGTAGGTGAGTGCACGCATGCGCGCATACCAAAGTTAGACCCGGGAAATATGTGGAGACCATTTTTGTATTTGAGTTTCTCTAGCGATGAGGAATCAATAATTACTCTTGTATAGTTTTTGACGGACGATAGATATTAGACGGGGAAGTGGAGGTACTGGGGAAGTGGAGGTGCTGGGGAAGTGGAGGTACTGGGGAAGTGGAGGTACTGGGGAAGTGGAGGTACTGGGGAAGTGGAGGTACTGGGGAAGTGGAGGTGCTGGGGAAGTGAAGGTACTGGGGAAGTGGAGGTACTGGGAAAGTGGAGGTGCTGGGGAAGTGGAGGTACTGGGAAGTGGAGGTACTGGGGAAGTGGAGGTACTGGGGAAGTGGAGGTACTGGGGAAGTGGAGGTACTGGGAAGTGGAGGTGCTGGGGAAGTGGAGGTACTGGGGAAGTGGAGGTACTGGGGAAGTGGAGGTACTGGGGAAGTGGAGGTGCTGGGGAAGTGGAGGTACTGGGGAAGTGGAGGTACTGGGGAAGTGGAGGTACTGGGGAAGTGGAGGTGCTGGGGAAGTGGAGGTACTGGGGAAGTGGAGGTACTGGGGAAGTGGAGGTGCTGGGGAAGAGAGGTGCTGGGGAAGTAGAGGTGCTGGGGAAGTGGAAGTACTGGGGAAGTGGAGGTACTGGGGAAGTGGAGGTGCTGGGGAAGTGGAGGTACTGGGGAAGTGGAGGTACTGGGGAAGTGGAGGTACTGGGAAGTGGAGGTACTGGGGAAGTGGAGGTGCTGGGGAAGTGGAGGTACTGGGGAAGTGGAGGTACTGGGGAAGTGGAGGTGCTGGGGAAGTGGAGGTGTTGGGGAAGTGGAGGTGCTGGGGAAGTGGAGGTACTGGGGAAGTGGAGGTACTGGGGAAGTGGAGGTGCTGGGGAAGTGGAGGTACTGGGGAAGTGGAGGTACTGGGGAAGTGGAGGTACTGGGGAAGTGGAGGTACTGGGGAAGTGGAGGTACTGGGGAAGTGGAGGTGCTGGGGAAGTGGAAGTACTGGGGAAGTGGAGGTACTGGGGAAGTGGAGGTGCTGGGGAAGTGGAGGTACTGGGGAAGTGGAGGTGCTGGGGAAGTGGAGGTACTGGGGAAGTGGAGGTGCTGGGGAAGTGGAAGTACTGGGGAAGTGGAGGTACTGGGGAAGTGGAGGTACTGGGGAAGTGGAGGTGCTGGGGAAGTGGAAGTACTGGGAAGTGGAGGTACTGGGGAAGTGGAGGTACTGGGGAAGTGGAGGTACTGGGGAAGTGGAGGTACTGGGGAAGTGGGAGTGCTGGGGAAGTGGAGGTACTGGGGAAGTGGAGGTGCTGGGGAAGTGGAGGTGCTGAGGAAGTGGAAGTACTGGGGAAGTGGAGGTACTGGGAAGTGGAGGTGCTGGGGAAGTGGAAGTACTGGGGAAGTGGAGGTACTGGGAAGTGGAGGTGCTGGGAAGTGAGGTACTGGGGAAGTGGAGGTACTGGGGAAGTGGAAGTACTGGGGAAGTGGAGGTACTGGGGAATGGAGGTGCTGGGGAAGTGAAGTACTGGGGAAGTGGAGGTACTGGGGAAGTGGAGGTGCTGGGAAGTGGAAGTACTGGGGAAGTGGAGGTACTGGGGAAGTGGAGGTGCGGGGAAGTGGAAGTACTGGGGAATGGAAGGTAACTGGGGAAGTGGAGGTGCTGGGGAAGTGGAGGAACTGGGGAAGTGGAGGTACTGGGAAGTGGAAGTAACTGGGGAAGTGGAGGTACTGGGGAAGTGGAGGTGCTGGGGAAGTGGAGGTACTGGGAAAGTGGAGGTACTGGGGAAGTGGAAGACTGGGAATTGGAGGTACTGGGGAAGTGGAGGTGCTGGGGAAGTGGAGGTACTGGGGAAGTGGAGGTACTGGGGAAGTGGAGGGTATGAGGAAGTGGAAGTACTGGGGAAGTGGATGCTACAGGGGAAGTGGAGGTGATGGGGAAGTGGAGGTACTGGGGAAGTGGAGGTACTGGGGAAGTGGAGTACTGGGGAAGGGAAGTACTGGGGAAGTGAGGTACTGGGGAAGTGGAGTTGCTGGGAAGTGGAGGTACTGGGGAAGTGGAGGTACTGGGGAAGTGGAGGTACTGGGGAAGTGGAGGTGCTGGGGAAGTGGAGGTACTGGGGAAGTGGAGGTACTAGAAAAGTAATTGTGGTGAGGAGGTGGAAGAGCTGGAGAGATAGAGAGAATGTAGGTATATAATGGCAAAATCCAACAAGTAGAAGTAAAGCCCATTGCAGAGCTTTATAAAGAATTATAATTAATAAATCCTAGGCTTGGGCGACACAGATTATTAAGAGAATTGTCTGCTGCCCACGATGAGAATATTTTGAGCTGTTAAATATGAACGAAGGCTGACAGTGATTTCATGCACTGAGCAGGGAGGTATAACATCTAGGAGGAGAGAGGAAGAGTCAGATGAGAACGTCAGGTGTGAGGCAGTGGCTAAAATAAACCCAAAATAACGCAGTATAAAGGATAGTAAAACTATTTACTGAACATATAGCATCGTTTGATTGTTATAAATTATTATTATTAAAATTATTATTAATATTATTATATTAATCGTTAAACCCATAAGGAATCATACAAAACTTTGACAATGGGAGGAAATTATATCTGACCAGAGGAAGAGGATAACTCCAATTTCTTGGATAAAGAGCCCTTCACCATCAAGATAATCCCCTTTCCTCCTTGACATTAATAATTCTTTAATAAATAATTTCACAAGAGTCTTCATCTCGACGTTAGAATAACCTCTAAGAATCTTAGACTTGAAGATGCTGTTCTTCAAGGGGCTTGTCTTGATTCTGGGAAAAAGCTCTTGATTCAAGGAAATAGTCATCCTCCCCTTAAACCTGACTGACTCACATTCTTCAAACGATGATTAACCTTGAGGGTTTAGTGCTTCTTCCATGAAAATTATAATATTTATTGAAAGCTCCGCATTAACAATATTGTAAATAATAAAAATAAATCACAGAACGAGTTGTGATCAAAACATGATGTGATGTACAGTTCTGATGCTCTATTGTTTCTATAAGGGATGTGAGGTACAGTTCTGATGCTCTATTGTTTCTATAAGGGATGTGAGGTACAGTTCTGATGCTCTATTGTTTCTAAAAAAGGGATGTGGGGTACAGTTCTGATGCTCTATTGTTTCTATAAGGGGATGTGAGGTACAGTTCTGATGCTCTATTGTTTCTATAAGGGATGGGGAGGTACAGTTCTGAGCTCTATTGTTTCTATAAGGGATGTGAGGTACAGTTCTGATGCTCTATTGTTTCTATAAGGGATGTGAGGTACAGTTCTGATGCTCTATTGTTTCTATAAGGGATGTGAGGTACAGTTTCTGATGCTCTATTGTTTCTATAAGGGTGTGAGGTACAGTTCTGATGCTCTATTGTTTTTAAGGGATGTGAGGTACAGTTCTGATGTTCTATTGTTTCTATAAGGGATGTGAGGTACAGTTCTGATGCTCTATCGTTTCTATAAGGGATGTGAGGTACAGTTCTGATGCTCTATTGTTTCTATAAGGGATGTGAGGTACAGTTCTGGTGTTCTATCGTTTCTATAAGGGATGTGAGGTACAGTTCTGATGCTCTATTGTTTCTATAAGGGATGTGAGGTACAGTTCTGATGCTCTATTGGTTTCTTAAGGGATGTGAGGTACAGTTCTGATGCTCTATTGTTTCTATAAGGGATGTGAGGTACAGTTCTGATGCTCTATTGTTTCTATAAGGGATGTGAGGTACAGTTCTGATGCTCTATTGTTTCTATAAGGGATGTGAGGTAACAGTTCTGATGCTCTATTGTTTCTATAAGGGATGTGAGGTACAGTTCTAAATGCTCTATATGTTCTATAAGGGATGTGAGGTACAGTTCTGGATGCTCTATGTTTCTATAAGGGATGTGAGGTACAGTTCTGAATGCTCTATTGTTTCTATAAGGGATGTGAGGTACAGTTCTGATGCTCTATTGTTTCTATAAGGGATGTCAGGTACAGTTCTGATGCTCTATTGTTTTTAAAGGGATGTAGAGGTACAGTTCTGATGCTCTATGTTTCTATAAGGGATGTGAGTACAATTCTGATGTCTATTGTTTCTATAAGGGATGTGAGGTACAGTTTGATATCTATTGTTTCTATAAGGATGTGAGTAATTTAATCTCTATTTTCTATAATCGTTAAATCTCTAAGAATCTACGTTTTAAAATGGGAGGAAGTTATCTCTGTTTCTATAGGGATGAGGTAACTGATCCATTTCGTTTCATAAGGAGAGGTACAGTTCACCATCGTTTATAAATTTCCTTCTGATGCTCAAAATGTTTAATAAGATTTAAAAGGTTCGATCTCGATTGTTTCCTCAAAGGGGAATCTATACAGTTCTTGATGCTCTAGTTCTTCAAGGGGTGAGTCTGATTCGGGGAGCTCTTGATTCAAGGAAATGTGATTACATTACTGACTGCTCACATTCTTCAAACGAGATAACTTTGAGGTATTAGTGTTTCTTTTGTTTATAAATTTATTAAAGTTCGAATGCTCTATTGTATTAATAAGAAATGTAAAGGTACAGTTTGATCCTAGAAACAGGGGATGTGAGGTACAGTTCTGATGCTCTATTGTTTCTATAAGGGATGTGAGGTACAGTTTCTGATGCTCTATTGTTTCTATAAGGGATGTGAGGTACAGTTCTGATGTTCTATTGTTTCTATAAGGGATGTGAGGTACAGTTCTGTGCTCTATTGTTTCTATAAGGGATGTGAGGTACAGTTCTGTGCTCTATGTTTCTATAAGTGATGTGAGGTACAGTTCGGGATGTCTATTGTTTCTATAAGGGTTGTGAGGTACAGTTCTGATGCTCTATTGTTTCTATAAGGGTTGTGAGGTACAGTTCTGATGCTCTATTGTTTCTATAAGGGATGTGAGGTACAGTTCTGGTGTCTATTGTTTCTATAAGGGATGTGAGGTACAGTTCTGATGCTCTATTGTTTCTATAAGGGATGTGAGGTACAGTTCTGTGCTCTATTGTTTCTATAAGGGATGTGAGGTACAGTTTCTGTGCTCTATTGTTTCTATAAGGGATGTGAGGTACAGTTTGATGCTCTATGTTTCTATAAGGATGTAGGTACAGTTCTGATGCTCTATGTCATAAGGGATGTGAGGTACAGTTCTGATGCTCTATTGTTTCTATAAGGGATGTGAGGTACAGTTCTGATGCTTATGTTTCTATAAGGGATGTGAGGTACAGTTCTGATGCTCTATGTTTCTATAAGGGATGTGAGGTACAGTTCTGATGCTCTATTGTTTCTATAAGGGATGTGAGGTACAGTTCTGATGCTCTATTGTTTCTATAAGGGATGTGAGGTACAGTTCTGATGCCCTATTGTTTCTATAAGGGATGTGAGGTACAGTTCTGATGCTCTATTGTTTCTATAAGGGATGTGAGGTACAGTTCTGATGCTCTATTGTTTCTATAAGGGATGTGAGGTACAGTTCTGGATGTCTCTATTGTTTCTATAAGGGATGTGAGGTACAGTTCTGATGCTCTATTGTTTCTATAAGGGATGTGAGGTACAGTTCTGAATGCTCTATCGTTTCTATAAGGGATGTGAGGTACAGTTCTGATGCTCTATTGTTTCTATAAGGGATGTGAGGTACACTTCTGATGCTCTATTGTTTCTATAAGGGATGGTGAGGTACAGTTCTGATGCTCTATTGTTTCTATAAGGGATGTGAGGTACAGTTCTGATGCTCTATTGTTTCTATAAGGGATGTGAGGTACAGTTCTGATGCTCTATTGTTTCTATAAGGGATGTGAGGTACAGTTCTGTGCTCTATTGTTTCTATAAGGGATGTGAGGTACAGTTTTGTGTCTATTGTTTTCTATAAGGGTTGTGAGGTACAGTTTGATGCTCTATGTTTCTATAGGTTCGTGAGGTAATTTGATGCTTTTGTTTAAGGGATGTGAGGTACAGTTCTGTGCTCTATTGTTTCTATAAGGGATGTGAGGTACAGTTCTGATGTTCTATTGTTTCTATAAGGGATGTGAGGTACAGTTCTGATGCTCTATTGTTTCTATGAGGGATGTGAGGTACAGTTCTGTGCTCTATTGTTTCTATAAGGGATGTGAGGTACAGTTCTGATGCTCTATTGTTTCTATAAGGGATGTGAGGTACAGTTCTGATGCTCTATTGTTTCTATAAGGGATGTGAGGTACAGTTCTGATGCTCTATTGTTTCTATAAGGGATGTGAGGTACAGTTCTGATGCTCTATTGTTTCTATAAGGGATGTGAGGTACAGTTCTGATGCTCTATTGTTTCTATAAGGGATGTGAGGTACAGTTCTGATGCTCTATTGTTTCTATAAGGGATGTGAGGTACAGTTCTGGATGCTCTATTGTTTCTATAAGGGATGTGAGGTACAGTTCTGTGTCTCTATTGTTTCTATAAGGATGTGAGGTACAGTTCTGATGCTCTATTGTTTCTATAAGGGATGTGAGGTACAGTTCTGTGTCTATTGTTTCTATAAGGGATGTGAGGTACAGTTCTGATGCTCTATTGTTTCTATAAGGGATGTGAGGTACAGTTCTGATGCTCTATTGTTTCTATAAGGGATGTGAGGTACAGTTCTGATGCTCTATTGTTTCTATAAGGGATGTGAGGTACAGTTCTGATGCTCTATTGTTTCTATAAGGGATGTGAGGTACAGTTCTGATGCTCTATTGTTTCTATAAGGGATGTGAGGTACAGTTCTGGTGTTCTATCGTTTCTATAAGGGATGTGAGGTACAGTTCTGGGTTCTATTCGTTTCTATAAGGGATGTGAGGTACAGTTCTGGTGTTCTATCGTTTCTATAAGGGATGTGAGGTACAGTTCTGGTGTTCTATCGTTTCTATAAGGGATGTGAGGTACAGTTCTAGTGTTCTATCGTTTCTATAAGGGATGTGAGGTACAGTTCTGGTGTTCTATCGTTTCTATAAGGGATGTGAGGTACAGTTCTGGTGTTCTATCGTTTCTATAAGGGATGTGAGGTACAGTTCTGGTGTTCTATCGTTTCTATAAGGGATGTGAGGTACAGTTCTGGTGTTCTATCGTTTCTATAAGGGATGTGAGGTACAGTTCTGGTGTTCTATCTTTTCTATAAGGGATTTGAGGTACAATTCTCATGTTCTATCTGTCGTTTCTATAAGGGATGTGAGGTACAGTTCTGGTTTTCTTTCTGTCGTTTCTTTAAGGGATGTGAGGTACAGATCTGGTGTTCTATCTGTCGATTCTTTAAGAGATGTGAGGTAAAATTCTGGTGTTCTATCTGTCGTTTCTTTAACAAATGTGAGGTACAGGTTAGGAGGTCCATCTCCCGAGTTTCAGGACACGCCTACCATGGGCTCGCTCCCCACCCGCTCCATGATTTGATTTTGAGCAATATTAGGATTACTCTTTGAAATTCCCTAAGATACGACAGAAAGGACACCGCAACTATAACTTATGTCTCTTAAAGAAACGGCAGATAGGACTCGCAAGACTGCGACTCACATGCGCCACAGCTGCCAAAGAATGTTAATGAGCATAGCCACGTCTCTTATCAGACAGTCTATTGAAATTCCGTAAAGTAAACACAACGGCAACATCTTGACAAGTTTCTTTGAGAAGTTGATACACTGTCAACAACCTTCCTGTAAGATACACAGTTACGTAAATCAACTGTAACACAATCTTCATGTACGTATGCAAGACAAGCCAGGGGATGGAAATCTTCAGCTTGGCTTGTCTGTTGGGCTGTCACATGAGCGCCTTCACGATGCCAAAAGAATGTATAATGAGCATAGATCTATATATACATATATTGAAATATCCTATAAGTAATATAAAAAATATCTGAAAATAGATTTCCTTTCAAAGTTGATCACGCCGTCACTAACCTTCTGATGATAATGAGGTTGACGTTATATATCCAATGCTTACCACAATTACTTGTAATGTATAGTCACGAAAGCCAAGGGTTGGAAATTCTTCAGTGTTGGCTTGTATTAGTATATTGTATGTATTACATAGTTAACGAACGCTGTTGATTTATTTATTGATATATTATTGTTATGTTATATATGTATATTATATATATATATATATATTATATATATATATATATATATATATATATATATATATATATATATATATATATATATATATATATATATTTATGGATTATTTTTTGCAAAATAACGATAATGATAATTATAGAGGGAAGTGGGCTTTAACCCTTTATATCCTCTGTTCCTTTGTTTTTCTTCGTGTTTGTCTTTGAGTGTTTGTCTTCGCGTGTATTTATTTCCTTGTCAGTCATTCTTTTTTTTTTCCTCTTTGTCTCACTCTTTTATTTCACTTTGTTCCTGAGTGTTTGTCATCCAGTAAGGCTTCATTTGCATTGTTATTTATTTAAAGTTTTTTCTCGTTGTTGACATTCTGTGTTTTTACCTCTCTTTCATTTTTCATTTTTCATTTTCTGTCTCCCGGGACTGTTATTCATATTATCTTGTGAACCCTAAATAAAAAAATATTTGTTTATTATTGAATTATTATTGTTATTATTATTATTATTATTATTATTATTATTATTATTATTATTATTATTATTATTATTATTATTATTATTATTATTATTATTATTATTATTATTCTTTTCCTTCAAGATTATTACTTAGTATATGAGAATGCTTCAACCAACAGGCTTCAAATTTCCAACACTGGTGCAATGCAACTAATAAAAGAAGAAACTTCATGTTACAATTGGCATGATCGACTTCAAACTTTCCACAGTTTTGTGTCCTACTTAGAAGACGGTTTTAATTGCAGCTGAAATGCGAAGGAACTAATTTCATCACTTTATCCTTAAAACAGTTTACCTGGAGTTTACCTGGAGAGAGTTCCGGGGGTCAACGCCCCCGCGGCCCGGTCTGTGACCAGGCCTCCTGGTGGATCAGAGCCTGATCAACCAGGCTGTTGCTGCTGGCTGCACGCAAACCAACGTACGAGCCACAGCCCGGCTGGTCAGGAACCGACTTTAGGTGCTTGTCCAGTGCCAGCTTGAAGACTGCCAGGGGTCTGTTAGTAATCCCCCTTATGTGTGCTGGGAGGCAGTTGAACAGTCTCGGGCCCCTGACACTATTGTATGGTCTCTTAACGTGCTAGTGGCACCCCTGCTTTTCATTGGGGGGATGTTGCATCGTCTGCAAGTCTTTTGCTTTCGTAGTGAGTGATTTTCGTGTGCAAGTTTGGTACTAGTCCCTCTAGGATTTTCCAGGTGTATATAATCATGTATCTCTCCCGCCTGCGTTCCAGGGAATACAGGTTTAGGAACCTCAAGCGCTCCCAGTAATTGAGGTGTTTTATCTCCGTTATGCGCGCCGTGAAGGTTCTCTGTACATTTTCTAGGTCAGCAATTTCACCTGCCTTGAAAGGTGCTGTTAGTGTGCAGCAATATTCCAGCCTAGATAGAACAAGTGACCTGAAGAGTGTCATCATGGGCTTGGCCTCCCTAGTTTTGAAGGTTCTCATTATCCATCCTGTCATTTTTCTAGCAGATGCGATTGATACAATGTTATGGTCCTTGAAGATGAGATCTCCGACATGATCACTCCCAGGTCTTTGACGTTGGTGTTTCGCTCTATTTTGTGGCCAGAATTTGTTTTGTACTCTGATGAAGATTTAATTTCCTCGTGTTTACCATATCTGAGTAATTGAAATTTCTCATCGTTGAACTTCATATTGTTTTCTGCAGCCCACTGAAAGATTTGGTTGATGTCCGCCTGGAGCCTTGCAGTGTCTGCAATGGAAGACACTGTCATGCAGATTCGGGTGTCATCTGCAAAGGAAGACACGGTGCTGTGGCTGACATCCTTGTCTATGTCGGATATGAGGATGAGGAACAAGATGGGAGCGAGTACTGTGCCTTATGGAACAGAGCTTTTCACCGTAGCTGCCTCAGACTTTACTCTGTTGACGACTACTCTCTGTGTTCTGTTAGTGAGGAAATTATAGATCCATCGACCGACTTTTCCTGTTATTCCTTTAGCACGCATTTTGTGCGCTATTACGCCATGTCACACTTGTCGAAGGCTTTTGCAAAGTCTGTATATATTACATCTGCATTCTTTTTGTCTTCTAGTGCATCGAGGACCTTGTCGTAGTGATCCAATAGTTGAGACAGACAGGAGCGACCTGTTCTAAACCCATGTTGCCCTGGGTTGTGTAACTGATGGGTTTCTAGATGGGTGGTGATCTTGCTTCTTAGGACCCTTTCAAAGATTTTTATGATATGGGATGTTAGTGCTATCGGTCTGTAGTTCTTTGCTGTTGTTTTACTGCCCCCTTTGTGGAGTAAGGCTATGTCTGTTGTTTTTAGTAACTGTGGGACGAACCCCGTGTCCATGCTCCTCTCCATAGGATGGAAAAGGCTCGTGATAGGGGCTTCTTGCAGTTCTTGATGAACACGGAGTTCCATGAGTCTGGCCCTGGGGCAGAGTGCATGGGCATGTCATTTATCGCCTGTTCGAAGTCATTTGGCGTCAGGATAACATCGGATAGGCTTGTGTTAACCATATTCTGTGGCTCTCTCATAAAAAATTAATTTTGATCTTCGACTCTCAGTCTGGTTAGCGGCTTGCTAAAAACTGAGTCATATTGGGACTTGAGTAGCTCACTCATTTCCTTGCTGTCATCTGTGTTGGACCCATCTTGTTTAAGTAGGGGCCCAATACTGGACGTTGTTCTCGACTTTGATTTGGCATAGGAGAAGAAATACTTTGGATTTCTTTCGATTTCATTTATGGCTTTTAGTTCTTCCCGCGATTCCTGACTCCTATAAGATTCCTTTAGCTTAAGTTCGATGTTTGCTATTTCTCTGGCCAGTGTCTCCCTACGCATTTCACATATATTGACCTCTTTTAGCCGCTCTGTTATGAGGTATGTTTTTAAATACCTTGAGTAAGCCTCTTCTGCAAGGCGTCAAACATTAATTCCTGATGCATTTTATGTAAAGAATAATATATTTTTGGGTTTAGGTTGTGTAAGTGAAAATAAACTTGCCATTTTGCTAGCAAAGTTCATTGGGATTTCTGGATTCCGCGTGATATCTAGATAATGAGTCTTTAGGTTGGTTTCAAATTTTATTGATGGTGTTCTTTTTTTTTCCCCTGTTACTTTGATGCTGGTGGAGGTGTACTTGTAATCTAAGGAATTGGAGTTGTCTTCCTCTAAATAGATTCCGCTAAATAGATTTAGCGATTCTGTTAGAAAATAATAATAATAATAATAAAATAATAATAATAATAATAATAATAATAATAATAAAATAATAATAATAAAAAAATAATAAATAATAATAATAATAATAATAATAATAATAATAATAATAATAATAATAATAATAGAGATAATAAAAGGGTAAAAAAACTATTAAAAATAATCATAATAACGTGGGACAATACCAAATTTTTTACTGTTTCCGATATTTTAGTTCATCCCTAATAATAATAATCAATAAATAATAATAATAATAAAAAAAATAATAATAATAAAATAATAATAATAATAATAATAATAATAATAATAAAATATAATAAAATCTAAAAATGAAGAGTAGAAAGTCACAGCAATGGTCAAACCAAATCCTTCTGTGGTCACTGGGCAATGTGGCAACTGTCAATAAATGACCCATCCTGAGTCAAAAGTTCAAGATCTGGCAGAAGTGCTGCAACTGAGGCAACACGGACACCATGTTATCCACAGCTTCATGGACACACACACCTGATTGTCGTGGACACTTAATCCTGATTGTCAACATGAACACAAGAATACTCTTGGTTGACCAGATATTATTCAGCTCTGCGGTTATTTACGTTAAACGTTGTTTGCAATAGACGTTTACAATAAACTTTTGCAATAAACACAAGTAACGTCTACAATTAACGATTTTTACAATATACGTTTACAATTGTCGTTATTTAGAATAAATGTTGTTTACAATGTCTTCTACAATTTTTTTTACAATAAACATTGTTTACGAAAAAGATGTAAAAGAAACGTCGGCAATTACCTCTGTTTATAGTAAACAATAGACACTTCATACAGTCACTAGCAAAAAAACCATCATGTCAAAAGCAAGACAAGAAAATAGTATTTTCCTTTGACTGAGAGAGCTATTTAACTTAGCATTATGTACATAATATATATATATATATATATATATATATATATATATATAATATATATATATATATATATATATATATATATTTTATATATATATATACATACACACATACATACAAGAGTTCCTTGTACCTTAGTAGGTGGGTCGTCAGCGCCTCCAATTCAGTACAGTTGCGAGCATATAATATCATTTACTGGCATTGCTACTTGTCATTTTTAATCACCTGTCCATTCAGTGGAATCTGGTACATGAGTCATAATTATCATATACTGTTACAAATGTTCAGATAAATGATAACATAATCATTATAATATAATTATATATATATATATATATATATATATATATATATATATATATATATAATATTATATAATATATATATATATATATATATATATATATTATAATATATATATATATATATATATATATAATATATATATATATATATATATATATATATAATATAATTATCATTAGTTCCTGTTTCTTTTATTTTTTTAATTTATCTTTTTTGTTGTTGCGATGTTTATCTCATAAATTCTCATTATTATCGTATTCATTTTAAAGCTCTAAGCCCGTAGGGATCAAACATTGCCACTCCAAAGTTCTGTACTACATATTTAACAATACATATAGGGTTACAGGTCGCAACGGTGGAAGTCAGGAGCTATTGTGTATACTTAGCTAACATACTGTAAGTATAGTGTATTGATATTGTGTGGGGAAAAAATGTGTAATTTCTTGCATCTGTCTTATGCGGTAAACCCGTTTCGGGTTGAGCACAAAACGAGTTTACCGCTTCATAGGGTTGAGGGTGTTGATTAGGTTGGTTGGTGACCAGGGTTTAAAGCTTATTGCAGTTTTAGGGCCATTAAGGCTGCACGTAACCTGTTTACCACCAGACAAGAATACCTTAAAATCCCTCAAAAAGGGGATTTAAAGTAACTCTCAGTGTATATACGCTGAGAAAAATACTCCTGTCGGTGTTTATAGTGGACGGAGGATTGAGCCTTCACTTCTGAATGACCCACGTACACTTACCAATCAAATAAGCACAAATATAATTCGGAATATAATATAATTTAAACCCGGTTTAATGTTTATTTTAGAAGTCACAAGCAATGGCGGCTGAGAGTCTAGGCCGTAGGCTTATTTAACAACCTGCATATATCAGAGGCGACCCAGAGTGAAGCACAGGTCACAGACTAAGTCAGAGGTCATAATAATGACTAGGGCAATATCGTGAAACAGTAGTTAGCGCCAGGGCTCGAATGCCGGAAAAGTTAGATGTGGGGAGAAAGTTTTTAATGTAATAACTCGACGCGTGAGCGAATAGGTGACAGGCGAGAGGCGGAAAGAGAACGTAGAAGGGAAAATGAAAATAATGAAAAAAATAAGTAAGGATACAATGAGAGGAGGAAAGTGAATGTAGATGGGAAAATGAAAATAATGAAAAAAGAAAGTAAGGATACAATGAGAGGAGGAAAGAGAATGTAGAAGGGAAAATGAAAATAATGAATAAAGTAAATGTACAATGAGAGGGGGAAAGAGAAAGCAGAAGAGAAAATGAAATAAAAAAGAAAGCAATGGTAAAATGAGAGACGGAAGGGAAAGAAAAATGAGAAGCTGAAGAAAATAAACAATGGTAGTAAGAGAAGAGAAATAAAATTTTATAAGATTTTCACGTAAAATAATTTAGAAGGGAAAAAACTTATAGACGAGAAAGAGAAACAGCTGAGAAAATCAGAAACTGAAAAAACCGCCAAGCAATAAAATAATATATATATATATAATATATATATATATATATATATATAATTAAAATAGAAATATACAATTTCTATATACAGGATAATATATATATATATAATATATTATATATATATATATATATATAATATATATTATATATATATATATATATATATATATATATATAAATATATATATATATATATATATATATATATAATAATCCTGTTTCCCAGAAATTGTATATTCCTTACAGGTTATAATAATTATAATAATCATCATCATCTGGAGAATCTGTCCTATGTTTCTGTCACTGGGTAAGTGTATCTACCAACTATGGAGCGGATGTCAACGACAATGATTGGGGAATTCGCCTTTATCAGCCCAGCCTGAGACGATCCCAGCGTTTTCCCAGCTCCTCCTAGCCTGCTCCCAGCCGGGTTCATCATAGATAATGTGATATCATCATGCTGGGAGGAGGGAGAAGCTATTGTCCTATAATATACAGTTCTCAACGTGAGCTCTTGTCCTCCCTCTCTCTCCTCTCTCTCTCTCTCTCTCTCTCTCTCTCTCTCTCTCTCTCTCTCTCTCTCTCTCTCTGATGCATTCTCATAAATTTTAATTTGTTTTTATATTTTGATAAATTGTGATAATTTGATTTTAAATTTTGATAAATATTGATAATTTGCCTTTATTTTTTTTTTTTTATAAATTTTGATTTATTTATAAATTTTTATGATTTACTTTTAAATTTTGATGAATTTCGCTAAATTTTATGAAAAATTTGATGCATCCTGATAAATTTAGAGGCATTTAAATTTGTAATAAAGTTGGTAGAATTACCGACAATATGTAAAGTAAAAGGACACAAGTGCAACTAATGGGACATTTTATTGTGGCAACGTTTCGCTCTCCAGGAGCTTTATCAAGCCATTACAAACAATACATGGACACAGAGGGTATATAAAGGCTCAGAGTGAGGTGCAATACTAGTGAGGTACCATTTCGATGTTCACTACCATATTGTATTATTTTTGTCACTACTACTACTACTACTACTACTACTACTACTACTACTACTACTACTACTACTACTACTACTACTACTACTACTACCACTAGTGAACATCGAAATGGTACCTCACTAGTATTACACCTCACTCTGAGCCTTTATATACCCTCTGTGTCCATGTATTGTTTGTAATGGCTTGATAAAGCTCCTGGAGAGCGAAACGTTGCCACAATAAAACGTCACATTAGTTGCACTTGTCCTTTTACTTTACATTTAAATTTATTTATACATTTTAGTAAAAATTTTAGTTTTACGAAATTTTGATTCATGTTAATACTCCTCTTTTGAAAATGTGAGAAGATATTGTAACTTTGCCTTAATGGGTAGGGGCCCGTGATGTTTGTAAAAGGCTCTTGATTCAATGGATTGGAGCTGCCCTTTAATCAAAGTTGATTGCCTCCCATACCCCAGGCGTTTTATGACCCTTCGGGTTTAACCCGTTCGTTTTTAATATAATAATAGTGTAATGGAGCGCCAGTTAAAGCCGGGATGAGATGCAATGGTCCCAGGTCTCATTGGATGTGTGTGTGTGTGTGTGTGTGTGTGTGTGTGTGTGTGTGTGTGTGTGTTTTACCCATTTTCAGTTACAAGAGCAAGGCTACGCTCGCGGTGTTCCTTCTTCAGTAATTATTTCATAATAAAAAACAAAATGACTTGGTTGTCACATTCACTTCTGGTCTACCATTCTGTGAAGAAAAACTTTGTAGAATTCCCATCGATTCCACTTTTTTTCTCAGCTTGCAACAGTGGCTTCGTCTTGCCCCTGTTGAAGTGTTTATTCCATACTGCAAGTCATTCAAATAAATTATAAAAATATATATCACAGTAAGTACAGATCCTTGTGCCACCCCACCTGTCACATTTCCCCACGAGAATAATATTGCTATTACACAGTGGAATAATGTGCCTTTCATTCCTCCAATATTTTGTTGTTTCCATGTTAGTTTTTTCACAGAGAATTGTTTCAAAATCTTTCTTAAAGTTTAGATAAACACAATCGACCCATCAATTTATTTCATGACCAGTTTGGGTGACGGTCGTAATAGCTTAATAAATTTTATAGTCATGAATGAAGACCTGAAACTGAAGGGTTTACTAGTTTATAAGTTTTTGTTCTCCAAGTAATTTATCCACTTTCCTGTATTTTTTTAAGTCCATTATTTCTTGCAACACTTGTCAGCGACACTGACCAGTAGTATAAAGGGTTCTTTTTGTGTTCTATAAAAAACTGGCTTAGTGTGTGTTTTCTTCCATCAATCTGCCAGTTTACCCTCAGTTAGTATACGTGAGTGTATATGCACGTGTGCGTGCGTACGTGTGTGTAGTGGGAGGGGGGATATGGGGCGGTGCTTATTGAAGTCTGGTGTCAAAGACAGCAGTCAAGAGAAAGAGAAAATAAGAGAGATTAATAACCACCATTAATTGCCCTCAGCTTCCGATCGCCAGAGATTGCAACTTTCAACCAATATTTTCAACTTAATGGCCCTTGTTCGAGCAGTTGTATATGAGGTGGCGCCCTCAAAGAGCGTCAATTTATTAAAATGATCTCCCAAAATCACTGATAAAGCGAAGTATCGAAAACGAAGAGTGATAAATAAAGAACGTTAAACAGGAACACTTTTCAGTGAACCATAAAACCTGTCAAGTAATAAGATTTTTTTAGAATATAATTTGGCGATTTATCTTTATTTAAAAAGATTATCATACCCAACTTAGTGCACCAGAAGGGTATGAAGTTGGAAAATTATACAGAGATTTTTATTGCATTAAACCTAACTTAATATTTTACCCAGTTCGTCTTAACCGTTTTATATTAGTTTTTATGAGGTACGCCATAAAGGATGTCACAGAATTCGCTGTACGATCGGAAGGCAAAATTCGGACACTTAGAGCAATACAAACTCAGGTCGTAACCTTAATTAGACAACTCTTCGCTCAAAAGTTGCTTTTTCAAAGTCACTTTTCAGCGAAATATTGCCTAATAATGTCTTTCTAGAAAGAGTCGTCGAAACCATGTCTTAGGTAGATTTTTCTCAGCAATAGAGAGATAAGTTAGAAAGGCAGCAACATTGCAACAATGTATTTTCTATTTTAGTAATGGAAATGTTTGTGTAACGTTGCATTAGAACATTACATTATAGTAACAGTTACATTAGTGTAATGTATCATATAAAACCATGCATTGTGCGTACTATGGGTACCACTGTTGTTCCGGCGTAACTATTTCAGATACTAATGTAAGTCACTCTTTAGAGGTGGCCGTAGAACGTGCCGCCTGGGAAGTAGCGATAGAAGTGACAATGGCATGGGAAGGGACTTCAAAGGCAGTAGTGGTAGTGATAGTGGCGTTGGAAGGTTGCGAAAGTAGCGGTGATACTGGCATTCAAAAGAAAAAAGACAAGTGGACACAGAAGCAACTAATGTGACGTTTTAGTGTGGCAGCGTTTTGCTCTCCAGGAGCTTTGTCAAGTCGTTACATCTTGACAGATCTAGAGAGCAAAACGTTGCCACAATAAAATGTCACAGTTGCGTCTGTGTCCATTTATCTAGCATTTTATCGGTAATTCTGCCATTATTACTAAAAAAAAAAAAAACGGCAGCAAGGGACAATTAGTAGAATCTGCAAGAGTGGCGTCTGCGTGAAAGGCAGCAAAGGGATGAGGTAGCACCTCCTCCTACAGCAGCACCTGCAGCATTTCTCCAGCAGCACTCCCAGCGGTGGAGTCTGTAGAGAAGTTGACAACAAGACCTGGGAGGTTGGCAAATGTGTTCTAACACAATTCCCCTTTAAGTCTGTTTACCCAGAGTGTGTATTGTTAACTGAGGAGATGTGAGGTGCAGACCACCTTACATATTCGTTCCTAGTGTTGAATGATATTCTCTGAAGACAAATATGCTTGGCTTAACGCAGAGCAATTCTTTATCATAAGCAACGTTTCGCTCCGTGTGGAGCTCTTAACGGAGCGAAACGTCGATTACGTGCACCAACTATCATTCTACTATATTTCCTCATTTCTGACATGCAGCTGAACTACATCTCTCGGCCTGTTTTTTTTAACACAATCGCTGATAGGATCTGACGAAATACAAGTTTTAGATGCATATATTTTGCATGCTAAGCGCTTGTTGCTTTACCTCTCTTCATTTCAAGACTTGGTCCCAGTATTTGCTCTAATACGAAATCTTATTTATACTTTATTTAATGTTACACGAAACTTAAATTGGGTAAAGATTGAAGTTTGTGACGTATTTGGAGAATAAATTAAATTTTTGAGTTGGCTAGATTCTTTTTAATACATGTTTGCTCCATTAAAATGTTGAATATTATTATAATTGTAGTTAATGCTATTACTGCTACTACTGTTATTATTTGTTATTATTATGAGAAAGCTCTAAACTCGTAAAGGTCATACAGCTAGTGTGAGACAAAAAAATAATTAATGAAGGAAGAAATTAGCGATTACCGATGTGATTTAAATGAAAAAAGGCACAAATTAAAACTGTCGGCAGCTGTTCATCTCGGGTTATATCAGCAGTATACATGGCGTGTACAAAGTTGACATCTTGCGAGCATTGACTCCGAATACAGGTGTTTACCTGCTGAAATAGTACACCCAGAGACATTTGGATGGTCGACGTTTTGAGATTGAATGAAAAAAATATTTTTTTCACCCATTCCATTAATTTGCAATAGTTGAAGCCCAAGGTTTCACGAGATCAACTGATTAACCTGGTCGATAGTAATATTAGAGACAACAACGTATACACACACACGAACATTATCCTGTAATATATATATATATATATATATATATATATATATATAATATATATATATATATATATATATATATATATATATATATATAAATATATATATATATATATATATATATATATATCTGTCGTGCCGAATAGGCAGAACTTGCGATTTTGGCTTAAATAGCAACGCTCATCTTGCCATATAAGACAAGCTAAAATTTGTGTATGCAATAATTTCGCCAAAATCATTCTGAACCTAACGAAAAAAAATATATATCACTGTGTTTAATATTAAATTATTGTAAACAAATCTAAAATATATTTAGTTGGGTTAGGCTAAAATAAATTGTTCTTGTTATAATAAGGTTAGGTAAGTTTTCTAAGATTCTTTTGATGCAAAATTATAAATTTTTACATTAACATTAATGAAAAAATATATATCTTTAAACGTATAAGAGAAACTTTTAGAAAGGACTTAATTTTAAATGAGTTCTTGCTAATTGACCAGTTTTACCTATTCGGCACGACAATATATATATATATATATATATATATATATATATATATATATAATATATATATATATATATAATATATATATATATAATATATATAAAACACCCCTCCTGCACTCTGAAGGAGGGGTGTTAATGTTGCAGTTTAAAAACTGTAGTGTAAAGCGCCCTTCTGGCAAGATAGTGATGGAGTGAATGGTGGTGGGGTTTTTTTCTTTTTCGGGCCACCCTGCCTTGGTGGGAATCGGCCAGTGTGATAATAAAAAAAATAATAAATTTATATATATATATTTTTTTTATTAACACACTGGCCGATTCCCACCAAGGAAGGGTGGTCCGAAAAAGAAAAACTTTCACCATCATTCACTCCATCACTGTCTTGCCAGAAAGGTGC
>NC_069468.1:15031504-15036504 GCF_026875155.1 Cherax quadricarinatus
TGGCTCAAGAAATAATGAAGCTTGTTGATAACGCAAGGATTTATGAAGCTTTGTGATGATACAGGGATTTATGAAGCTTGTTGATGACGCAAGAAATAATGAAGCTTTTTGATGACGCAAGGATTTATGAAGCTTGTTGATGATGTAATGATTTATGAAGCTTGTGGATAATGCAATGATTTATGAAGCTTGTGGATGACGCAAGGATTCAATTTCTACGATATTTGGCACAGCGTGGTGCGGCTGCATTAGTCTGTATTATAGTTACACTGTGGGAACACCTGCAGTGTGCTGCTGCTATGTATTGTAGAGTAACTGCATTATGGGAACACACACTGTTTTGTTACTCTGTTCAATAGTTATATAGCGAAAGAACCCACAGAATGCTGCTATCTAATTCTAAATTATAGTTTTGTTGTAGTAACACAGTATGAGGTTATTCCTTTCTATTTGATGACTTTCTTTCAGGAAGAATCAGTCAGCGGATACCCACAATGTGTGGGAACACCCGCATGGTGCCGCTAACCTGTTCTAAGCAAGTAAGGAGGGACACTGTAACAGGCCTACTGGCCCATAACTGGCAGGTCATTGTCAAACAGAAACCCACTTAAAAATACTCGTCCGACCCATTATCAATGTTACCCAAGGAATAAGCTTTGATAATTCTATTAATTAAAAAGCAAGTCCCACTCAAATCCAACCCCTCTCACTCGTGTATTATGACAGAGAGAATTTTTCTCCCATAATGTAACTATTTCTTTGTCAAATTTCATAAAATTGGGTGGGTGGCAGACAAGAGGTGATAGTGTAACAGCGACCGTATCATAACAGTGGTGGCCATATGAATATATGCGTGAATGCTGCTTTGTAAAGCTGTGATTAACCTTCTTGATGTCCTGTGCAAGGCAATTAAATCAAGAGCAAGCAGTCGAGGCAGACACAGCGATGTATGTAGTCTGGATGCACTGTACCCAGCTGTATTATGTTATGAAAGAGAAAATTTTGAGAGGTATTAAGCATATAAACAATATAATAAGTGACAAATATTGAACGTTTAAAGTCTTCTATGCAACTGGACGATAATTTAATAATGTCTTGTTTGTATTGTGAGACCAAATGGATTTAACTCTTCTAATCTAATACTATTTTAAAATAATGAAATAATTATAATGGGTCTTTAAGTAAGGCCAGTCCGTATTAAAAGTAAACAAAGTGGTTACACAAGGAAAAACCTCCCGAGTAAGAAGTCAGCGAGGGTGTAAACTAGTGCGATTTCCTTGTGCGAGAATCTAAACAAAAGGTGTATTTTTCTCATTGCCAGCGTGCTGATTTTAATCTCTGATTTAAGTATTAAAGAATTCTTGATTAACGATGCACATGTTACACGAAGCCTTAATAAATGTCGTGTAGCCGATAGGCTTTAAACCCAATTAACCAATTTTGCGTAGGAAGTAGACTTCAGTGGTCCCTACCCAGGTATTATGTGTATTATTCAACACAGCAGTGGTGTTACTTACAGTGGAACTCTGGCACTGCCATCTGTCCAGTGTAGAGCGTCACCAGTTATCGCAGTCAAGAGTTTCCTTGAGAGAAATGATGATCTGGTGTGTGTAACAGGTACAAATTATGTCTATCACCCCAGGGGTCTTACATTGTGTGTAGAAGAACAAGCAATTAGGTTCGTTCTTATGAACGTGATGTTTTCTCCAAATTCTTTAATCAAGAGGCCTTCACCGGCATGAAAGCAGTTTTCTTGAAGGGTAAGAGGAAGAACGAGGAGGATGGAAACGTTAATATTCACGTTAATGCAAAAAGCAGAAATAAGGGAAACTGGGCGGCTTTACTGGGTACTCTTTACTATGTTAGTAATTTTAGTTGTTACTCCACTGTCACTCAAGAGTTTTGTGTACCAGTGGTTCTACCACTAGTTTTGCTATGACTATCACAACCATCTTTGCCTGCTACTAATATTATTAACTCTGTTGCCCCATTATCAACTCATCATCCTGATGCAGTCGCTAAACAAATCCCAGGAATCTGTTGAATTTAGAATGTCCCATCTGTTGTATGTAAATGATGGTCCGCATGCCTTTAGTCTTTTTCAGTGAATTATTCAGTAAGATACTGAGAGTCCTAGGCAACCTCTCGCTCCTTTCCTCTCTTACCCCAGATTGTGAAATAAACCAAAGAACGGAGGGGGATTGAACTCGCGGCAAATGAGTCGTAAAACTCCGGCCAGTGCGTAAGCCACTGGGCCATCTGTCTACAATAAGATTCATCCAACTAGGTATATTTATACACACCATAGGAAGGTTAGCATAGATCCTACTGTGACCACAAATGCAAGTTTTTACAGATAAATCTCCCGCCAGCGTGGCCGTGACGAACTCTAGATCATGTCCCCTCAAAGCCGTCATAAGGCTCACGAAATCGTAATAACACGATTGCATGGAAGGTTGCCATGGGTTCTAACCCATGGCAACCTTCCTATGATGTATAAATATACCTAGCTGGATGAAAGTTATTGTAACTAGTTGGCCCAGTGGCTTACGCTCTGACCTGGAGTTTGCGACTCACTTGCCGAGAGTTCAGTCTCTCACCCGAACAGTGGTTTGTTTCCAGTAGTTTTATTACGATTTTGTGGGTCACACTCTATGCTTTAATGATTGCTATAACTTATAATTACTTTTTTGAAAAAATTGGGCTGACCAATTAATCCTGACAGATAGACCCTATGTGGTTCTGAAGGTTATGACAACCTTTCTTAACTAGGGCACTATATATTTGAGTTGAATTCTATACCTGCAAAGGGCTTGTCCAGCTGGTTTATTCTGTTCGCGGTTAATCATGGCCTGGTACTCTGTGGTCGTTCCTAATGTTTACCCACTTGTTTCGATACGTTCCTTACCAAACATTTTGTATCCATGTTTGAGATTGTCATACCCAAAATGCATTACTTTGCGCTTATCTACACTGACGCTCTTCCACGTCTCCTATTCAACTACATACCCAGATTACTCGGAATACTCATTTATTTCTTTGGATGCTGCACCTTCTGGAGATTGATATCGTCGGCAAATTTTTGTATCTTAGATGTTAACTCTAGAGTCTAGAGCGTTAATTTGTGTAATTAAAAGGATTGGACCAAGTACCGATCCCAGATCCAGGAGGAAGAGAAGGAAGATTGCGAGGTCAAGATATGAGTTGAAATGGTTAGAAAAAGGAAGGTACGAAGGCCCGGAAATTATATATAGACTTGCAGACACACACACAGGACATATAATATATATATATATATATAAATTTATATAAATATATATATATATATAATATATATATATATATATATATATATATATATATATATATGTCGGCCGAATAGGCAGAACTTGCGATCTTGGCTTAAATAGCAACGCTCATCTTGCCATATAGGACAAGTGAAATTTTGTGTATGCAATAATTTCGCCAAAATCATTCTGAACCTAACGAAAAAAATATATTTCACTGTGTTTCTTTAATATTAAATTATTGTAAATAAATCTAAAATATATTTAGTTAGGTTAGGCTAAAATAAATTGTTCTTGTTATAATAAGGTTAGGTAAGTTTTCTAAGTTTCTTTTGGTGCAAAATTATAAATTTTCACATTATCATTAATGAAAAAAAATATATCTTTAAACAAATAAGAGAAAATTTTAGAAAGGACTTAATTTTAAATGAGTTCTTGCTAATTGACCAGTTTTACATATTCGGCACGACACACACACACACACACACACACACACACACACACATATATATATATATATATAATATATATATTATATATATATATATATATATATATATATATATATATATATATATGAGTGAGTGAGAGAGGGATAATGGATAGGATAAGGAATAAAGAAAATACTACAAGAGGATGATGGAGAATATAACATGTAACTAGGAATGATTGAAAGGACGAGGGAGGAAAGAAAGATAGGAAATGAAGGTTACAGAGAGAGGAGAGAAAAGTTGGTTGGGGAAAGAACCAAGGGGAGGAAGACAGAGAAGAATTGGAGGAGGAAGATGCGATGGGAAAGGGTATGTGGGGAGGACAAATAGGTTGATAAAGGTAAGAATCCAAGTCAATATTTTGGAGTGTGAACTGTGGATGTAAGTGTGTACTGCTTACCACGTCAACACCGTGGATCAAGATAATGTGGATCAAAGCCAATACTGTGGATCACGTCGGTATTGTGGATCAAAGAGCAAATAGCTACAGACAAAAAGAGTTCACGAGATGAAATAAATATATTCCATATAAATATCAGTGGAACAGGTCTGAGTATTTTGGGATCAAAGGGAAGATCTGGGGCTCAGTCTTATTTTATGTTGTAAATGCGAGGTAAGAGGAGGTTCTGTTAACTGGTAGCGGTAGACTATAACAGATAACGGTAAATTATAAGAGAGGTGGGGAGATAGATGAAGATTCATGTATCCCGATGACGGTTTTTGGAGTGGCTTATCGTACTGGGGTAGCAATATATTGTGGGTTTTAGCTGTGATCTAATGACCACAGTCCGATCAACAAGACTTGAGTCCTGGAGGTGGGAAGTACAGTGTCTGCACTCTGAAGGAGAGGTGTTGATATGTTACAGTTTTTTAACTGCAGTGTAGGTGCGCCTCTGCTAGACAGTGATTCAGTGAGTGATGATGAAAGTGTTTCTTCTTTTTCAGGTCACCCTGCCTTGGTGGGAAACGGCCGATTTGTTGATAAAAAAAATAAAACTAATGATCCCCAAGACAACTATCCTGTTTTTGTGTTATCTGATGATCACTAAGCGACAAGCGTGTGAATCAATGGCGACTAAATTGCAATTAGAATAATGACGAGAGAATTCCGGAGAGCAACACAATTCTGCATTTAATATTTCCTGTGGTAGAAGTATCGATTTTCAGCTGGGTCATGTATATTAGTTTGTCTGTTATTAAACAAAACTGGGAACGCCAGCAA
>NC_069468.1:15041504-15089004 GCF_026875155.1 Cherax quadricarinatus
AATTTCTTGACGTGCTTTATCAAGTGCGGGTTCCAAACAGGTGCTGCATACTCCAGTATGGGCCTGACGTACACGGTGTACAGTGTCTTGAACGATTCCTTACTAAATTATCGGAACGCTGTTCTCAGGTTTGCCAGGCGCCCATATGATGCAGCAGTTATCTGGTTGATGTGTGCTTCCGGAGACGTGCTCGGTGTTATACTCACCCCAAAATCTTTCTCCTTGAGCGAGGTTTGTAGTCTTTGGCCACATAGCCTATACTCCGCTGCGGTCTTCTTTGCCCTTCCCCGATCTTCATGACTTTGCATTTGGCGGGGTTAAATTCGAGAAGCCAGTTGCTGGACCAGGTGTCCAGCCTGTCCAGGTCTCTTTGAATTCCTGCCTGATCCTCATCTGTGTGTGTGTACTCACCTATTTGTACTCACCTATTTGTGCTTGCAAAGGTCGAGTCTTAGCTCCTGGCCCCGCCTCTTCACCGGTTGCTACTGGGTCCTCTCTCTCCCCGCTCCTTGAGCTTTATCAAACCTCGTCTTAAAACTGTGTATGGTTCCTGCCTCCACTACATCACTTTCTAGGCCATTCCACTGCCTGACAATTCTATGACTGAAGAAATACTGCCTAATATCTCTCTGACTCATCTGTGTCTTCAACTTCCAATTGTGACCTCTTGTTTCTGTGTCCCCTCCCTGGAACATCCTGTCTTTGTCCACCTTATCTATTCCGCGCAGTGTTTTATATGTCGTTATCATGTCTCCCCTGACCCTCCTGTCCTCTAGTGTCGTCAGCCCGATTTCCGTTAACCTTTCTTCATAAGGCATTCCCCTTAGCTCTGGAACTAACCTTGTCGCAAACCTTTGCACTTTCTCTAGTTTCTTGACGTGCTTTATCAAGTGCGGGTTCCAAACAGGTGCTGCATACTCCAGTAAGGGCCTGACGTACACGGTGTACAGTGTCTTGAACGATTCCTTACTAAGGTATCGGAACTCTGTTCTCAGGTTTGCCAGGCGCCCATATGCTGCAGCAGTTATCAGGTTGATGTGTGCTTCCGGAGACATGCTCGGTGTTATACTCACTCCAAGATCTTTCTCCTTGAGCGAGGTTTTCAGTCATTGGCCATCTAGCCTATACTCTGTCTGTGGTCTTCTGTGCCCTTTCCCTATCTTCATGACTTTGCATTTGGCAGGATTAAATTCGAGAAGCCAGTTGCTGGACCAGGTGTCCAGTCTGTCCAGGTCTCTTTGAAGTCCTGCCTGGTCCTCATCAGATTTAATTCTCCTCATTAACTTCACATCGTCTGCGTGCGTGTGTGTGTGTGTGTGTATGTGTGTGTGTGTGTGTGTGTGTGTGTGTGTGTGTGTGTGTGTGTGTGTGTGTGTGTGTGTGTGTGTGTGTGTGTGTGTGTGTGTGTGTGTACTCACCTAGTTGAGGTTGCAGGGGTCGAGTCGAGCTCCTGTGTGTGTGTGTGTGTGTGTGTGTGTGTGTGTGTGTGTGTATGTGTGTGTGTGTGTGTGTGTGTGTGTATGTGTGTGTGTGTGTGTGTGTGTGTGTGTGTGTATGTGTGTGTGTGTGTGTGTGTGTGTGTGTATGTGTGTGTGTGTGTGTGTGTGTGTGTACTCACCTAGTTGAGGTTGCGGGGGTCGAGTCGAGCTCCTGTGTGTGTGTGTGTGTGTGTGTGTGTGTGTGTGTGTGTGTGTGTGTGTGTGTGTGTGTGTGTGTGTGTGTGGTGTAGCTTAGTTTCATCTTTGCACTCTAAATCTTTCAAATCATTTTGGTTATCGTTATTAGTAATTAGTTTATTCGGGGATAATAATTTGCCAGTCAATTATACATGCGCATATTTAATGACAATCCTGCGGCTGCCGGGTTTAATGTCATCAAGGGGAGATTGGATGTGTCACCAGTAACTGTTTCTATGAATATATAATTGTATGGTTATTGTATCGTATTGTATCGCTAGCGCACTCAGGTGACACACTGAAGTCCGGGGGTTCGATCCCTGGTACGGGTGGAAACATTAGGACGTGTTTTCCATGAGACGCCTGAGACACCCCTGTTCATCCATCAGTAAAATAGGTGCCAGGGTGTCAGTCGACTGGTGTGGGTCGCATTCTGGGACAAAATTAACCTAATTTGTCCAAAATACTCTGCATAAAAAGCGGCTTTCTATATACTGGTATGTCATTGATGTGAACTATGGTCTGTATACGTTGTACATGTACATGGTTAATTTATAGTTGTTTCTATAATTTTTATGCTTGAGGGTAGCTGTAAGTTTTATTTAATTTTTATACGACGTTTCGGTACATCCTGAATCGTTATCTTGTGACTTAACTTCCTTTTCATTACTATATTTCCTATTTTGCGTTTATATACCCACTGAAGAGGACGCTAGTTAAAGGTCAAAATATACAATCTGTTTTTGGTGTTTCTGGCTCCATGAGGGTTTGAACCTCTCATCATGTAGCGAGTCAATACTGATCCACGGAGGACCGAAACATCGTTTAAGTTTTGATATCAAATTTGAGAGCTTGTGGTGTAGTGTTTCAGCCATATTGTTGTGCCTCTTTCTCCCCATATTTAACATAAAGAATACACAGGCACAATGCCAGCACATAGAAAGATACTTCTGACGACGTTTCTGCCCGACTTGCACCATTAAGTAGTTACATAGAAGTGCTAAAGGAAGGGAATTAATATATATGTACTGGCTTATTCTGACAATGTTTCTCATTGTAAATTTTTTCAGGTCAAGACTTGACAAAGCTCTACACAGAAACATGACTTAACAAAGCTCTACATAAAGCAGAACATGGCTTGGCAAAGCTCTACACTGGGCGGTACTGTGGGGAAGGGAGGGTTGCCAGGAGCTACGACTCTACCCTTGCAAGAGCAGGTAGGAGAGTACATCACCGTAGCGCGACTAGTGCCAGTCACAACAGGCTTGTACCTCCGCGTAGAGGGGAGTGCTACCAATAACACACGAGCCAATGGTTGCTACGTTTCCCTTTTTTTTCCCCTCACTCGGTCTGCTTTCACTCGTAAAACCTTTTCCCCTTGCTTGCAGCCGAGGGGAGGACCCTTGCCTGGCCAGGTATATACCACGTCCCTCGCCACTCCACGGTTTTCCCGTACTAAGCAAAGTAGCGGAATGTTGAGTTTCCTCTCGAAAAAGTATAGGAAAAAATCCTTTGGGGATCTGATTTTTCCCTAAATTTGAGGTAAAAATCCCAGGAGGGGAGAATATAGTCGTTAGACTTTGGAACAAAACTGTAAAACAAATCTGTGTTGTGAATAAAGTGAATAGAGTCTGTATATTCCTGATAAAGGAAGCATATTAACATTTCTATCCCCTTAAGAGAGGTTCCTTGATGTTGGTGGCTCTTGATCCATGGAATTGGATCCGTGCTCCAGTTCCCTGAACAGAGCCTGAATGCCTTCCAACCCCCTCCCCCCCCACACACAAGCGCTGTATAATCCTTAAGGGTTTAGTTCTCCCCATAATAATAATAAACATTACTGTTACGCAGATACAGTAATACACCTTCACTATGTAAAACATTTTAGTGAAAATACAATGACTTCAGTATGGTGAAGAAATCATAATTCCATTTCTGAGAAAGTGAAAATGAATTTTATTTCCGAGGAGCTTGCAATAGTTACAAATAGTAACAATTACATTAAGTTCACCCAAAAAGCTCACCTGTAAAATGTGATTTTTTTTGTAAGCTTGATTGAAAAGGTTCATGTAAAATTGAATAGTACATGAAAAGGTCTTTATAAAACGTGCAATTCACTTATGGTCCAAGTCGGACCGAAACGTCGTCGTAAGCTTCTCTCTTTTATGTGCGGGTTATTTGTGTATCGTTCCAGTCACGGTATTGTGCCTTTTTTGTTATTTATTTTGAAAGCCCTTTTTTAAATGCCTCTGCAAAAAAAGCTCTACATATAAAAGCTTTACAAGAGAGATGACAGATACAGGAAGAGGTAAGAAATATTTGGGAACTTATTGATTTAGAGCATTTTAGGTGGAAAGAGTTGCAAAAATGACGTTGCTAAACATTTCCAAACCAGGGAACGGGTTGGATTTAAACCCATGGCAAGTTAGTCCTGAAACTCACTGGCCAGTGTGTTAACCACTGCCTTAATACTGAAGAAAAGACAAGTTATAGAATTATTGTTATTATTATTATTATAGTCAAGGGGGAAGCGCTAAACCCGGAGGATTACACAGCGCCTGGGGGGGGGATGATGTGGAAGGCATTCAGGCTTAATTCGGGGTACTGGAGCACAGACCCAATTCCCTAAATCAAGAGCCTCTCACCAACATCAAGGAACCTTCCTTGAGGGGACAAGTTATAGAAGGTATTCTTGAAGACAAAGTTTCTTTGTGTAGAGGTTTACACAGAGTTAAACATTTCCCAGTTGAAGCTTTTTGTTCAGTTGTTATTCTTCACTGTTGTAAAATAATAGTTACAGCGAGTAAATATAGTTATTAATATATATATTAATAACTATATTTACTATATATCACTGGTGAATGTGAATGTCGGGTTAATGTTCAAGTTTTTGAAGTGAATCGACGTGTTACTTTTCAGGAGGTCGGATGACAAGCCCTCTCATCTTCCCTTGACTTATAAGACGCTCTCTCTCTCTCTCTCTCTCTCTCTCTCTTTTCTTTCACTCTCTCATACATATATATATATATATATATATATATATATATATATATATATATTATATATATATATATATATATATATATATATATATATATGTATGTATATATATATATATGCAAAACAACCACTCTGAAAGAATAGAGAAATTCCAAGCGCTTTCGTGACTACTCACATTATCAAGGAACTATGAAAGTAAAGCATCCAAGGAAGGTACATAAGGGGGTCTGGCTAACACCTCACTATCAGATCCCACAACGGTTAAACACCTGACGCGCGCCGGCCCGACTGGATAGGTCCTTTGCAAAACCACCAACAAACTATTCTACCCAAGAAAATTTTTAAAAATATTATTTGCCCAGTGTATTATTAAATTCTTCCCAAATTCTATTAATTATAAATGGATCTAATTTATATAAACCAAAGGAAATATTCATATTATTATTTCCTTTGGTTTATATAAATTAGATCCATTTATAATTAATAAATTATTATTTCCTTTGGTTTATATAAATTAGATCCATTTATAATTAATAGAATTTGGGAAGAATTTAATAATACACTGGACAAATAATATTTTTAAAAATTTTCTTGGGTAGAATAGTTTGTTGGTGGTTTTGCAAAGGACCTGTCCAGTTGGGCCGGCGCGCGTCAGGTGTTTAACCGTTGTGGGATCTGATAGTGAGGTGTTGGCCAGACCCCCTTATGTACCTTCCTTGGATGCTTTACTTTCATAGTTCCTTGATAATGTGAGTAGTCACGAATGCGCTTGGAATTTCTCTATTCTTTCAGAGTGGTTGTTTTGCATATTATATATATATATATATATATATATATATATATATATATATATATATATATATATATAATATATATATATATATATGTATATATTCACACACACACACACACACACACAGTGAGAGAGTGTCAGTCAACTTACTGAAGTTCGTAATCCCGGCCACTGAAGGTGTACATACAACGAGTGATAGAGTACACATGTATCCCCCACCAGCTCTTCCACCTTACAATGAAGAGACTTCGGGTAAATACTTGCACGGTCTCTGCACTTACGGGTGCTTCTTAAGGACACACTTTTCTTCACCAGTGAAGAATAGACACAGGTCGCAGAATGAGCTTTAATTTCGACAAAGTTTCACTCCGGATGGAGCTTTCATCAAGTCATCGATAAAACTCTTCACAAAGCGAAACGTCGTCCCACTAAAAGTTTCTCTGTAGCCTGTGTCCTGTTTCTCGCTATTTTCGGCAGTTCAACATTAGGAGCCACCACCTCATAACGTACATGCAGTGGGAGCACACTTGTATGTACACTTCTAAACGTACGTGCAGTGGGAGCGCACTTGCATGTACACTTCTTGCAAAAATGCTAATACACTCGCACCAGCAAATACACAAACACACACACATGTTCCAGGAAACCTGCATTTGCTTACCAATGCACACGCACCAAAGAGAACACACACACACACACACACGCACGCAAACTTTAAAAGAAGATTGTATACAAAAGTAAGATGGAATAAAATCCTTTATTAAAGTTTATGAAGGTAAACTAAAATTGAAAACGATATGCAGTGAATTATGGACGACAACTTAGTTACAGAAGGGGAAGAGGCAATGTGAGAAATATTACACAGAAAGCTTCTGTGTTTACAAAAATAAATAATTTTTATCTACCAGATTTAAAACCTAATCACATAAATGAATTAGAGGATATGAAGTGGATCTAAAGAAATTATTACTGGATGTCCCCCTCCCTAAAGTTATTGGGATTGAATGCCTTTTGTCAAGGCTGAGGGACTGTTTTCTGCTGCCTCTATTATTTAACTTCTTTATTGAGAAGTGTTCGCTACACTTTTAGTTATTCTGTAATGAGATAAAAAAGCAACTGGTTTATGACACGGCTTAGTAATATATATACCCAGCTGTTGGACACGTCTCATTAATCAAGCTTATAAAGCTCTCCTTAAGAGTGCGTTTTTTTCATGTTTCTTGGCTACCTACTTGTCAGATCGTTGTCCCTCCTTGCAAGAGAAAGTTAGCTTTGTTTATTTGGTTAGTTCTTATTTGTCATGTGGGGGTCATGCAGCACTAAATATGAGAATCGATAAGTTTTCCTTCAAGAAAAGAAAGGAGAACTCTAGTTCCTAAGGTCATCACTTTACAACGGCACCAAGGCATATACCTCCCTTGAAGGGATATTTATTTGGAAACCTGCCATGCTTCTAGGAATCCTCCCCAGAGAAACTCCTCAAGCCTCGCTTCCTGCAATTTCTTCCCGAGAATAGAGTATTCTCACGCTTCACAGAGTCTCCCAAGTTGAACTCATCAGTGAAGAGGGAAGTCAAAAGGTAAGAGAGAGACAGTTGCCAACTTGGCAACGAGGTGCTGGTGGCCTATTGACAGTGGTGTGGGGCTCTGCCATCGCGTCTTTGACCGCCGCCAAACTGACGTCTTTTCCTCGCTAGAAGCAAACTTTCTTCGACTTATCATCCTCGGAGGGTTAATAACTAGGGAAACCCCGAAGAACGCCAATCAGTGTGACTTACTTCCATCTGGGGATTTCTTGATTCTTTCCCCCTGAATGCAACACACTACAGTCAACTAATATTCAACTCCGTGAAGAAGACTCGTAATACCGTGGCTGGAATGGCGGACCAGTAACTCGCATCTAGAAAAGAAAACTTATGACGATACAGTACCGTGACTGGAACAGCTTATAACTAACACTCACATTGGAAGGGAAAAGTCCCATATTTTCAACAACAATTTAGTGCTAGTTAAGAGCTGTTCGGATATTTTAACGCGATAGGTTAGCCCTCATCGAGGACTGTCTGTCTTATTTCCATTGTGGTCCTTCAATCTTGTCCCCCAGGATACCTCCCACACCAGCACCTACTTACTGCTAGGTGAAGAGAGACAGCAGGTGTAAGGTGATTAATACCCAAGTACCTACTTACTGTTAGGTGAACAGTGACAACAGGTGTAAGGAAACATCCCAATCGTTGACCACTCGGAATCGTTGTTTATAATATACTTTACACATCCGGTCTCTGGCCAATCAGGGAGTTGGCCACTAACAACAGTCCTGACTGGTCTGAGACCGGGCTGCGTCCAGTGGACAGAAGAGCTAGCTTCTTATCAGGGGTTCATTGCAACATGAAAAAGAAGCTACTCCTGCAAAGAACTGTCTCGTATTGGATTTCCTAATGGGACTGAGTCGGAATGCTCAGATGCCATGTCCCTCATTTAATGCCGATTTTATCGACCAACGTGAATTTCGGATGCTCTTCTTCGTCACCCATCTATACTGATCCTCCAAGTTAACCATATTACACAATCTCTCTCTCTCTCTCTCTCTCTCTCTCTCTCTCTCTCTCTCTCTCTCTCTCTCTCTCTCTCTCTCTCTCTCTCTCTCTCTCTCTCTCTCTCTCTCTCTCTCTCTCTCTCTCTCTCTTTCTCTCTCTTTCATAATTAGGTTTTATGTAAAGGAAAGACCCATTTGGGGTGAGCTTAGAAGATGGGATAGGTAAAGAAAAATAGGTTTGTGCTAGAGGACAACCTATTTTTCTCTACATGTCCCATCTTCCAAGTTCATCCCAAAAGGGTCTTTCCTTTACATAAAATCTAAGTTAGGAATCCTTAACCTGTAAATAGCTGTCAATAAAGCTAGGGATCCTTAACCTTGTCAAACCCTGTGTAAAAAAAAAAAAATAAAAAGAGAGGAGAGAGAGAGAGAGAGATGAGAGGAGAGAGAGAGAGAGAGAGAGAGAGAGAGAGGAGAGAGAAGAGAGAGAGAGGAGAAGAGAGAGAGAGAAGGAGAGAGGAGAGAGAGAGAGAGAGAGAGAGGAGAGAGATGGAGAGAGAGAGAGAGAGAGAGGAGAGAGAGAGAGAGGCTGAGACTCCGCTACCACAAAACTCCGCTTCCACCCCACCCCACAACCTTCCCCACCCGCTACCACCCCACTCCTCTTCCACCCACCCCCACTCTACTACCACCCCCACTAGGACTACCTCCCCCTCTCTTCCACCCTCACTCCACTACCGACCTACTCCTCTTCCACCCTCACTCCTCTGCCACCCCCACTCCCCTACCTTCCCCACTCCAATACCTCCCCACTCCTCTTCCACCCCAATCTTCCACCCCCACTCCATTACTTCCCCACTCCACCACCTACCCACTCCTCTTCCACCCTCACTCCACTACTTCCCACTCCTCTTCCACCTCCTCCACTACCTCCCCACTCCACACCCTCCCCACTCCTCTTCTACCCCACCCCCATACCTTCACCACTCCAATGCCTCCCCACTCCTCTTCCACCCTAACTCACTACCACCCCCACTCCAATACCTCCCCACTCCTCTTCCACCCCCTACTCCACTACCACCCCACTCCAATACCTCCCCACTCCTCTTCCACCCCCAACTCCACTACCACCCCCACTCCAATACCTCCCCACTCCTCTTCCACCCCCAACTCCACTACCACCCCCACTCCAATACCTCCCCACTCCTCTTCCACCCCTACTCCACTACCACCCCCACTCCAATACCTCCCCACTCCTCTTCCACCCCCAACTCCACTACCACCCGACTCCAATACCTCCCCACTCCTCTTCCACCCCCTACTCCACTACCTTCCCCACTCCAATACCACCCCACTCCACTATCACCCCCACTCCACTACCTCCCCACTCCACTTCTACATCCAACTACTTTTTATTTTCATCCTTCTCATTACTTCGAGAATTTCATAAGAATGTCAGGGGCAAAGACGGGAAGAGAAGAGGGAGACGAGGAGGAAAGGAGGGAAAAAGGACGAAAGGAAAACGCTGATTGGGAGAAGGAAAGAGGGAGGGAATAAAAAAACGGAAGTAGGGAGAGATGGAAATTAGGGAGTGAACGTTGGTATCAGTGAAGACTGTCAGAGCAGGAACATTTGGCGATCGAGGGAGGGAGAGAGGGAGGGAGAGAGAGAGAGAGAGAGAGAGAGGAGAGAGAGAGAGAGAGAGAGAGAGAGAGAGAGAGAGAGAGAGAGAGAGAGAGAGGAGATGAGGAGAGAGAGAGAGAGAGAGAGAGAGGTAGAGAGAGAGAGAGAGAGAGAGAGAGATAGATCTGGATAGATCTGTCATTTCAGCAGAGCCTTCAACATAGGAGGGATGTGGGTGGCCTTACTGTTATGTACAAGGCCAATATTGTCAAAATACCACACTTGGATCCACTTCGAGGACAGCGTGAAACAAGCTTTTATGCCACAAGACGGGCAGAAAGCAGCAACTTCACTCTGGCTGTACCCTTCTCCAGAACATCACTCCATCTGAGATCATACATACCCAGGATGACTAGAGTATGGAAACACATTCGTACAGCATATGATGTCAACGAGATAAAGTCAGTTGATCAAATGAAAATGCTGGCCCACAGATGGCTCCAACTTCATCCTGTCCCGTACTTGTATCTCTCATAACAATAAAAAATGCTTTCAAATGAGCTGATGTAGGTAACAGCTCTTAGCTTGCCAATAAAGTTAGGAATCCTTAACCTGTAATATAGCTGTCAATAAAGATAGGGATCCTTAACCTTGTCAAACCCTGTGTAAAAAAAAAAAAAAAAAAAAAAAAAAAAAAAAAGAGAGAGGGAGGGAGGGAGGGTTAGAGGGAGGTTCGGAGGCTAGAAAGAGAGGTAGGGAGAGGAGTGAGTAGGTAGGGTGGGAGAGAGGGGTGAACCTGCCTCTCTCACTCTCTCTCTCTCTCTCTCTGTCTTTCTCTCTCTGCCTCTCTCTGTCTCTCTCTGTCTCTCTCTCTCTCTCTTTCTCTCTCTCTTACGCCATAATTCTTTATCAACTTTTATTTTCCTTCTCTGTTATCTCACTTTTTTTTAACATGGGTTCCTCTCCTTTATTTATTTTCCATTCCACTACTTTCACTTATTAGTCATCTTTCTTTATCACTTGTCCCGCTTCAAAACTTTCCCTTTTTGATATAATTTAGACCTCTCCCTTTATCATTTCTCTCTTATCAGTCGTCCGTCTCCCTTCATCACTGCTCCTTCCCCTTCTTTATCCCTGTCTGCTTTATTTCTTCTTCTTTATCATTCTCTCTATTGTTTCATTACATCTCCCTCTGACTTCTTTATCACTCCCTCTCCTTTATCATTTCTCCCTGATCTCTCTCACTTATCACTCCCTTTCCCTGATCTCTCTCACTTATCACTCCCTTTCCCTGATCTCTCTCACTTATCACTCCCTTTCCCTGATCTCTCTCACTTATCACTCCCTTTCCCTGATCTCTCTCACTTATCACTCCCTTTCCCTGATCTCTCTCACTTATCACTCCCTTTCTTTTATCTCTTCTTCTATATCACTTCTCCCTATTCCCTCATCACTTCTCTCTTTTTTTTTTTACACAGGGTTTGACAAGGTTAAGGATCCCTAGCTTTATTGACAAGCTATTTACAGGTTAAGGATTCCTAACTTTATTGGCAAGCTAAGAGCTGTTACCTACATCAGCTCATTTGAAAGCATTTTTATTGTTATGAGACATACAAGTAGGGAACAGGATGAAGTTGGAGCCATCTGTGGGCCAGCATTTTCATTTAATCAACTGACTTTATCTCGTTGACATCATTATGCTGTACGAATGTGTTCCATACTCGAGTCATCCTGGGTATCATTCCTTCATCACTTCTCTCTATTCCTTCATCACTTCTCTCCCTATTCCCTCACCACTTCTCCCTATCCCCTCATCACGTTCCTTTCTCACTTCTTTATTACTCCTACCTTCTTAATGCAAGGTCTTAAGTCTATTGTCTCAATCTCCTCTTGGCAGAAAATGGCTGAGGGCTAATAGCCATAGCCTCGTTCTGCCAGGAGAAACTAGCCTCAAAGAATAGCACATGGAGACCATATGGTAATATTACCCGAGAAGTTGATCTCACTAGCCAGGAGTTATGAGGTGTAGAGGACGTTCATGAGCTTAGGAAAAGTAGGTAAGGAAATGCTCAGTGAGGAGCCTCTGTGGAAGGCTGAGCTGGAGGCTCTGTGAGAACTTGTAGAATGTGAGGACTTGTAGAATGACACGGAAGAACTTGTAGAATGTGAGGACTTGCACAATGACTCGGAAGAACTTGTAGAATGTGAGGACTTGCACAATGACATGGGAGAACTTGTAGAATGTGAGGACTTGTAGAATGACACGGAAGAACTTGTAGAATGTGAGGACTTGCACAATGACATGGAAGAACTTGTAGAATGTGAGGACTTGCACAATGACACGGAAGAACTTGTAGAATGTGAGGACTTGCACAATGACACGGAAGAACTTGTAGAATGTGAGGACTTGCACAATGACATGGGAGAACTTGTAGAATGTGAGGACTTGTAGAATAACATATGAGAACTTGTAGAATTACAGTCATAGTGGAAACTCGAGGTATTTTATTCACTACGGAGCTGGAAGTGTGAGCTATCAGCAGAGGCTGGACTGTATTTTCTCCTGTAAGTAACATTCCTGCCTGTCTAGTGCCCCTTTTTCTTTATTGACGTTGAAAATTCCATCTTCCTTAGTATTAATATTAATATCAGCGAGTTGTATCCCTCAATAATATATAAAATTTTAAAAGGGCTGGACAGGTAAGCCAGTGGAAGGCCTCAGTTAGGTGACCAAAAGCTCTTTTCTTTATCATTTTACCATCATTATCAAGTCTTTCTCTTCTTCGTCGCCTCACTACAGAAAAACTATCCGCCTAAAGTGCCTCTTTGCGAAGTGGTTTGAAACTTCCGCTGCTCGAGATTTGCTAATCAAGAGAGACTTATTGTGTCTAGGAACCCAATCAACACCACGTACTAGAGTGAGTTAGCCGGAGAGAGGAAGGAAGGGAGAGAATGAATGAAGAATGGAGGCATGGAAAGAGGGAGATAATGAAGCAGGGAGAAAGGGAGGGAGGGAAGAAGGGATGGTCAGACGAAAGGTGAGAAAGAAGATGGCAAGGAAAGAAAGGGGAGGAGAGAAGGACAGAGAAAGGAATTTGGGATAAGGGAAAACGGGAGGGAAAAAGATGGGATAGAATAAAGGAGAGAAAGAAATGGGGTAGTGAGAGAGTAAGAATGGAGTGAATGTGAGATAGTATTCCGTGTACTTATAACTGTTGTATCTAAGTATCTTCTGGTCGTTTCCCTTTCCTTGACAATGACTTTTATAAAGACATTTAAAAGCAGTGATCATTAATAAGCGTAATATTACGAATACTGATACAAAAACAGTGTTTAGCACCTTGGTGTCTTCTGCCAGTCTTCGGGTATGCTGGCAGACAACAGCATGAACAGTAGACACATGTGCAACACCTGGGTATCTTTACTTATAGATGTTTCGCCAACCAGTGGCTTTTGCAGTTCAATACAGAGATATATGTAGGCCTGATGACACTAGAGGACAGGAGGGTTAGGGGAGACATGGTAACGACATACAAAATACTGCGTGGAATAGACAAGGTGGGCAGAGACAGGATGTTCCAGAAAGGGGACACGGAAACAAGGGGTCACGCTTGAAAGTTGAAGACTCAGATGAGTCAAAGGGACTTTTGGAAGTATTTCTTCAGTCATAGAGTAGTCAGGAAGTGGAACAATCTGGCGAGTGATGTAGTGGAGGCAGTAACCATACATAGCTTTAAGACGACGTATGATAAAGCTCATGGAGCATGGAGAGGGAGGATCTAGTAGAGTTCAGTAAAGAGGCAAGGCCAAGAGCTGAGTTTTGACCCCTGCAACCACAATTAGGTGAGTACAAAAGGTGTGGCAATTAGTTCCTTAGTCTTGGAGAACTATAGTGTACACAGACCACAGTGGAAGATGAGGTAACTAGTTTCTCAGCTTCGTGTTGGTACCAATGGAACATTGTGTTGGCACCAATGAAACATTGTGATGGAACCAATGTAACAATGTGATGGTTCCACTGGAATACTGCACTAGCAACACTGGACCACCATGTTATAGCATCTGACCGGGATTCAGGTCTCTGGCTCGACTCGCGTACTCTCAGTCTACCTATATTCTTTTTATAAACACACTGAACAGTAAACAGTAGCTGACCCACCATACGCCTCTGTTTATTATGGCCACTCCCTGTGCACCTTTATGTTCTTATTCATTAAAGGTGTGAATACCACAAAAACAGGTTTTGTGTGTGTGTACTCAACTATTTGTGGTTGCCGAAGTCTATTCGTAGCTCCTGGCCCAGCTGCTTGGCTGTTCGATACTAGATCCATTCTCTCTCGGCTTCAGGAGCTTTATCGCGAGCGCGCGTGCGTGTGCGTGTTTGTGTGTACTCACCTAGTTGTACTCACCTAGTTGAGGTTGCGGGGGTCGAGTCTGAGCTCCTGGCCCCGCCTCTTCACTGATCGCTACTAGGTCACTCTCCCTGAGCCGTGAGCTTTATCATACCTCTGCTTAAAGCTATGTATGGATCCTGCCTCCACTACATCGCTTCCCAAACTATTCCACTTACTGACTACTCCGTGGTTGAAGAAATACTTCCTAACATCTCTGTGATTCATCTGTGTCTTCAACTTCCAACTGTGTCCCCTTGTTACTTTGTCCAATCTCTGGAACATCCTGTCTTTGTCCACCTTGTCAATTCCTCTCAGTATTTTGAATGTCGTTATCATGTCCCCCCTATCTCTCCTGTCCTCCAGTGTCGTCAGGTTGATTTCCCTTAACCTCTCCTCGTAGGACATACCTCTTAGCTCTGGGACTAGTCTTGTTGCAAACCTTTGCACTTTCTCTAGTTTCTTTACGTGCTTGGCTAGGTGTGGGTTCCAAACTGGTGCCCCATACTCTAATATGGGCCTAACGTACACGGTGTACAGGGTCCTGAATGATTCCTTATTAAGATGTCGGAATGCTGTTCTGAGGTTTGCTAGGCGCCCATATGCTGCAGCAGTTATTTGGTTGATGTGCGCTTCAGGAGATGTGCCTGGTGTTATACTCACCCCAAGATCTTTTTCCTTGAGTGAGGTTTGTAGTCTCTGGCCCCCTAGACTGTACTCCGTCTGCGGTCTTCTTTGCCCTTCCCCAATCTTCATGACTTTGCACTTGGTGGGATTGAACTCCAGGAGCCAATTGCTGGACCAGGTCTGCAGCCTCTCCAGATCCCTTTGTAATTCTGCCTGGTCTTCGATCGAGTGAATTCTTCTCATCAACTTCACGTCATCTGCAAACAGGGACACCTCAGAGTCTATTCCTTCCGTCATGTCGTTCACAAATACCAGAAACAGCACTGGTCCTAGGACTGACCCCTGTGGGACCCCGCTGGCCACAGGTGCCCACTCTGACACCTCGCCACGTACCATGACTCGCTGCTGTCTTCCTGACAAGTATTTCCTGATCCATTGTAGTGCCTTCCCTGTTATCCCTGCTTGGTCCTCCAGTTTTTGCACCAATCTCTTGTGTGGAACTGTGTCAAACGCCTTCTTGCAGTCCAAGAATATGCAATCCACCCACCCCTCTCTCTCTTGTTTTACTGCTGTCACCATGTCATAGAACTCCAGTAGGATTGTGACACAGGATTTACCGTGTGTGTGTTTGTGTGTGTGTGTGTACTCACCTAGTTGTGGTTTCAGGGGTCGAGTAATAGCTCCTGGTACTCACCTATTTGTTTGTACTCACCTATTTGTGGTTGCAGGGGTCGAGTCACAGCTCCTGGCCCCGCCTCTTCGCTGATTGCTACTAGGTCATCTCTCTCCCTGCCCCATGAGCTCTATCATACCTAGCCTTAAAACTATGTATGGTTCCTGCCTCCACCACATCACTTTCTAGGCTATTCCATGGCCTGACTACTCTATGGCTGAAGAAATACTTCCTATCATCCCTTTGATTCATCTGAGTCTTCAACTTCCAATTGTGACCTCTTGTGTCTGTGTCCCATCTCTGGAACATCCCGTCTTTGTCCACCTCATCTATTCCGCGCAGTATTTTATATGTCGTTATCATGTCTCCCCTGACCCTCCTGGCCTCCAGTGTCGTCAGGCCGATTTCCCTCAACCTTTCTTCATAGGACAATCCCCGTAGCTCTGGGACTAGTCTTGTTGCAAACCTTTGCACTTTCTCTAATTTCTTGACGTGCTTGACTAGGTGTGGATTCCAAACTGGTGCTGCATACTCCAGTATGGGCCTGACGTAGATGGTATACAGAGTCTTAAACGAATCCTTACTGAGGTATCGGAACGCTATCCGTAGGTTTGTCAGGCGCCCGTATGCTGCAGCAGTTATCTGATTGATGTGCGCCTCAGGAGATATGCTCGGTGCTATACTCACCCCCAGATCTTTTTCCTTGAGTGAGGTTTGCAGTCTTTGGCCATCTAAACAATATTGTATCTGCGGTCTTCTTTGCCCTTCCCCAATCTTCATGACTTTGCATTTGGCAGGGTTAAATTCAAGGAGCCAGTTACTGGACCAGGCTTGTAGCCTGTCCAGGTCTCTTTGTAGTCCTGCCTGATCCTCGTCCGATTTGATTCTTCTCATTAACTTCGCATCATCTGCAAACAAGGACACTTCTGAGTTTATCCCTTCCGTTATGTCGTTCACGTATACCAAGAACAGCACAGGTCCTAGGACTGACCCCTGTGTGTGTGTGTGTGTGTGCATGTATTCACCTAATTGTGGTTGCAGGGGTCGATCCACAGCTCCTGGCCCTTGGTGTGTGTATGTGTTTTGGTAAATTAAATAAAGTCGAGGGGAAAAGTCGCTTCTGCTTTTTTAATTTTTGTAAATTTGCCGAAAAAAAATAGTTTCAAAATATCGAAATTTGCTTTCAGAATGAATAAAAAATGTTTAATAGACATCGCCTCTAATTCATTATTAAAAAAAAAAAACAAGAGAAACCCAGTTGCAATATCGTGAATTTTATTTTTATAGGAAATTAAGGCAAATTATTTAATAGATGTTTTGATAATCTCGTAAATGCAACTTTTCATTTTGTTAGGTAAAAGGACACATGTGCAACTAATGCGACGTTTTTACTGTGGCAACGTTTCGCTCTCCAGGGGGGTTTGTCAAACCGGCTTGACAAACCTCCTGGAGAACGAAACGTTGCCACAAGAAAACTGTCACATTAGTTGCACATGACCTTTCACATAACATATTATCGATAATTCTACCAATATTAGCACAATTTTTCATTACCATATACAGTATCGAGAGCTTTTATTTTCCTTAGATCTTATTTTAGTGTAATAACTGAAATTGTCATTCTGAAATTAACCTTTTATTAAGCCAGCATTTCGATTAACATAAATCGAAACGATGACTGGATTTCAGTAAATTTCTTTATTGTACAGATGTATAGATATATTTCCCGCGTTGAACTAGTATATACACTGGTTGGCGAAACATGTCAACAATAAAGATACACTTAAGTGTATTATTCATCTGCTTGTCGGATTTATATACATTAACATAAAGATCGAAATATCTCAATAAAAGCTGGTCTTGCAAAGTGGGTCTTCTCTTTACTGTTGTTGGCAGCCAGCCAGCCATTTAGCTCCTTCCCTGAAATCCACTCGACTGTCTTCAGATTCTGATGAATTTCCACCTCAACCGCTGCAATTTTGGTGGCCCAAAATTGCATTTGGTGATGTGTTTTCTTCGAGCTCAAAGAGACTTGTGTTGCAAAGACCGCAATGGGAACCGGAATGAGAATGTTCGAAACCAAGGCGTTGATGCTGGTGAAGGGATTTTGACTCATGGAAATGGAACCCTTTTATATTTTAACTTTTTGGATTAAACCTGCGCTCTATGAGCCCTACCGGTTTAAGGTTTCTCCACTGTTTTCCTACCGTGGGCATACCATACAGTAATGATGTCTGTTGTGGGTACTCAATCCCATGAGAGTAATATATATATATATATATATATATATATATATATATATATATATATATATATATATATATATATATATACATACATATATATATAATATATATATATATATATATATATATATATATATATATATATATATATATATATATATATATATATATATATATATATATATAAATATATATATATATATATATATATATATATATATAATATATATATATATACATATATATATATATATATAAAATATATATATATATATATATATATATAAATATATATATATATATATATATATATATAATATATGCAATAAGATCACAGTAAACAGGTGATTTCAAAATATGCAAGACAACCACTCTGAAAGAATAGAGAAATTCCAAGCGCTTTCGTGACTACTCACATTATCGTGAGTAGTCACGAAAGCGCTTGGAATTTCTCTATTCTTTCAGAGTGATTGTTTTGCATATATATATATATATATATAATATATATATAATATATATATATATATATATATATATATATATATATATATATATATATGCAAGGAATTCGCGAGAGCATGCGAAATATACACAAACACTGATCTCTGGCTGAAGGAGACTCGAACCTACGAACCTTAGGACAAGGTACGCAGTGCTTTACCAATCTACCCACACTGGACCAATACCTTGGCGTGTAGCAGAGCTACACGTTTGATCCAAGGCAGCCAGCTTTCAGGGAGAAGGCTTACAGCTTTTCATCTCATCCCCTGCATGCATCAGCCTTACTAGAGATTTGAACAATGCAAGGAATTCGCGAGAGCATGCGAAATATACACAAACACTGATCTCTGGCTGAAGGAGACTCGAACCTACGAACCTTAGGACAAGGTACGCAGTGGGTAGATTGGTAAAGCACTGCGTACCTTGTCCTAAGGTTCGTAGGTTCGAGTCTCCTTCAGCCAGAGATCAGTGTTTGTGTATATTTCACATGCTCTCGCGAATTCCTTGCATTGTTCAAATCTCTAGTAAGGCTGATGCATGCAGGGGATGAGATGAAAAGCTGTAAGCCTTCTCCCTGAAAGCTGGCTGCCTTGGATCAAACGTGTAGCTCTGCTACACGCCAAGGTATTGGTCCAGTGTGGGTAGATTGGTAAAGCACTGCGTACCTTGTCCTAAGGTTCGTAGGTTCGAGTCTCCTTCAGCCAGAGATCAGTGTTTGTGTATATTTCGCATGCTCTCGCGAATTCCTTGCATTGTTCAAATCTCTAGTAAGGCTGATGCATGCAGGGGATGAGATGAAAAGCTGTAAGCCTTCTCCCTGAAAGCTGGCTGCCTTGGATCAAACGTGTAGCTCTGCTACACGCCAAGGTATTGGTCCAGTGTGGGTAGATTGGTAAAGCACTGCGTACCTTGTCCTAAGGTTCGTAGGTTCGAGTCTCCTTCAGCCAGAGATCAGTGTTTGTGTTATATTCGCATGCTCTCGCGAATTCCTTGCATTGTTCAAATCTCTAGTAAGGCTGATGCATGCAGGGGATGAGATGAAAAGCTGTAAGCCTTCTCCCTGAAAGCTGGCTGCCTTGGATCAAACGTGTAGCTCTGCTACACGCCAAGGTATTGGTCCAGTGTGGGTAGATTGGTAAAGCACTGCGTACCTTGTCCTAAGGTTCGTAGGTTCGAGTCTCCTTCAGCCAGAGATCAGTGTTTATATATATATATATATATATATATATATATATATATATATATATATATATATATATATATATATATTTTTTTTTTTTTTATTATTATCACACTGGCCGATTCCCACCAAGGCAGGGTGGCCCGAAAAAGAAAAACTTTCACCATCATTCACTCCATCACTGTCTTGCCAGAAGGGTGCTTTACACTACAGTTTTTAAACTGCAACATTAACACCCCTCCTTCAGAGTGCAGGCACTGTACTTCCCATCTCCAGGACTCAAGTCCAGCTGCCGGTTTCCCTGAATCCCTTCATAAATGTTACTTTGCTCACACTCCAACAGCACGTCAAGTATTAAAAACCATTTGTCTCCATTCACTCCTATCAAACACGCTCACGCATGCCTGCTGGAAGTCCAAGCCCCTCGCACACAAAACCTCCTTTACCCCCTCCCTCCAACCTTTCCTAGGCCGACCCCTACCCCGCCTTCCTTCCACTACAGACTGATACACTCTTGAAGTCATTCTGTTTCGCTCCATTCTCTCTACATGTCCGAACCACCTCAACAACCCTTCCTCAGCCCTCTGGACAACAGTTTTGGTAATCCCGCACCTCCTCCTAACTTCCAAACTACGAATTCTCTGCATTATATTCACACCACACATTGCCCTCAGACATGACATCTCCACTGCCTCCAGCCTTCTCCTCGCTGCAACATTCATCACCCACGCTTCACACCCATATAAGAGCGTTGGTAAAACTATACTCTCATACATTCCCCTCTTTGCCTCCAAGGACAAAGCTCTTTGTCTCCACAGACTCCTAAGTGCACCACTCACTCTTTTTCCCTCATCAATTCTATGATTCACCTCATCTTTCATAGACCCATCCGCTGACACGTCCACTCCCAAATATCTGAATACGTTCACCTCCTCCACACTCTCTCCCTCCAATCTGATATTCAATCTTTCATCACCTAATCTTTTTGTTATCCTCATAACCTTACTCTTTCCTGTATTCCACCTTTAATTTTCTTCTTTTGCACACCCTACCAAATTCATCCACCAATCTCTGCAACTTCTCTTCAGAATCTCCCAAGAGCACAGTGTCATCAGCAAAGAGCAGCTGTGACAACTCCCACTTTGTGTGTGATTCTTTATCTTTTAACTCCACGCCTCTTGCCAAGACCCTCGCTTTTACTTCTCTTACAACCCCATCTATAAATATATTAAACAACCATGGTGACATCACACATCCTTGTCTAAGGCCTACTTTTACTGGGAAAAAATTTCCCTCTTTCCTACATACTCTAACTTGAGCCTCACTATCCTCGTAAAAACTCTTCACTGCTTTCAGTAACCTACCTCCTACACCATACACTTGCAACATCTGCCACATTGCCCCCCTATCCACCCTGTCATACGCCTTTTCCAAATCCATAAATGCCACAAAGACCTCTTTAGCCTTATCTAAATACTGTTCACTTATATGTTTCACTGTAAACACCTGGTCCACACACCCCCTACCTTTCCTAAAGCCTCCTTGTTCATCTGCTATCCTATTCTCTGTCTTACTCTTAATTCTTTCAATTATAACTCTACCATACACTTTACCAGGTACACTCAACAGACTTATCCCCCTATAATTTTTGCACTCTCTTTTATCCCCTTTGCCTTTATACAAAGGAACTATGCATGCTCTCTGCCAATCCCTAGGTACCTTACCCTCTTCCATACATTTATTAAATAATTGCACCAACCACTCCAAAACTATATCCCCACCTGCTTTTAACATTTCTATCTTTATCCCATCAATCCCGGCTGCCTTACCCCCTTTCATTTTACCTACTGCCTCACGAACTCCCCCCACACTCACAACTGGCTCTTCCTCGCTCCTACAAGATGTTATTCCTCCTTGCCCTATACACGAAATCACAGCTTCCCTATCTTCATCACATTTAACAATTCCTCAAAATATTCCCTCCATCTTCCCAATACCTCTAACTCTCCATTTAATAACTCTCCTCTCCTATTTTTAACTGACAAATCCATTTGTTCTCTAGGCTTTCTTAACTTGTTAATCTCACTCCAAAACTTTTTCTTATTTTCAACAAAATTTTGTTGATAACATCTCACCCACTCTCTCATTTGCTCTCTTTTTACATTGCTTCACCACTCTCTTAACCTCTCTCTTTTTTCTCCATATACTCTTCCCTCCTTGCATCACTTCTACTTTGTAAAAACTTCTCATATGCTAACTTTTTCTCCCTTACTACTCTCTTTACATCATCATTCCACCAATCGCTCCTCTTCCCTCCTGCACCCACTTTCCTGTAACCACAAACTTCTGCTGAACACTCTAACACTACATTTTAATCCTACCCATACCTCTTCGACCCCATTGCCTATGCTCTCATTACCCCATCTATCCTCCAATAGCTGTTTATATCTTACCCTAACTGCCTCCTCTTTTAGTTTATAAACCTTCACCTCTCTCTTCCCTGATGCTTCTATTCTCCATGTATCCCATCTACCTTTTACTCTCAGTGTAGCTACAACGAGAAAGTGATCTGATAAAATCTGTTGCCCTCTATAAACATGTACATCCTGAAGTCTACTCAACAGTCTTTTATCTACCAATACATAATCCAACAAACTACTGTCATTTCGCCCTACATCATATCTTGTATACTTATTTATCCTCTTTTTCTTAAAATATGTATTACTATAACTAAACCCCTTTCTATACAAAGTTCAATCAAAGGGCTCCATTATCATTTACACCTGGCACCCCAAACTTACCTACCACACCCTCTCTAAAAGTTTCTCCTACTTTAGCATTCAAGTCCCCTATATATATATAATATATATATATATAATATATATATATAATATTATATATATATATATTATATATATATATATATATATATATGATATATATATTCTATATATATTATATATATATATTATATAATTATTATATTATTATATACCTACTTATATATATGAATAAGATCACAGTAACAGAGTGATTTCAGAATATGCAAAACACACCTGATAGAATAGTAGATATTCCAAGCGCTGTTCTGACTACTCACATTATCAAGTTCTGGATATGTGAGTAGTCACGAAAGCGCTTGGATATTATCTATATATTTTCAGAGCGTTGTTTGCATATATCTATCATATATATATATATATTTATATATATATATATATATATATATATATATATATATATATATATATATATATATATATTACACTATCCAGTACACTATCCCACATCCCTAAAGCGGCTCGCCCATATGCAGCAGGGAAATTCACAGACCTTCTTAAGCAGGTGAATGGAGGTTCCACCAACCTAGAAGCCCGAGGCACCATCCAAGCATGGCGCAACCTACTCTTGTTCGGCAATGTCTGTCTTGCAGTTCCTGAAAGACGAGGCAAACTGCTAACCACGTCACTTATCAAGGCAGTGCGCAACTACCCAAGAACGGACAACTGTGTCCCTCTGCCCCATCATTGCAGAAATCAAAGAGGTAGACCCAAGAAAAGTCCCATTGAAAATGAGAAAATTTGCGCACAGGTTAGCAAAAAAATCGAAGAAGGTAGCACAGTGGGAGCAATAAGAATAATTACAAGTGACGACATTGTAACCCACAAGGATGAGACCACGGCCCAAGCACTAAGAGACAAGCATCCAACCAGGGACACCATAGCCATCAACGACAACTCTGAGGAAGACCCCATCACTGAACAATTAATTTTGAAGATTGAGACACTTATGCAGCATATGGGAATCTTTATTCAGGAAACGTTTCGCCACGCAGTGGCTTCATCAGTCCAATACAAAGAGGAAGGCGTAAGGAGAGGAGGAGAATGAGGTAATCAGTCCCTCAACCTGGAGTCGATGTGTTCAGTCCATCAATCTACAAGATTGATGGACTGAACACATCGATTAATTTTGCCAGAATCGGAAGTCTATAAGGCGATCGTGTCATTTCCAGCAGGATCTGCAGGAGGTTACACTGGAATTCGACCTCAGCACCTCAAAGAGATGGTAAATCCAGTACTCGGTGAATCTGCATCAATTCTTCTCACCGAGTTAACAACTTTCGTCAACAATTGCCTGGCTGGGCGAATCCCAGAAGAAATTAAACCTTTCTTTTTTGGAGCCTCACTATGTGCTTTGAAGAAGAGGGATGGGGGAATCAGACCCATTGCAATTGGAAACACCCTTAGCCGTCTCGTTGCCAAAGCAGCAGTGAGAAACATTCGCCTAGAAGCTGCCACTTTACTCCAACCACACCAACTTGGCTTTGGGGTCTCTCAAGGCAGTGAAGCTGCAGCTCATGCCGCAAGGGCCTACATCAGGGACCTACCAGAAGACAAGGCCATAGTCAAACTTGACTTTAGAAATGCCTTTAATATGGTGAAGAGAGATGCTGTTTTGCCAGCTGTTCGGGATCGGTTCCCAAGTCTTTTTCCCTTCATTTCAGCCGGCTACAGCAAACCCTCAATTCTTTTGTTTGGAGAACATGAAATTCAATCATCAGAGGGTGTTCAGCAGGGTGACCCACTCGCTCCACTTCTCTTCTGCTTGGCAGTAAGAGAACTAATTTCCAGCCTACGCAGTGAGCTGAATATCTGGTACCTGGATGACGGCACTCTGGCAGGTACTGAAGAGTCCCAGGTGGGGGACCTACAACTGGTGAAAACACAGGGAGAAGACTTGGGACTCATCCTCAATCCCTCCAAGTGTGAAATCATCACAGCGAACCAGGAAATAATCAATGCTGAAGTCTCCAGAAGTCTCAACTACCACTCCGTCCAACAGTACCCTCTTGGGGGCACCGCTGGGTCACCAGGCCATCGACACTGTCCTCAGGAACAAATTGAATGACCTGATAAGAATGGAGGAGAGAATAAGCGATCTTGATGCCCATGATGCTCTGTATCTCCTCACAAGGTGTCTTACTATGCCAAGACTCACCTCTTGAGGTGTGCACCCTCTTTTGACAACCCAACACTCAATGAATATGACGCACACCTGAGATCAACTTTTAAGAAGGCACTGAACCTGTCACTAGAGGATGAGCAATGGGATCAGGCAACCCTCCCAGTGCGACTTGGAGGTATAGGGATGCGTAAAGCATCGCATGTTGCTTTACCTGCTTTTCTGTCTTCGTGTTTGGCTTCCAGTGCATTAGTCAGGAAGATAGTTCCCGAACGCTTTAGAGACGTGGTAGGAGCTCAAGACCCCAGGTTTACTGAAGCAGCGATTCGGTGGAACACCCTTACAGACTTCTCCAGTAGACCAACTCCTCCCAAACAGCACAAACAGTCCCACTGGGACAAACCGATCATGGAAAAAATCACCAACACAATGCTTTCAAATGCTTCAGGAAAGGACAAAGCTCGTCTCCTGGCAGTGAAGGCACCACACTCAGGAGATTTCCTGTTAGCTGTTCCCAATGCCTCCCTGGGCACCCGTCTCGACCCACAGGCCACTCGGATTGGTGTTGCTCTTCGCCTAGCCGCCCCCATCCTCAGGGAACATAGGTGTATTTGCGGCAGGGCGACAGCTGATCAATTCGGACTTCATGGTCTTGTGTGTCACACAGCAGAAGGGAAGTATGCCAGACAGAGAGGTGAATGACATCCATAAGAGAAGCCTCGACACAGCCCGTTGCCCAGCTCAACGGGAACCCCAAGTACAGAGGTCTGATGGAAGTCAAAAGCGTCCTGATGGAGCCACTATGCTACCCTGGAAGGATGGAAAGCAGATTGCCTGGGACTACACCTGTGCTGCCACATTGGCAGACACCTACTTGCCATACTCCATAGTGGAAGGGGGTGGAGCTGCCAGCCACAGGAAGACCCAGAAGATCCGAAAATATGAAGACCTTCCCCCTTGCTATAACTTCATTCCAATAGGGTCGGAGACCCTTGGAGCATGGGGCAAGTGTGCTCTAAAGTTCCTCAAAGAGCTGGGTGAAAAGCTCATCATAGAAACCAAGGACCACAGGGTGACCAGCTTTCTCTTTCAGAGACTCAGTGTTGCCATCCAGAGAGAAAATGCCTGCAGCATTCTGGGCACGCGGCCCACCGCAGGGGAACTGGACGAAATATTCGAGAGGTAGCTCTGAGTTACCTATGTTGTTTTACTTTCTGTTGTATTTTTGTGAATGTTTGGTCAATGTATTTTTGTCTTTAAATAAAACATACTTGAAATATAGGGGGTGGTAGGAGAAAATTCTCAAACAGCTTCAGGGAAAACCTTGAGTTTTCCCTGAAGCAAGTTTATTCTTTTCTCTGAGGATGAGGGTCCCTATGACAGTTCTGGAGGTGGTACCTCCCTATATATATATATATATATATATATATATAATATTATATATATTATATATATATATATATATATATATATATATATATATATATATATATATATACATACATATATAAATATATATATATATATATATATATATATATATATATATATATATATATAATATATATTAAATATATATATTATAATATATATATATATATATATACATATATATATATATACATATATATATATATAATATAATATTTATATATATATATATATATATATATATATATACATATATATATATATATGTATATATATATAATTATATATGTATGTATATATAAATATATATATGTATATATATATATATAATATATTATATTATATTTATATATATATTATATATATATATAATATAATATATATATATATATATATATATATATATGTATATATATATATATAGATAACACACACACGTATATAAGAATGTATAAACTGGCAGCGCACAGGAGTGAGGATGTTGAGAGTGCCACAGCCCTAGACGTGACTTGGAACACTGATAGCGACCTAATTGCTGTCTCCTGAGTCCCACACAAGGTCACGCCCCACACCTTCTTATTATCCTTGTCAACTATTCCCAGCTGACTATCTGGTCAACTGTATCTTCCTCAGACAACGCACGTTTCTCACGCTTGGAGGTGAGAAACATGCGTGTGTGTGAGTGAGAAACACACACTCACACACACACACACACACACACACACACTCTTCCTTAATAGTATATATGGAGCCACACATTAAAAGGTTTAAAATTGGGAGATTTTACTTCTTTATTTTTGTAACTTCCCCCCCCCCCCCAAAAAAAAAAAAAAAATCTTTGATCTTATGAAAAAAAACATTAAATTTCCTAAAAAAAATTGAGGACCCTTTAAAAAGAAACGTGAAAATATTGGAGACAATAAAGAAGAAAATACGCGGCGGATGAAGATTTTATTTTGAACACGTTTCGCTCTGAGAAAAGTGAAACTTGATAAACTGTAGACAGAACGAAAAGTTGTCCCAATAAGAGCTCTACTCTGCAACGTCTGTCAAGTTTCCAACCAGACGATGATTCGGTTGTTAGTGGCGTAGCGATGCCGAAACGCTGTGGAAAAAACGCTTGTGTACAGTTCAAGACATTTATTGAAGGAAACGTTTCGCCACGAGTGGCTGCATCATTAGGACTGTACATGAATGGTATACAATACAGACAGGATGAAAATTTAGAAACATGTGCAACATCTGGGTATCTTTATTGTAGACGTTTCGCCATCCAGTGGCTTTATCAATTCAAATCCATGGACATGATTGGAAGACCGAAGAACTATATACAAAAGATAAGGTACAGTGGAACCTCTGGTCACGACCATAATTCGTTCCAAAACTCTGGTCGCGACCCTGGTCGTGACCAGAAGCAAATTTTCCCATCGGATTGTTTGTAAATAGGATTAATCAGTGACAGATTCCTACGAACTGTATGTAAATATAGTTTAAGATTTCTAAGCAAAAAAAGTTAATTATACCATAGACCATAGAATGCAGAGTGTAATAGTAAATTAAATGTAAAATCCTGGAATAACACTGAGAAAACATTGAACAATAGAGAAAACTAACAGTGCATGAGTCCGTTTTAGGCCCCTATGAACTGTTCGCTGTAAAGAGTTTCTTTTTTCTTTTTAAGAGTTTTAAGCACAGAAAAAATAATCAAAGTTTGAAAAATCTTTAATTATACAAAATAATGCACAGTTTAATAGTGAAAAAAAACTTAAATAACAGAGAAAAAACATACCGTAAACAACCAAGAAAACAAAATTAATTCTAAAACACCCGAAATGCAACACAAGTTTACAGCGAATGGACGTCTGATCTAGATCAACTACAAGGTGAGGGTTTGTGTTAGGTGTACACAAACAACAGGAAGTTGGGAAAACTGGCGCGTAAGAAAAAAAAATGGCGCACAGTGTTAAAATTGGTGCGGCTGTGTTTGTTCGGCACCCGATTATGTGTTCGTGACCAGATGCAAAAATTTGGTGAAATTTTTATTCGTGAACCGATATGTTCGTGTTCGGAAGCGTTCGTGACCAGAGGTTCTATTGTAATTAGTCCTTCAGCCTTGGAGTTGATGTGAAGAGAACCATAGTCGTGAAGATTCTGGAGCACAGGATAGAAGAATGGCGCTTATATACTGGCGTCAGATGGAAAGTGACGGGTAGCAAACGAGGGCATTATCGTCTGCTACCCGTCCCTTTCCACCTGACGCCAGTATATAAGGGCAAGCCTTCTTGTCTGTGCTTCAGATTCTTCACGACTATTGTCCTCTTCACACCGATTCCAAGGCTGAGGGACTGATTACTTGATCTTTTGTATATAGTTCTTCTGTCTTCCAATCATGCCCATGAATTTGTATTGATAAAGCTACTGGATAGCCAAACGTCTACAATAAAGATACGCCGATGCTGCAAGTGTCTAAATTTTTATCATTAAGACTGATGAAGCCCATCTTGGCGAAACGTTATCTTTTTTAATGTACACAAATGTTCTCCATAGACAACGTTTTGGATACTTTCACTCGAAATTTCAAGTCCCTATAACTTTTTCCGCAGAGCTGTTTTCTGAACACATTATAATATATATTTCTTGTTATCTTCCGTTTCATTTCAAGATATTTTTAGAACGGTTCCGTGTGTAAAATTTGAACTTAGCATTTATGGTCTTGTTAAATTTCTACAGAGTTCTCGTTTCTGGCTCTTTTTTTAATATTTATTTCTCTAATTGGCTCTTTGCCCCTGAAGGACATCAAAAAAAAAAAAGAATAAGAATTTGACATTTTTTTGTGCACACGAACTTTACTTTGTAGTGCACAAGAACTCTACTTTCTAGTGCACACGAACTCTACTTTCTAGTGCACACGAACTCTACTTCCTAGCGCAGACGAACTCTACTTTCTAGTGCACACGAACTCTACTTTCCAGTGCACACGAATTTTACTTTGTAGTGCACACGAACTCTACTTTCTAGTGCACACGAACTCTACTTTCTAGTGCACACGAACTCTACTTTCTAGTGCACATGAGCTCTACTTTCTAGTGCACACGAACTCTACTTCCTAGCGCAGACGAACTCTACTTTCCAGTGCACACGAATTTTACGTTGTAGTGCACACGAACTCTACTTTCTAGTGCACACGAACTCTACTTTCTAGTGCACACGAACTCTACTTTCTAGTGCACACGAACTCTACTTTCTAGTGCACACGAGCTCTACTTTCCAGTGCACACGAACTCTTCTTTCTAGTGCACACGAACTCTTTCTAGTGCATACGAACTCTACTTTCAATTGCGCACTAACTATAATTTTTTTGAGTGCACTGGAACTGGTACTGAATCTAAATAGCTTACATAGCTAATAAATATTAGTTATTTCTTAACGAAGTAACAAACTTCACTTATACGTAATACTTATTGCTTAGAAAGAACTATATCACGGAGAATGTTCTCGTTGATCAATGGGAGGAAAAACGATAGTCACTTGTTAGGGTGTCATATATTAGTCTCGTAATTATGTCTTGTGTCTGTATGTTATTGAGCGTGTGTGTGTGTGTGTGTGTGTGTATGTGTGTGTGTGTGTGTGTGTGTGTGTGTGTGTGTGTGTGTGTGTGTGTGTGTGAGTGTGTGTGTGTGTGTGTGTGTGTGTGTGTGTACTGTGTGTATGTGTGTGTGTATGTACTGTGTGTGTTTGAGTACATGTAGTGTGTGTGTGTGTGTAGTGCCTGTGTACATGTAGCGTGTGTGTGTGTGTGTGTATGTGTGCGTGTATATTGTATGTGTAGTGTGTATGTGTGTGTGTGTGTGTGTGTAGTGTGCGTGTACGTACGTGCTTATGACTGTGACCGTATGTATGCTTCTGCGCATGAGCGTACGGTGTTCATTCAACTGTTGGTGATATATACGAAAGCCAAAAACAAAATGATAATGACCAGAAATGCACGAACGTGAAAAATGTATCTGTTAAAAATAAATCGTTTTGAAAGTAGTAAATAATTCTAAATTTGAATATAATCAAATGTCGTTTTTACGAGGTGCTTTGAGAAGGTGTGTGTGTGTGTGTGTGTGTGTGTGTGTGTGTGTGTGTGTGTGTGTGTGTGTGTGTGTGTGTGTGTGTGTGTGTGTGTGTGTGTGTATCTGTGTGTGTGTGTGTGTGTGTGTGTGTGTGTGTGTGTGTGTGTGTGTGTGTGTTTGTGCGTGTGTGTGTGTGTGTGTGTCTGTGTGTGTGTGTGTGTGTGTGTGTATGTGTGTGTGTGTGTGTGTGTGTGTGTGTGTGTGTGTGTGTGTGTGTGTGTGTGTGTGTGTGTGTGTGTGTGTGTGTTTGTGTGTGTGTGTGTGTGTGTGTGTGTGTTTGGGGATTCTTTCCAGAGTGAGTGTCGGTGTATGGGTGTGGGAGAGACGGGAAGGGGTGTATGGGAGTGTGTTTGTGGGAGTATTTTATGGAAGTGAAGCGTGTGTGTATTTGAAAGTGCTTGTGGGAATGTTAGTATGTGCGTGTTTGTCTGAATTGAATCACCTGGTTCTTCACCTGTACCCGAATTTAATTAAAAAAAAAAAGGGGGGGGGAGAGTTAAAAAACTTTATTTTCTAATTATCCAATTTCAATGAAATTTTTAGTGTAATTTAAATAGCAATTGAGATATGCACACCCTGTTTGTAGTGAATTTTGCCTCAAAAGATTAAAAAAAAAATAATGCGCTATTTTATAGGCTAAAACACAAAAATCCTAAAACACTTGCTAAGAGGTACAATGTTCCAGTTGACATCAGATGAAAGATAAAGATCTAAATAGGAGCATTACTACAAGCTTTCGAGTGAGATGTCTTTTTAAGGAAGTCTTTTTAAGGATTTTTTGTGAGGAAAAAATCGATAACACAAAAACAATGAAGTATATTGCAAATATTTCATTGTCCTGTTCTAAAACAATGTTAGCCCGATAATGTGTTAAAAAATCATGGCATTCTGTCAAATAATTTTCGCAATATGATTTTTGAAAGGTCAAAAACTTATTCACAAAAAAGGAGAAATTACATTTTCTGTAAAACTCTACGGTCACGGCGCGCCAGCCTTCTGATCACCACACGTACCCCCAACCCTTTACTGCAGCCCACAGGCGACTGAGCAGTTCTAACTTTGAGCACTAATTCTGAGTCGACAGACAAGATGCCATGTTGTGTATTTGAAAAGAAACAGTCATAAAAATCGTAATTTTTAGAGTAAAAAAAAAAAGAAAAAACATAAGAATTGGCATCATGTTCTCTTGATGACAGCAAAACCAAAAAAAATTACGTTCTTGGAAAACGATACTTAGAAATATAATAGAAACAATATGATTGCATCAACATGTTGCCGGAATTATGCACTATTTTTCGGTAAGAAAACATTTTTTCCAATTTTTTTCATTTTTTTTTCTAAGCCTCCTCCTCTCTCTCCTGGATGTAGATAAACATCTTTTATATTTTGCCTCATAGATTGCACCTCATATCCATCCTGTAGACGGTAGCGTAGGAGCATAAGGATTCACGAAAGTCCAAGGCAACAGACCACACGCAAATATTTGTGAAAACATTCGTTAATCACAAAGTTAGAAAGATGTAGCACTGGTGACATCTCATAAAGGTGGAATTTTGATTCAGCCATTAAGAGTATCTCTAGAGATTCTCTTAATGGCTATAATCGTTAGAATCAGGAAAAGTGTTTCCTGAAACGCGGCCCCTCAAGGAAGGTTCCTTGATGTTGGTGAGGGGCTCTTGATTTAGGGAATTGGATCTGTGCTCCAGTTCCCCGAATTAAGCCTGAATGCCTTCCACATCCCCCCCCCCAGGCGCTGTATAATCCTCCAGGTTTAGCGCTTCCCCCTTGATTATAATAATAATCCTGAAACGCGGTCTTAGTCATGGGATGACCCGCTTACCGGGGATTTTGGTTATGTGATTGAGGCCTTTAGCTGGTTTGCTAGTTTTCCCCGCAAAGAATTAGAGAGCACATCTAGAGATTAAAAAGCACTCAAGAACAAGTAAGAAACATTTTTGAGTTGGAATGACCCAAATAATAGGACCAACTCTTTACTCAGCAGTGTTAGTTTAAAATTATTTTTGCCTTTATTTTTATTGCTATTATTATTGCTATTATTATTATAATTATCGTAGGGAAGAGCAAAACTAGTTAAAATTCACTCTGAGGACTGGAAGGTAATTAAGTCTGACTCACTGAAGGGGAGATTAGCTACAATTCATTTGGTCAGGAGCCCTTCACTAGCACCATGGCCCATCCCTTTAAGGGAGAATGAGTTGAAAATTCTCGTCTCAGTTAGCATACTCACCAAATCAATTCTCATCATGGACATCTATCGATCACATTTACTTTTCTTAAAATGACTAAAAAAAAAATTCGACTTGTTACTATCTGGATTAGAAAATAATTTGACCCAAGTCTGTGTTTGATTGGTGGATCTGTGGAGCTGGGAGTCGTTATTGGCTTCTGCCAGCCTCCGTCCCAATTAATTACTACAAAAGTTCCTAATTGGATGAAGTTTGGTTTCTTATTCTTCCCATCCTCTCCCTCTGAAAGAAAACAAATATTTGCTCCTCTGTATTTTATGGCATACAACATTTGGTTTATATATATATATATTAATATATATTATATATATATATATATATATATATATATATATATATATATATATATATATATATATATACATACATACATATATATATATATATACATACATATATATATATATATATATATATATATATAATATAATATATATATATATATATATATATATATATAATATATATATATATATATATACATACATATATATATATATATATATATATATATATATATATATATATATATATATATATATATATATATATATATATATATATATATATATATATATATATATATATATATATATATAAAGATTAAAACTCACCGCTGCTGCTTGAAACATCATTTACTCACTACTAATTTCTGAATTAACTCACTCCATCATCAGGCACTGTACAAATTAAAGAAAATTATGAGAGTCGCATCTAAACATGCTAACCATCAAATTAACATAAGTAAAAGAAAAATAAAGAATAAAAAATAAAACTAGAAACAAAGTAACTGTACTGACCATTCATTATTACCCAGGGAAAGTTTGTCTCGAATAGTGTAAAAAAAAGACGACTGTTGCCAGCTCAGTGGTATTAGTTCGACTGAACATCACAGTGAACGACTTTGTCTATTATTTAGTCTGTGGGCTTCACTATGACGACGTTTGGCAACTCATTCAGACGCAACGCATTCAGATGCAACAAAAACATTCAAGAAGATTGTTTGTATTTGCACAGAGCTCTTACAGCATTTAAAATTGTGATTATTATTATTATTATAATTATTATTTAGGTCAACAAGCTAGGTCGAGTTACAAGTAAATAAAGTTACCAAAATTAATGTTGAGTAAAAAGTTCAAAGCTTGATCCACTGAGCCTCGGGACTCATTTTATGGATGGAATCAGATAAATGTTGATAGAGGTTGGCAAAAACTACTTCCGTCGCTGCACAACCTTATTAGTTTCCCGAATTCTCGACGTCTGTTACCAACAGCCTGACTGATCATACAGTGACTCAATTAGCAGACGGAAGATCGAGCCTCCATCACTCCTCCTGCTTCCTGAGTCCGCAGTTTATTTCTAACATTGTGTTTACGAATCAAATATCAGCTATTGCTCGATGCGTTGTTAGTTCCCATCGTTATGAAAGGTGGATACCGCTATTGATGGTATCTCTATATCCCATGATATTAGAGCTGAGGCCGGGAGAATTAATGGCTCGTTAGGAGAGAGCTGGGGAGTGAGGAGTTTGATTGAGAGCTTAGCGAAGATCGGTGGGAGGGAAGGTGTCTTACCACCCAGAAGGACCTTGCTCATGAGCGTACATCTGAAGACATATTCCATCTGTTAGTATCTTACGCGCAAGTACATACACATACAATCCTTGCCCATGAGCGTACATTTGAAGACACTTTCCATCTCTATGTTAGTAGCTTACACGTGAGTACACACATAAATACGAGCATTCCATAAGTGTAAAGTGACCTCAGCCACGAGTACACCTTTGGGGAAGGAAGCATTTTATCAGTGGCAGTAACCTTCAACACGTAAAGTAAAAGGACACAAGTGCAACTAATGTGACATTTATTGTGGCAACGTTTCGCTCTCCAGGAGCTCCTGGAGAGCGAAACGTTGCCACAATAAATGTCACATTAGTTGCACTTGTACCCTTTTACTTTACATATTGTCGGTAATTCTACCAACTTTATTACAACCTTCAACACAAACACATGTATGGAGAAACCTGTATCTGACGTTATACAAGCGTCCATCTTCCCGCTTCTACTTCAGATTCGTCCAGACTACGGTGGTGAACACCTCCATCTGAACTGAGGGACTAATTGCCTCGTTGTCTACTGTCTCCAAGTTTCAACACCTTAATTAAAATAACCCTATATTGAATTAATAAAGCCATTGGTTAGCAATCCGTCTTCAGAATAAAGACATCCAGGTGTCGTGCGTCTTATTTACCTGGATACCTGGAGGTTACCTGGAGGTTATTCCGGGGATCAACGCCCCCGCGGCCCGGTCCATGACCAGGCCTCCCGATGGATCAGGGCCTGATCAACTAGGCTGTTACTGCTGGCCGCACGCGGTCCAACGTACGAGCCACAGCCCGGATGATCTGGCACTGACTTTAGGTATCTGTCCAGCTCTCTCTTGAAGGCAGCCAGGGGTTTATTGGCAATTCCCCTAATGCTTGATGGGAGGCTGTTGAACAGTCTTGGGCCCCGGACACTTATGGTGTTTTCCCTTAGTGTATGAATGGCGCCCCTACTTTTTATTGGGGGCATTTTGCATCGCCTGCCCAGTCTTGTGCTTTCGTAGGGAGTGATTTCTGTGTGCAGATTTGGGACCATTCCTTCCAAGATTTTCCAAGTGTAGATTATGATATATCTCTCCCTCCTGCGTTCCAACGAGTACAAGTCAAGTGCTTCCAAGCGTTCCCAGTAGTTAAGGTGCTTGACAGAACTTATACGTGCAGTAAAGGATCTCTGTACACTCTTTAGATCTGCGATTTCACCTGCTTTGAATGGAGATGTTAATGTACAGCAGTATTCCAGCCTAGAGAGAACAAGTGATTTGAAAAGGATCATCATTGGCTTGGCATCTCTCGTTTTGAACGTTCTCATTATCCATCCTATCATTTTCTTTGCACGTGCGATCGTGGCACTGTTGTGATCCTTGAAAGTGAGATCCTCAGACATTACTACTCCCAGGTCCCTTACATTATTTTTCCGCTCTATTGTATAGCCAGAGTCTGTAGTATACTCTGTTCTAGTTATTATCTCCTCCAGTTTTCCATAACGGAGTAGTTGGAATTTGTCCTCATTGAACATCATATTGTTTACCGTTGCGCACTGGAAAACTTTGTTTATATCTTCTTGGAGGTTAACCGCGTCCTCAGCAGATGACAGCCTCATGCAGATCCTAGTATCATCCGAAAAGGATGATACGGTGCTGTGATGCATATCTCTGTCTATGTCTGATATGAGGATAAGGAATAAGATGGGGCGAGTACTGTGCCTTGTGGAACAGAGCTCTTCACTATGGCAGCCTCCGATTTAACTCTGTTGACCACTACTCTTTGTGTTCGATTTGTTAAGAAGTTGAAGATCCATCTCCCCACTTTCCCAGTTATTCCTTTAGCACGTATTTTATGGGCTATTACGCCATGATCGCATTTGTCAAATGCTTTTGCAAAGTCTGTGTATATTACATCTGCATTCTGATTTTCTTCCAGTGCATCCAAGGCCATATCATAGTGGTCCAGTAGTTGTGAGAGGCAGGAGCGACCTGCCCTGAACCCATGTTGCCCTGGATTGTGCAGATTTTGGGAATCCAGGTGATTTGCAATCCTGCTTCTTAACACTCTTTCAAAGATTTTTATGATGTGGGACGTCAGAGCTATTGGTCTATAGTTGTTAGCTAATGCTTTGCTGCCACCTTTATGGAGAGGGGCTATATCCGTTGTTTTAAGTGACTGTGGAATTTCACCCATGTCCAAGCTCCTCCTCCATAGTGTACTTAGGGCACGCAAGAGGGGTTTCTTGCAGTTCTTAATGAAAACAGAGTTCCACGAGTCTGAGCCCGGGGCTGAGTGCATAGGCATGTTGTCAATGGCTTTTTCGAAATCTATCGGAGTTAGGGTAATGACGGAAATCTGGCATACATCTATGGAGTTTTGAGGCTCATTCATGAAGAAATCATTTGGGTCGTCGATCCTCAGACCGATTAGTGGTTCACTAAACACAGAGTCGTACTGGGATTTCAATATTTCACTCATTTCCTTGTTGTCATCTATGTAAGTCCCATCCTGTCTGAGTAAGGGCCCGATACTAGATGTGGTATTTGCCTTGTTTGTGGCATATGAAAAGAAATATTTTGAATTTCTTTCAATTTTAATAATAGCTTTAAGCTTCTCCTGTCTCTCCTGGTTCCTGTAAGAGTCATTTAACTTAAGTTCGATAGTTTCCACTTCCCTGGTCAGCGCCTCCTTTCGTGTATCAGATATTCTAGCACTCCTGAGGAGCTCAGTGACTCTTCGTCGTCTTCTGTAGAGGGAGCGTCTTTCTCTCTCCAGTTTACTCCTGCTCTTCTTCTTTCTTGGGGGAATATGCCTAGAACATGCTTCAGCTGCCAGGAAGTTGATCCTTTCAAGGCACTGGTTTGGATCCATGTCATTTAAGATATCTTCCCAACATATTTCGTTTAGGACATGGTTTACCTGGCCCCAGTTGATGTTCTTGTTGTTGAAGTTGTATTTTGTGAAGACACCTTCACAGGTGCATGCATTATCAAACATTAAACCGTACAAAGGAGTATGTTACCAGTGAACAAAACTCTTACACATAAACACAAAGCAGGAATCTCACATGTAAGAGAATAAAAAAGCCTGATAATACTTTGTTGCCTGGTTGTAGGGGTGTTGGGGTTGTTTTTCACGTGTGATGGGTGTGATCTCCACCCGCACCCTCGTACATGCCCTCCCACATCCTCATACATGACCACCCACACCCTCATGCAAAACCATCCATACCACGTATCACCACTCTCTCTCTCTCTCTCTCTCTCTCTCTCTCTCTCTCTCTCTCTCTCTCTCTCTCTCTCTCTCTCTCTCTCTCTCTCTCTCTCTTCTCTCTCTCTCTCTTTCTCTCTCTTTCTCTCTTCTTCCCAGAAAGTGCTTTAGTCTGAGAACATTTACGACGTGAAACGATCTGGATGAGGAAGTAACAAACGTAATCCATACACTTTTCAAGAGTAGGTATGACAGGACCAGAGAGACCAGGAATAGTCAGAGGCCGCACCGGGAAACGAAATTCGACCCACGTCAACATAAAATATATTAAAATCTCCTACATTACATGGCATCTACAGTATTATAACCAAGTAGAAGCGTCTGCCTCAGGTGATGGAGCCAAATCCTTGGATCAAGAGCCCTACTACAGGCTAGCAACCAGGAGGCCTGGTCGATTACCACCTGCAGCGACTGCAAAGGTTTCCCCATCTCCTAGTCTCCTTCAGTCTCCTAACATCCTCAAGTGACTAGTGGCTAGAGATTATCCAGCGCTAAGACCGGAATTAATCTCCCTCGTTAGGCACCATTGTTGTATCTCTTAAACACCAGACTAGCGATTATGTTTACGGCATTCAGGTCATTAGCAAGATTGTAACCAGCATGTATATCTTCTTGATAGCAACTTTTTTGCCTTCGTTTTACTCTTAAGGACGATGGAACGATCTCGCGGAGAAAATTTCCCGTAATACTCTAATGTTTCCCTCGAGGTGTTGGCTCGAAATGAATAGTTCTTAAGATTCTCAGAGTGTGGTTCTCTCAGTAGTGGTTCCTTGATGTAAATGAGATATAAAATGTGAGTTATGGTATTGTATTATGAAGAAGTTTCGTTCATCAGGAACTTTATTAGTTCGTAACTTTGAAACGTCTCAGGTGGAGGAAATGTGTTTATACTACAACGAGTTCACAATACAATACAATACTGTCAGTGTACTTTATTACCATTGATATATTAGACACATGTGCAACACTTGGGTATCTGTAATGAGGAAACGTTTCGCCACACAGTGGCTTCAGCAATCCAATACAAAGAAGAGTGGTGAAAATTAGAAAGAGATTGAGGTAATCAGTCCCTCAGCCTGGAGTCCATGAATTCAGTCCATTTACGAACATATACGAACGAAATCACGCACGCACTCATTAAAACCATTCACAACAAATTTTCAGTATATAAAAAAAATATTACCATTACGGAAATAAAATGCTTTAATTCGTTTAGGTTTATTCGTTTAGTTTTACTGGGCAGTAATCAAGGAAGAAGTTGAAAGACAGGGGAGAAAAAGAGGGATATTGACAGACAGGCAAATATTGTGAGGCTGGCAGTCTGGACATGAAGGGGGGGAGGGGAGGAAGTTGCCAATAAAACTAAACGAAATAAAACGCTTTATTTCGTTTACTTTTATTATCAACTTCCCTCCCAACCCCCCCAACCCCAATCTCCAGACTGCCAGCCTCACCCTATTTGCCTGTCTGTCAATATCCCTCTTTTTCTCCCCTGTCTTTCAACTTCTTCCTTGATTACTGCACAATAAGTTATTCTTATTTCTTGTGATTTTCAGCTTCTTAGGACCATTCAAGATCTAACTTGGTTGACTCGTTGTTTCTTCTAGGGCTATGATTCCATTGCTGTTTTTTTTTTTTAATGCTTTTGCTTATGTCGTTAGAAAGATGTAACCGTAAGACAGCAGAAAGCTGTCTGGAATGAAAAAAACGCATCCATAGTACGAGGAAGAATGTAAACGGGAGGATATATAATATATATATATATATATATATATATATATATATATATATATATATATATATATATATATATATATAATATATATATATAATATATATATATATAATATATATATATATATATTATATAATATATATATATATATATATATATATATATATATATATATATATATATATATATATATATATATATATATATAATATATATATATATATATATATATATTATATATATATATATATATATATATATATATATATATATTCATATTTAATATAGGGAGGTACCACCTCCAGAACTGTCCTGGGGACCCTCATCCTGAGAGAAAAGAATAAACTTGCTTCAGGGAAAACTCAAGGTTCTCCCTGAAGCTGTTTAAGAATTTTCTCCTACCACCCCCTATATTTCAAGTATGTTTTATTTAAAGACAAAATACATTGGCCAAACATTCACAAAAATACAACAGAAAGTAAAACAACATAGGTAACTCAGAGCTACATCTCGAATACCTCGTCCAGCTCCCCTGCGGTGCGCCGCGTGTCCAGAATGCTGTAGGCATTTCCTCTCTGGATCGCAACACTAAGTCTCTGAAAGAGGAAGCTGGTCGCCCTGTGGTCCTTTGTTTCTATAATGAGCTTTTCACCCATCTCTTTGAGGAACTTTAGAGCACACTTGCCCCATGCTCCAATGGTCTACGACCCTACTGGAATGAAGTTATAGCAAGGGGGAAGGTCTTCATATTTTCGGATCTTCTAGGTCTCCCTGTGGCTGGCAGCTCCACCCCCTTCCACTACGGAGTATGGCAAGTAGGTGTCTGCCAATGTGGCGGCACAGGTGTAGTCCCAGGCAATCTGCTTTCCATCATTCCAGGGTAGCATAGTGGCTCCATCAGGACGCTTTTGACTTCCATCAGACCTCTGTACTTGGGGTTCCCGTTGAGCTGGGCAACGGGCTGTGTCGAGGCTTCTCTTTATGAGGTCATTGACCTCCTTATGTTTGGCATACTTCCCTTCTGCTGTGTGACACACGAGACCAGAAGTCCGAATTGATCAGCTGTCGCCCTGCCGCAAATACACCTATGTTCGGTGAGCATGGGTATGTATATATATATATTTTATATATATATATATATATATATATATATATAATATATTATATATAATATATATATATATATATATATATATATATATAAAATGCAAGGAATTCGCAAGAGCAGGCGAAATATACACAAACACTGATTTCTGGCTGAAGGAGACTCAAACCTACGAACCTTGGCACAAGGTTCGCAGTGCTACATCAATCTACCCACACTGGACAATACCTTGGCGTGCAACTTGCGCTACAAGTTTGATCCAAGGCAGCCAGATTCAGGTAGAAGGCTTACAGCTTTTCATCTCATCCCCTGTATGCATCAGCCTTACTAGAGTTTTTAAAACAATGCAAGGAATTCGCAAGAGCAGGCGAAATATACACAAACACTGTGTGTATATTTCGCCTGGTCTTGCGAATTCTTTGCATTGTTAAAATCTCTAGTAAGGTTGATGCATGCAGGGGATGAGATGAAAAGCTGTAAGCCTTCTCCCTGAAAGCTGGCTGCCTTGGATCAAACTTGTAGCGCAAGTTGCACGCCAAGGTATTGTTCAGTGTGGGTAGATTGATGTAGCACTGCGAACCTTGTGCCAAGGTTCGTAGGTTCGAGTCTCCTTCAGCCAGAGATCAGTGTTTGTATATATATATATATATATTATATATATATATATATATATATATATATATATATATATTATATATATATATATTTTATATATTTAAAAATTTTATTATTTTCATTAATGTTGATGTAAAAATTATAATTTTGTACCAAAAGGAACTTAGAAAACTTACCTAACCTTATTATAACAAGCGCAATTTATTTTAGCCTATCTCAACTAAATATATTTTAGATTTGTTTACAGTAATTTAATACTAAACAAACACAGTGAAATATATTTTTTTCGTTAGGTTCAGAATGATTTTGGCGAAATTATTGCATACACAAATTTTCACTTGTCCTATATGGCAAGATGAACGTTGCTATTTAAGCCAAGATCGCAAGTTCTGCCTATTCGGCACGACATATATATATATATATTTTTTTTATTATTATCACACCGGCCGATTCCCACCAAGGCAGGGTGGCCCGAAAAAGAAAAACTTTCACCATCATTCACTCCATCACTGTCTTGCCAGAAGGGTGCTTTACACTACAGTTTTTAAACTGCAACATTAACACCCCTCCTTCAGAGTGCAGGCACTGTACTTCCCATCTCCAGGACTCAAGTCCGGCCTGCCGGTTTCCCTGAATCCCTTCATAAATGTTACTTTGCTCACACTCCAACAGCACGTCAAGTATTAAAAACCATTTGTCTCCATTCACTCCTATCAAACACGCTCACGCATGCCTGCTGGAAGTCCAAGCCCCTCGCACACAAAACCTCCTTTACCCCCTCCCTCCAACCCTTCCTAGGCCGACCCCTACCCCGCCTTCCTTCCACTACAGACTGATACACTCTTGAAGTCATTCTGTTTTCGCTCCATTCTCTCTACATGTCCGAACCACCTCAACAACCCTTCCTCAGCCCTCTGGACAACAGTTTTGGTAATCCCGCACCTCCTCCTAACTTCCAAACTACGAATTCTCTGCATTATATTCACACCACACATTGCCTCAGACATGACATCTCCACTGCCTCCAGCCTTCTCCTCGCTGCAACATTCATCACCCACGCTTCACACCCATATAAGAGCGTTGGTAAATCTATACTCTCATACATTCCCCTCTTTGCCTCCAAGGACAAAGTTCTTTGTCTCCACAGACTCCTAAGTGCACCACTCACTCTTTTCCCTCATCAATTCTATGATTCACCTCATCTTTCATAGACCCATCCGCTGACACGTCCACTCCCAAATATCTGAATACGTTCACCTCCTCCATACTCTCTCCCTCCAATCTGATATTCAATCTTTCATCACCTAATCTTTTTGTTATCCTCATAACCTTACTCTTTCCTGTATTCACCTTTAATTTTCTTCTTTTGCACACCCTACCAAATTCATCCACCAATCTCTGCAACTTCTCTTCAGAATCTCCCAAGAGCACAGTGTCATCAGCAAAGAGCAGCTGTGACAACTCCCACTTTGTGTGTGATTCTTTATCTTTTAACTCCACGCCTCTTGCCAAGACCCTCGCATTTACTTCTCTTACAACCCCATCTATAAATATATTAAACAACCACGGTGACATCACACATCCTTGTCTAAGGCCTACTTTTACTGGGAAAAAATTTCCCTCTTTCCTACATACTCTAACTTGAGCCTCACTATCCTCGTAAAAACTTTCACTGCTTTCAGTAACCTACCTCCTACACCATACACTTGCAACATCTGCCACATTGCCCCCTATCCACCCTGTCATACGCCTTTTCCAAATCCATAAATGCCACAAAGACCTCTTTAGCCTTATCTAAATACTGTTCACTTATATGTTTCACTGTAAACACCTGGTCCACACACCCCCTACCTTTCCTAAAGCCTCCTTGTTCATCTGCTATCCTATTCTCCGTCTTACTCTTAATTCTTTCAATTATAACTCTACCATACACTTTACCAGGTACACTCAACAGACTTATCCCCCTATAATTTTTGCACTCTCTTTTATCCCCTTTGCCTTTATACAAAGGAACTATGCATGCTCTCTGCCAATCCCTAGGTACCTTACCCTCTTCCATACATTTATTAAATAATTGCACCAACCACTCCAAAACTATATCCCCACCTGCTTTTAACATTTCTATCTTTATCCCATCAATCCCGGCTGCCTTACCCCCTTTCATTTTACCTACTGCCTCACGAACTTCCCCCACACTCACAACTGGCTCTTCCTCACTCCTACAAGATGTTATTCCTCCTTGCCCTATACACGAAATCACAGCTTCCCTATCTTCATCAACATTTAACAATTCCTCAAAATATTCCTTCCATCTTCCCAATACCTCTAACTCTCCATTTAATAACTCTCCTCTCCTATTTTTAACTGACAAATCCATTTGTTCTCTAGGCTTTCTTAACTTGTTAATCTCACTCCAAAACTTTTTTTATTTTCAACAAAATTTGTTGATAACATCTCACCCACTCTCTCATTTGCTCTCTTTTTACATTGCTTCATCACTCTCTTAACTTCTCTCTTTTTCTCCATATACTCTTCCCTCCTTGCATCACTTCTACTTTGTAAAAACTTCTCATATGCTAACTTTTTCTCCCTTACTACTCTCTTTACATCATCATTCCACCAATCGCTCCTCTTCCCTCCTGCACCCACTTTCCTGTAACCACAAACTTCTGCTGAACACTCTAACACTACATTTTTAAACCTACCCCATACCTCTTCGACCCCATTGCCTATGCTCTCATTAGCCCATCTATCCTCCAATAGCTGTTTATATATATATATATATATATATATATATATATATATATATATATATATATATATATATATATATATATATATATATATATATATATATATATATATATATATATATATATATATATATATATATATATATATATATATGCTTAACAATTCGCAAACAGGTGAAATTATTTACTAACATTGTCTCTACGTCCACAGCAGGACTCGGACCTGCTAACTCTGTATCAGAGTCCACAGTACTTTACCACTGAGCTAGACCCAAGATAAGTATGGGCGCTTAACCGAAGCTAAGCAATGTTACCCCATACCCACGGGCACCAAGCTCGTTTTGAAAGTTATTTCATCAAATCACTGCTTCAGTAAACCTGGGTAGTTGAGTTCCTACCACGTCTCTCATGCGTTCGGGGACTATCTTCTTGACTAATGCGCTGAAAGCCAAACACGAAGACAGAAAAGCAGGTAAAGCAACATGCGTTGCTTTCCGCACCCCTGTACCTCCCAGTCGCACTGGGAGGGTTACCTGATACCATTGCTGATCCTCTAATGAAAGGTTCAGTGCCTTCTGAAAGGTTGAACTCAGGTGTGCGTCATATTCGTCGAGTGTTGGGTTGTCAAAAGAGGGTGCACACCTCAGGAAGTAAATGAGTCTTGGCATAGTAAGACACGTTGTGAGGAGATGCAGAGCATCATGGGCATCAAGATCGCTTATTCTCTCCTCCATTCTCATCAGGCCATTCAATTTCTCCTTGAGGACAGTATCGATGGCCTGGTGACCCAGCGGTGTTCCCAGGAGGGTACTGTTGGAAGGAATGGTAGTAGAGACTTCTGGGAGGATTCTTTGCAGGGCATTGATTATTCCCTGGTTCGCTGTGATGATTTCATTCTTGGAGGGATTGGGGATGAGTCCCAAGTCTTCTCCCTGTGTTTTCACCAGTTGTAGGTCCTCTAACAGGGACTCTTCAGTACCTGCCCGAGTGCCATCATCCAGGCACCAGATGTTGAGCTCGCTGCGTAGGCTGGGCGTTAGTTCTCTTACTGCCAAGCAGAAGAGAAGTGGAGCGAGTGGGTCACCTGCTGAACACCCTCTGATGAGAGAATTTCATGTTCTCCAAGCAAAAGAATTGAGGGTTTGCTGTAGCCGGCTGAAATGAAGTGAAAAAGACTGGGGAACCGATCCCGAACAGCTGGCAAGACTACATCTCTCTTCACCACATTAAAGGCATTTCTAAAATCAAATTTGACTACTGTCTTGTCTTCTGGTAGGTCCCTGATGTAGGCCCTTGCTGTATGAGTTGCGGCTTCACTGCCTTGAGAGACCCGAAAGCCTAGTTGGTGTGGCTGGAATAAACTGGCAGCTTCTAGGCCGTGTCCCACCGAGGCAGAGTGACCCAAAAAGAAAATCCAAAGTTTTCTTTTTAAATTTAATAATTTATACAGGAAAAGCGGTTACTAGCCCATTGCTACCGGCATTTTAATCTCCTCTTACGACACGCATGGCTTACAGTGGAAGAATACTTTTCCCACTACCCCATGGAGATAACATGAAATAAAGAAAAACGAGAACTATTAAGAAAATAGAAGAAAACCCAGTTGAGTGTGTAAATATAGAGTGTGAGCAGGAATGTGTAGTGTGTCCTAAAGTGTAAATAGAAGTAGCGTGTTTATTAGACAGAGAAAAGGCACCAGCAATCTTATCTTCATGTAAAACAATTACAGGTTTCAGTTTCACAATCACTTGACAGGACGGTAGTACCTCCCTGGATGGTTGCTGTCTACCAATATATATATACATATATATATATATATTTATATATATATTATATATATATATATATATATATAATATATATATATATATATATATATATATATATATATATATATATATATATATATATATATATATATATATATATATATATAATACAATTATATAATATATATATTATATATATATATATATATATATATATATATATATATATAGAGGTGGACCATATCCTATATATATATATATAATATATATATATATAATATTATATATATATATATATATATATATATATAATATATATATATATATATATATATATTATATATATATTAGAGGTGGACCCAATCCGTAATATATCATATATAATACTATATATATATATATTATATGTATATATATAGTATATATTATATATAGTTATATATAGGTAGTAGGTTGGTTAGACAGCAACCACCCTGGGGAAGTACTCCGCCTGCCAGATGACTGTGAAACAGAAACCTGTAACTGTTTTGCATGATGGTAGAGATTGCTGGTTTCTTTCTCTGTCTCATAAACACGTAGATAAAGGGATATCTTGCTACTCCTACTACACTTTGGTCACACTTCACAGACATGCACATGCATATTATATATACATACATCTAGTTTTTTCTCATTTTTCTAAATAGCTCTTGTTCTTTCTTTATTCTTCTATGTCATGGGGAAGTGGAAAAGAATCTTTCCTCCGTAAGCCAATGCGTGTCGTATGAGCGGACTAAATGCCGGGAGCAATGGGGTAGTAACCCCATCTCCTGTAGACATTTACTAAAAAAGAGAAAAGAAAAACTTTATAAAACTGGATTCTTAAATGTGCGTGGATGTAGTGCGGATGACAAGAAACAGATGATTGCTGATGTTATGAATGAAAAGAAGTGGGATGTCCTGGCCGTAAGCGAAACAAAGCTGAAGGGGGTAGGGGAGTTTCAGTGGGGGGAAATAAATGGGATTAAATCTGGAGTATCTGAGAGAGTTAGAGCAAAGGAAGGGGTAGCAGTAATGTTGAATGATCAGTTATGGAAGGAGAAAAGAGAATATGAATGTGTAAATGCAAGAATTATGTGGATTAAAGTAAAGGTTGGATGCGAGAAGTGGGTCATAATAAGCGTGTATGCACCTGGAGAAGAGAGGAATGCAGAGGAGAGAGAGAGATTTTGGGAGATGTTAAGTGAATGTATAGGAGCCTTTGAACCAAGTGAGAGAGTAATTGTGGTAGGGGACATGAATGCTAAAGTAGGAGAAACTTTTAGAGAGGGTGTGGTAGGTAAGTTTGGGGTGCCAGGTGTAAATGATAATGGGAGCCCTTTGATTGAACTTTGTATAGAAAGGGGTTTAGTTATAGGTAATACATATTTTAAAAGAGGATAAATAAGTATACAAGATATGATGTAGGGCGAAATGATAGTAGTTTGTTGGATTATGTATTGGTAGATAAAAGACTGTTGAGTAGACTTCAGGATGTACATGTTTATAGAGGGGCCACAGATATATCAGATCACTTTCTAGTTGTAGCTACACTGAGAGTAAAAGGTAGATGGGATACAAGGAGAATAGAAGCATCAGGGAAGAGAGAGGTGAAGGTTTATAAACTAAAAGAGGAGGCAGTTAGGGTAAGTATAAAACAGCTATTGGAGGATAGATGGGCTAATGAGAGCATCGGCAATGGGGTCGAAGAGGTATGGGGTAGGTTTAAAATGTAGTGTTAGAGTGTTCAGCAGAAGTTTGTGGTTACAGGAAAGTGGGTGCGGGGGGGAAAAGAGGAGCGATTGGTGGAATGATGATGTAAAGAGAGTAGTAAGGGAGAAAAAGTTAGCTTTATGAGAAGTTTTTACAAAGTAGAAGTGATGCAAGGAGGGAAGAGTATATGGAGAAAAAGAGAGAGGTTAAGAGAGTGGTGAAGCAATGAAAAAAGAGAGCAAATGAGAGAGTGGGTGAGATGTTATCAACAAATTTTGTTGAAAATAAGAAAAAGTTTTGGAGTGGGATTAACAAGTTAAGAAAGCCTAGAGAACAAATGGATTTGTCAGTTAAAAATAGGAGAGGAGAGTTATTAAATGGAGAGTTAGAGGTGTTGGGAAGATGGAGGGAATATTTTGAGGAGTTGTTAAGTGTTGATGAAGATAGGGAGGCTGTGATTTCGTGTATAGGACAAGGAGGAATAACATCTTGTAGGAGTGAGGAAGAGCCAGTTGTGAGTGTGGGGGAAGTTCGTGAGGCGGTAGGTAAAATGAAAGGGGGTAAGGCAGCCGGGATTGATGGGATAAAGATAGAAATGTTAAAAGCAGGTGGGGATATAGTTTTGGAGTGGTTGGTGCAATTATTTAATAAATGTATGGAAGAGGGTAAGGTACCTAGGGATTGGCAGAGAGCATGCACAGTTCCTTTGTATAAAGGCAAAGGGGATAAAAGAGAGTGCAAAAATTATAAGGGGATAAGTCTGCTGAGTATACCTGGTAAAGTGTATGGTAGAGTTATTATTGAAAGAATTAAGAGTAAGACGGGGAATAGGATAGCAGATGAACAAGGAGGCTTTAGGAAAGGTAGGGGGTGTGTGGACCAGGTGTTTACAGTGAAACATATAAGTGAAC
>NC_069468.1:15096504-15104004 GCF_026875155.1 Cherax quadricarinatus
AGGTTTGATCCAAGGGGCAAAAAATAGCTCCGATTCCTTTGATCAAGAGCTCCTCACCGGGATAGAGGATTCTCCCTTAAGGGGAGGAGAAAGGGAGGTTCTAATTTGATAGATAAATAGACCTGTAAGTTAGACAACGTTTCGCACTGGACTAAATATATATCTGGATGAAATTCAGTTCTGTGGGAAACATCTATAAAAATGAGCATGCTGTGTATCAGCCATATTTACTCTAGGAACGTTTCGCTCTACATGATCTTAACTCAACTCCAGGAGAGTAAAACGTTGCCACATTAGACATATTTGCTCAGTAAGCAAATAAATTTCAACAGCTTGTTGATATGACGGTCGTAATTCATTTTTTTTTTGTATTTTCCTGTCGACTATTTGTACTCATTACACTGGATGAAGGTGAATGTTTTACCAGTAGACAAGAATAATAAGACTGACTTTATATTGTTAAGAGACCCAAGGATGTTCCTAAGTATTGGAATCTGCTAAGTTTAATGGTATCGCCATTGGCCCATACAATGGACTTTTAAACACATCAACCAATCAATCAACCACCTTTTCCTTCCATCCACTGTGTGGGAGGGATGCATCATGTTGATCAATGTTGCAAGCATGACGCCCCAGTAATATTGCCACTTTGGGGGGATACAATTATATACATGATCCTTTTTTTTTTTGCACTGCGTGTCTCTTTTGCCAATCTGACACTATTCATGAAAAAGATTTTATCTATGCTGCTAACGGTAGGTCGCATTAACAGGTGGAGTAAACTGTAGAGCTTAGTGAAAGTACTGTATATATACGATGGGTGGCAGCAATGCGGATCTCGTTTGTATTGATATTCCAGTTAGTGTTGAAACTGTTACTGCTACTGGGTTTTTTTTAATTTTTTTACCTTTTTTTTTTTTGCTATGGTAGTGCTGCAAATTTTTTGGATATTTCAGTAAGCTGTTTTTGTTATTATTTCTTCCGATGGCACCTTTTTCATTTTACCGATGCTGCTGCTGTTGCTGTTACTCTTATTGCCAAAATTCTTGCTGATCACTGTTGCTCCTCTTGGCCACAATTGCTGCTGATTACTGCTGCACTTTTGGCTACAACTGTTGAAGCTATAACTCAACCATCCAGAAACGTCTATTAGCTGGGGGTGAATGCCTTCTAGAGGTCGACAAGCTCAAGATATTCAAGAAGCCAGTCACCAGCAGCTTGACACTCTTTCAAGGCCCAGGAGCTGTAGATCAACAGCCTCGAAGGACACAGGAGCTGTAGATGAACAGTCTTGAGAGACACAGGAGCTATAAATCAACAGCCTCAGAGGTGGTACGGAATGTGTATATCACCTTCAAGAGCACCAGGCACTGTAGATCAACACCTTCAAGGGACACAGGAACTGTAGATCAACACCCTCAAGAGGGGCAGGAGCTGGACATAAATCAAGACCGAGAAATAATCCTGAATCTCAGAGGGATGCCAGTTTCGTCCTCGTATTAAAGATTAACGTAGTAAGATAATTCAGATACCACTAATTACTGCAGATGAAAACGTTGTACGATTGTCTTGTGGTGGTTATCATTAAGTCCCTTTGGAGGCTCCAGCATATTGGTTACCATTGTGCAATAACACATTTCAAGCTTCTAATGGAGCTGTCTATAAACACCAGCCAATCTTCTGGTCGATATTCAAGTCCCATACGAAGGAGTAGTCCAGGGATGTTATTGAAGTATACAAGTTCTTCATCTTCGGTGAATTAAGGAAGGAGTTCAACATCTCTTATCCAATAAGCTGTTATTTTAGCTTCTTGTTATAGACAGCTTTTTCAGTCTGGATGTTAAAAGTTTAGATGCTTGCTTTGACAGACTGAGGCCATGTATCAGATCATTGAGCTCTTCTTGGGAGACTTTTAGGATGTTGAAATGCTTACATCATATTTACTTCTGCTATCACCTGTGTTCAATCCTAAACCCCTGAACGTCTGACAACGGAGGGTCAGGTAGTAATGTAAACACTGGTATGGTAACGTTTTCACTGTGTGGCACAGGTCTCCTTGCTGACTCCAAATCAGGATATTCCCACTCGACTTTTTTATATCGATTGAAACCTTTCACATTCACCACACAGAAATAATCGTCGTTGTGACTTTCCGGCTCTCTCCATGCCATAAACACGCCTAAGTTTAAACTTCTCCATTGCCTGTGTTTCCACTCTTATATACATTCTACACAGGTTTTGCAATCCATATGGGGAGCCCAAGACTTGTCTTGTTCCCCAAGCGCCACTCCAAAATTAGCAGGATAAACTTGTTTTACAAAAACTGTGATGTTTTCTCTTTGTTTTTACAGAATATTTGTCAGAAATGTAGCAAAATGCATTGGGATTCAAGAACCCATGTTCATCTGGAAAAAATGACAAAATAAAAGTTAGAATATTGTCATGTGATCGTTGATTCAACTCCTTTCGTTAAATATTAAATAATTTAAAAGTAAAATTCTAATTTTTAATAAAACTATCTGTATATACAAATTTTCACTACATATACACACGTTATGGCTAAGTTCCCCGTGAAATGAGGGTAGGTAGCCAGTACCTCACAAACTAGTGCCAATTTGAAAAACTTACGGTCAGTTTCGAATTCAACGACTCCGAAATACTAAATACCTTCAGGTATCTTTGGCAACGATTTTTTTGGGTTGACCATTCATTTAAACAACCAATTGCCTTTATCATTTGCTTAAATTTGAACTCTTTTCACTTTTTGTGAATTGTTAGGTATGCTACGAGAGGGATACCATTATAAGTATACCCTTTTAGGGGGCTTCCTATGATAGGTTTATAGGTAATACCTTGAAAATTAATCTTCTAACTGGCTTTCAACTTCCAATGGTGGTGCATCTAAATTTGACGGTTTATAAACCAATGTGTTATTAATTTGCTAGCAGAAGCTTGAGAATATGTCTACCGATTCACTTCAAACTTCCCATTTTGGTTTATTTTACATAAAGGAACCTTTATCTTTGACCTTTACCTTTGATGAGTTGCGGGAGTCTTAATACTCCCGGAGCCCGGCCATGGGCCAGGCTCTGGTGCTAGCCTGGTTGACCAGGCTGTTGCTGCTGGAGACCCGCCCGCGTACATATCCATCACAGCCTGGTTCCTATTATATAAATTAAACCAACATGGAAAGTTTCAAGTGAACCGGAAGAGACATTCTCAAGCCTCTGCAAGCAAATTAATAACACACTGGTTTATCAAACCAATCAGAAAACTAATTCTTTAGGTATTACGCGGAAACCTGAGAGAGAGGAAAAAAATGAAACCTATCAAACGAAGCCTCCTAAAAGAGTATACCGATAATGGTATCCGTTCTCGTAGGGTACAAAAAAAAATCAGAAAAATGCAAAGAATTCAAATTTAAGCAAATAACTAATAAAGGCGAGTGGGCGTTTAAATGAATTTAATGAAAAAAGAAAAGAAAACAGTGAATTACATTCCAGTTTGTCATTTTAGGCAGGAGAAAGTTAGGGTCTAGGATCATCTTTCACTTACTCGAAATTGATGTGATTAATAGGTGGCTTTATCCTGGCGCAAGTACACTCCTTCATCCCTATCCTGCCGCCTCCCGGACTGCATATCCTGACGTCCGCCCCCCTGCACGACTATCCTACCGCCCGGCTGCCTTCCCTGCCGTCCGGCTGTACGACCAACCACCCACCCACCCACCGGTCCGCCCCCTCAGGTATCCCCTCCCGTCCAAGGGATCGACCGCCATCCCCGGTTTCCCACACCTCTCCCACTCTCCTTGCTGCCTCCCTCTCCCATCCTCCGGAGACCCTCCCTTCATCTCTCCCATCCTCCAGAGACTCCTCCCTTTATCTCTCCCATCCTCCAGAGACCCTCCCTTTATCTCTCCCATCCTCCAGAGACCCCTCCCTTTATCTCTCCCATCCTCCAGAGACCCTCCCTTCATCTCTCCCATCCTCCAGAGACTCCTCCCTTTATCTCTCCCATCCTCCAGAAACCCTCCCTTCATCTCTCCCATCCTCCAGAGACCCTCCCTTCATCTCTTCCATCCTCCACAGACCCCTCCCTTTATCTCTCGCATCCTCCACAGACCCTCCCTTTATCTCTCGCATCCTCCAGAGACTCTCCCTGGAGTTCGACCACCTTGTCTTCCCTCCTTGCTCTCCCTCCCACCCTCTCCTTGCTCTCCTGCCACTCCTCTCCTTCACTATGCTGCCCTCCATTCATTTCGTGTGTCCCTCCATCTCACCTTAATGGCTTCCCTCCCACCTTCTTCCCGGTTCTTCCCTCTTCCTTTACCTCCAGTTTCTCCCTTCCCACCCTCCCTCGCTTCCTCCCTTCCCACCCTCCCTCGCTTCTTCTCTCCACCCAAAATATTGCCACCCACGGAAAAAATCGGATCCAGTGTGCAATTAATTACGTTTATAATTCTCTCTCTCTATCTCTCTCTCTCTCTCTCTCTCTCTCTCTCTCTCTCTCTCTCTCTCTCTCTCTCTCTCTCTCTTCTCTCTCTCTCTCTCTCTCTCTCTCTCTCTCTCTCTCTCTTCTCTCTCTCTCTCTCTCTCTCTCTCTCTCTCTCTCTCACTGTGAGATACACACAGAAAAAAAAACATATGTGTAGATACTTATGTATGCTTAATTCGCAAACAGGCAAAATTTTTAACAAGCATTATCTCTCGGCCCACAGCAGGATTCGAACCAGCACACGCTGTATCAGAGTATTGTATACCAAGGTACACATTGCTTTGACACACAGTGTGCAGGTTCGAATCCTCATGGGGACTGTGTTTATGTATGTATATATATGTCGTCCCGAATATGTAAATCATGCAATTTTGGCTTAAACTGCAACGCTCCTCTTGCCGAATAAGGCAAGCGAAAGCTTGTGCATGTAATACTTTCGCAAAAATTATTCTGAACCTAACGAAAATGATATATTTCGTTGTGTTTGTTTATTATTAAATTATTGCAAACTTGTCTAAAATAAATTTAGTAGGATTAGGCTAAATTGAATTCCTCTTGTTATATAAGGTTAAGTTTTCTAAGGTTCTTCTGGTACAAAATTATTAATTTTTACATTAACATAAATGAAAAACATATCTTTAAACGTGTAAGAGGAATTTTTAGAAAAGACTTAATTTTAAATGAGTTCTTGCTAATTGATCAGTTTTACCTATTTGGCGCGATATATATATATATATATATATATATATATATATATATATATATATATATATATATATAATATATATATATATATATATATATATATATATATATATATATATATATAAATATATATATATATATATATATATATTATATATATATATATATATATATATATATATATATATATATATATATATTATATATATATATATATATATATATATTAATTTATATATATATATATATATATAATATATATATATATATATATACGTCGTGCCGAATATGTAAAACTGGTCATTTAGCAAGAACTCATTTAAAATTAAGTCCTTTCTAAAATATTCTTTTATACGTTTAAAGATATATTTTTTTCAGTAATGTTAATGTAAAAATTATAATTTTGCACTAAAAGAATCTTAGAAAACTTACCTAACCTTATTATAACAAGAGTAATTTATTTTAGCCTAACCCAACTAAATATATTTTAGATTTGTTTACAATAATTTAATACTAAACAATACAATGAAATATATATTTTTCGTTAGGTTCAGAATGATTTTGGCGAAATTATTGCATACACAAATTTTCGCCTGTCCTATATGGCAAGATGAGCGTTGCTATTTAAGCCAAGATCTCAAGTTCTGCCTATTCGGCACGACATACATACATACATACATATATATATATATATATATATATATATATATATATATATATATATATATTATATATATATATATATATATATATATATATATTATATATATATATATATATATATTATATATATATATATATATATATATATATATATATATATATATATATATATATATATATATATATATATATATATATATATATATATATATATATTGTATATATATATATATATATATATATATATATATATATATATATATATATATATATATATATATATATATATATATATATATATATATATATAATGTTATTATACAATACTGACAAATTAATGAATAACACATCACCTCGGAATTACTTTTCCAGCTGTCACATTCGCGAAACGTTATTGGCGAAACGTTATTGCAGTCAAGATACTCCAGTGCTGTGACTTACTCATCAATTTTCACAGAGTTTAACTCACACACACACACACAAAACAAATGCACCTCGCAGCTCCTTGCAATTTCGCTAACTGAAAAGTATATAATAAAGGCATTTTCCAGAATATATGATTCATTAATGCCAACAGTCACACTGACTTCACGAGTGCTACGTTTTTCTCCCATCATAGTTATTCCGTTAGCAAGAGTTAATAACGTGTCTCAATGGCGCCAAGCCTTTTAAAACGTCAAGATATTACATTTAATGACGGCGGTATTACAAATGAACGATGAGATGTAATAAATGCCCTGGGTTGGCAGTGTCCCGTTGCAGTGCCAACACGGATTATATTATTGTAAAATAAAGTCACTTTTGCAGTGCTGGATACGGCAGTGTACTGGATACAGCAGCGTATTGGATACAGCAGCGTACTGGATACAGCAGCGTACTAGATACAGCAGCAAACATTTAAAGCTTGTTTGCTTGCTTGCTTTCTCTCTCTATCTCTCTCTATCTCTTCTCTCTCTCTCTCTCTCTTTCTGTTCATTTTGCTTATCTGAATGAAAGCGAATGAGGAAAGAGAGAGAAGGTGGGAGAGGGAGGGAGAGGAAAGGAGAGCGAAAGAGAGAGAGAGAAAGAGAGAGAGGAAGAGAGGGAGGGAGAGACCCTGAGGTGTCAAACATTAATGTAACAAGCGTGTTTATGTTTCAACAGCTGATCAGCACCCTTGTACACATACATGCACCTGTGTAAACACATGCGTGTACATGTGTATGAAGTCATTTACACATACCTTGTATTCATGCCCGTGTTCACACACCTGTTTACGAACTTGTATACACACGTGTACACACACTAATACATACACGTAGATACACACACACACACACACACACACACACACACACACCACACACACACACACACACACACACCCACACACACACACACCACACACACACACACCAACACACAACACACACACACACACACAGGAGATCGGACTCGACCCCTGCAACCTCAACTAGGTGAGTACACACAACACACACACACACACACACACACACACACCTGAGCAAACACACCGTTTGCACATCTGTGTGCTCAAAAAGCCATGTACACATACATGTACATACATGTTTAAATATACGTTCACACACACGCAGCAGATGTGTACACAAAATATACACATACATGTACACACACGCA
>NC_069468.1:15106504-15124004 GCF_026875155.1 Cherax quadricarinatus
AATTAAGCCCTTTCTGAAATTTTCTCTTATACGTTTAAAGATATAGTTTTTTCGTTAATGTTAATGTAAAAGTTTTTAATTTTGCACCAAAAGAATCTTAGAAAACTTACCTAACCTTATTATAACAAGCGCAATTTTTTTTAGCCTAACCCAGCTAAAAAAATTTTTTAATTTGTTTGCAGTAATTTAATACAAAACCAAACAAAAGTGCCCCAAATTTTTTTCGTTAGGTTCAAATGTTTTTTGGCGAAATTATTGCACACAAAAAATTTTCACTTGTCCTGAAAGGCAAGATGAGCTTGCTTTTTAAGGGCCAAGATCGCAAGTTTTTTGCCTATTCCCCACAAACAAATATTATATAAAAATATATATATATAAAAATATATATATATAATATAAATATAAATTTAAAATATATATATATATATATATATAAATAATAAATATATATATAATATATTATATATATATATAATAAATATATATATAATATATATAAATATATATATATTTTAAAAATGCAATAAAACACAGTAAAAAAGGTGTTTTTAGAAGGGGGCAAAACAACCACTCTGAAAAAATAAAAAATTTTTTTCCAAAAACGTTTTTTAGTTCCTTGATAATGGGGAGAAGTCAAAAAAGGCGCGGGTTTTCTCAAATTTTTTTCAAGGGGGTTTTTTTTTGCTATATATATTTATTTTAAAAATATAAAAATATAAAATTATTATATAAAATAAATATATAAAATATATTTTATATATATATAAATATAATATATATATATACATATTTAAAAACATATATATATAAATATAAAATTAAAATATATATATATAAAATATAAATATATATATATATATTTAAAAAATATATAATAATATATATAAAAATTTTATATAAAAATAATATTATAAATATATAATATATATATAAAACATAGAGATTAACAATATTTTTCCCGTTTCCCCGAAGTCCTTTATAAGCGTATTGGCCCTTAACGGGTTTTGTGGTTCCCTAAACATTTTGGGGCCCTCTAGCCATATGGGGTTTCGCTAAATAAGCATAGAACAAAACCCAAAGATTTTAAAAAACCAAGCCTGCTCCCCAAAAAAACCCTTTAAACTTTTAGAAAGGGGCCAAAATTACGAAGTAAAAGCCTTAGCTTTCAGAGCTCAAGGAAAAAAAAAAAAAAACTTTTAAACCCTTTAAAATTATGGGAGCTTTTTGGGTGATAATATGAAAAATTTTTTCCCAAAATTTTATTTTTCTCGCTTTTTTAAGAAAAAAAACTTCTTTTTAATAAAACAATATAATTTTAAAATATTTTGGGCAGAAAGAAGGTAAAAATAAGGGGATCTTCCCCCACTACTGCGTTGAATAACCGAAAAAGGGGTTCAACGCTTTTAATTTAAAAACAAGGATCATAATTTGCAAACCAAAATTTTTTGTACATCTAATTATTAATTCTTCCCTTTTTGAAAAACTGAGAGAGGAGGAGCAGGAAGAGAAGCAGGTCCAGGAGCAAGGGGAAAGGGTTTTCCCCAATAGGAAAGGAAAAGGGAAACTTTTTATTTTGCGATGCATACAGAACCCCAAGCTTCCCGGGATATATTTTATGCTCCAAAAATTTTGCCCATGGATTCTAAATTTAATCCGATATTTTATCCACAAATCCCTTTTCCCCTTGTCGGAGGTTTCAGACTCCTTTGCATTTTGGGTTTTTCCCCAGCAGGAGATCCAGAAAACCCACATGGGAAGTCCCTAACCTTTTGGCTTATGAGGGAAAAAAATCATCCTGTTTTTCTTGATTGCCTTTCCCGTTCTTCACACCTTTGTCCGCAAAAAATTTTTCCTAGAATGAATTTTTTTTAAAGGTGTCGAAGCCGACACATTTGCCGCGGGGCCGACGGGTTTTAAAAAAAAGGAAAACATTAAAAAAAAGGCTTTCACCTCCTTTGAAGTTTTAAACAGATCCTTGAAAAACCCCCAAAATTTGGGAAAAAAAACCCAAAAATAGCATGGAAATCAATGCTTTTTGGTTTTCGTTTCAATAACATTTTTAGGCTTTATAAAATGATAAACAAATAAATTTTGCATTTTTCTACTTTCCCCGGGCCCATAAACCCCGGTGAAATTTCAAAAAAAAATAAACAAAATTCCCCCTCTCTCTCTCTATCCCCTCCCCTCTCTCTCTCTCCTCCCTGGGGCCCTTCTCTCCTCCCCGGGATTTCTCTTTTTCTCTCCCCCTTTTCTTCACTTCTTCCTCTCTTCTCTCCTCCTCTCTCTTCGTTTAAAGCTAAAAAATAAAAATTCCACAGGAAAAGGGTTTAAAAAATTTGGGGGAGGAAAAGAGATTTTTCTTGGTGTGGGAAGATTCAAATATTTTTTCATCGAGTTTAAATGAAGCTTTTGAAAAAAAGCGCCTAAACCAATGCCGGAAAGTCATAAAGAGGCGACCCAAGAAATTTATTCCCGGGGAAGCAAAAAAAAGTGAACACGTTTTTTTTTTTCTTTTTGCTACAAGGGCCGTTTTTCCTCCACTTTGGGGGTTTGAAAAATTAAAAAGAAAGCTTAATACTTCATTTCCTGGATGTACCCTTCCAAAAGGTTGTTTCGGAGACCATAGCTTGAATGCCCTAACGTAGCCCCCTCCCTTATTTTTCAGAGTTTTGGCCGTACTTGCATTTTCAAGAACCGGCCCCCCCAACCACGGAAGTGCCCCTTTCAGCCAAGCTACACAGCATGACCCAAGTAGTAAAAAATAAAGCCGGGCCCAATCCAAAACACCACGGGACAGAAAAACTATTAATAGCTCACACCCTTTTTAAACTTTAAATTAAAATTCCAAAGAAAAAACGTGTAATTTTACTAGTTTTTCCCCTTGAAAAATTAAAATTTTTAAAATTATAAATCACACGTAAGAAAATATTCAAACCCTGAAAAGGTTTCAAAAAAGCTTGTTTGGGGTTTTTAACTTCTTTTCGACTGCAAAAAGCTTTTAAAAGCCCCAAAATTTTAACCTTTTAACTAACACTGGGAATTTCCTTACCTCATATTTGTGGTGTGGGGTGTTTGTGGTTTTTGTGGTGGTGTGTGTGTGGTGTGTTGTGTGTGGTGTGTGTGTGCGTGTGTGTTTGTTTTTTGTGTTTGTTGTGTGTTTTCACCTTTTTGTACTCACCTTTTCGGGGTTTTCCCGGGGCAATTTCCATTTCCCTTTGGGCCCCCCCTCTTTGCTGGTCCTACTAGGCCCCTCCAAACCTCAAAAAAGGAGTTTTGTCGAACCTTTTTTTAAAAAAGCTGTCTGTGTTTTTTTTGTGGGGGGGAAAACACAGATTGGGGAGTGTATGTGTGTTGTGGTTGTGCGTGGGTGTGTTTGTTTTGTGTGGGGGGTTGTGGTTTGTGTGTGGTGGTGGGGTGTTTTGCAATAAGAAATCCCATAGATGTGAACTTATCCTGAAAATACCGTACTTATACTTACAAATTTTAGACACCCAGATTTAGTCGGGCCCGTAGAAGTTTTATTTTAAAAAGCGCCCCATAGCAAATTTTCAAATTAAATAAACACAAAAAAAGTATTTTTTTTAAAAAAAAGAAAAATGCATTGAGGCAAAAAACAAACTTTTTTCCCACCAAAAAAATTCTCGCCTCGGGCCCTTTAAAATTTGAAAATAGTTATGCAAATTCTTAAAAAAGGGAAAAGGGGAAACTTAGGTCTTTTACATTAAGAAATTTTTCAGCAAGGCAAGGGTACCAAGTTTTTTTCGGGCCCCAAAAAAAATTTTTAAACGGGCAATCACAACTTTACAAGTTTTTGGGGGTAACTGATTTAATTTTTGGAAAAGGGAGGGAGGGAAAAAGGGGCACCCTTTTCCACCCTTTCCTCTGAGCCAAATTTTTGCATTGGTTTTCTGGTCGAGTCATGTCTTCGCCCTTCGTCTTTAACGTGTCATGCGATTTTCTTTTATACCCCGGGGACCCCTTTTTTTTAGAACCCAACTAAAGTTTTTTCGAAAACATTTCCTGACTTGATGTCGCCTAATTTTGAGAGACCCATTAATTTTTCGTTAGGGAGTATAATTTAAATTTTTTCCAAAATTAAATAATAAAACATGGGTAGTTTTAATGTTTTTCCCAAAATTTTTTTTTCCCAAACCTTTAAAAGTTAGATAATTTCAAAAAATTATTGTTAAACTTTTTATATTAAAATTTGGGAGGGGATGAGGGACGGGAAGGAAAAAAATTTTTCCTTGAAACGGAGAAAGCTCATCACCCCATAAACTATCATTCTTTCCCTTTTGGATCAGACGGGATTACTTTCTATTTCCCCAAGTGCTGAATGACCCCCTTGCAAAAAAAAATAAACAGCTGAAAGACTATGGGACAGAGATGAAAAAGGTGTTTGTCCCGCTTTTTTTCCAAAAAAATTTTTTAAAAATTTCATTGCTTGGTCTAAAAAACTCTTTGGGAGCATTGTACATATTTTGGGAAATCCCAATACCGTAAAATCAAAGGTGCCTGAAAAGGTCGCAGGCAGCAAAAAACTCTCATCAGGGGGCACCAGGCAATAAGGGGAAAACATTTTTTTTTTAGAATGAACACCTTTACAAAAAACTCCCTTGCCCCAAAAAAAAAACAATTTTTTATTTGGGTTTTTACATTCAGAAAATGAAACCATAGGGCAGAGGAAAAAAGTTAGCAAAAAACTCCACTTTGCTTTTTCTTCCCGGTTTTCCGGGAGCCCTGCTGGCGGAATCCCCACGCGTGAACCAAAAGACAGATGGGGCCCGCAACTTTTTGCCCCTAGAGGGGAAAATATTTTTAAAAATTTTCCCAATCCCAATACGGGCCAAATTTTAAAAGAATGATACTTGTGTATCCCCAAAGGGAACATGTTTTTTGTCGTGATGTTTCGGAATTAGATACCCTATTTTTGAACAATGTCTCATTCAACGATGGAAGATGGGTGGGGAAGAGGGGAGAAAAAAAAAAGATAAAAAGGGGGTTTAGTTTAGAAAACCCAAACTAAAGAATCCAGGTGGACACACGAAAGCCATGAAAGTTAAATAAACTCAAAAAGAAAAAGGGAACTGAAAAAATGGGGGGAGGACACCAAAAGAGAGGAAAGGGGAAAGGGTTAAATAAAAAAAAGGGATACAGGGAACCGGAAAATGGTAAAGAAAAGTAGGGGAAAAAAAGAGAGGGAAAAAAGGAAAAACGGAGGGGAAAAGAGATGGGAAAAAACTGGGGGGGAAATTAAAGAGAGAAAAAAAAGGGGGGAGGTGAAAAAAATTGAAAAGGGTAAACAGTGGGGGGTTTAAAAAGGGCTGAAAAAAAAGGGTTTAGTACTACAAGGGAAAAAGGGGGAAAATCGCGGGACCTAAAGTTCCTGTCTCCCAAAATAATGGTTAGAGGCGGATGAAATGGCAGGGGAGTGCTGGTGACGGTGGCGTATTACTTGGGGTGGGGGTTAGTAAGGGCTTTTGGAGGGGTGATGTAGTGGTGGAGTTCTTTTATGGGGCATTCGGAGGGGTTGGTTGGAAAAGCGGAGTGGTAAAAAAGGTGGTATGGTATTTGAAGTTTTGGGGTGGAGGGAAGGGTTAGGTTTTAAAAAGGGAAAGGGGGAGGGGGCGTTGGGGGGCTGGGGGAGGGGGTTTTTTTTGATGGAAAGAACAAAAGGGGAAATTGGGTTTTTTTTAATGATAAAGTCCCTGGTTTGAGTTTTAAAAATTTTTGATGGAGGAGGGGCCCAGATGAATTTAAAATTAAAGGGAGATAAATTAATTTGTAACGAAGGATAAATGGAAGTGAGTAAAAAGGGGGCAGTTTTTTGAAGGGGGGAAAAGGGGAAAGGGGTTTAAGTATATATAAATAAAAAAGGAAAACGAAATGGGGGAATTTCCGGGAAGAAGCACAAAAGCCCAAAATTTCTGCTGGGGAAACCTTTTTCTGAAAAAACCCGGGGAAAAAGACAGCTAAAAAGCCTAACAGGGAAAACTGAAGGTTTTCCCTTTAAATACTTTTGGCAAAAAATTTAATGTTGAATTGGGGAATTTTTTAAAGGGGCAGACGTACGCTCACCAGGTTTTTAAAATTAATCAGTACACCCAACAAAAAAAAAAGGAGTATTTAAAAAGCCCCAGTAAAAGTTGCCACAATCCTTTCGGGGAAAAAAAAGGGGAAAAGACGTCTTTGCAAATTTTCCACGTAAAAATCAAATTTAAATTTTTTTTTTTGTAAAAAATTAATACTGGGATAGTAATTGAACAATTGTTTTCTTTGGTTTCCTTTATACCCTAAAAAAAAATTTTAAATTTCTTTTTCCCTGCAATTAATATTTCTAGAAAAAGATAACAGGCTGTAAAAATAAACAGAAGGGTTGGCGGGGGGGCTAAAAACCGGGGTCCGAAAATTGACAGGTTTCCCCCGTTTTAACCCCCGAGCTTCGGACTCAGTTTAAAATTTTCCCGATTTTTTTTGTAAATGTTGAACCATTTAATTTTAGGCCCCACGTTCTTCAAAATATAAAAATATAAAAAAATTTATATATTTTAAATTTTATAAAAATTTTTAATTTATAAAAATATATATAAAAAAATTCTATATATATTAAAAAAACTTTTAATAATTTTATCTATATAAATAATCTAAAAATATTTTAAAAAAATATATAATATAAAAAAATAATAAATATATATATAAAATTAAATATAAAAATATATATAATATAAAATATATAATTTTATTAATAAACTGAATACTTTTGACAGAAAATAAAAACATAAACTTTGGGGTGCAAATATCAAAGATTAGGGGTCCCCTTTCCTTCCCCGAACCCAGACGCGAGCCAAGTATTTGCAGCAAGCATTACCCCCTAGAGGGCCCCCTTTTGAGGCGCTGGGTCCCGGGGGGTTGTTGAGGGACCCTTTGGAACCCATTTTTTTAAGAAAAGGGAAGGCATTTTTCCCCATAAACCCCCCGGTCTCGGAACCCACTGGGACAAAATTGATATTGTTGGCTTATGTCCCTGAAACCTTGCTGATCTTGTACTCCTCCCTGTGATCACACTCCCTCCCGTCCCCCCCCACACCGTGATCCCAAGGAAAGGGGTTTTACCAGTTAGACACAAAACAGTTTAAAAGTCCCCATGCTTTAAAACCTTGCCATTCTTCCAAGGATAGATGGGGATCCCATCAGGGCAGTTTGCGGGTTGTAGGTATTTTTGTCTGCTAGGAAAAAGGGGGTCCGGCTGTGCATCCAGCGTACAATGGCTCTTTTTTTATTTCGTTTTAAAATCATTTTTTTCATGCAATTTCCAGTCCTTTGGGTTTTTTTGGGAGTTAAACCATGCGACCATATTGGAGGCTTCGCATCGCCCCAAATACACATATATTTCCCTTTTTAGTTTGGGGAGCAAGGGCAGGGGCCCTGCAATTTCTAGGGTCCCTTAAAGGGGCGAAGCCTTTTTCCCAAATTTCCGAAATAAGGGAAATTTTTGGAGGAAGTCCCCTTTAAGTGATTGTGCACTCACAGCTTGGGGACGGGGGAGTCTCCCTGTCAAGCACCTTTCAGCGATGGGGACCATCCCCAAATTTACTGTTTTTTAGGCCAATGTGCAAAAAGGTTTTGGGGCTGGAGCAGCAAGAGTCCCCATTCAATAAGGGGCTGGCGTAGCTAGGGGCTTTTATTCCCTCCTGGTCACTAGTTGGGTTTGTAGGAAAATTTTTTTTATTATTAAATCAAATTTGGGGGCTTGGAAGAGGAAAAGGAAAACTGGTAAAAGCAATCTGGGAGGATTTTTCCCTACTTCCCCAGCCCCCCAAACCTGGCTGGAAATGTTGGGGTTGGGAACCACTGTCCCCCCCTTCCAGGGGAAAAATTCAATACACTCTCTAGCTGGGCCCTTTAAAGGGGAGAGAGACAAAATTCTTTGAGTTTTCCCCGAAATGCCCAAGGCTGGGACAATTTTCAGGAAGTAGGTTTAATTTTGGGGCTGACAGGCACCTTGGGGAATATAATAAATAAAATAATATATTAAATATAATTTTATATTTTAAAAAATATTTAAAAATATATAAAAAATATATAAAAAAAAAATTATTAAAATAAAATAAATAAATAAAATATTAATAAATACCAAAAAGAAAAACGTAAACAGGGGAAATTTTAAATATGCAAAACAACCCCCGTCTGAAAGAAAAGAGAAATTCCAAGCGCCCTTTCCCTGACTACTTTACATTAAAAAAAGGGAAATATGAAAGTAAAGCATCCCAAGGGAAGCTAATTTAAAAGGGGGCCCCGGTCGGCCCCCCAAAACAATCCCACAAGGTTTAAAAAAAAACCGACGCCGGCGACCCAAAATTTTTAAAATTTCCTGTTTACCTGGGAATTTTGGGGGGGGCAAAAGCCCCCCTCGGCCCGGCTTTGACCAGGCCCCTGGGGGATCAGGCCTGAACAACCAGGCTGGTTTTTCCTTTCTTTTCTGCACCAAAAACCCAAAGTACGAAACCCAGCCCGGATGAAAACAGGAACTGCCTTTAAAGGTTTCTTTTTCCAGTGCCAGCTTAAGACGCCAGGGCCTTTGTAACCCCCCCCCTTTTGTGTGCTGGGTGGCAGTTGAACAGGGCTCGGTTTCCCCACACTTATTGTATTGGCCTCTTAAACTGGGTAGTGGGAAACCCCCGGGTTTTCATTTGGGGGGATGGTTTCCTCTCTTTCCAAGTTTTTTTGCTTTTGTATTGTAATTTTTTCGTGTGCAAGTTCGGTAAAAAACCCTCTAGGATTTTTTCCCGGTGTAAAAATAATTGGGGATCTCTCCCTCCGCGTTTCCCCGGGAAATTTCAGGGTTTTGAAACCCCCAACCTCCCAGTAAAATTTAGGTTTTTTAAACCCGGGTTTTTCCGGGCCCTTTTAAAGTTCTCGAAAATTTTCTAGGTCGGGAATTTTACCGCCTTGAAAAGGGGCTGTTAGAAAATGTCAGCAATAATTTCCCCCTAATAAACAAGTGACCTGAAAGTGTCATCATGGGCTTGGCCCCCCCTATTTTGAAGGTTTTTCATTATCCATTTCCTTGGGGTTTTATTTTTCTAGCAGAAAGCGATTGATACAAAGTTAAAAGGGCTTGAAAAGGGGAATCCCCCCGACATAATCACGTCCCAAAGGGCTTTGACGTTGGTGTTTCGCTCTAAAATTTTTTGGCCCAAAATTTTTTTGGGGGTGAGTTTGCCAAGGACCTTTCCAAATTGGCTCGGGGCCCCGCGTCACGTGTTTAAAACCCTTGGGGGAACTGATATGAGGTGCCGACCAACCCCTTAAAAAGCCTTTCCTTTTTATGCTTTACTTTCATAGTTCCTTTATAATGGAATTTTCACGAAAGCGCTTTGGGAAAAATTTTTCTATTCTTTCAGAGTGTTTTTTGCATAAATAAAATTATATATAATATATATATATATATATAAATATATATATATATATATATAAATATATTTTTATATATAAAAATATATATATTATATATATATATAATATTATATAAAAATATATATATATAAAAATTTTAAAAAATATAATATATAAAATATAAAACATGTCGTTCCGAATTGGGAGAACTTGCGATCTTGGGTTAAATAGCAACTCCATCTTGCCATTTTAACACAATTTAAAAAAATTTGGGGAAAAGCAATAATTTCGCCAAAAACATTCTGAAACCCCCCAAAAAAAAATATTTCCTTTTTTTTGTTTAATTTTTTAAATTATTTTTAAACGTATCAAAGCTATTTTTTTGGGTTAAGGGGTAAAATAAATTACGCTTGTTATAATAAAAGGGTTTGGGGAAGTTTTTCTAAGGGTTTTTTTTGGTGGGGCAAAATTTAAATTTTTTTAAAATTAAAATTAATGGGGAAAAAAATATAAAAATTTTAAAATTAAAAAGAGAAAAATTTTTGAAAGGAACCCTTTAAATTTTTAAAAGAGTTTTTTGCAAAATTGACGAGTTTAACATATTTCGGCACGAAAATATATAAAATATAAAATATATATAAAATATAAAAATATATATAAAATATATATAATTATAAAATATAAAAAAAATAATATTTTATATAAATATATATATAATATATAAATATATATATTATATATATTATGTATATATATATACATTTTAAATAAAAATTTTATATATATATATATAAAATTTTATAATATATATATATATATATATATATATATAAAATAAAAAAATATATATATAAATATTTAAATATAATATTATATATATAATGTATATTTTTAAATATACATGATATATTTTAAATAAATAAAATAATATATATATTTATATAAATATATTAAAATTTATAATATATATATATAAAATATATATATATTTTTATAATATATTTCTTGTTCTCCTGAAAAGGCGTAATTGCAAAAGTCCCGTCAGCAAATAAAATTTTTTTTTAAAAATTAAAAAATTTCCCCGTGGCGGGCTTCACAAACACAATGCTCCAAAATTCCAAAAAGATACCCCATTTTACGTTTTAATTGCTAAGTTTTTTAAAACATAAAGTTTTAAAATTTCAAAACCCAAAATAATGGGTGGGATGGCATGGTGGGGTATCCCACGAAGATAAAGTTTTTCATTCGCAGGGCAGGGCAAATTTTTGACAACGTTTGTTTTGGGCCCGGGAAACTCTACACAGGGGGAAAAAGTCGTCCCCCAAAAGGGGTTGTTTAAATTTTCCCCTTGGTTTTTTTAAAATTGGGGTTTTTAACTGTGTCCCTGAAAACTCACTTGAATTAAGAAAATTGTGACAAAACCCCCCAATTTTGGGGTTGGGAAAAATTGGGTGAAACATTTGGGGGAAAACCCTTGGGGGGAAACATTGGGTGGGAAAAATTGGGGGGAAAAAATTTTTGGGGAAAACTTTTGGGGGAAACATTGGGTGAAACATTGGGTGAAACTTAAAAAGCAGTCGTTTTTGTTTCTGCGAAAATATGGGGCACTTGTTGCCCTTTTTTAGCAACCCGTAACGTGTAATTTAAAAATCTACTATAATCATGTTAATGATACCCATGTTAATAATTTTAAAATTAAAAAAAATTTTCAAATGTTACTAACATTGGGGTAAAAATAAACATTTATTTATATTAAACACACGTTTTAAAGTTTTTCATGTTTATGGGGATTAAAAAACGACAAGTGTTGAACGTTTGTCTTGTTTAAGAATTGTAATTCATTTGGGGTTTAGATCAAACACCCCAGGTACTTTATTAGGCCTCATCAATCAGGAAATTAATTACTGAAACATTATTATTAAAAATTTCCTATTTTTCCCGGCCCCGGGCCTTTTTCCCAAATGGTGGCCCCGGGCCTTTGCTCCCCTTTTGGGTTTTCTGAGACCTAATTTTCCCCTGGGAGGGGGCACAAAATACCTTCCCCATCTTTGGGGGCCAACTGTCCCCAAAGGGCCCAGCCACAAGCTAGGCCCCCTCTGGGTCTGTCCATCCCCCCCCCAAAAGGGGCAAAAAGGAAAGACAGTCCTTATGACTAAAAGCTCGGGCTCAGGCAAACCCAAACCCCACCCTAGAAGGGGTTTTGCAGGTTTGTCGAAGTATTTTACGAGTCATTTCCGGGGGAATGGTGGAGATATTAAAATTTTGGTCCTTCCCGAATTTTTATAGTCAAAATTTCAAATATCAAAATTATTTTCTTTATATTTGAACGATTAAAAAAAACTTTTTTTAAAAAAATGTATTAAAAAACCGGAAGATGGTAGGGGGAATGTAATTTTTTTTTTTTTTAATGAAAGTCAGTAATTTTTTTACGGAAAAGGGCCGCGGAAAGGGTTCCCTTCAAGTGGCCAAAGGGTCCTTTCCCCCGTCACGAAAAACTATTTTTTTTCTCGTAAAGGAAGCAAATTCCAAATACCACAGAATCTAGAAACATGACGAAAGTCTCGCCCTTGCGGACTAAATTTTCCCCTAGGAATAATACACAAATAACCTGCACATTGGAAAAATAAAACTTTATGGGCGACGTTTTTGATCACTTCGACCCCTAAAAAGTCCCCAAAACACACGCCAGGTAAGGGAGTTTAGTCACAGTAAATTTTGCCTTTGTGATTAAAATAAAATAAAAAATAATAATTTAAAAAAATAATAAAAAAAAAAATAATAAAAAATAATAATAATAATAATAATAATAATATTAAATAATTTAAAAAAAATTAAAAAGTTAAAAATTAAAAAGTATAATAAATTTTAACAGCCCAATAATATTAAACAATAAAAATAATAAAAAAACACTAAAAAAATTATAATCAAGGGAAAAATTGGGAAAATCGTCAATAAAAAAGTTTAAGAAAGATTAAAAATTGTCGCCTCACATTCATAAAAAACAAAAAAAGCCAAGGACCGGAAAATCGAATTTAAAATTTTTTCCGAAGAAAAAAAAACAGTACGGGGGGTGTGGGGGGTTTAAGGGGGAAAATCCAATTAAAGGGCACCCTACTATCCACTCTTATTTTTCAACCTTGGAAAATCCAAGTGAAAGTTTACGTACAATCCCTCTTTTTTTACAACCTGTGGTAATATCCAAGGAAAGGTCCCCTCTACCCATCCCCCCTCTTAAATTTAAAAAAACCTGTTTTGGGAAAAAACCAATTTTAAGGGCACTCTACTATCCACTCTTATTTTACAACCGTGGTTAAAAATCCAAGGAAGGCACCTCTACTATCCACTCCATTTTACAACCTGTTGGGGAATATCCAAGTGAAAAGGTTTACCTCAACTTCCCCCTCTCATTTTACAACCTGGGGAAAATCCAAGGAAAAAATCACTCTACAAACCACTCTCATTTTCAAACCCTTTTTTAAAATCCCCGGGGAAGGGGGACCTTTCTATCCACTCTCATTTTTAAAACCGTGGTAAAATCCAATTTAAGGACTCCCCACAAACCACCTCAAATTTTTTTTACGTGGTAAAATCCAAAATGAAGGCACTTCCCACCCAAACCACTCTCATTTTTTCAACCTTTTTAATATCCAATTTAAGGTCACTCCCCCCCCATAATCCACTCCATTTTACAACCGTGGTAATTCCAATTTAAGGGTCACACAATCCATTTTTTATTTTTTCAAACCCTTTTGGGAATACCAAGTTAAGGGTTTCCCCGTCTACAATCCACTCTTTAATTTTTCACCTGTGGTAAAATCCAAGGAAGGTTTACTCTACATCCACTCTCATTTTACAACCTGTGGTAATAACCCCAAATGAAGGTCACTTTTACTATCCACCCTCATTTTTCAACCTTGGGGAATACCAAGTGAAGGTCACTCTACAATCCCCCCCCATTTTTCAACCTTTGGTAAATATCCAATTAAAAAGGGCCCTCTAACTATCCCCCTCTCATTTTAAAAACCTGTGGTAATATCCAAGTTTAAGGGGGGCACCAAAAAATCCAAATCTCATTTTAAAAACCTGTGGAAAAATCCAAGTGAAAAGGGCACTCTACAAACCCCCTCTTTATTTTACAACCTGTGGTAATATCCAAGTGAAGGGCACTCTTTTCAATCCACTCTCTTTTAAAAACCTGTGGGAAAATCCAAGTGAAGGTCACCTACAATCCACTCTCAATTTTTTCAACCTGTGGTAAAATCCAAGTTAAAGGTATTCTAAATCCAAATTTCATTTTTCAAAACCCCGTTATTTCCGACGCATCAAAACTGCTCCCATTTTCTTGAAAAGATCTCTTTAAATTTTTTGGTAGATTTTTGTTTTAGGGTTAAAAAAGAAAGGGAAAGTTTTAAAACATTAACACGAACCCTCAAAAACAATTTTATTATAATGAAAAAGGGGGACAGAAACACAATTTTATAAAACTGAAATTTTTTTTCGTAATCCTTTTCAAAACAGTACAGGAGAGTGAATGTCTGGTGTTTTTTGGGGGGGAAAAACTATGAGTCATAAGTTAAAATTTAAAGAGGAGGGGGCCAAAAAACTACTAACAAAGGTAGAGTGGCTGGATTCCAGGGGGGGGAAAAAAAAACTCAGGCCTATTTTCCCATACTTGACAGGGCTTTCCCCAGAACCAACTTTTATTTAAACCCCCAAATTTGTCCCAACTTGTTTTTTTTTCAACCCAAAAAAAGGGAAAAAATGAACGTGTAGCCCATCCTAGGCATATCCAAATTTAGATCCACGCCGCCTAGCGTGGGGGGAACAAACTGGTTGGAAAAACCTTTTTTCATGATTACAAAATGTAAAAAGGAGCTAGTAGACCCCCGGGGTGTAACCCGGTCGTTTAAAAAAAATTAAAAGGGGGGCTGGGATTAAATTTTTTCCCCGGGGGAATAACTGGGAGGGAGCATATTTTGCATTTAGCAAAACCAAAATTGAACCCTTTTGGAACCTCAACTAAATAATAAATTTGGGCCCAAATAAAGTACAAAAACGTCATAGGTAAGAATAAGCACAAAACCCTTATGGAAGGCACATCTTTATTTTTGTGTTTAGGGAACTGGCCCCCAGGGCCTTAATTTCGGGACACAATTAAAAGTGGGAAAGTTAAATCAATAAAAGTCACATTGTTGCAAACGTGTCCAAATTTTCTTTTAAAATTTTTTCGGTAAATTTTACCATTATTACCACACCTGAACCAAACAAACTCAAATAACTTTGGGAAAAAATTTTAAAGATTTGTAAAACGAGACTAATCTCGGAGCTGAAAAATGAAACAATGAGTAAAGACTCGAGGAGCTGAAACTTCCCGGGGTGTTTAATGACAGAAGAAACCCTGGGGGACATTTTTTAAAACATACAAAAAACGAAAGGGATAAAACGGGTGGGCAGGGACATTTTATTCGAGAGGCGGGGAAAAAGGTACAAGAAAAGGGGTTTTTTATAAAAATCCCGAAGTCACATGGATGCAAAAAAATTTTTTTTTCCGGTACAGACTTGTCGAAAGTAGGACTAAAAAATTTTTTTGAAAAGAATCGTATTCAGCTTGAAAAAAATAGGACGGAAAAGGGGGTCCGAAGCCAGGGAGGGGAACCCATTTTGCGACTAGTTTTTTTAGATACAAACCTTGAACTGAAACTCAAAAACCCTCCAACCCATTTGTAAAAAACAAATTTTGGCCCAAATAAACCCCACACACCAAAAAACCCCTTTTTACGCGATAAATACCTGTGGAAAACTCAGCGAAAGGAAACGGCAGGGTTTTGGGGCCCCCCAAGGTCTGGTCCAGCCAGAAATTTTGGTTTTAAAGGGGAAAAATACAGAGGAAACCCAAAGAAGGGAAATAACCCGCAGAAAATTTTAAAAGTCCCAGCAAAGTACAGGAAGAGACACCACTTTAAAGGAAGATAAAAAAGGAGCAATCTAACAAAAATTTTTGTAACCTTTAGAAATAAACACCTTCGATTTTATATGACCAAAAACTAAAGTGGTACATTACAAGAGGATGTAAGGGACGACCATTGCGACCCTCCCCAGGAAACAAAAAAACAAAATTTAAATGGGGGCAGGAGAAAGGGTTTAGGGGAATTAAAAGTTCCGGGGGAATAAAGGGAGAGACCAGTATCCAAATTTTGGGGGAGATAAAAAAACAGAGACAATTTCCATTAGGGGGAAAAGGGTTGCTGGGGTGTGAGGTCACAGCAACCCCCCCTCCAGTTTTTAGGGCAAAGCATAAAAATTAGCGAAATTTCTAAGAAAATTTTTTAAACAATTAGGGAAATGGGGGACCCCCGAAAACCCGGCAATCTAGCCCTTAAACAGCGGGCCATTGGTCAGAGCAAATGGCGCGTTAGACTAAGGAAATTTACTTTAAAATAACTTTCAGTCCCTTTCCCCTTAAAAAACTAAACTGGTTTCCATATTTTCGAGCAAAACGTTGCATCAAAAGAAAGTTTTTTTGGGGGATTATAACACATTACAACAATTGATAACCCCCCCGGTTTTAAACGTTTCCCCCCACAAAAGTAGGTTTCTTCAGTCAAATAAAAGGGAGGGGTTTTGGGTATTTAATACCATTTTCCCCACGAAACCTGACCTATTAAAGGGCCTTCAAAATTTTTTTTATTAATATTTATTATTATTATTAAAAATTTATTAAAAAATTTTTATTATTTTATTATTAATAAAAAGGGAAAGGGTTTTTTAAAACCCGGGGGGGGAAAAAAATTTTTGGGGGAAGCTAAACTTCTTTTTAAAATCTAGTATCGGGCCCCTTTCTCAGACAGGATTTGGGGTTTTCACAATGAAAACCCAAAGGGAAAAAGTAAATAATTAAAACCCCCACGACTCTGTGGTTTTTGTGAGTCACTTATCAGTCTGGGACCGATCCAAAAAATTTTTTCCCTGAATGGGGCCTCCCAAAAACCCCTAAATGAATTTCCAATTTTCCCACATTACCCTAACTCCGAAAAGACTTTTAAAAAACCCTTGACAACATGCCCCTCACTCAGCCCCGGGCCCAGACTCCCATGCTAAGACCTTGCCATTCTTCCAAGGATAGATGGTGATCCCATCAGGGCAGTTTGCTGGGTTGTAGGTATTTTTGTCTGCTAGTGATCGGGGCTCTCGGCTGTGCATCCAGCTGTAGCAATGGTTCTCTTTATGATGTCGTTAACTTCATTGTTTCTTGCATGCCAGTCCTTGGTTTTGGAGCAGTTAAGACCATGCAGACCATATTGGTAGGCTTGCGCATCGCCGCAAATACACATATATTCCGTGTGAGTTGGGGCAGCAATGTGCAGAGCCACTGCAATACTGAGGGTCTTAGGGTCGAAGCTTGTTCCCATTGCCGAAATAAGAACTGTTTGGAGGAAGTCCCTGAAGTGATGTGCACTCACAGCTTGGAGACGGGCAGTCTCCCTGTCAAGCACCTTTTCAGCGATGGGACCATCCCAACTTGACTGTTTGTAGGCCAATGTGCAATAGGTTTTGGTGCTGGAGCAGCAAGAGTCTCCCATTCAATGATGGCGCTGGCGTAGCTAGGGTCTTGTATTCCTCCTGAGTCACTGAGGTTGTTAGGTAGAATTTGTTTTATTAACTCATTTGATGCTATGGAAGAGGATAGGAAAGCTGGTAGAGCAATCTGGGAGGATTTGCGTACTCCCAGCCCCCCAAGCCTGGCTGGAAGTGTGGCTTGCAACCACTGTCCATCTTCCAGGGAAAGATTCAATACACTCTCTAGCATGGTCTTAAGGAGAGAGAGACATATTCTTTGAGTTTCAGACTGCCGAAGGCTGGGGAGCATCTCAGGAAGTAGGTAAGTTTTGGGACTGACAGGCACCTGGTGAATATATATATATATATATATATATATATATATATATATATATATATATATAATATAATATATATATATATATATAAATTATATATATAAATAATATATATAATATAATATATATATAACGCAATAAGTCACAGTAAACAGGTGATTTCAGAATATGCAAAACAACCACTCTGAAAGAATAGAGAAATTCCAAGC
>NC_069468.1:15129004-15166504 GCF_026875155.1 Cherax quadricarinatus
AGGTCACTCTACTATCCACTCTCATTTTACAACCTGTGGTAATATCCAAGTGAAGGTCACTCTACAATCCACTCTCATTTTACAACCTGTGGTAATATCCAAGTGAAGGTCACTCTACAATCCACTCTCATTTTACAACCTGTGGTAATATCCAAGTGAAGGTCATTCTACAATCCACTTTCATTTTACAACCTTCGTTATTCTGACGCATCACACTGCGTCGATTTCTTGAACGATCTCTTTAATTTTAGGTAGATTTTTGTTTTAGTTAATTAGTAGGTAAAGTGAAACATTACACGCACACACAAACACATTATATATATAATGTACATGGAGACAGAAACACATTTCGGAGACTGATTTCTATCTGTAATCTCTTTTCATCAGTACAGGAGAGTGAATGTCTGGTGTTATGGGGGAAATCTATGAGTCATATGTATATTGAAAGAGGAGGAGCCATTAAACTACTAACAATGTGTAGAGTGGCTGGATGCCAGGTAGAGAAAGAACTCGAGGCCTGATGGCCCATACTTGACAGGTCTTTCTCAGATCCAACTTTTATAACCCACATATTTGTCTAACTTGTTTTTACAACTATCCAAGGAATTAAATGAAGCGTGATAGCCCATCCTAGGCATATCCAGTTCAGATCCACGCCTGCCTAGCGTGGGACAACAAACGTGGTGGAGAACTCTTCTTCAGGATGTACAAAATGTAAATAGGAGCTAGTAGACCCCGTGTGTGTAAGCAGGTCGTTAAAATATTAAGGCTGGTGCTGGGATGTATTTCTTCCCAGGCGAATAACTGCAGCAGCATATCTGCATTTAGCAAAACCAATATTGACCTTTAGGAACCTCAACTAAGAATAATATGTGGCACTAAATACAATACATACGTCATAGGTATGAAGTATGCAGCACCAGTATGGAAGGCACATCTGATCAAGTGTTTTAGGTAACTGGACTCAGATGCAACTAATGCGACACATTATTGTGGCAAAGTTAACTCAATAAAATGCCACATTAGTTGCATCTGTGTCCACTTACGTAACATTTTGTCGGTAATTCTACCATTATTACCACACCTGATCAAGCATCTCAATAACTGGAAGAAGTGTAAAGATTTGTAGCGAGACTAATCTCGGAGCTGAGAATGAGCAATGAGTAAAGACTCGAGGAGCTGAACTCGGTGATGTTTAATGACAGAAGAACCATGGGGGACATTTTAAAGACATACAAAATACTGAAAGGTATAGAACGGGTGGACAGGGACAGGCTATTCGAGAGGCGGGAAATAGGTACAAGAAGGTATTATAAACTCCCGAGAGTCACATGGATGCTAAGAATTTTTTTTCCGGCTACAGACTTGTCAGAAAGTAGTGATCTAGACAGAGAAGTTGTTGAGAAAGAATCGATATTCAGCTTGAAGAATAGGTACGACAGGGCTCACGAAGCCAGGACAGAGTGAACCTATTAGCGACTAGTTGTAGATACAGAACCTTGAACTGAAACTCAAACCCTCCAACCACAGTTAGTAGAGAACAAATTGGCTAAGTAAACACACACACACACACCCCTTTTGACGCGATAAATACCTGTGGATAACTCAGCGAAAGGAATCGTGCAGGTTCGGCCCGGCAAGGTCTGTGTCCAGCTAGATTGTTGGTTAAAGAGAAATATACAGAGGAAACGAAAGAGAAGTAACAGCAGAATTAGAGAGTCGAGCAAAGTACGAGGAAGAGACACCACTGTGAAAGGAAGATAAATAGCGAGCAATCTACAAAAATTTAGTAGACCTTCAGAAATAAACACGTTCGATTTGATATGACCAATAACTAAAGTGGTACATTACAAGAGGATGTAAGGGACGACCATTGCGACCCTCCACAGGAAACAGAAAACACTGAAATGGAGGCAGAGAAAGGGTTTAGCAATTAACAGTTCCGGGGGAATGATGGAGAGACGCAGTATCCACTTTGGGGAGAGTAAAAGCAGAGACAATACCATGAGGTGAGAAAGGCTTGCTGGGGTGTGAGGTCACAGCAACAACATCCAGTTTGAGACAAAGCATAAAAATTAGCGAGAATTCTAATGAAAAGTCTGTAAACAATTAGGGAAATGGGCGGGACTCGAACTCATGGCAATCTAGCCCTGAAACTAGCAGGACCAGTGGTCAGAGCACTGGCGCGTTAGTACTAAGACTGACTTAACATAACTTTCAGTCCTTCCCGTTAATTCTAAGACTGGTTTGCCATATGTTTCGAGCAAAACGTTGTCATCATGAAAGTTTGAGGAGGATTAAACACATGTACAACAGTTGAGTATCCTTCCTGTTGAAACGTTTCACCCACACAGTAGGTTTTTCAGTCAAATACAGAGGCAGCAGGTGTGGTATTTAATACCATTTTCAACACGAAACCTTGAGCCTATTATGGGCCTTCAAATTATTTTATATTATTATTATTATTATATTATTATTATTATTATTATTATTATTATTATTATTATTATTAATAAAATTATATATTATTATTAAACTAATTCTTTTACATTAGTATGCTTACTCAGAATTATTAAAAGATAAAAAGAAAGGAATTAAACCTGGGGGAGTATTTTTATTGAGGTCACGACCATATGCACATTAGAATGACTAATTCCAAATTTACGCCTCACATAGCTCTTACAGTCGATACATGAAAATAGGCATGGACAGTAGACATGAAAACCCGGTCAATCAGTCAATCCTTTTCATTAAATTTGAGGTTTCGTCCCTGCCTGAGAAGTTCAGTTCCATAGTCAGGGTATATTATTATTGAGGAAGCTAAACTTCTTTTAACATCTAGTATCGGGCCCTTACTCAGACAGGATGGGACTTACACAGATGACAACAAGGAAATGAGTGAAATAGTGAAACCCCTACGACTCTGTGTTTAGTGAGTCACTTATCAGTCTGAGGATCGACGATCCAAATGATTTTTTCATGAATGAGCCTCAAAACTCCATAAATGTATGCCAGATTTCCGACATTACCCTAACTCCGATAGACTTCGAAAAAGCCATTGACAACATGCCCATGCACTCAGCCCCGGGCCCAGACTCGTGGAATTCTGTATTCATTAATAACTGCAAGAAACCCCTTTCACGTGCCCTAAGTACACTATGGAGGAGGAGCTTGGACATGGGTGAAATTCCACAGTCACTTAAAACAACGGATATAGCCCCACTCCATAAAGGTGGCAGCAAAGCATTAGCTAAGAACTATAGACCAATAGCTCTGACGTTCCACATCATAAAAATCTTTGAAAGAGTGCTAAGAAGCAGGATTGCAAATCACCTGGATTCCCAAAATCTGCACAATCCAGGGCAACATGGGTTCAGGGCAGGTCGCTCCTGCCTCTCACAACTACTGGACCCCTATGATATGGCCTTGGATGCACTGGAAGAAAATCATAATGCAGATGTAATATACACAGACTTTGCAAAAGCGTTTGACAAATGCGATCATGGCCTAATAGCGCACAAAATACGTGCTAAAGGAATAACTGGGAAAGTGGGAAGATGGATCTTCAACTTCTTAACAAATCGAACACAAAGAGTAGTGGTCAACAGAGTTAAATCGGAAGCTGCCATAGTGAAGAGCTCTGTTCCACAAGGCACAGTACTCGCCCCCATCTTATTCCTCATCCTCATATCAGACATAGACAGAGATATACACCACAGCACCGTATCATCCTTTGCGGATGATACTAGGATCTGCATGAGGTTGTCATCTGCTGAGGACGCGGTTAACCTCCAAGAAGATATAAACAAATTTTTCCAGTGGGCAACGGAAAACAATATGATGTTCAATGAGGACAAATTCAACTACTCCGTTATGGAAAACTGGAGGAGATAATAACTAGAACAGAGTATACTACAAACTCTGGCCATACAATAGAGCGGAAAAATAATGTAAAGAACCTGGGAGTAGTAATGTCTGAGGATCTCACTTTCAAGGATCACAACAGTGCCACGATCACAAGTGCAAAGAAAATGATAGGATGGATAATGAGAGCGTTCAAAACGAGAGATGCCATGCCAATGATGATCCTTTTCAAATCACTTGTCTCTCTAGGCTGGAATACATTAACATCTCCATTCAAAGCGGGTGAAATTGCAGATCTAGAGAGTGTACAGAGATCTTTTACTGCACGTATAAGTTCTGTCAAGCACCTTAACTACTGGGAACGCTTGGAAGCACTTGACTTGTACTCGTTGGAACTCAGGAGGGAGAGATGTATCATAATCTACATTTGGAAAATCCTGGAAGGAATGGTCCCGAATCTGCACACAGAAATCACTCCCTACGAAAGTAAAAGACTGGGCAGGCAATGCAAAATACCCCCAATTAAAAGTAGGGGCGCCACTGGTACACTAAGAGAAAACGCCATAAGTGTCCGGGGCCCAAGACTGTTCAACAACCTCCCATCAAGCGTTAGGGGAATTACCAATAAACCCCTGGCTGCCTTCAAGAGAGAGCTGGACAGATACCTAAAGTCAGTGCCGGATCAGCCGGGCTGTGGCTCGTACGTTGGACTGCGTGCGGCCAGCAGTAACAGCCTGGTTGATCAGGCCCTGATCCACCGGGAGGCCTGGTCATGGACCAGGTCGCGGGGGCGTTGATCCCCGGAATAACCTCCAGGTAACCAGGTAAGCCTTGCAATTGGTTACTAAGGATCGAGTCTTAACCACTTGTTTATCCCTTATATAATTTACATAGCCCCCCAAAAATGAAACGAATATGGCGTTTTTCGATAAAGATACGGATAACGCAAAGTCGGAAAGCCCATCTCGTTCTTGAATCCCAGAACACAGGAAAGCCTCGGAGCCGTGGAGGGATGAGCCAGGTATTGACGCCTGGATGTGTTGACCGGCTGTCACCATCTCCCTCTCGCTTCCACCAACCCTCAACAGTACAGGGTAGGGTATAAAAACACCGTCCTTTTGAAACAATGGATATGTATTCCCGGTTTCATCCTACCGTACTACTACTACTACTACTACTACTACTACTACTACTACTACTACTACTACTACTACTACTACTACTACTACTACTACTTACTACTACTGCTACTACCACTACTACTACTACTACTACTACTACTACTACTACTACTACCACTACTACCACTACTACTACTACTACTACTACTACAACAACAACAACTACTACTACTAACTACTACTACTACTACTACTACAACACTACAACTATACACTACTACTACTACTACTACACTACTACTACTACTAACTACTAACTACTACACACTACTACTACTACTACTACTACTACTACTACTACTACTACCACTACAACAACAACAACTACTACTACTACTACTACTACTACACAACTACTACTACTACTACTACTGCAACTACTACTACTACTTCTGCTACTACTACTACTACTACTACAACAACTACTACTACTACTACTACTACTGCTACTACTACTACTACTACCACTACCACTATTGCTAAAGGGAGATGGATAAGAAGGCATACACTGAGGAGACCTTGTTTTTTGACGTTTCGGTCCCGGGAAATTCATCATGTCGGGTACTAAAAAAAACATACCACGGATGGGGATAGAACCCGCGATCAGAGAGTCTCAGAACTCCAGACCGTCGCGTTAGCCACTGGACCAGCTAGCCACAATAAGATTCATCCAACTAGGTGTATTTCTACACCATAGAAAGGTTAGCATAGGCACCACTGTGGCCACAAATGCAAGTTTTTACAGACGAATCTCCAGCTAGCGTGGCCGTGACGAACTCTAGCTCAAGTCTTGAGCTGCTACTATACTGTAGTAGTTCGTCCGGGATTCGAACCCAGGACCCCAGTGGTGAGAGTCATGCCTCTCACCACTGGGCTACCCCGATGAGTGTAAGAATTATTATTTGCGACCACTGTCAGCCTCAGAATTATCTCTGAGTTACCAGACCTTGCCACGTGGAGACCAGTGGTTCGTCTTTAAGGTCCAAAGGGATTGTTGGTGTTGATGTTACAACCTGACCAGTACAACTCTAATTATTATTTGCGACCACTGTCAGCCTCAGAGTTATCTCTGAGTTACCAGACATTGCCACGTGATAACTCTGAGGCTCAAGTCTTGAGTTGCTACTATACTGCTACTGCTACTACTGTACTACTACTGCTACTACTCCTACTACGAAAGTAGCTGACAATATCGTTACTGAATATAATTGTTTAAAAAGACAGTTTAGCTAAAGCTAGGACAAAAGAATTAAACACATGTGCAGTATCTATGTATCTTTATTATAGACGTTTCGCCAACCAGTGGCTTTATCAGTACAAATTCAATGACATAACTGAAAGACAGATCTATATACAAATGATGAGGTAATCGATCCCCCAGTCTTGGAATTGGTGAAGAGCACCGTAGTCGTGAAGACTACTATTTCTAAGAGCATTGTAGTCGTAAAGATTACAGTACTCTTACCCAACTTTAGGCTAAGGGACTGATTGTCTCATCTTTTGAATACAGTTCTACTCTCTTCCAATTATGTACTTGTATATGTATTGATAAAGTTACTGGATTGTGAAACGTCTACAATAAAGATTCCCAGATTTTGCACATGTTTCTGATTCATCTTGTTGGTATTGTAAACCATGCATTTTCACTAGGACATATGTCCTAGTGTTTACTCACGTTTCATTTTAAACCAATTTGTCAGCATCAGTTACCAAGGTTATACCATTATAATTTGTAAAGTGCCTCCTTATGTATAAGTTCTGATCTGTATTTCGTTATATTTCAGGTATGTGTTACGTAGAGTGAAGTCTGGGTTCAGTAACATGTAGTCTCACATTAGGTAAGTAGACTTTACAATGCTTCTTTTTTTGCAAAATTTGCATAGAAGTTATCCGGATTGATCTAACTCGCAATTTATTTAAAGTTTGCAACTAAAATAAATCATATGCGTTTCTAAACTCAGCTATATTTTAAAAGACTTTAATCTCAGTGTCCAGTACTGATTTAAACATTGTATATATACACCGAGAGAGAGTTATGTCTTTATGTATATACTACTCTGAAAATCTTAAAATAGTTTCGTATTACCTTAATAAGGATGCCTTGATACTGGCGAAGCAGAGTTGAGCATAAAAATATTACAACAGAAGAACATTTCCTATTTCTGTAAAGCTGCCGTAAGTGCTAGCTTCACTAACTCTACTTGGCTGAGTGTTCCACTTATCCATTCTTCCCTCATTCAATGGGCTTCAAGAAGGTACAGATTCAGGGATCTCAGTCTATCTTCATAGGAAAGATATATAGAGGATTAACTTCGTCATCTTGGTATATTCTCCATTGCATTTATATCCGCTCTGTAGTACGGAGACCAGAATTGCAGTGCATGACCAGAATGAGGACTTACGAATGATGTAAGGCTGTAAAATAACCATGGAACTTTTATTTATACTTCTTGATGTAAATCCCCTATTACGGGAATTTACATCTATAAACTTCTATAAACGTCCCCTATTACGGGGATTTACTTCTATAAACGTCTATAAACGTCCCCTATTACTGGGATTTAGGCACTGCTGCCTTGGCTTTAGATTTTTTGGTAAAAAGGAGTCCGAAAACCTTTTCACATCCGGTATGATAAACTTCATTATTCAACTTAATTTTGCTAGAATTATTTTCATTCTCGAGGATTTGGACTTGGCATTTTTCCAAGATGAACTACACCTACCACTTTTCCGAGAATAGCATTAATTTGTTCAATAATTCTCTAGTTTTACGGAATCTTTCTCAGAATTAATTTCATGGCAATAATGGTGTGTCGTCAGTGAATTTGCTCTTGCTACTTTAAATTTATTCATTAAGGTCATTACTATACATGACAAACAACAAAGGACTCAAAAGTTATGTTTGTGGAATGTTACGTTGGCTGATTTTATTGAATGAAAGTCTTTGGTGGCTCTGGGAAAAGGTTAGACAATTAGGTAGGTGGGAATAGTTGGTTTTGAGAAGGACTTGCCAAGTATGGGCCAGTAGTCCCGCTGCAGTGTTCCTCAATTCTTATTTTCTTATTCCGAATTCCATTCAAACAAACTCTGTTGCCTATTAGTCAGCCTTCTCCCATGAGATATTTTTTCCTGCAATACCTTAGGCGGCCACTTTTTATAAATCTTTTGTGTGGACTCTATCAGAAGCCTTATTGAAATTTAGGTAACTAATATATTGTTTATCTAGGTCTACCACCTCTCAGGCTTTGTTGAAAAAAAATCCGTAAATTTGTTAACCAAGAACGACCTCTTGTGAATCCGTGTTGAAATTCTGTAATTAATTACCACTAACAACCACTTTCGGAGTAATTTTACCACAAAGTGCAGCAGTTCACGGTTTTACACTTGATCGTCTTTTCATTTGTTCAATCTCTATTTTGAGTTCTAATAATTTTGTCACTATCGACGTCAGGATGCTTGGACGGTAATTTAATGATGGAGACTTCCATCACGTTTTGTAGATAGGAATAAGATTAGCCAACTTCCACATAGGTACAATACATGTTTGTAGATGTAAAAAAAATACCATTTAATAGGTGACTAAAGTTCCTTTTTACAGTCTTTAACGACCTTTGCTAAAAGACCTATTTTGCTTTAAACTTTTCATTGGTTTATTAATCACGTCTCTAATGATTGTGTTTGATGTAATTTATTTTCCTCAGATCTACTATAATTATTACTTGTGTTTTGTATGTGTCCTGTGTGAAAACCGATAGGAAATACTTCTTAAAAAATCGAACATATTTCTTTCTCATTTCCTGCGAGCAGCTACCCTCTTCTTGGATCAACCCTGATTGCCTTCTATTCCTCAGGCATTGTATGTCCCCTATGGACTGGGCTAACATCTTAAAATGGAAAGAAGTTACTGACACTAAGGTTTGAGTGGCTGAAGATTCTTAAAATGGTTACTCAGTGGTAATTAAGACTTATCACAACAAGAATCTTAACGAGTTCTCACTCTCTCATTCTCTTCTGTTTCTCCTCCTCTTGACTCTCTCTCTTTCTATTTTTTTTAATACAAGATTTTACAAGGTTAGGTTAAGGTCTTGTTGTGTAGAAGCTCACTTCTAGCTGTCTTCCGAGTGGAGCCAAGTGTGGTACTTTGACAGTATTGGCCTTGCTCATAACAGTAAGGCCACCCACATTTTTTCGGTGTTGAAGTTTCTGCTGAAATGACAGATCTATCCAGGCTGGGTTCAGGCAAGAGATGTGTCGTCTTGCTCTGTTCTCTGTTTCTGTAAGTCGTGGATAAGATGTAGGTCAGGTCAATCCAAGAAAGTGGAGCACCCTCGAGGTATGAACGTACTTGTGCCTCGTGCAGAATCTTGCAATTTCTACTGTCAAGCAGATGGGAGATACGTCGAGGTGATGTAAGCTTCCTGGCCGTCTTGTTTGCAAGATTTATAACGTCTTTCTTCATGATCAGTTTGGAGTCAAATTTCAACCCAAGGTACCAACACTCTCCCATTCATTCTTACCACTGTTCCAACGTTACCATCATGGCGCCTAGAGACCATCCTCATTTGTGTTTTCCCAGGATCAAATGTTACCTGCCATCGTTTTCCCTAGGCTGATGTAGCTGTAAGCTGGTGATGTAATTTAGAGCAGCTGGCATTTCCTCCCTTGGGTAAGTATCCTGTAGAGTCCTGTCAGAGTAGAATCGTCTGCAAATGCATGGGATTCTGGGATGAGATGAGGATTATTGAAGTAGACATTCCATAACAATGGCCCAAGCACACTTCCCAGTGGAACATTTTCACCAGTAGGATGTCTTGCTGACTCTGCTGTCCCGTTGAGAACCAGGCTTAGAGATCTATCTTGAACGTAATCAGTGAGGAGACACAGTGTAGATTTTGAAATTCCTTGTGCTTGCACTTTTGCCGAAAGTCCCTGGTGCCACACTCGGTCGAAAGCACCAGCGATGTCCAGTGCTACTATACAGCTGACCTTGGATTCATCCAGTGTCTGGTGCCAGTTAGTGGAGAGGTTTAACAACAGATCAACAGCAGAGAAGTGAGTGGTAATGGAGTAACTCCGAAATCTGCGTGAGATTATTGTCTCAAGAATCTCTTTTCTTATCCTATCTATTATGTAGTAACCTTAACCATTCAGTACATTCTCTCTCTGTCTCTCTCTTTTTCCCTTCTGTCTGTCTCTCTCTCTTTCCCTTCTGTCTGTCTCTCTCGTTTTCCCTTCTGTCTGTCTCTTTCTTCCTCTCTCATCCTCATTATATTGTACCATTCTATACTTCAACACTCCTTTTTACCTTGTCCATCTTCCTCTTTTATTTATAGCTCTCTACCTCTCTCCTCCACTCTTCCTTCACTCTTTATCTTTTCTTCTCTTCTATCCTCTGCCTACACGAGGTTGAAATAAATAACATCAGGAATCTGTTGACATTGTTAGGGTGCTCCAGGGAGCACAACGAATGATAACCATAACTTTCTGGTTTTCTTGAAACTGTCACTTTTGGAAGGCAACTAATGCGTTAGCCATGTTAGTTGCATAGCTGTCGATGGTGTTTATAGGAGGTGCTGGCTAGTGGAAAGATCAGTGTTTGATTTCAAACACAATTTAGCCTATTGATGTGTGTGTGTGTGTGTGTGTGCGTGTGTGTGTGTGTGTGTTTGTGCTGTGTGTGTGTGTGTGTGTGTGTGTGTGTGTGTGTGTGTGTGTGTGTGTATTTGGCTGTATTTGGCTGTATTTGTGTGGATTTATGTGCATTTTGGTCAAGTATTTTTGTGTTTATTGTGTGGGTGTATTTTGCATCTGTATTGTTTTGTATTTGTATTATTTGGTATCAGTATGCTTTTGTATCTGAATTTTTTATTGTGTTGTGTTTAGGGATGTGTATTCCTATTGTCCTCATTTCCTGTTAGCTTCAACCTAAATTAGTTTCGTCTAGTTATGTTGTGAGTTTCAGCTGAAGCCACAGTAAGACTGGCTTCAGTTATAACCTGTTTATCCAATTACAGTGAATTTACTATAATTGATTTTAGAATTTTGATATATTTAAATAAATCTAAAATGAAATCTTTATTATGCTTAAAATAAACTATGTAGTGCATACATACTGCAATATATACTCTCTTAGGTGTGTATATACGCTTGCTGTTCTCGTTATACTTATTAAGAGATTAGGCTCGTCAAAATATAAAAATTTCGTGTATATCTGATTTCATGTGCTCTATTATTTCCTTATTTATAGTTAATAATTTTTCATATTATAGAAAGTTGCATTCACCATTAAGGTTCCTACATAATGCGTTCATTGCATATTTTAATGTGTTCAACATGCCTTTGAGGGAATAATGCACTCATTTTTCCATATTCCAATATATCACGTTCATTCACAGTTATACCCGCGTTCATTTCCATCAGTACGGCATTCATAGCCCATCAGTACCGCGTTCACCTTTCGTAACCCACTATACAGAGATCATTCCCATGGGTATATATTTGTCTCCCTGAATCGGGGAGAACTTTGGGCGGGATTTTGTTGTTTACAGCATTCACTGTAGTCAAATTTAAATATTTTTATGCGGTATTGTGTTGTTGTGTATGGGTGGGCAGACGAGGTATTATAACCGGATTTATTTCCTGCTTCCATTGTTTTATATGCATATTAATGTATTCATGGATCAACGTTGGTTATACATACACATTCATATATGCATTAATTTATTCATATATACATTAATGGATTGATACATAAACAAATTTAGCTTTATAACTTCATAAACAACAGTAGCTTTTGTTTGGGAAAAATTATAAGTTAAAGTTGTTACCAAATCTTTAGCCCAGGTGAGAGTTGTATTTAAGCCTAAATACAGTATACAACGTCTCTTTAAGTTCAAATGTTATACAAGCTAAATTACAGCCCTCTGTAGTCTGCAGACACAATTATCATAGCTATAATGTTATGTATCCTGAAAAAAAAACTAAGCATCTTCCGAAGATCCACATCTCTGAACACTTGGGCAATTAGGTAAGCCCCCATTTAGTATTATACTCCATCACTGTGTTGTCCAGTCACTCCAGCATCACTGAGCTGGCAACAGGAAAGTCTCTCTCTACCCCATTAGGGACAAACTTTCTCTGGGTAACGAACGGTCGATAAAATGGGTTCATGTAATTCCTTTTTGATTTTGTACAGTGTATGAGAGCAGAGTAAGTTAACTCCGAAACTAGTAGTGAATAAATGATGCCTCAATCAGCATTACAGGTTTTCATCTTCCTTGTGTACATGTACATAAAATATCATGTGTGTGTGTGTGTGTGTGTGTGCGTGTGTGTGTGTGTGTGTGTGTTGGCATCGTTCTCCAACTTTTGTTTTTGTCTTTCGTTTTTTTTTTTTTCAGAAATCCCCTTACGTTGTATACTGATATTTGGAAGTTACTTTTGTAAATATTTCAGAGGATGCATATTGCTTGTGACAACATACAATCACCAGCAGCCTGGCTGTTCAGATAATTACCAGATGGAAGATCGATTCCTCACCAGTTTATGTCCTGAATAACCAGCACTTCAAGATTTTGTATATTCTCTCTCTCTCTCTCTCTCTCTCTCTCTCTCTCTCTCTCTCTCTCTCTCTCTCTCTCTCTCTCTCTCTCTCTCTCTCTCTCTCTCTCTCTCTCTCTCTCTCTCTCCTCTCTCTCTCTCTCTCTCTCTCTCTCTCTCTCTCTCTCTTCTCTCTCACACACACATAACCATCAGCCTCCAGGATCAATGTTGCAGCTGTCAGCATTTCCCTCATCTCTCTTTCAAATCCTTTTCTTCTAGTTCACTATTCACTTCATTCATCCTCTATTCACTCTTGTGTCCCATTCCACTGCTTCCCTCCCTACTTCTCTCTCGTTCACTATTCTTTTACCCTCCTTTTTCTTTCTTATGTTGGTATGTGCAGAATACTGGTTATGATGGTGGCGATGTGGTGTCGGTGGGTGATGGTGCAATGATGTGGCGTTGATTTGAGAGTGACGGTGTGGTGGTACTGGATCAGATGTGCTTGTGGTCTGTTGGTGATGGGAGGCAGTGTTTGGTGGGGACTAGGATACAGGTGTGGTTGGTGTTGTTTAGTGACGGTGCTTTTGGTTGTATTGTATTGTGCTGGTGATGTGGTATTGAGATCACAGAGATCACAGCCATCCTATAGACTGGTCTTCTGCTAAAACTGTCTTCCCTACTTCCAACTTTAACAGTCGCCGTCTTGTTGTATCCTCTCTAATACACAACTTTCCTTGTATGAATCTTAGTCGTGGCTTCGTCTCTGTAGATGCCTTCCTCTCCCACTACATTGTAAAATACTCCAAACTTCAGAACACCCGTGACTTAACCTGATTCTTCATTTTTTTCTTCTTCTCCCTCTTCCCCTTTCCTCTTTCCTTTTTTTTTTGTCTTTCTTCTGTCGCGTGTTTCTGTTCCTTCATTATTTATTTCATCACTTCCCCTTCCCCCCACCTCTGTGCACTTGCTCTTCCTCTGTGGGCACCTAGCTCCCTTGCAGTGCTCCCCTTTCTTTATATTTGACTGGCTCCTCCTCCTTAGTTCCCCACTACTACCACTACTACTACTACTAGTACTACTACTACTACTATTACTACCACTGCTACCACTACTACTACCACCACTACCTCTTCCTGCCTATATATTGCCGTCCTGCTCCACTTCTGGTTAGTGTGACTTTGTATATGGTCCAAGTCGGACCGAAACGTCGTCGTAAGCTCCTCTCTTCTATGTGCGGGTTATTTGTGTATTGAGAAGTTTTGTAGACGACTGTAAAGTGTGTGACGTGTTGACTTAACTAAGGTGGTGGTTGTAATGTTGTAGTGTGTTGTTGTGATAGTAGTATTGAGAGGGATTGTGGTGTGGTAGTGGTGGTGTTGGTGGTGCGGTGGTGTGTGTGTAGTGTGTGTGTTGTGTGTGTGTGTGTGGTGTGTGTGTGTGTGTGTGTGTGTGTGTGTGTGTGTTGTGTGTTGTGTGTGTGTGTATGTGTGTGTGTGTGTGGTGTGTATGTGTGTGTGTGTGTGTGTGTGTGTGTGGTGTGTGTGTGTGTGTGTGTGTGTGTGTGTGTGTGTGTGGGTGTGTGTGTGTGTGTGTGTGTGTGTATGTGTGTGTGTGTGTGTGTGTGTGTGTGTGTGGTGTGTGTGTGTGTGTGTGTGTGTGTGTTGTGTGTGTGTGTGTGTGTGTGTGTGTGTGTGTGTGTGTGCTGTGTGTGTGTGTGTGTGTGTGTGGTGTGTGTGTGTGTGTGTGTGTGTGTGTGTGTGTGTGTGTGTCTGTGTGTGTTGTGTGTGTGTGTGTGTGTGTCTGTGTGTGTGTGTGTGTGTGTGTGTGTGTGTGTGTGTGTGTGTGTGTGTGTGTGTGTGTGTGTGGTGTGTGTGTGTGTGTGTGTGTGTGTGGTGTGTGTGTGTGTGTGTGTGTGTGTGTGTGTGTGTGTGTGTGTGTGTGTGTGTGTGTGTGTGTGTGTGTGGTGTGTGTTGTGTGTGTGTGTGTGTGTGTGTGTGTGTGTGTGTGTGTGTGTGTGTGTGTGTGTGTGTGTGTGTGTGTGTGTGTGTGTGTGTGTGTGTGTGTGTGTGTGTGTGTGTGTGTGTGTGGTGTGGTGTGTGTGTGTGTGTGTGTGTGTGTGTGTGTGTGTGTGTGTGTGTGTCTGTGTGTGTGTGTGTGTGTACTCACCTAATTGTACTCACCTAGTTGAGGTTTGCGGGGGTCGAGTCCGAGCTCCTGGACCCGCCTCTTCACTGATCGCTACTAGGTCACTCTCCCTGAACCGTGAGCTTTATCATACCTCTGCTTAAAGCTATGTATGGATCCTGCCTCCACTACATCGCTTCCCAAACTATTCCACTTACTGACTACTCTGTGGCTGAAGAAATACTTCCTAACATCCCTGTGATTCATCTGTGTCTTCAACTTCCAACTGTGTCCCCTTGTTACTGTGTCCAATCTCTGGAACATCCTGTCTTTGTCCACCTTGTCAATTCCTCTCAGCATTTTGTATGTCGTTATCATGTCCCCCCTCTCTCCTGTCCTCCAGTGTCGTCAGGTTGATTTCCCTTAACCTCTCCTCGTAGGACATACCTCTTAGCTCTGGACTAGTCTTGTTGCAAACCTTTGCACTTTCTCTAGTTTCTTTACGTGCTTGGCTAGGTGTGGGTTCCAAACTGGTGCCGCATACTCCAATATGGGCCTAACGTACACGGTGTACAGGGTCCTGAACGATTCCTTATTAAGATGTCGGAATGCTGTTCTGAGGTTTGCTAGGCGCTCATATGCTGCAGCAGTTATTTGGTTGATGTGCGCTTCAGGAGATGTGCCTGGTGTTATACTCACCCCAAGATCTTTTTCCTTGAGTGAGGTTTGTAGTCTCTGGCCCCCTAGACTGTACTCCGTCTGCGGTCTTCTTTGCCCTTCCCCAATCTTCATGACTTTGCACTTGGTGGGATTGAACTCCAGGAGCTAATTGCTGGACCAGGTCTGCAGCCTGTCCAGATCCCTTTGTAGTTCTGCCTGGTCTTCGATCGAGTGAATTCTTCTCATCAACTTCACGTCATCTGCAAACAGGGACACCTCAGAGTCTATTCCTTCCGTCATGTCATTCACAAATACCAGAAACAGCACTGGTCCTAGGACTGACCCCTGTGGGACCCCGCTGGTCACAGGTGCCCACTCTGACACCTCGCCACGTACCATGACTCGCTGCTGTCTTCCTGACAAGTATTCCCTGATCCATTGTAGTGCCTTCCCTGTTATCCCTGCTTGGTCCTCCAGTTTTTGCACCAATCTCTTGTGTGGAACTGTGTCAAACGCCTTCTTGTAGTGTGTGTGTGTGTGTGTGTGTGTGTGTGTGTGTGTGGTGGTTGTGTGTGTGTGTGTGTGTGTGTGTGTGTGTGTGTGTGTGTGTGTGTGTGTGTGTGTGTGTGTGTGTGTGTGTGTGTGTGTGTGTGTGTGTGTGTACTCACCTATTTGTACTCACCTATTTGTGGTTGCAGGGGTCGAGTCTTAGCTCCTGGCCCCGCCTCTTCACCGGTTGCTACTGGGCCCTCTCTCTCCCCGCTCCATGAGCTTTATCAAACCTCGTCTTAAAACTGTGTATGGTTCCTGCCTCCACTACGTCATTTTCTAGGCTATTCCATTGCCTTGCAACTCTATGACTGAAGAAATACTTCCTACTATCTCTCTGACTCATTTGTGTCTTCAACTTCCAATTGTGGCCCTTTGTTTCTGTGTCCCCTCCCTGAAACATTCTTGTCTTTGTCACTCCTTGTCTTTCCACGCAGTATTTTATATGTCGTTATCATGTCTCCCCTGACCCTCCTGTCCTCCAGTGTCGTCAGGCCGATTTCCCTTAATCTTTCTTCATAGGACATTCCCCTTAGCTCTGGAACTAACCTTGTCGCAAACCTTTGTACTTTCTCTAGTTTCTTGACGTGCTTTATCAAGTGCGGGTTCCAAACAGGTGCTGCATACTCCAGTATGGGCCTGACATACACGGTGTACAGTAGTGACACGTGGCATGGTTACAGTCTCTGTGTTTGTATGTGTGCTTGCCTTGTATATGCGCCCTTGTGCTCATTAATGTGCGTGCATATATTCCCATATGCTAATTATACGATCGCATTAACTATAAACCTCGGCCGTTTCTTCCACATGTGCGTGTGCTTGCACAAACCCTCATTGAACACAGGTGAACATGCCGTGCGCTGCAGGTATGTTCACCTGCAGCACACGGCATTAAAGTTCAAACAAGATATGGCAGTTTTAAGCTGGTTTTGTCCAAGTTTACGTAAGGTAATGGAAATCTGACCAAGTTTGCACCAGTTTTGGTCATAAGTTCGTGACGCTGGTACAACCAGGATTATAATGCATTTCTCAGTTTTACTCTCCAAGTGAGTTCCTTGATGCTGGTGAGGGGTTCTTGATATAGGAATCTTTAGTTCCCCTCCTTGGATAAAGTCTGGTTACCTTCCATCCCCAGGTACGGTCTCTCTTTCTTACTAGCAATAAAATGGTAACGTACACCGACAATAAGTAAATAAAACACACAATACGGGTTATGGCATTTTATTTAATCAGTTTGATTAAACGTCTTTACAAGAAAATGCTCTAACTAGTACTGTGTTTTATTTACACATTCCTTACTGGCTTTCCAAGGGACAGTAATTTAATATATATTTTTTCCAATACGTGATGAGTGCTTATAGAATTTTTTGTTTAGTAGACACGAAGATGATCCAGTGTATCTAACATTCAAGTTCTTCTCTCCCCGATAAATGCACCTTAAAGCAACTGTAGCTACTGAAGCCATGGTTGAATGCGTGGGGATATTGTTCGCTCTGCTGAAGTCTTCCACCTCAGGCTGACGGATTTTATTACCTCGTATATGAAACCCATCTTGCGTGAAGGGGAATATGACAGGAAACATATATAGCTTGTGTTCCCACTGTAACTGCAATAGAGACTTGGGTAGCAGTACATTGCGAGTTTACGTAATTGTGTAGCATTGAAAATCTTGCACCTTGCACTAACTTATCCTATTTCACCTCGTCTCATTTCGAGTCCCCATCTCATACCAGTCCACCTCGTCTCACTCCACCTTCCCATATAACCTCCATATCATAGGATACCCATTTCCTCCTTCCTACACCAGACGATCCATCACCTCCTCCACCCTATCATACCAACACGTTCTTGACCCCTCACTCCTCACACGCCTCCTGCCTCATACCTCATTCTGACTCGCATTCCCGCCTGCAAGGACTCTTCCTTTCCTCTTAATACAGAAATTCCATCACGAAATGCAATTTATTGGTTCCCCTTGCCCACTCTGCCCTCTCGCTGGGCCTGCAGTAATCTTGTCTCTCGTCCTTACTTTTCCGTGTGTTTGGTGGATGGCTGTAAGCAGACATGCAGCGCTGTATAGCCCTTGTGGTTTAGCGCTTCTTTTTTATTATAATAATAATGTAAGCAGACATGTGGCGACAAACAGACATATATAACACAAGAGACACACACAATGTGCAGACCAGCTAGCAGCACCTCTAACTCGCATCTTTCAGCACTGCCTAGTACAGTGTAAATGGCCCTCTCTATGGAAAGAGGCAAATGTAGTCCCTGTTCACAAAAAGAACAGAGCAGAAATCAGCAACTACAGACCACTGTCACTCCTGTCAATCACTGGTAAGATACTTGAGACAATAATCTCAAGACAAATGATCACTACTTTGTGATCGTCAATATGGCTTCAGGAAAGGTTACTCTGCTGCTGATCTGATGTTAAACCTCTCCACTAAGTGGCACCAGTCACTAGATGAATCCAAGTCAGCTGTGTGGTAGCACTGGACATTGCTGGCGCTTTCGACCGGGTGTGGCACCAGGGCCTCTTAGCAAAACTTCAAGCACTGGGAATTGCAGGCTCTACGCTTTGTCTCCTCAGTGATTACCTTCATGGTAGATCTCTAAGTGTAGTTCTCAATGGAACGGAATCAGCAAGACTACCTATTGGGGCAAGTGTTCCACAAGGAAGCGTGCTGGGACCATTGTTATGGAATGTCTACTTCAACGACCTTCGTCATCTCATCCCAGAATCACATGCATATGCAGACGACTGTACACTGACATTCACTTATCCAAGAGAAGAAATGCCAGCTGCTCTAAGCTACATCAATCACCAGCTGAGAGCTATATCAGCTTAGGGAAATAGATGGCAAGTAACATTTGCACCTGAGAAAACGCAAATGATGATCGTCTCTAGGCACCATGATGGTAATGCTGGTGCAGTAGTAAGGATAATGGGAGGGTGTTGGCACCTGGAGAAGAAGTTGATATCCTTGGGGTGAAATTTGACTCCAAACTAACCATGAAGAGCCATGTTGTAAATCTTGCAAACAAGGCAGCCAGGAAGTTTACAGCACTTCGCCGTATCTCGCATCTGCTTGACAGTAGGGGTTGCAAGATTCTGTACGAGGCACAAGTACGCTCACACCTTGAGTATGCTCCACTTTCTTGGTTTGCCTGCCCCCCCCCTCTCATCTGCGACTGCTTGACAGAGTAGAGAACAAAGCAAGACGTCTCATCTCTCGCCTGGACCCATCTTGGATAGATCTGTCACTTCAGCAGAGCCTTCAACATAGGAGGGATGTGGGTGGCCTTACTGTTATGTACAAGGCCAATATTGTCAAATTACCACACTTGGACCCACTTCGAGGACAGCGTGAAACAAGCTTTTATTCCACAAGACGGGCAGAAAGCAGCAACTTCACTCTGGCTGTACCCTTCTCCAGAACATCACTCCATCTGAGATCATATATATCCAGGATGACTCGAGTATGGAACACATTCGTACAGCATAATGATGTCAACGAGATAAAGTCAGTTGATCAAATGAAAATACTGGCCCACAAATGGCTCCAACTTCATCCTGTTCCCTACTTGTATGTCTCATAACAATAAAAATGCTTTCAAATGAGCTGATGTAGGTAACAGCGCTTAGCTTGCCAATAAAGATAGGAATCCTTAACCTGTAAATAGCTTGTCAATAAAGCTAGGGATCCTTAACCTTGTCAAACCCTGTGTAAAAAAAAAAAGAAAAAAAAAAAAGACACACACAAGATACATATATAACACAAGACACATATATAACACAAGACACATATATAACACAAGACACACATATAACACAAAACACATATGTTACAGAAGAGGCACATATAGCAAAAGGGACATATAACAAAAGATACATATAGCAAAAGACACATATAACAAAAGACACATAGCACGTATAGCATAAGACACACACAGCCAATGACACACACAGGGAAAGACACGTATAGGAAAAGACACACACTCAAAGACACGTATCAAAAGACATACAGAATAAAAGAGACGTACAGCCAGAGAAAGACTTGTAACAGGAGACATGTATGTTGTTATGGCTTTGTCTTCAGCCTTTTGTTGTGATAATTTAGCCTCGGTTTCCAGGGAAAGACACACGTACACAACGTTCATACCTTCAAAACATTTCGTTCTGCGTGAACCTTTGTCACTCTCTACAAAGAGCGAAACGTCGTCACAATTTATACTTGCTCAGCACTTGTTTCTTCTTGTAACATTATCAGCAATACAACTTTGTATCAAGATTAATTATATTTTTTTTTTGCTTGTGGTCGATCAGTTGGACTGAATAATAAATAATTTACATTATAATAATTGAAATAATACTAATATTATTTTAATAGCAAATTACAACCAAAGCAACAACAACAGCAACAACAATAACAGCAACAACAGCGGTGATTTTTTCCTAAATATCGACCGACTATTTAAACGTAACTAATAAGATTTTCCCCCATTTCACAACTTTTTTCGCAAACGATCCCATAATGGTGCTAGAGTCTAAAAGCCGAAGAATTTCCATCCGTAGCCGAATTTGGTGGTATCTGAGAGGAAGCCGCGTGGGTTGACGCTCCGGTCGGAAACATTGAAGAGGTTTGTCAATATAGACAATTGCGAAGTAATGCGTTTTAGAATATGCGCTTAAGAAATGTTAAACGTGGATGGAGGAATTTTGGGAGCACTCTGACAGTGGTGGTGAAGGAGTTAAAGGAAGAAGACGAGGACGAAGAAGAAAAGAAGAGGAAATAGATGTAGAAATAGAAGAAGGAATGGAAGAAGATGGAATGGAAGAAGAAGGAATGGAAGGAGAAGGAATGGAAGAAGAAGGAATGGAAAAAGAAGGAATTGAAGAAGAAGGAATGGAAAAAGAAAGAATGGAACAAGTAGGAATGAAAGAAGGAATGGAAGAAGAAGAATAAGGAATGGAAGAAGAAGAAGAAGAATGATCAGAAGACGAAGAAAAAGAAATAGAAGAGGAGGAATGAAGAGGGAGTAATAGAGGAAGAAGGAACAGAAGGAGGAGGAGGAATAGGAGGAGGGGGAAATTTGACTCCAAACTAACCATGAAGAACCATGTTGTAAATCTTGCAAACAAGGCAGCCAGGAAGCTTACAGCACTTCGCCGTATCTCGCATCTGCTTGACAGTAGGGGTTGCAAGATCCTGTACGAGGCACAAGTACGCTTACACCTTGAGTATGCTCCACTTTCTTGGTTTGCCTGCCCTCCCTCTCATCTGCGACTGCTTGACAGAGTAGAGAACAGAGCAAGACGTCTCATCTCTCGCCTGGACCCATCCTGGATAGATTTGTCATTTCAGCAGAGCCTTCAACATAGGAGGGATGTGGGTGGCCTTACTGTTATGTACAAGGCCAATATTGTCAAAATGCCACACTTGGATCCACTTCGAGGACAGCGTGAAACAAGCTTTTATGCCACAAGACAGGCATAAAGCAGCAACTTCACTCTGGCTGTACCCTTCTCCAGAACATCACTCCACCTGAGATTATACATACCCAGGACGACTCGAGTATGGAACACATTCGTACAGCATAATGATGTCAACGAGATAAAGTCAATTGATCAAATGAAAATGCTGGCCCACAGACGGCTCCAACTTCATCCTGTTCCCTACTTGTATGTCTCATAACAATAAAAATGCTTTCAAATGAGCTGATGTAGGTAACAGCTCTTAGCTTGCCAAAAAGTTAGGAATCCTTAACCTGTAAATAGTTTGTCAATAAAGCTAGGGATCCTTAACCTTGGCAAACCCTGTGTAAAAAAAAAAAAAAAAAGTAATAGAAGGAGGAGGAATAGAAGAAGAGATAGAAAAAGAAATAAAAGAAGAATTATGTACGTTTAAGAAAAGTTAAACGTAAATGGAGAATTTTTTGAAAGCTCTGTAACAGTGTTGGACGACGAAGAGGAGGAGGAAGAAACTCTAGCTCTACGAAATCTATTTTCACTTCCATCTTTCCTTACTAAATATCCACAACGTTCACCAGTGACGGTGTTTTTTCAACAGCCATATTTTCAGCTTCGCCAGTGTGTCTTATGGTTGGGGAGAGAGCCTTCAGTGCCTCCTAAGATCGGGGAGAGAGCCTTCAGTGTCTCCTAAGGTCGGGGAGAGAGCCTTCAGTGTCTCTAAGGTCGGGGAGAGAGCCTTCAGTGTCTCCTAAGGTCGGGGAGAGAGCCTTCAGTGTCTCTAAGGTCGGGGAGAGAGCCTTCAGTGTCTCCTAAGCTCGGGGAGAGAGCCTTCAGTGTCTTCTAAAGAAGAGTCTTTTGCTATGATATCCTAACTATTCAGATACCAACAGCTAGACTGCACTTAGTCCTCGACAGACAGCATTGATATAGATTGCATAATCTTCTGTCTACCTGTTTAATGTACTCTCAGAAACCTTCATGATAGACCATTAGCTCTCCTGTACCCCATGTACTCTAATGTACCCCAGTGTATTGTCATGCACTCCAAAGTAGTCATGTACCCCTCTTGTACTCTGGACCTCTTACACATACCCAGAAAATTTAATATGATACATGTGAATCAGGCATAGCTAGCTTTTCTTCCCACCTTAGGTACGACACCTAGAGCCCTGGTGGGTCGTCCTATCTACAATGCCTGAAATGGTCGTCTTAGGTGGTTCTCTGGGTTGATGTCATCCTATATTCAATGCCTGAAATGGTCGTCTTAGGCGGTTCTCTGGGTTGATGTCACACTGCAATAAGAAAAAAAATATTTTGTAATTGTCATATTGAGTGAAGGTAACGGCACACTGCTGATGTAATCAGTTTTTTAACTAAAAAAAAAAAAGAAAGAAAAGCGTAATTTTGGGAGATGAAATCTTGAAAATTTCCACCACAGAGACGATTTTTATTATTATCATTATTATTATTATTATTATTATTATTATTATTATTATTATTATTATTATTATTATTATTATTGTTATTATTATTATTATTATTATTATTATTATTATTGTTATTATTATTGTCATTATTATATAGGGAGAAGCAATAAGCCCGTAGGAGTCATGTAGCGTCTAGGGAATGGGGAGGCAATCGTATTCAATCCATGGGAAAAGGAGGAAAAGTTAAATTCCTTGGATCAAGAGCTCTTCACCGGCATCAGAGAGAGAGAAAAAAGCCGGAGAGATCATGTTATTTTTCATTAATGAATTCCTTGTAAAATGCTAAAAGAGTATGGATCATCGAGCACCTGGGAGACAATACTTTTCATGAGAAGGAAAAAACAGCTCTGACTCCTCTGCTCAAGAGCCTATCACCAGCACCACTAGGAAGAGGAGATATTATAACAAAAGACTATTACCAGACACCCACATAAATTATGCGTTAACATTTTTTATCTTATTAAAGAGAACCTAAGAAAAATATTGTTACGTGGGTTGGAAAACTGAGATCGAGATCAGCTGTTGTGAAGAAACAACAAATAGAGTATAAATAATACCAAAATATATGTGTTCATGTGCTTGGGGTGTGAAAGCCGAGGTGACCTGTAGAAGTGACGAGGTGACCTGTAGAAGTGACGAGGTGACCTGTAGAAGTGACGAGGTGACCTGTAGAAGTGACGAGGTGACCTGTAGAAGTGACGAGGTGACCTGTAGAAGCGACGAGGTGACCTGTAGAAGTGACGAGGTGACCTGTAGAAGTGACGAGGTGACCTGTAGAAGTGACGAGTTGACCTGTAGAAGTGACGAGGTGACCTGTAGAAGTGACGAGGTGACCTGTAGAAGTGACGAGGTGACCTGTAGAAGTGACGAGTTGACCTGTAGAAGTGACGAGGTGACCTGTAGAAGTGACGAGGTGACCTGTAGAAGTGACGAGGTGACCTGTAGAAGTGACGAGGTGACCTGTAGAAGTGACGAGTGACCTGTAGAAGTGACGAGGTGACCTGTAGAAGTGACGAGGTGACCTGTAGAAGTGACGAGGTGACCTGTAGAAGTGACGAGGTGACCTGTAGAAGTGACGAGGTGACCTGTAGAAGTGACGAGGTGACCTGTAGAAGTGACGAGGTGACCTGTAGAAGTGACGAGGTGACCTATAGAAGTGACGAAGTGACCTAGAGACGAGGTGACCTGTAGAAGTGACGAGGTGACCTATAGAAGTGACGAGGTGACCTATAGAAGTGACGAGGTGACCTGTAGAAGTGGCGAGGTGACCTATAGAAGTGACGAAGTGACCTGTAGAAGTGACGAGGTGACCTATAGAAGTGACGAGGTGACCTGTAGAAGTGACGAGGTGACCTATAGAAGTGACGAGGTGACCTGTAGAAGTGAAGAGGTGACCTGTAGAAGTGACGAGGTGACCTGTAGAAGTGACGAGGTGACCTGTAGAAGTGACGAGGTGACCTATAGAAGTGACGAGGTGACCTGTAGAAGTGACGAGGTGACCTGTAGAAGTGACGAGGTGACCTGTAGAAGTGACGAGGTGACCTGTAGAAGTGACGAGGTGACCTGTAGAAGTGACGAGGTGACCTGTAGAAGTGACGAGGTGACCTGTAGAAGTGACGAGGTGACCTATAGAAGTGACGAGGTGACCTGTAGAAGTGACGAGGTGAACTGTAAAGTGACGAGGTGACCTGTAGAAGTGACGAGGTGACCTGTAGAAGTGACGAGGTGACCTGTAGAAGTGACGAGGTGACCTGTAGAAGTGACGAGGTGACCTGTAGAAGTGACGAGGTGACCTATAGAAGTGACGAGGTGACCTGTAGAAGTGACGAGGTGAACTGTACAACTGACGAGGTGAACTATACAACTGACGAGGTGAACTATACAACTGACGAGGTGAATAAAGTAGGTGGTGTGTTAAACATCTGTGGAGTCAAAGAACCTTATCCATGGAAGTTAAAAATGGGTAATAAACTACGGCATAGTTCTGTTAGTATTGTTATACTTCGGTGAAGCATGGGTTTTTAACGTTGTAGCGGCAAGGACGAGAAGGCTAGAAAAAGTGAAATTATCGTTTTTATCGTAATTTGTGGCGTGAATATTATGCAGGAAATATGTAGCGTGAAAATTGGAATGTGTGGGGTTACCAAAAATATTATTCAGAGGGCAGAGGAAGGGTTGTTGAGGTGGTTTCAGGATTTAGAGAGGATGGAGCAAAAGAGGATGACTAGGAGAGTATATAAATTTCTGGAGGAAGGAAGGAAGTGTAGAGGGTCGTCTCAGGAAGGGTGAAGGAAAGAGAATAAATGAAATTTTGATTGCTAGAGGCTTCAACATTCACTTGCCACCTCTCGGAGTGGAAGACAAGTGGTTTTTGTGAGTTAATGCGCTGATAATGGTATAAAATACCAACCATGTGATGATTAAGACACATGGGTAGTATCTTTAAAGATGCGCATGTGTCTTAATCATCCACTTAATGTGCTGTTGGAGTGTGAGCAAAATAACATTTATAAAGGATTCAGAGAAAATAGTTAGCCGGAACTGAGTCCTTGAAGTAAGGATGTTGCAGTTCGGGAAGGTCATCTGAGCTGTAGTGTAGCACTCTTCTGGCAAAACAGTGATTGAATGAACCACGGTGAATGTGTTTCCTCTTTCATGGATCACCCTGACTCAGAGAGAGACGGTATTAAAGTCATGAGGTAAAATGCAGTCTGGAGCTAAGAAATATTAAAACATATTGTAATAAGATAACAGATGTAAGATAACACCTGATAACTTACAATACATTACAACAGAGAGTAAACACATAAAATACCACAAAAGTTTGTAAATGGGTCCTTGAAAATAGAACAATAGCGGTGTAAATGTGTAGAACAATAGCGGTGTAAATGTGTCGAACAATGGTGGTGTAAATGTGTCGAACAATGGTGGTGTAAATGTGTAGAACAATGGTGGTGTAAATGTGTAGAACAATGGTGGTGTAATGTGTAGAACAATGGTGGTGTAAATGTGTAGAACAATGGTGGTGTAATGTGTCGAACAATGGTGGTGTAAATGTGTAGAACAATGGTGGTGTAAATGTGTAGAACAATGGTGGTGTAAATGTGTAGAACAATGGTGGTGTAAATGTGTAGAACAATGGTGGTGTAAATGTGTAGAACAATGGTGGTGTAAATGTGTAGAACAATAGCGGTGTAAATGTGTAGAACAATAGCGGTGTAAATGTGTAGAACAATGGTGGTGTAAATGTGTAGAACAATAGCGGTGTAAATGTTTAGAACAATAGCGGTGTAAATGTGTAGAACAATAGCGGTGTAAATGTGTAGAACAATGGTGGTGTAAATGTGTCGAACAATAGCGGTGTAAATGTGTAGAACAATGGTGGTGTAAATGTGTCGAACAATGGTGGTGTAAATGTGTAGAACAATGGTGGTGTAAATGTGTCGAACAATGGTGGTGTAAATGTGTAGAACAATAGCGGTGTAAATGTGTAGAACAATGGTGGTGTAAATGTGTCGAACAATGGTGGTGTAAATGTGTAGAACAATAGCGGCGTAAATGTGTAGAACAATGGTGGTGTAAATGTGTAGAACAATAGCGGCGTAAATGTGTAGAACAATAGTGGCGTAAATGTGTAGAACAATGGTGGTGTAAATGTGTAGAACAATAGTGGCGTAAATGTGTAGAACAATGGTGGTGTAAATGTGTAGAACAATAGTGGCGTAAATGTGTAGAACAATGGTGGTGTAAATGTGTAGAACAATGGTGGTGTAAATGTGTAGAACAATGGTGGTGTAAATGTGTCGAACAATGGTGGTGTAAATGTGTCGAACAATGGTGGTGTAAATGGCTTAACCGTTCGTTTGAAACTTGCAGTTTCGGATATATGAACATAAAGGCAACTCACTACAACAAGTTTTACCCTAACAAACAATTCTCGTTCAGAAATTCCGAGGCGCTCGCTTAAGAATTATCCTCCACTGAACCTTTCTGATTTAAGAATTTCAAATAAATGCTAGTCGTCTTCCTATCTTAGGTTGCTTCAGTATATACATATACAGAAGTTGAAACCAGAATTTAATGACAATGAAATATTTGTTCCTTTTAGATTTTTGATGACGTAATATCCGAAATTTTGTTTACATTAATTTATATATTATCAAAGTTGTTCATAATGTCATTTGCCACAAATACGTAGTTAAACCCTGGACGGCTATCAGTATTATATATAAATAGCATATCTGTCATATAGTATGTATGTAGTAACATATATTAGCTAGTAGGAATCCTGTGTTGAAACAGGAAAGAAAAATGAAACCTGTGGTCGCGCTTACCACTCTGAAGAAAAAGGTGGCTGACGTACAGAGCAAAAACGTCATTCACAGTGACGCATAGAGGCGCTTCTGTCTCTAGGGATATTTTTCACCCTCTTGTATAAATTTTAGAACTGATGAATTGATGAATTTCAAAGTGTACCAGGGTGTTGCAGCCATAATACTCGTGACCTGTGTCAATATACTCTGTTAGTAAACTCGAAGTTGGTTGTATTTTTGTTATTGTATTAAAAAATAGAAACGCTTGAACTGTGTGAAGTTATGCTGGGATGAGTTGGTAGGGGAGAGTATTCGTTAGAGGTTCAGAGACGTGGAAGGTTAAGCAGAGTGGAAAAGGGGAGTCATACCTTGGCTGCAGATTGAATATTTTTTAGGTACGATAAATAAAAAAATCAGCAGCACATACCAAACTTCAAGTATTTCACCTACACTTGTGACTGATTGCTGGTGATGTTAGAGGTTCTTCTAAAAAAAAATAGTTAGGGCCACAAAAGCCAGCATAAGCCTCAATTCTGGTAAGAGAACTGTTATGATTGCCTGTAGTGTAATGGTAGAGGATTGACAATCTCAGGATGGTTAGATAATCTTTTCGAGACCCCGAGCACTCCCTTCATCTAACTTCATTTATCAAGAGTCGTTTATCCTACATCCTGTACCTATCCTTCTGTGACCCAGAATATCTGCTACACACTCTGACACTGAAATCCTCGCCATATCTTTTTCTCGCCCTAGACAACCTTCCTACCATTTTTGTAACTGTCACTGCCGAGTTTCAGAGCAAGAAATTTTGATTTTAAAATTCCAGAAACTATGCTGACTCTGCAGGACCTTCAGTAGATCACTGAAAACTCTCTTCATTTGGTCTCAAAATTACTTAATACAATAGATTAGGATGAAAAAAGTGGAAAAGTTCACGTTAGAAAAAATCCACTGCAGATTACTAAGATAACAAATTTAAGTCAATTATGAATATTTATTAGCAGTGCAAAATGAATCGACCACGAGACATAATGACATGAAACCTCGTGGAGCGAAGTGAAACACAAACACTGAGTGAAACACAAACACTGAGTGAAACAAACACTGAGTGAAACACAAACACTGAGTGAAACAAACACTGAGTGAAACACAAACACTGAGTGAAACACAAACACAGGGTGAAACACAAACACAGGATGAAACACAAACACAGGGTAAAACACAAACACAGGGTGAAACACAAACACAGGGTGAAACACAAACACAGGGTGAAGCACAAACACAGGGTGAAACACAAACACAGGGTGAAACACAAACACAGGGTGAAGCACAAACACAGGGTGAAACACAAACACAGGGTGAAACACAAACACAAAGTGGAACACAAACACAGGGTGAAACACAAACACAGGGTGAAACACAAACACAGGGTGAAACACAAACACAGGGTGAAACACAAACACAGGGTGAAACACAAACACAGGGTGAAACACAAACACAGGGTGAAACACAAACACAGGGTGAAGCACAAACACAAAGTGGAACACAAACACAGGGTGAAACACAAACACAAAGTGGAACACAAACACAGGGTGAAACACAAACACAGGGTGAAACACAAACACAGGGTGAAACACAAACACAGGGTGAAACACAAACACAGGGTGAAACACAAACACAGGGTGAAGCACAAACACAGGGTGAAACACAAACACAGGGTGAAACACAAACGCAGGGTGAAGCACAAACACAAAGTGGAACACAAACACAAAGTTTCTTTGTGAACGGAGTTAAAGAGAGATTTGAAACAATCTTAAGGGTTGTAAATGCTCTTCCTTCACGTACTATCTCTTTTAACAATGACTTACAAAGATAAGTTGTGGATAACAGAAAGACATTTAGATCAAAGAAGGACTTTATAAGGACAAGATTTCGCTCATCTCCAGTCATGATGAATCTCTCCCTGGGCGAAACGTTGTCTTTATGATGTACTGTTGTGCTACTTGTTTGTATTGAAAATAATATTATTTACTGTTATTGTATCCGGAATACATTACATTTCTCAATACTGAAGTTAACTTGACCCGCATCAGATCACAGCACCAAAGTATCAGGCGAAGTCACTTTGAATATTTCTCGCAATTATCTACAGAAAAGGGCCCAGGAGCCTGGGCTCGACCTCAGCAAACCCACGAACTTGCAGTATGGTAATTACACCTACAGTTAAAAACACACTTGTGTGTGTTGGGAGGAGAAAGAAGCCATGTTGGAAAGCTACTTCGCCTTTGTCTCCAACACGAGTGCCAGGCTTTTAGGTAAATTACCCACAATGCCACTAGGGTAAACAGGTGGGCTGGGCTCCCAAGTGTGCCAGCATCGTATAAACAGCCGTCATCCTACCCCTCTCCAACCCATCCTTACACCCTCGCCACCTGCCTCCTGTTTCATCTCCTGATATTCCTCACGTGGAGTGTTGACCTTTTCCCTGTTTACCTTCCTCGCCACCTGAGTTTCTGCCGCGTTTCCCACCTCCTGTTTCATCTGCCGCGCTCCTGCGGAACAAGTGTTGAACTTTCCTCGTTTTGCTTGTGTTCTCTCGTGCCTTCCGTGTTATGTGGAGTTCTCTCACGTTCTGACGTTTGTTTAGTTGCGAGAGTTTTCTCTCATTTTGATGTTCGCTCAGTTGCAGCAGTTTCGCCCGTCGCTTTCCCTAAACTAATGAGGGTTGTATTCTTCGTTCGTCGTCTCGAGTCTTGCTGTCCCAATGTTTTTTTTTTTTTTTGGGTTTCTGCTGTCCTGACGTCTGCTTTCCTGGTATTTACGGTGCCGATGTCTGTGGTCTAGACATCTGCAGTCTTCGTGCATATGTATTTGAAATCTGCTGTCTTGGCATCTGCTGTACCGACGTCTCCTGTCCTCATGTCTGTGGTTATTAAGAGTATGATTTAGATGCCACGTTTCAGATGCATAGTTTAGTACCGCCAGCAGTACCATCGGCTGTGCCGCCAGTTATGCCGCCAGCAGTACTGCCAGCTATGCTACCAGCAGTAATGCCAGCTATGCCGCCAGCAGTACTGCCAGCTATGCTACCAGCAGTAATGCCAGCTGTGCCGCCAGCAGTACCGCCAGTAGCACTCTGCTGTAGCATCTCTCGTGTTTGATGCTAAGAGAATCCAGCTGAATTGTCTGCTTTACTGTATATCCAGAGTTTAGGAAGGCTGGAGTAATGTTAATTTGTGCTTTCGTTTAAACTAGTAATATGTTGCTGTTGCTGCTGCAGTTGCTACTGTTGTTGCTGCTTTTGCTTCTACCTTCTGCTTCTGCTTCTCCTGTGTATTGTATCTTCTGCTTTTGTTCCAACTGTGTATTCCTCTCTGTCTCCTGCACTATGTATCTAACAAATTCCATGCTCTAGTAGAGCCAATCGTTTTTGGTTAGAGGCAGAGCCTCCAGACAGGAATATGTTCGATTAGAAGGCAATCTTAAAGAGCCCGAGCTCTTGAATTCAGTTACAGCTGTTGCTCTTCGTTTGATTTCAAAGTCCAGTCAGACTGCCCGAGCGTTCAGTTATAATTAGAAGCGTTGCAGTCAGACATAGCTACTTTTCCCAGCGTTTAAAGAAGATGTGATCAGTCTGAACTCCTTGCACCATCATGCAGGGAAAGTGTGTGGGTCACTCTGAACTCCTGCAGCAGCGTTCAATTAAGGAACGTTCAGTGCAGTGTTGCAGCAGAAGCAGCAGCAGCAGCAGCGTTGAGCTAACGTGCGGTCAGCGTAAACTCTTGCAGCCTAGTGTGGTTGGCAGCGTTAATGCACCTTGCTGTGTGTTGCAGCTGCACCGGACAGTATGTTGCAGCTGCCGCCTGGATGTCCTGTAGCCGGTGTGCATTACTCGAGAGACGAGCGTCATTGCCCAGTTTCTCTGGCCACTTGCGTGAACCAACAAAGGTAGAAGGGCTTTCTGTGTCGCCATACAGAATGTAGCCATGCAGAGTGTGGCCATGCAAGATTTTTCCATGTAGCGTGGCCACACACTGGGACAGTGATGAAGTTCCTGGAACACCTTCCTGCCTAACCTCACCTCTGGGAGCGTGAGTATACAAGAAATCTGTTTTTAGTGTTTGCATTGTCTTCCAGTACGTGCTCTTCCATTCCATGAAGCTTGTAGGCTCAAGTGTGCCTCAGGCAGCGTGTGGAATACTAACCACTGACTCTTTATGTAGCGATTGAAAGAAGCCGGACGATTTTAAATACAAGGAACAATTACAGATGTTACAATATACTCATGTTATCTACTGGGATCACTGCGCTATTTTTTACCAGTACTGCTATACAGAATTACTGCTATTTTGTCAAAATAACTGAGACTGATAAAAATTCTTAAGGATCTCCCTTCTCTCCTCAGTTGTTCCTGCTCAGATGGTTCAAGGAATAAATTGTTGAACCATTCTTGGAATAATTTGTTACATTCATGATATGAAATTGTTTCATATTGCTAGACCCGTGTGGGTGGAGTGGTGGGGATTCGATCCACCGTCATCTAATCGCGACCGTCTCTGTCCAGTCAGGATTCTGAACGTGATAACATGAAATACAACTCTACAGCACATGATAAGAATAAATCGGTTTTGAGTTAAAAGTTTTCCTCAAATCTATTTGTGTAAAAGAGTGAATCTTAACAACAATAAAAGTTGATTTAGATTTTAGAATTTGTCGCTAGTTTATTGTGCAACCGTTGCCATCCTGTGGACGGTAGCTCAGGAACATATGGATATTCCTTAAAACTTTCACATATCTTAAATCTCTTTCGGAGAAGCTCGTTACTAATTTCTTTTTTTAAATCAATTGCAAAGGCTCTAGAAGAAATTTTTCAATAAACTGCCAGAAAGAATATATCACAAAATGGAGGACTGTACTTCACATGATACAACTTTATACAACATACAACAATGAAATAAACTTGCCAGGTGGAGAGGTGGTCAAAGGTCCCTTATGAAATTACGTGGTTGCTGTCTTAGAAGTATTGCAACAACGTCCAGAAGATTGTTTTGAAATAGAAAAAACTAGGAAAAGTTCAAAATTAGTTACACTAACCCAGGCCACTGTGGTTCCAGAAGCATTTGACTTATAACTGCAGAAAGGAAAGAACCAAGTCAGAGTTACTCGTTCTCTGAACTTTTTACTCTCACTGGTGTAGTTGTAACATATTTTCCCGTCACTTCGCAAGTGAGAGAGACATCTTGCCCGCAAAAAAAAAAAAAAATTATACACAATTTGTTGCAATCCCGATATTGTGACGTCTGGTAATCTCACTTTGCTGACGAGGTTCTAAGCTGCTACACACTTCAGTATTCTCTGTATGAAGTATTTCAGAATGACCTTCTGTAAAGCTTTGGTGAAATGTATATTTCTAAGTGAGGAATTAACATTTATTTTGAAATTTTTTTGCATTAACCTATTTTTATTTTTAAAATTTACTTATAACTCGGCCCATTTGGAAGTCCTGTTGAAGTGGAGAATTTTATTTAATAAAATAGTCAGAATTGCTTTAATATTCGAATTGCAATAGTGATACAATTACATATAATATATAAATATTTTAGAATAAACTATTGCCTAATAGCATGTACAATCAGACATGTATTTTTTCTACACGAAGATTTATTCTCGTTTAATTCTTGGCACTTAACTACGGTCGTTCTATCAGTTACACTTTAAACATTATTTAAGGAAGAAAACAGTTTGATAAACTTTATTGCTGTCTGCAAACTCTGCAAGATATACACATCCTATTATTTACTTGATAGCCCATGCAGTTCCTTCCTCTTACGGTTCTCTCCCCCATAGCTCATCCAATTGTCTTTCGTGGTTCATTCAATTCCTTCTAACAGTTCATCCAATTTCTTCTCATAGTTCATCCTATTTCTTCTTCGTGTAGTTCATCCTGATCCTTTCCATTTTATTTCCTTAATTATACACAGATAGCAGGAGAGTGTGTTAATACAACCTTTGCCTTACACAGAGGTGTATTTCTACATTTCCTGTGTACCTGTTAAAGCCCAACAATGAGCAAAGCGTTGCGGTTAAATGCTCGTATACTAGCAGTATAGTTATTCACTTTCTTTTTCCTCCTCTTGTGGGTCAGCATTCAGCAGGACAAGGAAAACAGAGCCTCGTGCAGCATGGGGTAAAGTGAAACAGTTTTTTTTCACTCTAATTGCTGAAGCTCCGACGACCATTTGCTGCTTATCCTTACGTGTTCGTTAGCTTTCTCGATTTCGTGTGTTTTTCCCGAAACACAGATCCCAGCTGCTGCTGGCTTTGGTTGTCTGCCTGTCTTTGTCTATTTTTTTGTGTTTTTGTCTCTGTTTCATAGTGTGTATGTAATGTGTGTGTGTATATATATACATATATATATATATATATATATATATTATATATATATATTATATATATATATATATATATATATATATTTATATATATATATATATATATATATATATATATATATATATATATATATATATATATATATATATATATATATATATATAATATTGGGGAATTACTAAACACGTAAGGATCATGACCCTTACGTGTTTAGTGATTCCCCAAGAACAAAACAGTAATATTTTGGCTTTTCCATTCATTCTCACTGTGACACTAGCGAGCTTAAAAGTAATTCTTTGCTGTGTTATATCAAAATATATAACGATATATCATGCAAAAAATCAGAGTGGTTAGATTAAAGAGAGTTTACTGGAGTTACCAGCAGTAGTGTAGGGGCGTGCTGGAGTGGGCACTGGTCGTGCTTGAGTGGGCACTGGTCGTGCCTGAGTGGGCACTGCTCGTGCTTGAGTGGGCACTGGCTGGCACACTTGTCTCAGAGGTGAGAGTACTAGAGCAACTCCCCTCTCACTCACTCTCTCGCTCTCTCCCTCCCACCCTAACTCCCTCGCTCTCTCTCTCCCACCCTCCCTCCCTCGTTTTCTCCCTCCCTCCCCCTCTCTCTCTCTCCCCTCCCTCTCTCCCTCTCTTCCGTCTGTCTACACACACACAACACACACACACACACACACACACACACACACACACACACACACACACACCACACACACACACACACACACACACACACACACACACACACACACACACACACACACACACACACACCCACACACACACACACACACACACACCCACACACACACACACACACCACTGTGGCAAATTTTTACCTGTTTTCATTTGAGTCATACTCATCTACCCACACGATGGTATGAGTTACCCACACCATGGTATGAGTTATTCCATTTTTTAGGTATTCTGCTCATTTCTTGCCCATTTTGATTTTTTTTAATTCAGTCTAAGTACATTCCTTAACAGTTTAACTTTCATCTGGTACTTTTCAAGAAATATAGAACACATGTGAGCCTTTTATTTTCTGATTAGGAGATGTTTCGCTCAAAACAGGGACTGGTAAATCAAACTTAAAATATCAAGTCAAAGTTGGCAATTTTTTTTCACCTGATCCTATTTTCACACTTTTTTTTACTGATGGTGGTCCAGGAAAGACCGAAACGTCGTCTATAGACAGAAACGTCATTTACAGGTTAATCGATAATTTGTGGGTTGTGAATTGTTGCAGCTATGGTTCAGTGGGTTGTAAATTGTTTTAACCATGGTATTGAGAGTTAGTCGTGAATTATTACAGCCACGGTATTGTGGGTTGTGAATTGTTGCAACCACGGTATTATGGATTGCGAATTGTTGCAATCACGGTATTGATGGTTGTGAATTGTTGCAATCACGGTATTGAGGGTTAGATGCGATTTTTTTATATATTTTATTGAAAACATGTCTTACACAAACATTAGGTGCGAATTATTCCAGTTATGGTATTGTGAATTGCGAAATGAACCAGCAATGTTATTTTGTTGCTACCACAATGTAGTGAGTAAACTGTAATATTTTTGCCCACTGAATTGTGGATCATAAATAGTTCCACCCAGGTTACTGATTTTGATTCCTCGCTGTACAGAGACATTTCACCTGGTTACCAGAAAGTCTCAAAACACAGCCGAAGGGAATAAGTTTCTGGGAGGAAACTGGTTTACTTCGTCTTACAAGGGCCTCATCAGTCGGGTTGTGAAGGCCATTTGGGTCTGTGGTCGGCCAGCACTGACAGACTGTGTGGAGTAGGCTGTCATGAGGAAAGCCTGGCCTCAGGGCAGGCGAGTGAAGGTTGATAAACCATTCGAAGTCAGTCACAGATTGGTTTCGAATTACATTCACACATCCTGTTAGACATCAAATTAGGACAGCACACTAGTAAGACCCTGTTATATAGCAAGTTAGGACAGCACAATCTTAAGATCCTTATACACAGCAAGCTAGTACAGCACAACACAATGTTAAGATCCTCTTACACAGCAAGCTAGTACAGCACAACACAATATTAAGATCCTCTAACACAGCAAGCTAGTACAGCACAACACAATATTAAGATCCTCTTACACAGCAAGCTAGTACAGCACAACTCAATATTAAGATCCTCATACACAGCAAGCTAGTACAGCACAACTCAATATTAAGATCCTCATACACAGCAAGCTAGTACAGCACAACTCAATGTTAAGATCCTCTTACACAGCAAGCTAGTACAGCACAACTCAATATTAAGATCCTCATGCACAGCAAGCTAGTACAGCACAACACAACAAACATCAACAACTCTATGCTCCAAAGCAATAACTTAATTGGACTGCTTTTTCTTGCCCCCTTTTGCTATTCAGTGGGAAATGGAAAGACAAAAGAAAAATAGTCTTCGGTAGTACAGCGCAAAATTTTAAGAGGAAAATTAGCTTTGTCTCGATTATTTTTATAAAGAAATATCTGCCTTATGCTCGTTAGGATACCCCGTAAGGGTTTAGCAATCTTGGTATACACTGTGACATAGAGATTGTTTTTTGAATGGGGCTGTGAAGGTTGTAAAGGCAGCCGCAGTCGAGCGATCACCTGTGATGTATGTGAGGAGTGGGAACACGTGCGGTGCACGGACAAGATCAGTATACCTGAAATTTACCTTGAGAGGGTTTCGGGGTCAACGCCCCCGTGGCCCAGTCTGTGACCAGGCCTCATGGTGGATCAGGGTCTGGCTGCAGTAAACCAGACTCTTAGACATTGAATAGACTCATCATATTATTCAGACCAGTGTAAGGAAACACTGTTACTTGACTCTCGAAATCGTAATGACACGATTGCAAACAAACCATACCACGGGTGGGGTTTGAACCCGCTGTCAGAGAGTCTCAAAACTCCAGACCGCGAGTTCAAACTCCACCCGTGGTATGGTTTGAAACACTGTTGTTTGTTGACGAAAACAACCCGGAGAAATGGACTTGGAGACATGAAAGGAAATGAAGATGAGACTGTAATATGTCAGTCTTTAACTGAGACCCTTATCTGCTGAAAAGGGCCTCAGTTGAAAACCCAAATATACAAATCTTTCGTATTCTTTACGTTTTTATTAAAAAATTGTCAACATGTCACTGTATCTACGATTATTTTATTCAATCTGATCCTAGTAAACTGTGATGATTATTCTTGGCCATTCTCTAGATACTTATTTTATATTTCTTTGTCCCTTGAAGTGAGATGTAATGATACTGGTAATCCAAGGAAATGGAGCTACCCTTTCCTTCTTTTCTGGATCTAATTTGATTATCTCCTATTCCTCAGGTGCTATATCCCTCATACGGCTTTAGTGCTTCAAAATGAAAATTTAAAAAATTTTATTTTGGGATATTTTACGAATATAGAGGTTCGTTGACGCCGGTGAAGGGTTCTGAACCCAAAGATTTTGACCTGTCTCCTTCCTCCTTTGTAACTCACACCTCACTTTTATATTATATAGCATATCTTACCCTAATGTAGTTCTTTTAAGTCTTTTCAAACGTAAATGTATTTATAACACAATCCAGGGCAACATGGGTTTAGAACAGGTCGCTCCTGTCTGTCTCAACCATTGGATCACTACGACAAGGTCCTAGATGCACTAGAAGACAAAAAGAATGCAGATGTAATATATACAGACTTTGCAAAAGGCTTCGACAAGTGTGACCATGGCGTAATAGCGCACAAAATGCGTGCTAAAAGGGAAAAACAGGAAAAATAGGTGAGGGTCATAATTTCCTCATAACAGAAACAAGAGGTAGTCGCAACAGAGTAAAGTCCGAGCACCACGGTGAAAAACTCTGTTTTCCCCAAGGCACAGTACCGCTCCCCCTCTTGTT
>NC_069468.1:15169004-15189824 GCF_026875155.1 Cherax quadricarinatus
TTTGTATGAGCTGTTGTTTTTCAACAATGATCAGATTTAAAACCATCCTGTTTTTATTTTTTTTCTCGATACCCACGTCTTTCTACGACCATATATTACACCTCTCATCAGTACCTTACTTCTGATTCATGTGGTTCATTGCTGAAGCAAATATAGGTTTATGAAGACAATCTACAAACCTTATTCAAGGACCATATTGTCTGGGATATCACCAAAGAAACATCAACCGAAAAACTTCTCTCCATCTATGCTCGCTTGGCGAATCTGTGTTACATGAATCTCAACAGTGGCATTCACGGACCTATACAAAATATATGTCAGGCCCATCTTGAAGTCTGCAGCACCAGCATGGAACCCACACAGCTGGTAAAGCATGTTAAAAGAAACTGGAGAATGTGCAGAGGTGTGCAGCAAGACTAGTTCGCGTGTGACTAATGAAGAGAGGCAGAAGAAATTGAACTCTGTGTTAGAGGAAGCATAAGAACTGTGTAGATGAGGCAACATTGTGCAAAATACTCATGAGAATAGATGGGCTGGACGAGGAAATTTTGATGGGCATGGGTACACCATTGCAGCCTTAGATGAGTCCCACGGATGTCAGGAAGTATTTTTTCAGCCTCAGGGTGGTTAGGATGTGGGATGGCCCTGACTACGAAGTAATGGCGACATGCTCCATTCATTGTATTAATAACTCACGAAATCGTAATGACACGATTGTAAACAAACCATACCTCGGGGGGGAGATAGAACCCGCGATCTGGAGTTTTATGACTCTCTGATCGCGGGTTCTCTCCCCGCCCGTGGTATGCATTGTATTAATAACGTGTATGACATGACACAGGGAAGAGTGCATCTAGCAAATTACTACAGACTGGGCCAGGAGCTGAAACTCGACCCCTACAACAACAAATAGGTTAAAACAAATCATTGAAAACACAATCATATGCACATACCTATATATATCGTGCCGAATAGGTAAAACATGTCAATTAGCAAAATCTCATTTAGAATTAAGTTCTTTCTAAAGTTTTCTCTTATAAATTTAAAGTTATATTTGTTTCATTTATGTTAATATAAAAATTAACGATTTTGTACCAAAAGAACCTTTGAAAACTTACGTAACCTTATTATAACAAGCATAATTTAATTTAGCCTAATCCAACTAAATATATTTTAAGTTTACAATCATAATAAAAAATATATTTTTAGTTAGGTTCAGAATGATTTTTGCGAAATTATTGCATATACAAATTTTCGCTTTCCCTATTCGGCAAGAAGTGCGTTTCTATGTAAAGCAAAAAAAGCAAATTTTAAAATATATATAAATAAATATATAATATATAATAAATAAATTAAAAATTATATATATTTAAAAATTTTTATATATTACATATATATAAATATAATAATATTTTATAATTATTATTATATATATATTAATATATAAAAATATATATATAAATATTAAAAATTATATATATATATAATAAATAAAAATATATATTATATATATATACATATAATTATTAAAATTTTATAAAATATATTTTATATTATATATTATATTATTTAAAATTAAAATATTTAAAGTTATATACAGCGAGAAAAAGCGAGACTTTCTGAAAAAATCTAAATTAACTTTTCAAACTTTTCCCAAACGCTGATGTGTAAATGGGCCGGTGCTCCGTCCCCTTTACAGCCCCCTAATTATGTTTCCACTTGTGTTGATAGTTCTCTATGTTATGTTCCTCAATTTCCCCGGGTTGAAGAAAAAGATAAACGTGCAGAAGCATTTTCCCTTTTGGGACAACGTTTTCACTGGGGGACAGTCAAGCCATGATCACTCTAGCAGAGCAAAATGTTTTTCCCAATGGGCCTTCTGTAGAGTGTCTGCATTCGGGTTTTAATGCGTCTTTTAAATGGATTTTTTCTGAGTTGTTGTATTTGTGGTACAAAAAAACATTAAAATTAAGTTGTTTTTGTTGGTAACCCCCAAACAAAGAAAAGCATAATGAAATTTAGATTGCTAATTGTTGTGACAGGACGTCAACACGTGTTGCCTTATTTTGAAAAAGGGGTTTGAAACCCTTGCTAGGGCTCCCAGCTTGTTTAACCTTTGGAAGTGCCATGCAGGAGATACTTTTGTGCCCCTGATAAGTACAAATGTCATTTTTTTTTTATTTAACGACAAAAATACCACCAAATATTATTGACTCCATTGTATTGGGGCTCCTGAAAAATTTTTTCCATAAGAAAAAATCACTGGATGTATATTAATGATCTCGATCGTAGCTCATGCTGCCCTTACATGCTTATTTTTTTTGAAATTTGCGTATTTTTTACTGGTACGAATTTTTGAAATGAGAATAAAATTTTGATTTTTAATTTCTTCGCGAATTATGCATTGTTTCGGCCAGAATTTTACTGGCAAAACATTTAAAGCTTAACAAACCACAAAGAGATTTCATTTTTGTAGTGTAAAATATGTCTTTGTATATATTTATATATATATAAAATTTATATATATAATATAATATATATATATAATATATATATATATTATATATTTTAATATTATATTTTATTATATATTTTATATTTAATAGTAATTGAAATTTTGACTTTTTAAAAATTTTTCCCATGGCAGCCAGTAGTCTGCCAATTTTTAAACGTGACGGGGAAAATTACGTAAGACACTTTAAAAAATATTTCGGAAACAATTCAATTGTTTGTAATAATCGCAGACGGGACTTGTGAGCAGGTGTTCAGTTTTAAATACCTTTTTGCTTAGTGTGACAACCCCAAAAAGTATCAAGGGAAAAAACTATCTTTAAAAAATGTACGTATGCTGCCATAAAAAAGACACCTTCACTCTGTGACGAGCTTTTTATGCCATATATAACTCTACGCAGAGCGAAACGTTGTTCTGCAACTCATTTCTTTTCCTCAAAATCAATCTTAGAATATTATGAAAGCGACCACGAGACATATTCACGATGGAAACAAGACTTGATCGGAGGAAGAGGCTGCCAATTTCCCCCTAGTTCCCTAGTTTAACCAGGTACCCAGCACCAGCATCAACACACCTGGTAGGCTGTGGTGTATACAATGTGAAGGCGTTGCTGTGACATGAACACTCAAACTGCTACGATAACTTTGTAAACTTTAAAAGTAAGTTACGACTGCCTATAAACCGTGTCAAAATTTACCCACTGAATCAGTTCGGTTCTTGCGTCTGGTCGGAAAACTCTCCCAGGAACACATTATTCTCCCGTGTTAGCACTTACTCCTGGTTCTTGTTGCGAGGGACTAAGTTAACACTAGGAGGACGAAGGAAACACTGGAGGGATTAGGAAAACAGAGTAGTGATGAAGGGAATACAGGAAGGACTAGGGAAACAAAGGAGTGATTAAGGTAATACAGGAAGGACTAGGGAAACAGAGGAGTGATGAAGGCAATACAGGAAGGACTAGGGGAAACAGAGTAGTGATGAAGGTAATACAGGAAGGATTAGGGAAACAGAGGAGTGGTGAAGGTAATACAGGAAGGACTAGGGGAAACAGAGTAGTGATGAAGGGAATACAGGAAGGACTAGGGGAAACAGAGTAGTGATGAAGGTAATACAGGAAGGATTAGGAAAACAGAGGAGTGGTGAAGGTAATACAGGAAGGACTAGGGGAAACAGAGAAGTGATAAAGAGGATGCTAGCGGGGAGGGGAAGACGGAGTGATGAAGAAAGTACTGAAAGGACCAGGGGAAATAAAAAGGGGATGAAGGGAATACTAGAGAGACAAGGGGAACACAAGATGGATGAAGTGAACACTGAAGTGACATGGGAAACAGAGGAATGACGGGAAGAGAGCAACACAAAATTAGTTCGTTACTGACGCTAATAGCGTCAGTAGCAACCTAATTCTTCGCCTCGGCTGTCTTTCTGTGTATTCTTTGCTCAGATCTTCACAAGACACGTGACTTGACCTGATCTTGGCAGCCTCCTTGCCTTCCACTGTCTTGATCGGTTTTCATCAATCTCCCGCTCGTGGCTTGATCAACGACAGGTCGCCTGCTTTTTATTTCCAGTTTGTGACATGTACTTATTCACTCATTATTCTCTGTATTGCAATCAAACTTCGTCTGATCTCAAACACGACACGTCCAGCTAGTCTGATCTACGAATTACTTTTAGCACCTCTGTACTCTGATAAAATCCAATGTTTGCATCCAGTGACATATTTCTTTATTTACAAAATTCCTTGTACATTCTTATAACTTTTTCCTCATCTGTTCTGTAACTTACAGATCTATCAATACATTCCCTTTGAACTAACCTAATATATTAATTTCCCATATACACTCTCCTTACACTCTGCCTCCAGTCGTTCATTTTCTATACTTTTAGCTATTATAACTCTGTCCTTAACTATTTTCATCTATGAGTTATTTTAGTCTTCCACTAAGAACTTCTACAGTTTCTCTCCTAAACTTTCCAACAAACATTAGTAAACATCAACTGTGGCGTATCACAGTTACTTTCTGTTAAGTCCACACATCTCCTTATCACATTAACGTTAATTTTTCTTAGTAATCTGTCTCTCAATAATCACATTTAATAATTAGGGTGATATCCGTCCCTATCCATTCTTGTGTAAGACTTTGTTTTACCAAAAAAAAAAAAAAATTTTCTTTTTTATACACAAAGAATTAATCACTGGTCTTCTAAACCTTTTCACCCTTAAAAAATATATATATATTTCAAACATTCGAAACCATATATATATATATATATATATATATATATATATATATATATATACATATATATATATAATATATATATATATATATATATATATATATATATATATATATATATATATATATATTATACATATATATATATATATATATATATATATATATATATATATATATATATATATATATATATATATATATATGTATATATATATATATATATATATATATATATATATATATATATATATATATATATATATATATATATATATATATATATATATATACATGCAATAAGATCACAGTAAACAGGTGATTTCAGAATATGCAAAACAACCACTCTGAAAGAATAGAGAAATTCCAAGCGCTTCGTGACTATTCACATTATCACATTGATAATGTAAGTAGTCACGAAAGCGCTTGGAATTTCTCTATTCTTTCAGAGTGGTTGTTTTGCATATATATATATATATATATATATATATATATATATATATATATATATATATATATATATACTGAGGTGGAAACATGAAAGAGACAATATACATCGGTGTAAATGGGGCGGTTCCATTGGTAATGCTTTTTGGGCATCATATTTTTTTTACAGCTTCACTGCTGGCATACACTGGGATGAATACACCACTGATGTTCCCTGCGTCTTCACTAATAACCATATTCTCCGCCATTTCCTGCAGCATCTTGCGTCCCCAGTTACAGGAACAACGGCGCCTTGATTTTCTGGTAGCAGTCATCCGCTCAGAGGCCATAGGGAAGGGATCACCCAGCAACAGGTACAGGGCAGAGATCAGACAACAACAGGTATAGGGCAGGGATCAGACAGGAACAGGTACAGGGCAGGGATCAGACAGCAACAGGTATAGGGCAGGGATCAGACAGTAACAGGTATAAGGCAGGGATCAGACAGCAACAGGTATAGGGCAGGGATCAGACAGCAACAGCTATAAACCAGGAATCGCCCAGGAACAGGGATCATCAAGCAACAGGTACAGGGCAGGGATCACCCAGCAACAGGTATAGTCCAGGGATCATCAAGCAACAGGTATAGGGCAGGGATCACCAAGAACAGGTATAAGGCAGGGATCACCCAGCAAGAGGTATAAGGTAGAGATCACTCAGCAACAGGCATAGGCAAAGGATCACCCAGCAACAGGTATAGACAACGGACCATCCAGCAGCAGATAGAGGACAAGGATCTTCAACCTCCAATCATATGACTGGAGTCAACAAACACCAATCACGGAAACGGAAACATTAAGCTCCAGCTATTGGCACAGATTCAACAAAGAAACGGCAACATCGAGCTCTAGCTACTGGACTTGTGGTCGTCAATAACCCCCGCGTCTGGAACCCTTACTTGACGAAGGACAAAACATTAAGCATCTCAATCCTTTCTTAAACCTACTCTACTCCCCTTTCAATCGTATTTTCTGCCTTTCTAATCATTCACTCTCTGTCTTTCCAATCACTCAACTAATCCCATTTCTCCCACACAGTTTACATTATTACATAAATTTATTCCTCCAGTGAAGTGGATAAGATATTTTTATTTACTAATTAAGTAACGAATTTATTTTAATTTTCTCATTTTTTTTTAAATTACATTGAAGACATAAGTAAATTTCTTGAACATTTACTTGAAAAAATCTCCTGAGTGCGTCGGAATAAACTTAAATTCGGGAATTTCTTCCATAAATTCCGTTTTATGGTTTTCACATTTTAATATAAATGCTAAGAGACTGACCGAAAAAAAACACAAATAAGCAAAGATATTGTTTTAAATAGAAGCGGTAAACCCGTGGGAGTCATACAGCTCCTGGATGATAAGTAGGAATTAGATCTGATCCAAGAGAGAGGAAGGTAGTTCCTTTTCCTTGTATTAAGAGCGGGATTCCCATCTCTCTTTCCTCTTCTCTCCTCCAATGGGTTGGATGCTGGTGAAGGGTTCTGGATTTAAAGCATTGGAACTATCCTCTGGTTCCTGATCAAACCTGATTCATCTCCCATCCCTCCCATTCCTCCCAGACGTTGTATGTTTCTTGCGGGTTTAGCGCTTCCCAGTTGATTATAGCAATTGTATTCTTCACTATGTTCTCTCTCTCTCTCTCTATCTCTCTCTCTCTCTATATCTCTCTCTCTCTCTCTCTCTCTCTCTCTCTCTCTCTCTCTCTCTCTCTCTCTCTCTCTCTCTCTCTCTCTCTCTCTCTCTCTCTCTCTCCTCTCCTCTTCTCTCTCTCTCTCTCTCTCTCTCTTTTTCACACACATTCACTCTCCCTTCGTAGTTCCTCCCTTTTTCTCCCTCCCTTTTCCTCTCCCTCTCAACATAGACGATCCCTCTCCTTCCCATTATATTTCCTCTCTCCGTAGTAGGCCTACTGTATGCACCAGTAGGCCTATTGTATATAACAGCAGAAGTTGTATATTCTGCATATTCTATGTATCAATAGGTCTACTGCATGTATCATGGGCCTATTGTATGAATCATAGGCCTGGTGTATGCATCACTAGGCCTATTGTATGTATCAAAAGGCATAGTGTATACATCAGTAGGCCTATTGTATACATCAAAAGATCTATTGAATGCATCAATCGGCCTATTGCATGCTCCAATAGGCCTAATGAAGAGGAAGGGGAGGAGGGAGAGTAGTGAAGAGGAAGGTAGATGAGGGTAAAAAAATGAAAAGGCGGAGGCACAGAAAGGAAAATAATTATAGATTATTAAGAAAAACACTAATATTATCATTTATTCCTAGAGCTTTCATTTTTTTCCCCAGGAATTAGCTCTCATCCCTCGTTTTACCTGGGGAAAGTTATAGCTTACTGAATAACGAGGATTGCTTTAAAATTATTTTTATTTTTAATTTCATTAATGCGTATTCAGAACTCATTTATATGAAAGGTTACAGACGGCTTGATTAAACTAATGGTTTTCAAATTTATCATAAGCCAGGAATTTTGTTTCAGAGGCTTGAAAGAATTATATATATATATATATATAATATATATATATATATATATATATATATATATATATATATATATATATATAATTTTTCAGGCCTCTGAAACAAAATTCCTGGCTTATGAGGTATTGGGAAGATGGAGGGATTATTTTGAGGAATTGTCAAATGTTGATGAAGATAGGGAAGCTGTGATTTCGTGTATAGGGCAAGGAGGAACAACATCTTGTAGGAGTGAGGAAGAGCCAGTTGTGAGTGTGGGGGAAGTTCGTGAGGCAGTAGGTAAAATGAAAGGGGGTAAGGCAGCCGGGATTGATGGGATAAAGATAGAAATGTTAAAAGCAGGTGGGGATATAGTTTTGGAGTGGTTGGTGCAATTATTTAATAAATGTATGGAAGAGGGTAAGGTACCTAGGGATTGGCAGAGACCATGCATAGTTCCTTTGTATAAAGGCAAAGGGGATAAAAGAGAGTGCAAAAATTATAATGGGATAAGTCTGTTGAGTATACCTGGCAAAGTGTATGGTAGAGTTATTATTGAAAGAATTAAGAGTAAGACGGAGAATAGGATAGCAGATGAACAAGGAGGCTTTAGGAAAGGTAGGGGGTGTGTGGACCAGATGTTTACAGTGAAACATGTAAGTAAACAGTATTTAGATAAGGCTAAAGAGGTCTTTGTGGCATTTATGGATTTGGAAAAGGCGTATGACAGGGTGGATATGGGGGCAATGTGGCAGATGTTGCAGGTGTATGGTGTAGGAGGTAGGTTACTGAAAGCAGTGAAGAGTTTTTACGAGGATAGTGAGGCTCAAGTTAGAGTATGTAGGAAAGAGGCAAATTATTTCCCAGTAAAAGTAGGCCTTAGACAAGGATGTGTGATGTCACCGTGGTTGTTTAATATATTTATAGATGGGGTTGTAAGAGAAATAAATGCGAGGGTCTTGGCAAGAGGCGTGGAGTTAAAAGATAAAGAATCACACATAAAGTGGGAGTTGTCACAGTTGCTCTTTGCTGATGACACTGTGCTCTTGGGAGATTCTGAAGAGAAGTTGCAGAGATTGGTGGATGAATTTGGTAGGGTGTGCAAAAGAAGAAAATTAAAAGTGAATACAGGAAAGAGTAAGGTTATGAGGATAACAAAAAGATTAGGTGATGAAAGATTGGATATCAGATTGGAGGGAGAGAGTATGGAGGAGGTGAATGTATTCAGATATTTGGGAGTGGACGTGTCAGCGGATGGGTCTATGAAAGATGAGGTGAATCATAGAATTGATGAGGGGAAAAGGGTGAGTGGTGCACTTAGGAGTCTGTGGAGACAAAGAACTTTGTCTTTGGAGGCAAAGAGGGGAATGTATGAGAGTATAGTTTTACCAATGCTCTTATATGGGTGTGAAGCATGGGTGATGAATGTTGCAGCGAGGAGAAGGCTGGAGGCAGTGGAGATGTCATGTCTGAGAGCAATGTGTGGTGTGAATATAATGCAGAAAATTCGTAGTTTGGAAGTTAGGAGGAGGTGCGGGATTACCAAAATTGTTGTCCAGAGGGCTGAGGAAGGGTTGTTGAGGTGGTTCGGACATGTGGAGAGAATGGAGCGAAACAGAATAACTTCAAGAGTGTATCAGTCTGTAGTGGAAGGAAGGCGGGGTAGGGGTCAGCCTAGGAAAGGTTGGAAGGAGGGGGTAAAGGAGGTTTTGTGTGCGAGGGGCTTGGACTTCCAGCAGGCATGCGTGAGCGTGTTTGATAGGAGTGAATGGAGACAAATGGTTTTTAATACTTGACGTGCTGTTGGAGTGTGAGCAAAGTAACATTTATGAAGGGGTTCAGGGAAACCGGCAGGCCGGACTTGAGTCCTGGAGATGGGAAGTACAGTGCCTGCACTCTGAAGAAGGGGTGTTAATGTTGCAGTTTAAAAACTGTAGTGTAAAGCACCCTTCTGGCAAGACAGTGATGGAGTGAATGATGGTGAAAGTTTTTCTTTTTCGGGCCACCCTGCCTTGGTGGGAATCGGCCAGTGTGATAATAAAAAAAAATATATATATATATATATATGGAGTCCACTTCTTCGGCAAATTTTGGGACCCTTGTCCTCGGAGAAGTGGATAAAAAGTCTTCGAGGAAGAATATTTGGATTTCTTCCTGAAGCCATTTGAATATTCCACTTCCTTACCACCCCCATTTTTAAATTTTTTAACTAATAGGTATAGTTTATTAAATAATACAGTACACTGTATTTAAAAGATACATTGCTGGTACAAAGATGGCATATATACAGTACATGAGGTTTAAGGGATACATTTCAAGTGTATATTCCTACGTGTTTTTCACAGATTGCCATGCAAAAAAATGTGTGTATATTATATATATATATATAATATATATATATATATATATATATATATTATATATATATATATATATATATATATATATATATAAATTATATATATATATATATATATATTATATATATGTGTGTGTGTATGTATATATATATATATATATATTTATATATATATATATATATATATATATATATATATATATATACATGTATATATATATATATATATATATATATATATATATATATATATATATATATATATATATATATATATATATATATATATATATTTGTTTCTTGATAATGTGTGTAGTCACGAAAGCGCTTGGAATTTCTCTATTCTTTCACAATGGTTGTTTTGCATATTCTGAAATCACCTGCTCACTATGATGTTATTGCAAAATATATATATATATATAATATATTTATATATATATTATATATATATATATATATATATATATATATATATTATATATATTATATATATATGTATATATGTATATGTACATATATAATATTAGTGCATGCAGAGGTTATGGAAAGAGGAAATTACGATTTAGTCTGGCTTTATAAAACACATGATTCACAGCTTGGAGATTGTTTTCCAAGATTGTTCGGTTACGCAAAATTGGTTTAGCAAGATAGGGTGGTTAGAGTATATAAATCTCGGGTGAATGGAAGGCGTAGAGGGAGTTCCGAGAAGAACTGCAGGGAGGGAGCGATGAAGGTTTCCAGAAGTAGGTGCTTCAGTATCCAGTAGTGCTTGTAATCTCTGACTGAATGGAGACAAGGGGTTTTAGGGAGTTAATCAGCTATTGGAGTGCAAGCAGAGTAACACCTGCTAAGAGATTCACGTGAATCAGTTAGACGGTCTTGTGTTCTTCAAGTGTGAAGAATGGTGAATGCACTTTGGGAGTCGACTTGGGACATTGTGGCTCTGTTATTTGTGTGGCTACAATACGATGTCCAAGATTTCGATATATTTTATACACTACAAGGTTAACTATTTTAGAGGGGCCTGTGGAGGTACAGTAGACCTTATAACCAACTAATTATGTATAATACAGAATACGATAGACCATTGAGCCACCTGTCTCATGAAATATAAGTCAAACGGTATCTAGGAAGAAACAAAGAAGAAACGGAGAGGCAAAGAAGAAGCAAGGAAGAAACAAGAAAGTAAGGAAGAAGGAAGGAACAAAGAAGCAAGGGAGAAACATTGTAAAACGACTGTAAGACGTACTTCTTCTTACCAAGCTTGATTAATGAGTGTCATGTGCTCCAGGGCATACGAGACTTTGTTTCAGCGTAGCTACTAGTCATGGTAAGGCGCATATGCAAATCTAACAAAGGTCATGATTAACCTCAGACGATAATGAGATAAAAAGCCCTGTTGGATGTTATACTATTGTGAAATAGAGAAAAGTCAGGAAAACTGTGGTGTTTAAGCTAGTTTCCAGTCACAATGGTACCATTAATGGGTTCGCAATTTGATATTCAGATTCTCTTAGTATTCTGGTTGATATTTTGTCCGGTACTGTGGATCTCTTTATGTTGACCTTTGGTGGATACATCGGTGCAATGGAAGTGATAGCTTTTCAACAATGGGTCGGTTTCGTCTCCTGCAAGGTTGGTATGGGACCAACAGTAAGTATATTGGATAAGTTTTCACACGTGAAGACTGAGTTGAAAAAAGCAATGAGAAAAAGATCATTATCTTTACTGTTACTGGGAGTTACACAGCCACTGACTATTAGAGGACCTATGAAGATTGATGCCTCTTTTCTTGTTTTTTACATTAAAACAACTTCTGGATCTATTCTATTATACTAGGTTCTCCTAAGCGTACCCACCTATTTGTATGTGCGTGTGTGCGTGTGTTTGTGTGTGTGAGAGAGAGAGAGAGAAAGAGAGAGAGAGGCAGAAGGAGAAAGAGAGAGTGGGTAGAGCAAGAGAGGGAGACGAGGGAGCACCGGAGCAGGCAGGAGAGGCATGGGTAAACAGAAAAAAACAGAGTGGAGAAAAAGATGCTGAGTCGAGATGGTGACAATGGCGAGGTCGTCACCTTTAAGGTCGCTTGCTTCACTCAATACTGCTAAACAATGGTTCTCATTCCATTAGTGGCGTTCTGGAACACCCCTCCCCCTCCTCTCCCCCCCCATCCTCACACTTAACACAGGTAATGGACACAACTATGCACATCATGCCAACACTGCACACACTTAAAAACAAAAACCATGATTTATTATTTTTTGTTACTAAAACTGAGTAGGTATTTACTCCAGGACACGACGAATGCAAAAAATTAAGATACTAAACGATTCTTTTTTTACCACATGCATGTTTTTGATCTTTCTGAAGCTATGGAATTTCTTATAAGCAACAGCAATGGTAACGGTCTGTCTGTCTGTCTCTCTCTCTCCCTAAATATATATATAATATATATATATATATATATATATATATATATATATATATATAAATGTGCCGGATAGGTAAAACTGGTCAATTAGGAAGAACTCATTTAAAATTAAGTCCTTTTTAAAAATTTTTCATACTTTTAAAGATATATTTTTTTCATTTATGTCATTGTAAAAATTAATAATTATGTACTAAAAGAACATTAGAAAACTTACCTAACCTTCTTATAACAAGCTCAATTTAATTTAGCCTAATCCAACTAAATATATTCTTAGCATAGGTTCTGGATGATTTTTGCGAAATTATTGCATACATAAATTTTCACTTGCCTTATTCAGCAAGAAAAGCCAAAATCGCAAGTTTTACCTATTCGGCACGACATTACACACACACACACACACACACACACACACACACACACACACACACACACACACACACACACACACACACACACACCACACATATATATATATATATATATATATATATATATAATATATATATATATATATATATATATACATATAATACTCACATTTATTTTCAAATCTTTTCATAGGAATGTGATATTTCTCGGAATAGTCTCAAGATTTCTCTTTCTTTATGCATGGGTGTAGGTTGGTGAAGGAGACGTCTTCTGCTTGGTGTGTCCTGCACAATGTAATGTTTTCTCTCATAAACAGGCATGGCAGGCAAGTCTGTTTTGTACACACGACTCCTGATGACACACCGCCGCCACCCTCTGTTTACTGAGGATCCTTGACGCGCCCAGAACTCCGTCTGGAAGATGGTGATGGGTTTGACAGGTTGTGTGGGCGGGGGTAGTGGTGGTGTTAGTGATGAGTTGTGCTGTTGCTGGTGGTGGTTTGGGTAGTGTGGTGTTGGAGGTGGTGTTAGTGATGAGTAGTGCTGTTGGTGGTGGTGGAGTGTGTCATTTTTGGGGCGGTGGTGATGGTTATACGTGGTTGTGATGTCGGTGGCAGTGTATGGTGGTGATTTCGTAGGTGATATTTAATAATAATGTAAAAAAAATGACTGGCACCCTCACACCAAGCCTCCTGGTTGCTGGGCTGATCAACAAGGCTATTGGTGCTAGCCGCACCACATCCCAGTTGGTCAGAAAGTAACTTGAAAACAAATGTAGAGTTCTCTCTTTAAAGCAGCCAGATATTTGTTAGTAAATCCGCCTACTCGAGGAACATACTGAAAAGTCTTTATCCCTGTACACTTACTGAGCTCTTAGAGTACCTATCATGATCTTTTCACTGGAGGTATTTTGCACCGTCTACCAAGCCTCTCGCTTTAAGTGGTTTCACAGTGCAGGTGTAAATTATGATGTACTCTTCTCGCCTACGTTCCAAGGAATACAGTTCAAGAGATTCAATATTCTTAGTGGATCAAATGCTTGACTTAATCTACAGGAGCACTGAAGGCTTTCTGTATGGCTTCTCCGAACTAAACATTGTCCCAAGAATAGATTAATGAAAATATAACAAAACTTATTATTGTTATTATTATTATTTATTATTATTATTATTATTATTATTATTATTATTATTATTATTATTATTATTATTATTATTATTATTATTTTTATTATTATTAGCAGTAGTAATTGTAGCAGTACTGTTATATTATTATTAAATTAGTTTTATTAGTCTGAGTAGTTTATTATTGCTTTCATTTTATCAATACTCCAAAATTCTTTCATTAATACTCAGGTACAATAATATCGAGGAAAAAGTAAAAGGAAATACTTTCTTTGTCTCGATCTTTGATATATTATCCCTCGACCGTCTCTTCTGACAGGCAATAATATTTTCTCAGTTTATTCCCCCCTCTCTGTTCCATTAATTTCTCCCTTCAATGGAGGTTCCTTGATGCTGGTGAGGGGCTCTTGATCTAGGGAATTGGATCTGTGCAGTTACCTGAAGTGAGCCTGAATGCCTTCCATTCCCTCCTCAGGCACTGTATAATCCCTACGGGTTTAGCACTCCCCCATAAAAATAATAATAATGTTCCATTAATTTCCATCTAAATAATTAATTTCTTCTTGACATTTTTACATATTTTAAACCTCTCGTCGTTCATTTTTTTCCCCATGATATTTTTAATTAGCTAATTTTATTAGCAAAAAAGATGATAGTTACCTTTTTAGTTAATTTTATAAATAATTTTCGTAACTTATTTTCGAGCACATTTTAATAGCTCATTTTAGCATCTATCTTTTGAGAAATTTATTATAGCTCATCTTCAACTTGTCGGTTTTCAAAACGATTCATCAGATGTGTCAGACACTGCATCATCATGGGATCCTGATACAAGAAATTCTTCAATACTTGTACAACCTTTGGTCGAGGACCTACTTAGGTTAGTGGATGGTTCCACTGTGACTCCGCCGCCTCCTACTTCACCTCACCTGACTACAGTATATAAGCCATGTCTACGGCCCTGTCTTGTACTTTCTACAAGATTGATGGACTGAACACATCGACTCCAGGCTGAGGGACTGATTACCTCAAACTCCTCCTCTCCTTACACCTTTCTGATTTGTATTGGGCTGATGAAGCCACTGTGTGGCGAAACGTTTCCTTAATAAAGATTCCCATATGTTGCGTAATTGCCTCAATCTTCAGCTCATTTTTAGTTGATTTTTGCATCTTATAGCTCAGTTTTTGTTTTCATTATTATTTTAAAATCTCATTTTTGAGCATGTTCTAAGACCTATTTTTTTAAGCTCATTTTTGTAGCTCATTCTTTACTAACTCATTTTTATGTTGCTCATTTTTTTGTAACTCATTTCTGAAGTTACATTTTAACTCTAATTTTTTTTATTTTTTTTTTATAACTTTTCACAGATAATATTTATAGCTTATTTCTATTGCTTATTTTATAGTCTCTTTTTATGGCTTATTTTATTACTTTTTTTCACAGCTTATTAGCTTTTTATATCTCATTTCATTTGCTTTCATTGCTCATTTTGCCTTATTTAACTAATCTTTTTATTCAATTTCTCTTAGTCACGTTTATCTTTTTCTTACTAATTATCTTTCTAATTTTTGGGTCGAATTAACTTTTGTTTTCCAAATTATTCACCGGGTGGTGAATTTTTATCAAATCTATTACTAATAATGGCTCAGGAGAGACCGAAACATCGTATTCAAAGTGATATTAAGAGCTCCTGGTGGTATCCATCCCATTGGTGGATCTGATTGCCTATCATGCCACAGGGAATAACTCCTACGGGTTTAGTGTATCCCTGTGAATATGACTAAGAATATTTAACACTAGATTCTTTATTATCCGTCTTCTTTTTTATTTTCAGTCTGGGCTTTTCCAGTTAAGTACGAGTTACACTTTAGAGGTAAATCTTACAGTTTGAATCTTGATACTTTCAAAGACTTGTATATATAAAGGGCACAAGTAGTGGATTTTTCCAACTGGGGGCACCCTCCGGTTAGGGCCTTCCACTGGCGCAACCCTTCCGTTAGGCCATCTCCACTGGCGGCACCCTTTCCGGTTAGCGTTCCACTGAGCGCACCCTTCACGGTCTAGGACCAGCGGCCTGGATGGACACCTTTTCACACCTAGTTTACATTCCGGTTTTGACAATGGACCTCGCCCTCGAGACTACCTCACCCTGACCCCCCAACCAATACCCCGCCCCACGACCCCCCTTCGCGACCCCCGCCCCGCCGCGCCCGCGCGCCCGGCCCGCGGCCCCTTCGCGAAACCCCCGCCCGCGCGCCCGCCCGCGCGCCCCGCCCCGCCCGCGCGCCCTGCCCGCGCCCGCGCCTTCTTGCAGCGTCGTCCGGATCGCCCCCGCGCCTCGAATTTTTCTTAGATCTCCTTGATCAAGTTTTTTTTTGGGTTGGATGGGAATTGTGCTCGCCATCTCCTCGGATCAAGTTTTTTTGGTATCCCCCTATGGGGTTTTTCGAAATTCTCCATCTCCTCGGATCCCTCTCCCACTTACACCCCCCAACCCCAAAAATTCTCGATAATACAAGTTTTTTGGATTCCCCCCCCTATGGGTTTTTCGAAATTCTTCCACTCCTCGATCAAGTTTTTTTGGATTCCCCCCTCTGGGGTAAGCTTCAAATGAACTCCCTCCGATGGGGGCAAGCTACTACAAGTCTAAACAAGTGTGACGTCATTATTCCTCTCATTAAGTTAAATGAACTAAAAAAAAGGACCCAGCACACAGGTTGAATCTTGTCTACCCTTTTAGTTAATAAGGGGTCATAGCAGTGACGTCACGCACACAGGCTGAATCATGTCGACCCTTTTTTTTTAGTTCATTCAAGGTAATAAGGGACACAGCATGACGTCCACATACAGGTTGAATCATGGTCGAACTTTCAATTCCATTCAAGTTAATACGGGGATATAGAACCTACATCATAGGGAAAACATTTTTCATCATCAGAAAGACACATTTCAGGATAACACTAATACACAATTATTTTTTTCATTATTTATTATACAACAATACATCACTCTATTCTCCTACGTTTAGATGGTGGAATATCAGGGTGTCCATAAGCCAAGGATTCATTAGTATTCAAATGATATCTTTATATCATCAAGGCTGACAAACCTCTCTTTATAAATTCTCACCCGTACATATTCACCTTTTAACATTACTTATAGACATCACGCGAATAATTTTGTTGTTTACGCAGCCTCTATTTTGATATATCTTAATATCCTCATTTGATAAACATTCTTGACTTGCATGTGAAAATAATGGCCATAAATTGCGAAGGATACCCTTGGCCTCTGCTTGACATTAGTTATCTTCCAGCAATCTTGACAGAAACATTTAGCTTTTCCAGGGCTAACAACTCGCTAATATGTTATCACACATTTTCAGAATTCCAATAAACCCCAGCTCCCCTTTTCTACTATCATCATATAAGGGATGCTCAGGCTGAAATTTGAAAAAAATTCCATATAACCCTAAACAATGGTTCATTTTTTAATCGGTTGTACAAATCTTTACATTTAAAGCTAAAAATATAGATCAGTATCGGGGTATCAAGAATCTTACATCATCACCATAATGCTGTTTTAAAAACTTTATACCAAAAATATACAATTCTTTTTAGCTATCTCAGAATTTAAACCGAGATAGAAGTGGGTTGCTTAACTTCTAAAAAATCTTTAATTGAATGCAAATCACTCTATCTTGATTTAAATGTGAGGATATATTTTAACAAAGGATCCTTACTCGCTCTAAATAAATGCTTTCTCATTATTGTTATATCTATATTTTCCTCAGCATACTTGTAATATTCAACAATGAGTTCCCATATATGGCGTTATTAGTTAATTGTGAAGGCTTTTGACTTGATAGACATCTTGTAACTGTTCTCTGTGCAATATTAGTTGATATGAAGGTTCTAAAAATTTTGGTCTGTTTATATTCATATATGGTATGAACCTTTCCACCTCTAACCCTAGTTCCAGTAATAACTCAACAATTCTAGACTGAGATCAAATAATTTTTGTCTGAGATAAATGACTCCCACTAATTTCCCATTTAATTTGGGGATCTTTCTATAACCTTCATTTTTCAATATAATTCACAATAAGGAGATAACATCTCTTCTGATATATTCATAAGTGAAAATATTAAAGGAAGTTCATCAGTGACTAGCTACCTCGGGGGATATGTGCTTGGTATCACAATTCTATCCAATATCCCTTTTGTCCTTCACAGGAACATTACTTAATCCACCTCGAGGATAGCATTCTTCTCGTCATTGGATAATTTTTCTGATACATTCTGTGGAAGAGCCTTCACCATCGCACAGTACTACAAAGAATTGAATCTAGATAAGAATAAGAGTGCCCATTCCACTCTCAACATCAAAAATAGGGTTAATAGGGGATTATCTGCTTAGAATACTGATTAATTGCGCAGGTAAACCCCCCTCTTGAGATTCCGTTTATCAGTCATATAATTCATCGGAAAATATCATACTAATCTTACATTAGTTTTCAATAGGAATCATCCCAAACTGGAATGATGGCAAACTTATATAATTACTACGCAACTTATAAATACCTTGAGTGTTTTTACGCCACTCCATGAAGACTTCGGCTAACAAACCAACTTCTGTCTTGAGATATAACATCAGTAATCTCCTAAAGTCTTACATCTACCCAAGTCAAACACTTTCAATGCATGTCATAACCTTTCTTGGCTGATAGCGCTATTTCTCAAAAATTTAAAAAAATAGCTTTACTCGGTAAATTATTGTTTCATCGAGCTTCTTTAAACTATCAATAATAATCATAAACACACAAAATTTTGTTTTCCTTTACATAATAAAGGTAAGACATCACTGAGGCACATCTTTCAGAATAGTCCCCTGAATATTTCAGGATTTTTACTCTGCCATGATAGTTGTTCTGCTAACGTGGAAAGAATCCATTCAATAAAAGGACAGTGAATCCTGAAACCTAAAAACCTTACCCTATCTCTACTTCAAGAATTTGAATCCTTGTTTCGAATGATTTCTCAACGTTAAAATTTATCAACATTCAATTCCTTATAAAATTATTCCTAAATCCTACGACATGTTAACAGACAAAAAATGCAATACTTTCTCCATCTTGTCTTACACTGCTAATTACCTCGTGCACACTAGCTCCAATATAATTATTGAAATTTAAAGTATGGTCGTGGTGAGTTTATGTTTGTCCTTGGGGTTTTTGAAGGTGTTACCACATAATTCACAAGTGTTCTGAGAATCATGTCTCATCTCATCCTCCTCTGTCATATGGATTTCATGATACTGTCTTCTAAACTTTATTTTATTCCATTCACCACTAACATTTAAAATGAAATGATTAACAGCATCCTCCCCCTTATAACTCTTTATACACACTATTTCTCCTTTGCGATCAAATATAATATAACAATAGGCAATGGCTTTATGACGAGACTCAATTTTACCTGCTGGGAGAGTGGTGTCTAATGCACATTCGAAATCAAATACACCGATATATTCGTTGGAATGCGTATGACTAAAATTTTCAAAGTGTACTGTTGTTCCTTCCGGGGGGAATACGAGAACCTGATTGATTTTACATCCATCTTCGTGGATATCTAACTCTTCCTGTGTATTCAACTTCATCAAACAACTATGACAGTGCTTCTTTACACCTTTTTCTGTCATTATCGTTCTAACATACCCGTCAAAATCTTTGATTAAAACCAAATGTCTTTCATTCAACAATAACGCGCACATAATGTCCTTATATTTCTTATTCCCCTTACGACACATAGCCAATAAATGTCCTATCTTGATCCTTTCTTAATTGATAACATATAATGACACTTTATTTTCCTTCTCTAATATACCTAACTTATCACGCGTAATGGGGAAATCATCTATAGAAGTTTTTGCATGATTAAGACAACCTCTCTTAGTATTAACTGCTCTGCGAATATCACGCCATGACATGTTCTTTTTATGACATTGATAGGCGGCAAAAGCACGCAGTACACATAACCCATCATTAATCTCTGGATTAAATACATATTTCTTCCCTCGCGTTTCTCGGGATATGCACATATGATCCCACTTGCACTGAATTCTACTTTAACATATTCGATACTGAAAGATTCGATTTGATCTATGATCCAGCCAGATCCTTCCTGATCTTGCAACTCTGACTCGTATCTTTCTAATATCTGTTCCCACCCAACGATCAAATACTTCAGATTTCTCTTCACATTACTAACTCAAACGCTAAATTATCACAATTGTCATTTTGATCATCACACGATATGTTTTGACGTAATGTCCTTATAACTATAATTGGGTGGATTCTGAGCGACATTGCTAGAGGGATCTATCATACATATCTCGCATCTGTTCTATAAAATAATCCTATAAACATGTAAATACATTCTTAACTCTCTGTTATAAGTTGAAGGAACACTATATTTCCTCACTGTATGTCTACCTCTAAAATTCTGGATATATGTAATAACTTCTGGGCTCTCATCTTCACTATTATGCGTGTCAGACACGTCATGCGAGGTAGTTGCTCTCTCATCATCATTAATGGGGGCAGAAGTACCCGCACCTCCGCATTGTGAGGTACCAACACTAGCACTCTCACCACCAAGCTGGGCAGTTTGATTCACAACACTACCAGGTGTATTTCCTGCAGAGGAAAAAAAGTATATCCAATTCATAACCCAAAAAATATTAAGATTTCAATAATATTACGTCCCGTAATGGGGGGTAAGAAGGGGCACCCTTCACAAATTTTTAAAATTTTTTTTTA
>NC_069468.1:15195324-15207824 GCF_026875155.1 Cherax quadricarinatus
CACAGCTTGACACACCATGCACCTACACAGCTTGACACAACACACACCTACACAGCTTGACACAACACGCACCTACACAGCTTGACACACCACGCACCTACACAGCTTGACACAACACGCACCTACACAGCTTGACACAACATGCACCTACACAGCTTGACACAACACGCACCTACACAGCTTGACACAACACGCACCTACACAGCTTGACACACCACGCACCTACACAGCTTGACACAACACGCACCTCCACAGCTTGACACAACACGCACCTACACAGCTTGACACACCACGTACCTCCACAGCTTGACACAACACGCACCTACACAGCTTGACACAACACGCACCTACACAGCTTGACACAACACGCACCTACACAGCTTGACACAACACGCACCTACACAGCTTGACACAACACGCACCTACACAGCTTGACACAACACGCACCTACACAGCTTGACACAACACGCACCTACACAGCTTGACACAACACGCACCTACACAGCTTGACACAACACGCACCTACACAGCTTGACACACCACGCACCTACACAGCTTGACACAACACGCACCTACACAGCTTGACACAACACGCACCTACACAGCTTGACACAACACGCACCTACACAGCTTGACACAACACGCACCTACACAGCTTGACACAACACGCACCTACACAGCTTGACACACCACGCACCTACACAGCTTGACACAACACGCACCTACACAGCTTGACACAACACGCACCTACACAGCTTGACACAACACGCACCTACACAGCTTGACACAACACGCACCTACACAGCTTGACACAACACGCACCTACACAGCTTGACACAACACGCACCTACACAGCTTGACACAACACGCACCTACACAGCTTGACACAACACGCACTTACACAGCTTGACACACCACGTACCTACACTGATGATCAAGAGACATATTCAAAACTTAGGTTTCTATATTGCAGAAACGTTTCGCCTACATGAAATGTGTCTTCAGTCGAATAAAAGTGATTACAACACTGGAGACAGTAGATGTGATGTTGACGTGATCAGTCTGTCTCTCTTAGGAGGTGATCAGTCCCCCAAGAATAAGGCGTAAATACGCGGCTACGCCTTATATACTATAGCAGAGGTGAGATGAAGCAGCTGGAGGTGGCGACACAAGTGAGCGTGGCCCATCAGTGGAAGCAATTCATGCTTAATAGTTCAGCAAAGGAGTTACAGAAGATATCCCTTCTATCAAGATGCCGTAGTTGCTGTCTTAAATAAGTATCTTGCTTCAGATGGTATGCAACACCGGCAAATTGATGGATAAGAGATATGCAGCGCATGGGCAACTTTATTGTTAAATGCTTCGCTTGCACAAAAGGCTTTTTCAGTTGAATATAGGCAAATACAACACTGGAAGTGGTTTTGAGGTGATTAGTAAGTCACCCTTGGTAGGAGGTCCCCTCAAGTCTTATTTACATGATATGCAGCCACACTGCTTGACGCAGCTCAACCTGCCACATTCAACATGAATTACACCTGTGATGAATGGTTTTGAAAACCGACAAGATGAAGAATTAAGACACTTATGCAACATATGGGATGGACATACTGATGGACTGAACATATCGACTCCAGGCTGGGGGATTGATTACCTCAAACTCCTCCTCTCCTTACACCTTCCTGCTTTGTATAAGACTGATGAAGCCACTCTTTGGCGAAACGTTTCTTCAATAAAGATTTCGATATGTTGCATAAGTGTCTCAATTCTTCATGCATTACGCCTACACAACGTGCGCACGTACATACGACTCGCATACACATGCTCACACACATTACTATCCTGACTCACGACTCAGAAACCCAAGTTTTAAACATTTTGCACTCTGGCACAATTGATATTCTTTCTGTCTCGTTAACTTGTAAAATAAAAAAAGTAACTTTTACAAACTTTTTATTACATTCACTATACAAATATGTTATACTTTCCTATGTATTTTTGAAAAAAGTTTTTTGACCCGTAATATTTCCTTCCCACTTCGGGTCTGGTCTGCGACCGGTCCCCAGGAGCGATGGTCTCCACCATCATTAACAAATATAATAGTCATAATATCTCCCAACGCAGAAATTAAAACTCATAATTTAGGATCAGATGTAACTACAGTGGATTCTCGCCGGGTTCAGAGCCGCGTCAGCAGACATTTGGTTAAAACATACGTCAGCAGACATTAATCCTGATTAAGGAAACACTAGTATTAGCCAGTACAAATCCCTGGAATGAAACAGAATCGAGAAAAAGCTAATGAATCAGCATTAGAAGGACTACCCACCACCACCATAACCCACCACAACCCACCACAACCCACCACAACCCACCACAACCCACCACAACCCACCACAACCCACCACAACCCACCACAACCCACCACAACCCACCACAACCCACCACAACCCACCACAACCCACCACAACCCACCACAACCCACCACAACCCACCACAACCCACCACAACCCACCACAACCCACCACCACCAACTACCCTGGCGCAGCAATGAAGACTAACGCTCCATTCCCACAGATGCAAATATTTTATTTCTTTTATTAAGGGTTAATTCTCACTGGACTCTAGTGGTCCGTGATCACAAAACCCGATAGCTTAAGAAATTTCATATACAGAAAACCCTGTGGGGATTTTTTTTTTCATCGTATTATATTTAAATTCCACCAGATTGGGATCTTGGCTTAAGCTTCCCCAGAGTGAGATCCTAACTTAGCCTTCCCCCAGACTGAGATCCTAACTTAGCCTTCCCCCAGACTGAGATCCTGACTTAACCTTCCCCCAGACTGAGATCCTGACTTAACCTTCCCCCAGACTGAGATCCTGACTTAACCTTCCCCCAGACTGAGATCCTAATTTAACCTTCCCCCAGACTGAGATCCTAACTTAACCTTCCCCCAGACTGAGATCCTGACTTAACCTTCCCCCAGACTGAGATCCTGACTTAACCTTCCCCCAGACTGAGATCCTGACTTAACCTCCCCTAGATTGAGATCCTGACTTAACCTTCCCCCAGACTGAGATCCTAATTTAACCTTCCCCCAGACTGAGATCCTAATTTAACCTTCCCCCAGACTGAGATCCTAACTTAACCTTCCCCCAGACTGAGATCCTGACTTAACCTTCCCCCAGACTGAGATCCTGACTTAACCTTCCCCCAGACTGAGATCCTGACTTAACCTCCCCTAGATTGAGATCCTGCTTGCGCCACCACACTACCACCCCAGCTACTACCATCTAAATCACAACGACCAGCACCATCACACTCCACCACCACCACCAGAACCCCTCGCCTCACAGCAAGTGTGGCGAGTCGTTAGAGGAGTTAGCCAAGGATGGCAGCAAGAGACGACGTCTTGTTTGTATCTCGTTAGTGTCAGGTGCAAGCTTCACCCACCGACCGACTCGGCGCCTTTACTGGCCTACCTCAATTTCCCTCTGACTGGATAAACTGTTTTCTGACAATTTTATATCCCATCACGCGACTCCAAATCCACTGACTGTGGATTACTAGTGTCATGCATTTTGGGACCAGATGGCTTATTGAGAACAATATCAAAAATATGATCACTAATATTACTACTACTAATATTATTACTACTATTACTACTAATAATATTACTACTAGTAGCAGTACTAATAATATTACTACTACTACTACTACTACTACTACTACTACTACCTTCTTTCTCTGGCACCTACAAATGGTATGATAGAAATGGTGTATAATTCTGGAAAGTTATTGACTGAGACTTTTCGTGCAGGCGAAGAAGCAGCCTACTGTGCAGGTGAAACGTTTCGATCAATAATGAAGATACCCAGCTGTCGCCCATGCCTTTTATTCTTCAACTTACCGTGTGGTCTTCAGGCCTTCTCTAATTTTCTCAACTCACTCGTGACTTGACAGTGATCCAAAACACAACGAAACATCGCCACAAGTGAGGATTTTTGGCGAATATTGTTTAAAACAAATACGACAGGTAGCAGAAGAAACCTTCGCTAGGACGACGTTTCGCTCGACGCGGTATCAAATAGTTGCTAAGGCGCTTTCCTCCTCTTCCTTGGATCATCATTGACTACCTCCATTTTATGGGCACCGCAGTATCCCTATAGGTTTAACGCTTCACTTGAAAATAATGAACAAATACAAACATAAAAAAATATAAAAATTAAAACTAAACAAAAAACAAACAATATCAGATGCAAAAAAAAAAAACCGACAACCATAAAAAAGACGAAAATAAAAAAAAAACAGTAAACAAGAAAAAAAAAAGTAACACCAATATCTCCAAAAATAATAATACCGAAAATAATAATGTCATAACTATGCGCTAAACCCACGAGGGTCATATAGCACTAACCAATAATAATAATAATAATAATAATAATAATAATAATAATAATAATAATAATAATAATAATAATAATAATAATAATAATAATAACAATAATAATAATAATAATAATTATAATAATAATAATAATAACAATAATAATAATAATAATAATAATAATAATAATAATAATAATAATAATAATAATAATAATAATAATAATAACAATAATAATAATAATAATAATAATAATAATAATAATAATAATAATAATAACAATAATAATAATAATAATAATAATAATACCAATAATAATAATAATAATAATAATAATAATAATAATAATAATAATAATAATAATAATAACAATAATAATAATAATAATAATAATAATAATAATAATAACAATAATAATAATAATAATAATAATAATAATAATAATAATAATAATAATAATAATAATAATAATATATAATAATAATAATAATAATAATAATAATAATAATAATAATAATAATAATAATAATAATAATAATAATAATAATAATAATAATAATAATAATAGATAATAACATCTTAGTGGAACACCGTAGCTACGTTCCGAACGAAGATTTGACAACGTCCAAGACAACCCAGAAATCTAGAAAAATTTGCAAGTGAGACAGTAAGAGGGAAAAACTACGTGTATAAATTGAAGAAAATGATACTCGCCTTAAGGGAGTTAAGTCCCACTTGCAAAATCGTCTGGTGGAGGAGAGGAGCGCTTAGTACGTGATCTCAGCAACATGCTTCGTTGAGTACGTAGGTACGTGTTCTCGGCAACATGTTTCGTTGAGTACGTAGGTACGTGTTCTCGGCAACATGCTTCGTTGAGTACGTAGGTACGTAATTTTAGCAACATGTTTCGTTTGAGTACGTAGGTATGTGATCTCGGCAACATGCTTCGTTAAACACTATATAACCACATCATGTTAAGCATAGCATCATGATGCACTACGGTGGATTACAAGATACAGTCACGGTACCTATAATCAGTCTTTACTAGTAATGAGAGGCACAGGTGCTGCGTTAAAAATAGCTGCCACAAATAGGAGCTTACTGCGCTGCTAGCAAAGCCCTTCACATAAAATCTTACAGAAATCTTGGTTAATATTGACAGAATTTCTAAGTCACAATTCAGTGCACTTTGTTGATCAAAATAATCTGAAATCGACGTGGCTGTGCAGGAAAAGCACTTGTCTGATGTGGAAAATTGTTATTTATCAAAATACATTCCAAAATTATTATTATTATAATCAAGGGGAAAGCGCTAAACCCATAGGTTGACAAGACTAGGTCAAGCAAATTATTACTGCTGATAGGCTCTGTTGCACACTGATTCAGAAAACGGTCCTGAACTGTTTCCATAAAGTCACTGGACTCCAGATTACCAGTCAAAGAAGTCCAGTCAATTTGACTAAAGTTAAAATCCCCTACTATCACTATATTATTTTGTCTAGAAGCCCTAACAATTTCGTCCGAAAGAAGTCTCCCTCAATGGTGATCCAAGCCTGGAGGTCTGTATATTACACCTAAAATAAATTTTTCTTGACCTTCTACAAACTCTACCCATACAGATTCTGTTACTGTTCCATCTATTTTCATACCTGTTATTATGCAACAACTATTATTTTCTCGAACATATATTTTCTCGTACATATAATCCAACTCCTCCCCCTTCCCATTATATCTATCTACATGGAACAACTTAAACCCTTCAATATTACACTCAGCAATCATATCCCGACTATTTAAATCATACCATGTTTCAGTTATTACAATGACATCAAAGTTCCCAGCACATGCTACCAAACGTAATTCATTATTCTTATTTCTTGCACTTCGACTGTTAGCATAAAATACAGTAATATGTTTATTCTTCTGCACATTTTTCCTATTCACTTTTTCTTTTACATAATTTCTGTAATTATCATTAACCAGCGTTACTCCATGACTGTTATTATTAAGTTTCATAATATCAAAGCCTTAGTCAATGTATCCTTACTCATTATTTTTCATTTCTAAACCCATACCTTTAACTAATCCTAGCTTGAAGTCCTAACAACACCCTCAACTGAACTAGCAAGAAATCCCACACCTGCCCTAGATAAGAGAACCTAATCCCTGGCATACAGGTCATTTCGGCCGTAGAAGTGCTCCCAGTTGTCAATGAATGGTACTGCATTATCCATACAGTGTTTGTTCAGCCAGCAATTAATACCAATTACTCTGGTTGGTTAATTAGCTTTAAAGCCTACCGACTACACGAGGGTCATCAAGGCTGCAGGTTCCCAGTGTTCACCACCAGTCCAGGTCTAGCATTGTGCTAGGTGCCAAGGTATTGTCCAGTGTGGTGAGAGTGATACAGCACTGCGTACTTTGTTCCAAGGTTCGTAGGTTCGAGTCTCCTTCGGCCAAAGATAAGTGTTAAAATCTCTTGTAAGGCTGATGCATGCAGGGGACGAGATGGAAAGCTGTAAGCCTTCTCCCTGAAAGCTGGCTGCCTTGGATCAAACGTGTAGTGCAAGCTACACGCCAAGGTATTGTCCAGTGTGGGTAGATAGGTAAAGCACTGCGTACCTTGTCCTAAGGTTCGTAGGTTCGAGTCTCCTTCAGCCAGAGATCAGTGTTTGTGTATATTTCGCCTACTCTCGCGAATTCCTTGTATATATATATATATATATATATATATATATATATATATATATATATATATATATATATATATGGGGGTCCGCCTCTGGTGTAAATTGTGGGACCCATAGCCTCGGAGAAGTGGATAAAAAGGCTTCAAGGAAGAATATTTGGATTTCTTCCTGAAGCCGTTTGAATATTCCACTTCCCCTACCACCCCATCTTTTAAAATATATTTTTTTTACCAATAGGAATATTTTATTACATAATATGGTACAGAAGGTTGATATAAAGGTGGCATATAAGGTACATGTTGTTACGTGTGTATCACCGATTATAAGGAGAAAATCTCATCCAGCTCCTCAGAGCTGGGACGTGTGCCCAAAATACAGCAGGCATTACCCCTTTGAACAGCCGCACTGAGCCGCTGAAACAGAAAACTAGCTGCCCTGGGATCCCTAGTTACCCTGATGAGTCTTTTTCCCAGCTCCTTAAGGAATTTAGATGCACTCTTTCCCCATGAGCCAAGGGTCTCTGAGCCTATGGGAACAAACATATAATGATGGACAAGTTCTCCATATTTTCTAGACTTTTGGGACTCCCTGAAGCTGGCAGCTGCCCCTCCTTCCTCCTTGGTGTATTGGAGATAGGTATCACCAAGGTAATGCACATGTATAGCCCCACACCCCCTGCTTCCCATCTGTCCAGGCTTGAAGGGTGAAATCATCTGGACGCTTTCTGGCTGCCTTTCAGATCTGAAATATTTTGGGGGTGCTCCCTTACTGCTGGGCATCCGGCTGTTGTGAGGCTCCTCTTGATAATGTTATTAACCTCCTCATTTTTTTGCAATCTTTCCCTCGGAATTTACGGCACACAAGACCATGGTACCCGAATCGGTCTGTTGCTTTCACTGCCACAAATACACCTGTGTTCGGCGAAAATAGGGGCGGCAATCGAAGGGCAACACCGATGCGGATGGTCTTGGGTCGAGGCTTTGGGGCCAAGGCTGGAGTCGGGAACAGCCAACAGAAAGTCCCCAGCATGAGGGGCTCTCACTGCCAGGAGGCGGGCTCTATCCTTCCCTGACAAAACTCTGAAGCATTGTTGAGGCTTATATTTTCTACTTTTTGGACCATCCCAGTGCGATTGTTTGTAGTTGTTGGGGGGAGCAGGTCTGGTTTCTGAGCCCGTTAGATTATCCCAGTCATTGCTCCTCAATGAATTTTTGGGTCCTGGTTTCCCCAATCTTGTCCCTAAGATGTTCAGGGAAAAATCGCTGCTACAAGCTCTCTGGATGCAATACACGAGGACAGAAAACAGGTAACGCAAACTGTGATGATTTGCGGACGCCTATGCCTCCTAGTCTGACTGGAATTTGTAGCTTGGTTTCCACTGCCCGTCTTCTAGAGTAAGGTAAGTACTTTCGTAAAAATCTGCCTCAGAATACGTCATATTCGTGCAGTATGGGGTTTTATCATATGAAGGTGACATCTTAGGAAAATAGTCAACCTGGCAGACTCAAGCACTTTGTGAGAAGGACAAGGCATCGGGGGTGTCCAGATTGCCTATTCGTTGTTCCATTCTCCTTAACTCTTCCAATTTCTTCCTGAAATTGTGTCAATGGCACTGCTTCCCAGAGGTGCTCCTAGAAAGACACTATTTGTGGGGGCAATGACTGCTGCTCCTGGTAGTTTTGATCTCACTGCATTTATCACTTGTTGACTAAACTGAGATGATTTCACATTTGGATGGATTCAGGACGAGACCCATTTCCTGTCCCCGTGTCATTACCTGTGTAAGGTCATGTAGGGGGGACTCCTTTGTACCTGCTAGTGTGCCCTCATCTAGGAACCAGAAAGTTTTTGCTCGCTGGTCAGTCTGACTGTGATTTCCCTAACTGCTATACAGAAACAAATGGGGCAAGAGGATCTCCTTGTTGGACCCCCCCCCGATGATGTGATTCATGCTCTCCAAAGAGAAGCATTGATTCCTTGCTATACCCAGCTGAAACAAAAAGGGGAACGACCAGGGGAAAAGTTTTTTGTACTGCTGCTAATACCACGTCTCTTTTTGGGAGATTGAACGCATCCCTTTAAATCTATATATCTATATATTTATAATATATATATATATATATATATATATATTTAATATATATATATATATATATATATATATATATATATATATTTATATATATATATATATTTAACAAACCGGCCGTATCCCACAAGGCAAGGTGGCCCAAAAGAAAAACGAAAATTTTACTTTTAAATTTAGTAATTTGTACAGGAGAAGGGGTTACTAGCCCCTTGCTCACGGCATTTTAGTCACCTCTCACAACACGTATGGATTACGGAGGAAGAATTCTGTTCCACTTCCCCCGGTGGGAGACGACCGATTGTTGAAAAAAAAAATATACCCTATATATATATATGCAAAACAACCACTCTGAAAGAATAGAGAAAATTCCAAGCGCTTTCGTGACTACTCACTTATCAAGGAACTATGAAAGTAAAGCATCCAAGGAAGCTATATAAGGGTCTGGCCGGCACCTCACTATCAGATCCCACACGGTTTAAACACCTGACGCGCGCCGACCCAACTTGGATAGGTCCTTGGCACAACTCACCCCACAAACTATTCTACCCAAGAAATAAGAAATTTTAAAGATTATTTGTCCATGTATTATTAAATTTTTCCCAAATTCTATTAATTATAAATGGATCTAATTTATATAAACCAAAGGAAATATTCATATTATTGTCAAAACTGCTTTTTATGAAACAGATTCAATTATATTCTGAAATCACCTGTTTACTGTGATCTTATTGCAATATATATATATATATATATATATATATATATATATATATATATATATATATATATATATTATATATATATATATATATATATATATATATATATATATATATATATATATATATATATATAAATATATATATATATATATATATATATATATATATAATATATATATATATATATATATATATATATATATATATATACATGTATATATATATATATATTATATATATATATATATATATATATATATATATATATATATATATGTATATATATATAATATATATATATATATATATATATATATATATTATATATATATATATATATATATATATTATATATTCTATATATATATATATATATATATATATATATATATATATATATTATATATTATATATATATATAATATATATATTATATATATATATATTATGAAATACTAAACTTGGTGATTATACAATGAGAAGAGTATAAATTTTCGGTGTATTATATTTATACTGAGAGACATACATCTCTCGGCGCGCATACACAAAGACATACACAACTATATGTATATACACTAACATACGTATCTCAGTCTATATAACCCAAGAGACATACACCACTCGGTGAATATACTCAGGAGAGACATACACTTCTCAGTACATAACCACTGAGAAATATTCATCTCTCGGTGAATATACACCGAGAGGCACATCTGGGTAACAAACACCACTCGATTTTCATACACTAAAACACATATACATCGCGATATACACTGATAAACATTCAATGACTCACAAAATTGTAATGACACGATTGCAAACAAACCATACCACGGGTGGGGATAGAACCCGCGATCAGAGTCTCAAAACTCCAGACCGTCGCTTTAGCCACTCCAGACCGTGGCTAACGGGACTGTCTGGATTTTTGAGACTCTCTGTTCGCGGGTTCTATCCCCGCCCGTGGTATGGTTTATAAACATACAATGGTTAGTAGACTGACCTGTGAGTTTTAAAACTCGCTAACCATGGGTTTAAATCACACCCGTTCTGTGATTTGGGACATAAATATCTCTGTGATAGACACTTCTTGGTATATATACACTGAGAGACATACTGCATGGAGATACACTGAGATACACCTCGGTAACATACAAAATTAGATGTATATGCACTGAGAAACATACACATTTCTATGCGATGTAAATGGTTTACAAAACCAGCTACATCACATGAGACATTTGCGCAACATTTTGGGATCTTTTCCGAGGAAAAGTTTCGCCAGCAAGTGGCTTCTTCAGTCCAATAGAGAGAAGAACGCTGGAAGATGATGAGTTTGAGGTAACCAGTCCCTCAACCTGGAGTCGATATGTTCAGTCTATCAGTCTTCAGAAAACAAGAAGTTTCTTTGTACATCCACCGATACACATACGTGTCTCGGTGATATAGCCTTCTCAGTATATATACACTGAGAGACATACACATCCGGGTGCATTTAACCTGGATACCCAGCCTCCACTAACTTCCTGCTTGCAACCCGGCAGCACAACACCTTAATTTCACAACATGGAGGCTAAACAAAAAGTATTTTGCTTTGTTTTAATGCTAATACTTGAATTTTATGCTGGAAACCAACGACACGGGTCACTCTTGGGTATTCTAATGACTAAAAATGATTTTTGTCTATATTTCACAATACCGTAACTGGAACAATACATACACAATCCCGCACGTAGGAGACTGAAGCTTATGACGGCGTATCGGTCCAACTTGCACCATTCTGTCTGACTAGTTAATAGTTCAAATCAGATCGTGTGAGTAGTCTGTCACATACTGTAGCTTCTTTTGTAATGTGCGTGACACACGTGTAATATCTCAACAGGTACTGAAGATTGACATGTATTGTAATGACTGTCGATGGCAGTTGTAATAAATTAAGAAATGATAAACATCTGTCATCCGAGTTGTTTATTACATCTTAATTTTATTTTCTTAGACGTTGGGGCCCCCTGGGGGGGGGGGGATTAAGAATACTTTAAAATTTCCGGGGCCCGGGGAAAACACCAGCGGGGTTACATTTTGGGTGCCTTTTGACGGAATATAACGCATTTAAACTTTAAATTTCTAATTTTTCCATTAGAGGCCCCCCGACGGCAGGTATGGGGACTACAATTTATGCCCGCCGAACCGCGGTCCGAAAAAACTGACATTTAAAAAAAAATATGGGGAATTAATTCGTCTCCTTTTTTGGGTAAAAATTTGGGTTTTAAATTTTAACCCCTTAATGCGTTTAGTGGAAAACATTGGTTTAAAAAATTTTAAAATTTTATGAAAATTAAAGCCTCCAAAAAGGTTAAAAAATTGCATGGTCCTCGGTTTTTAAAATGTTAACATAAAACACAAAGGGGTTCAGAAAAGTTTTTTTTTTTCCAGAATATTTCACATTTTTAATCTAAAAAATGAACCCAAAAACCCTTTTTGGGGTTTCAAACCCATTTTATTTCTTTGTAATTTTTGTTATTATGATTTCGGGGAACTTTTTTTAAAACAACGTTTCAATTTTAACTTTCAAACCGCTTGGCCCGGACCTAGACTGTGCAACGGTTTTTTGGACGGT
>NC_069468.1:15212824-15217824 GCF_026875155.1 Cherax quadricarinatus
CCCTGGTATAGATACGTACAATGATGTCCTTAGTTATCATATATAGAATGATGTACCGTGTAAATATACATAGAACGATGTCCCAGTTAATATACATAAACTACCGCGTTACAAGGTGGATCCAAGTATAGTACTGCTAACAACAGTTAATTAAAGACACAGATTACACAAATTACTTTTATTTGGACAACGTTTCTCTCTGTGTAGAAGTTCATCATATCACGATCTACACTAAGCGAAGCTCTGACCCAGTAAAAGCTTGCACCACAACCTCTCTTTTGTTCAATGTTGTCATCTGTATCGTTGTAAGACGAGAACAAGAGCACAGAGCAACAAAGAAGCGAAACACCGTAAATTCGAGATTCTCCCTTCGGAAGATGAGATAAAATGTGGCGAATGGGTCCGGTAAAACATTTGATGGCACTCCGGGAAATATATAAAAATAACATTTATTTGATTTGTTGTCTCTCGTCCATTGCTTTGCTGGTGGATTCTGACGCTCCACCGACCTTGATGCTGGTGAAGAGCTCTCGATCCGTGGAATTGTGGCTATCCTGTAATCCTACCTTAAACACCATTATCCCTATCAGCTCCAGGGTAAGCATGTACATCCAAGAGTTTAAATATTGTGGTAATTACCTTGGTAATTGTGGATATTGTTTACTTTGGTAATTGATACCGACAAAGCCTTTAAAAAATTCGTGAACAAGCATTAGGACAAATTAGAAAATGTTTCGGTCCTCGGACCTTGAACATTTATAAGGTATTAGAAATGATCAACTTTTTCTAGTGATAATGTTGGTAGAATTACCGGCAATATGTTGGGTAAGAGAACACATATGCAACTAATGGGGTATTTTATTGTGGCAGCGTTTCGCTCTCCAGGAGCTTTGTCAAGCCGTTCGCTCCTGGGGAGAGAAACGTTGCCATAATAAAATGTCGCATTAGTTGCGCATTCACCTAATGTGTCCTAGTGTTTGTTGACGCGTCTTTCTCAAGGTCCTTTGCAATACCATAGAAATGAGCAGCACATAGTATCGGATGGACTTCTTTTGATGCTTCCTACGATACCGTGTGATGCTTCTATAGTTTCGTGTCGAAACAGTATTTATCATAACTTATGATGTATCTAATTCTTTATGCGGTGGATTGGTAAGCTAGAGTAGTGTACAAATTAATTGGGACGGAAGTAACTTTTGTGATCATCTCGTAATAGTTCTTAGTCTCAGTCTCAATTAATGAAGTTTGGGGTTTTTTCTTTTCAGAAGAGTTTCCTACCGACTACTTGCAAGCATCCAGCTGTGGTGTTACCCTGCAGCTCTTGTCAGTGCTACAACAGCTGTTGTTCTGTAAGGTTATTCCTGCAAGAATGCTCTGTGAGTGAATGAGGTATCGACAAATTCTTCCCTTCAGTTCATAATTACTGCTGAAATTACTAATGGATGTTACACCTTGGAATTTTCAAGTATTGTAACTCTTAGAAAAAAACTGATTTCAGTATCAGATAGATCACCAAAAATTTGTGTATAGCAAAGTCAACTGTTGGTCAGATTCTGAAGAGAGCTGAGGACACTGGTGATCGTGGAGCGCTGCATCGAGGAAGATGTGAAAGAAAATGCAATACAACACCTCACGATGACACCGTTATCATAAGAAATAGTGTGAAGGATCCCAAGAAAACCATCAAAGATCTCCAGAGAGATTTAGCTTCAGCTGGCGTAAATGTTGATCCTTCAACTGTTCAATGAAGGCTCCTTGAAGTTGGCAGAGCTGCCAGAAAGCAGGTAAAAAGAGACAATTACTGACTGCTGCTATGGGGAAAAACGGCTGCGGTGGGTACTCGATCATAAAGAATGGATGACAGATGAATGGAGAAATGTTATATTTTCAGATGAGGCTCATTTTGAAGTACATGGGTACAAAACAGGGGTAGAGAGACAGAACAAAGGCGAACCTCTTCGGTCTGGACACATTCAACAAGCGCCAAAACACCCACCTAAGATGTTTTGGGGTAGTTTTACTGCTAAAGGCCCTAGGCAGGTTGTTATTAATGAGGGAACGATGAGCAGTGACAATTACAAGGCAGTCCTGGCAACTCATTTGCTTCCCATTGTGGATAGAGATTTTCCTGTTGTAGAAGGCCTTTTCCAGCATTATCTTGCTCCATGCCACACTTCCAGAAAAATGCTTACGTTCTTCTAAGAGCAAAGGGCTAAGCGTTCTAAAGTGGCCTGGAAATTCTCCTGACTTCAACCTAACTGAGAATCACAGGATCGCGAGGCAGGACTGTTCAACTATGGAGAAGCTAATTACTGCTGTTATTAGAACCTGGTACCACGAAGAAGAATCTGCCAAAATGTGTTCAACATTGGTCGATTCTATGCCAAAGCGTGTAGCAATGCTTATAATAATAATAATAATAATAATAATAATAATAATAATAATAATAATAATAATAATAATAATAATAATAATAATAATAATAATATCTTTATTTACTACAAGTACATGTACATGGTATACAGGCCTAGCTGACATCAATGAAACTACTATATAGAAAGCCACTTGTTATGCTGAGCATTTCGGGCAAATTAGGTCAGTTTTGTCCCAGGATGCGACCCACACAATTTGACTAACTCCCATGTACCCATTTTACTGATGGGTGAACATAGACAACCGGTGTAAAGAAACACGCCCAGTGTTTCTACCCTCGCTGGGAATCGAACCCAGGACCTCGCGTGTGAAGCAAGAGCTTTAGCCACCAGGCCACGGGGCACCGCTATAAAAGCATAGGGTAGTCATGTATCTTATTAAAATAGTTATCTATCATATCATTGCCCTGTATCTTTCAAATAACTATTAATTTTCCAAATAAATGTCTTATTTCATCGCTATCCCAATTAATATGCACACTACTGTAGAGGAAGGTCTCTATTAAATGACTAATAGCTCCTCTAAACGGGTCATCTTATGACTTAAACAAGCTTAACATTATTCATTATTATTACATAAATAGTTTAGAAAATCTATAATTTTTTTCAGCAGATCAGCTGAAGAGGACCTCAGGTTGAGATCGACATATACAGTTCGCAAGAATTTAAAAAATGTTCATTACATTGGAAAATTTCCACTCATTCCTGACAGTACGTATACTTAAAACTTCCTTAAACTTTACATGTTTTTTTTTTCAGAATAAAATGCAAAAAGGTATCCTTGAAAATGTCAGAATGTCATAATATACATAGCCAACAACGTCTATGTTCAGAGCTCTCAGGGGCATTTTAACATGTATTTTCAGAAAGAAAAAGTATATCTAACAATGTTCGGAGCTGCCTAATGTACTACTGAAAACCTTTTATGAATTAGCACCTTCATGCGAGTCCTGCTGTGTATTCTTCACAGCAGCCCGAGTAACACGCACCACAGAAAGTTGAATTGTATCTTCACAGCAGCCCGAGTAACACGCACCACAGAAAGTTGAATTGTATCTTCACAGCAGCCCGAGTAACACGCACCACAGAAAGTTGAATTAGCACCTTCATGCGAGTCCTGCTGTGTATTCTTCACAGCAGCCCGAGTAACACGGATCACAGAAAGCTGACCTAGCACAACAGCGTATAGATCTCAGCGTATATTCAATGAGAATTTACTTAAATCCTCATTGCTTTGGCGACTAGAGCATAAATGCTGTTAGTTACCAGTTAGATTGTGGCTTTAGGCCTCAGGGCAAGCACACTGCGGAGTTCGGTTGGTAGCGCACTCAACTCACACACGGAGGTCCGTAGTTCTATCCCTGGTACAGGTGGAAACATTTGGGCGTGTTTCCTTAAGACACCTGCTGTCTCTGTTCACAAAGCAGTAAGTAGGTACCTGGGTGCTAGCCAACTGGTGTGGATCGCATTCTGGGGACAAAATTAACCAATTTGCCCGAAATGCTTTCTATACAGTATATCAATGATGTCAGCTATGTCTGTATACACTGTAACATGTACCTGTAGAAATTGAAATAATAATAATAATAATAATAATAATAATAATAATAATAATAATAATAATAATAATAATAATAATAATAATAATAATAATAATAATTATTATTATTATTATTTTTATTATTATTATTATTATTATTATTATTATTATTATTATTATTATTATTATACTAAGTGGTTAAAAACACTGGCTGATAAAGTCCCTCTGTTAAAATAATGTACTGTAGGTACACCGAGTTTTAGCTGTTTAATTTTTAATTTTACAGTTTTATTAAGCACAGTGTGGCCCAAATAATAACTGGAAAATACTTCTTTTAATTGGCTTCAAACCCTAAACGCCCATTTATTCCAATTAGATCATTTTTTGGATAAATCATATATGGTGTAGACGTCAATTTGTGAGTTCTGTCGAAGAAATTTGAAAATTATAAACATTGGTTTTTCATACGATATTAAATTAATAATTTAAGTCACGGAAGAGGCCAGTGCGCTAACAACTCGGCCAGGTGGTTAACGCACTGGCCTGTGAGCTTCAGAACCCGATTGTAATAGGTTCAATCCCCACCCGTTCCGTGGCTTATTTACGATTTTGTAAGTCATGTGAATCCTTCATTGGATAAGCTTGAAACTTTCAGTGCTGGATTGTTGTTGGACCGTGTAAGTGACACTGAGAATTTTTGTTTTTATTATTTCTGTCTCTCAGTGCTTCCCTGGCAGCTCATAGCAGGTATGTAAATTCTACTTATTTAAATAAAATCCATTTTTCATCCCTGACAGAACTGCGGAGGATGTGGAATAAAATTTTAATTAGAAAAGAAAAATGAGAAATAATGAAAATTCATTTTTTTTATGGCATTTTTAACTTTGACAAGTTTAGTGGTCACTTGTATATGATGTTGTGTGGCAGTGGCAGACATATTCCCAGGTACAGTGTTATTTTCTCCTTTTTCTTCTTCTCTTCCTCCTCATTCTTCTTTTTCTCTTCCTTCTGCTTCTTCTTTTTCTTGT
>NC_069468.1:15220324-15262824 GCF_026875155.1 Cherax quadricarinatus
CATTGGATGGTCAGAATCTCCCTGGAGAAATCCTGCTAGTTCCTCTTGATACAAGTTTGCTCAGATCTACCGTCTGGTATTTGCATGATAGAAATTCTACTGTCGCAGCCTAACTTACCCAGATCAGTGTAACGTAACTTGTATGACTGACTTATGTGATAAATACTTTGAAAACCGACAAGTTGAAGATTGAGACACTTATGCAACATACAGGAATCTTTATTAAGGAAACGTTTCGCCACACAGTGGCTTCTTCAGTCCAATACAAAGCAGAAAGAGGTAAGGAGAGGAGGAGTTTGAGGTAATCAGTCTGTCAGCCTGGAATCGATGTGTCAGTCCATGTGGATTGAACACATCGCCACTGTGGCGAAACGTTTCCCTAATAAAGATTCCCGTATGTTGCATAAGTGTCTCAATCTTCAATTGACTGATTTACACTGGTATTTGTTGACAATGTTTAACACTCAGATATCGTATTCACACGAATTTCCCTTACATGACTGACCTAAAGTAGTGTTTGTTGAGTGCCAGTGCCTCATTTGAGAAAATAAAACACCCAGGTATCGTACTCATACGATTCCCACAAGTTCGTGAAAACAATGCCAGTCGCTACAAAGTTTTATTACCGTTTATCACGAGGTACATTAAGCATTATTAACAGTTAAGTCAAGGTGGAATGGTGTTTAACTGGTGCAGGGTGTTCATCGTGCGGGTGCAGAGATGGAGACACTCTCACAACACCTGGCACAGCTCTCATCTGAGCGAGGGAACGTGTTCAAGTTTGCCTCTGCGTCAAGAGCGTTTGTGGAGGCGGACGTCAGCTAGTTACTCCCAGTTATTGTGAACTGAGCCAAGGACGCCTGGCACCGGGAGAATATTGGGTCTGCCTCGCTTTAAGAGACGGAGGTTCGAGACTCCTTAGGCATAAATTGTTTAAAATTGAAAGATAAATCAAAAAGCTGTTATTTTTTTTATAGAATGTTATCGGACAGACAAAAATAAAATCTTAAAGCCTTTTTTTTTTCTCAATTAGTCTCTTCTTGCGTTGAGTGGCCCAGACGGGTTTAGCTTTTCATGAACTACAGTACAATACGCCAAAGAAACCAGAATTTGGATTGAAGGGATAATTTCCCTTCGCATAAGAGGCTACGATAGTTAAAACATACGGAGAAAGTGTTCAGGTATTTATTTTTAAATTTTCCTGGAGGTTATCAGCAGATAAAAGTCTCATTAACACACCTCGTGACTTGATAATGGTCCAGGACACGCCGAAACCTTCTTAAATTCTCATCTTAGAAACTTAGATGAGGTTAGGTAAGCATATTTAAAAGTATCTTGAAGCATAAATAAACACACTCAAATACACAAATAACCCGCACATAAAAGAGAGAAGCTTACGACGACGTTTCTGTCCGACTTGGACCATTTACAAAGTCACATACATACATACATACACTCACATACATACACACAGAAACCAAGCTTACAGGTATGATAACAGATGCCATCTTTCCAACGGGATACCAAATCCTGAGGAAAGACAGAGGGAACAGGGGGGGTGGAGGAGTGGCGTTGCTGATCAAAAATCGCTGGAATTTTGATGAGCTGGAGAGAGAAGATAGCGGAGAAGAAAGTGATTACATAGTGGGAACACTTCACTCTGGAGGTCCCAAGGTGGTAATAGCAGTGATGTATAACCCACCACAGAACAGCAGGAGGCCAAGGCAAGAGTACGACGAGAGCAATAGAGCGATGGTTTGACACACTGGCTAGAGTGGCCAGAAGAGCTCATGCATGCAGGGCAAAGCTCCTGATCATGGGGGACTTTAACCACAAGGAGATAGATTGGGAGAACTTGGCCCACATGGGGGCCAAGATACTTGGAGGGCTAGATGATGGAGGTGTACTGGAGAACTTCAATGTACCAACACGTAAGGGACACTACAAGAGAGAGAGGAGAGGATGAACCAGCAAGGCTGGACTTATTTTTCACCTTCGTAGTGCAGTTTATTTTTTTAAAAAATTACCGGGGCAAAAACCCCCTTTTTTCGCCCCCTTTTTTCGGGGTTCCTGGCCCAAAAAAAAAATTATTGGTTAATTTTTTAAAAAAAAAGGGGCCCAAAAAAAATTTTTTAAAATTAAGGGGGGGATTCAAAAATAAAAACCCGGGGAAATTTTTTAAATTTTGGAAAATTTTTCGTTTAAATTATTATTTATTAATTATTATATTATTATTAACATTAATAAATTAATTTATTAATGGTTATATTTATTAATTTTTAAATTTTTTAATAATTTTTTTTTTTTTAAGGAAAACGTGTTAATTTCACGGACAGTTTCTGCATATTTACCAGTTATTGTGATAAACAAACGCTGGCACGAAATATACCCAAAAAAACGGAGTTGAATTAATAATTATTATTATAATATATATTATAATATAAATCTAAACTATTATTATATTATATTATTATAACATATAATCTTAATTTATTTTTTTAATTATACCTTTTGGTATGCCATTATTTTCATGAATAAGTAATATAAGTAATAGTAATATATAATATTTATAATATATATTTATTGATAAAGTATAATATTTATAACATACGAAAAGTCGTATACATTGTAGTGTTCTGTGAGTTCACTATTTGACTCAACCTATTACTGTTGCTGGTCGAGTCCTAGCCTGGCCCAAACCTCTTCAACCGGTTGCTACTAGACCCTCTCTACTAGCCGCTTCATGAGCTTTATAAACATCGTCTTAAAACAGTGTATGGTCCTGCCTCCAATAACGCCATTTTAAATAGGCTATTCCTACTGCCTTACAAACTCTATGACTGAAGAAATCTTCTACTAATCTCTGACTCATTTGTGTCTCAACTTCCAACTGTGACTCTAGTATTCAGTCCTCCTGGTAACATCCTGTCCTTGTCCAAACTTGTCTATTCCACGCGTATTTATATGCGTTATCATGGTGCTCCCCTGACCCTCCTGTCCTCCAGTGTCTCAGGCCGATTTCCCTAACTTTCTTCATAGGACATGCGCTTACTCTGAACTAACCTTGTTGCAACTTTGTCCAGTCTAATTCTTGACGTGCTTTACCCAGTGCGGTCCAAACAGGTGTGCATACTCCAGTATTGCCTGACATACACGGTGTACAGTGCTTGAATGATTTCCTTACTAAGGTGCTGAATGCTGGTTCTCAGTTGTCAGGCTGCCTATGCCGCAGCAGTTATCGGATTGATTGTGCCTCGGGCAACATGCTGGGTGTTATACTCACCCCAAGATCTTTCTCCTTGAGTGAGGTTTGCAGTCTTTGGCCACCTAGCCTATACTCTGTCTGTGGTCTTCTGTGCCCTTCCCCTATCTTCATGACTTTGCATTTGGCAGGATTAAATTCGAGAAGCCATTTGCTGGACCAGGTGTCCAGTCTGTCCAGGTCTCTTTGAAGTCCTGCCTGGTCCTCATCAGATTTAATTCTCCTCATTAACTTCACATCATCTGCAAACAGGGACACTTCTGAGTCTAACCCTTCCGTCATGTCGTTCACATATACCAAAAATAGCACTGGTCCTAGGACCGACCCCTGTGGGACCCCGCTCGTCACAGGTGCCCACTGTGATACATCATTACGTACCATGACTCGTTGTTGCCTCCCTGTCAGGTATTCTCTGATCCATTGCAGTGCCCTTCCTGTTATATGCGCCTGATGCTCTAGCTTCTGCACTAATCTCTTGTGAGGAACTGTGTCAAAGGCCTTCTTGCAGTCCAAGAAGATGCAATCAACCCACCCCTCTCTCTCTTGTCTTACTTCTGTTATTTTATCATAAAACTCCAGAAGGTTTGTGACACAGGATTTGCCTTCCGTGAATCCGTGCTGGTTGGCATTTATACTCCTGTTCCGTTCCAGGTGCTCCACCACTCTCCTCCTGATAATCTTCTCCATAATTTTGCATACTATACACGTCAATGACACAGGTCTATAGTTTAGTGCCTCTTTTCTGTCTCCTTTTTTGAAAATGGGAACTACATTTGCTGTCTTCCATACCTCAGGTAGTTGCCCAGTTTCCATGGATGTGTTGAAGATTGTGGTAAGTGGTACGCACAACATATCTGCTCCCTCTCTAAGGACCCATGGAGAGATGTTGTCCGGTCCCATTGCCTTTGAGGTGTGTGTGTGTGTGTGTGTGTGTGTGTGTGTGTGTGTGTGTGTGTGTGTGTGTGTGTGTGTGTGTGTGTGGGAGGCTCGGTCCTCCATTGGGGATTGAAATCCAAGTGTAAACTAATCTCCCTGGAAAATTTGTTGTTTCGACTACCTATGTGTTGATAGTTACTGGGATCATTCGCCTTCCACGGTTCATTGTTAGACCAGTCCTCCTGGCTTTTAGCCAGATCAATCAGGCGTTTGGTGCTAGTATCACGCACTCCTCCGTCAACACCAGAGCATTGGATGGTCAGAATCTCCCTGGAGAAATCCTGCTAGTTCCTCTTGATACAAGTTTGCTCAGATCTACCGTCTGGTATTTGCATGATAGAAATTCTACTGTCGCAGCCTAACTTACCCAGATCAGTGTAACGTAACTTGTATGACTGACTTATGTGATAAATACTTTGAAAACCGACAAGTTGAAGATTGAGACACTTATGCAACATACAGGAATCTTTATTAAGGAAACGTTTCGCCACACAGTGGCTTCTTCAGTCCAATACAAAGCAGAAAGAGGTAAGGAGAGGAGGAGTTTGAGGTAATCAGTCTGTCAGCCTGGAATCGATGTGTCAGTCCATGTGGATTGAACACATCGCCACTGTGTGGCGAAACGTTTCCCTAATAAAGATTCCCGTATGTTGCATAAGTGTCTCAATCTTCAATTGACTGATTTACACTGGTATTTGTTGACAATGTTTAACACTCAGATATCGTATTCACACGAATTTCCCTTACATGACTGACCTAAAGTAGTGTTTGTTGAGTGCCAGTGCCTCATTTGAGAAAATAAAACACCCAGGTATCGTACTCATACGATTCCCACAAGTTCGTGAAAACAATGCCAGTCGCTACAAAGTTTTATTACCGTTTATCACGAGGTACATTAAGCATTATTAACAGTTAAGTCAAGGTGGAATGGTGTTTAACTGGTGCAGGGTGTTCATCGTGCGGGTGCAGAGATGGAGACACTCTCACAACACCTGGCACAGCTCTCATCTGAGCGAGGGAACGTGTTCAAGTTTGCCTCTGCGTCAAGAGCGTTTGTGGAGGCGGACGTCAGCTAGTTACTCCCAGTTATTGTGAACTGAGCCAAAGGACGCCTGGCACCGGGGGAATATTGGGTCTGCCTCGCTTTAAGAGACGGAGGTTCGAGACTCCTTAGGCATAAATTGTTTAAAATTGAAAGATAAATCAAAATGCTGTTATTTTTTTATAGAATGTTATCGGACAGACAAAAATAAAATCTTAAAGCCTTTTTTTTTTCTCAATTAGTCTCTTCTTGCGTTGAGTGGCCCAGACGGGTTTAGCTTTTCATGAACTACAGTACAATACGCCAAAGAAACCAGAATTTGGATTGAAGGGATAATTTCCCTTCGCATAAGAGGCTACGATAGTTAAAACATACGGAGAAAGTGTTCAGGTATTTATTTTTAAATTTTCCTGGAGGTTATCAGCAGATAAAAGTCTCATTAACACACCTCGTGACTTGATAATGGTCCAGGACACGCCGAAACCTTCTTAAATTCTCATCTTAGAAACTTAGATGAGGTTAGGTAAGCATATTTAAAAGTATCTTGAAGCATAAATAAACACACTCAAATACACAAATAACCCGCACATAAAAGAGAGAAGCTTACGACGACGTTTCGGTCCGACTTGGACCATTTACAAAGTCACATACATACATACATACATACATACACTCACATACATACACACACACACAAAACACATATACACACCACACATACACACACACCACACACACACACACCAACACACACACACACACCACACCACACACACACCCACACACACACACACACACACACACACACACACACATACACACATACACACACACAAAAACACCACAAATAAAAAGGTTTTACAAAGTAAAAAAGGGTTTTCCCACGGGGAATTTAAAGGGGAAATAATTAGAATGGGAAAAATGGGGATGTAAGGGCCAAATGAGAAATTTCCCAAAATGAAAAACCAATTCCGAGGGAACTTTTAAAGGGCCCTTTGCGTAAGACTTTGGAGGGGACCAGTATTTCCCCAGTAGTTTTTTAGCCAAGGTAGCTGCAAGGGAATAGGTTGGCCCGTTTAGAGAGGGGGTTTCCAACTGCTTTAGGCAGAAAGGTTAAAATGAAAGAAAAATCAAAAGGCTGTTTTTTTTAAGGTCGGACGACCACCCCCAAACCTCAACTGTAGTACACTTTTAAACACACCAAACACATATACAGACACACACACTTACAGACACACACCACACAAACACAACACAACAAAACAACAACACCACACACACACACAGACACACACACAACACAACGACAACAGTCTAATACGTCAAAAATTAAGAAAGTTCAAGGTTTGCAAAAGACTAGCCTAGACTACGGGGATTGTCCTACGAAGAAGGTTGAGGAAATCGGCCTGACAACACTGAGAACGGAGGTTAGGGGGACTTTATAACAATAAAATACTGCGCGTGAATAGACAAATGGACAAAGACGATGTTCCAGAGAAGGGACAACAACGACAAGGTAATTGAAGTTGAAGACCAGATGAATCAAAGTTTAAAGAATATCTTCACCAATAAGTCACCCGGAATAGCCAAAACGTAGTAGGCGGGAACCATACATAGTTTTAAGGCGAGAACACAACTCACAGGCAGGGAGAAGAGACCTATAGCAATCACACAAGAGGGGGCCAGACTGACTCGACCCTGCAACCACACAAAAGGATACAAATAGACACACACACACACACACACACACACACACACACACACACAGAAAACATTCTTCCTGCCGCCTGGCCAGGTTGACACACTGCAACTCAGCGTCAACTGTCGCTTTCACAATTCGTGTTTACTCGGGTGAAAGAAAAACCTTCGAGGAGTAATATTTTCACGGTTGGCAGACTCTGTAGAAGACAATGGAAGAACCTGCCTGCCAGGGTAAACTTTCCGTGATTAGTGGACGGAGGATCGAGCCTCCACAATTCCTTGCAGTGAATAATTCACACATGCTCAGCACTACCTCATAATAATAATAATAATAATAATAATAATAATAATAATAATAATAATAATAATAATAATAATAATAATAATAATAATAATAATAATAATAATAATAATAATAATAAAAATAATTATAATAAAATAATAATAATAATAATCTTAATACAGCAATTATGTTTCGTAATGAAGGTATGACTTTAATTTTTATATTTTATTGGTTAGTGTGACTTTGTAAATGGTCCAAGTCGGACCGAAACGTCGTCGTAAGCTCCTCTCTTTTATGTGCGGGTTATATGTGTATCGTTCCAGTCACGATATTGTGCCTTTTTTTGTTACTTATTGGTTCTTATTCGAGTACTCAAGCACTGATAAATGTTCATGATAGCGCATGACTATGATAATAACGAGACTGCCAACTAACTGAGATGATACACACCTCAGTGATAAGAGCATTCTAAGTATAACTAAAAGTTCTCGGGTTCGATTCCCGGTAAATCATATTGGAAAATTTCCCTACATCCTTGTTGCTGGTGTATATCTAACACACCTGCCTGTGTTCAATTGACACACCTGCCAGTGTTCAATTGACACACCTGCCTGTGTTCAATTGACACACCTGCCTGTGTTCAATTGGCACACCTGCCTGTGTTCAATTGGCACACCTGCCTGTGTTCAATTGGCACACCTGCCTGTGTTCAATTGACACACCTGCCTGTGTTCACCCGACATACGTGCTTGTGTTCCACTAGCCACTTCCAAAGTCTGTTATCATCTATTCTGCACTAACAAGGAAACGTATAAGAAGAGAAAAAAGGAGCACTGCAGGAGGCCTACTGGCCAGTGCTAGGCAGGTACAAATCGCACCGGCTCAAGAAGGATGGAACACTGCAGTAAGAACATAAGAAAGAATGAACACTACAGCAGGTCTACTGGCCCATGCGAGGCAGGTCCAAGTCACCTACCGGCTTAAGCCAATGACCCAACCTAGTCAGATCATGTCACATTGACTTAAGGTCAGGTCACATTCACTTAAGTAATCCAAAGCCCATTCTTGCATTACGGCCAGGGTAGAGCGCTAAATCCGTAGGGGTGATTTAGCGCCAGGGAAATAAGATGCAATCAGATTTAATCCAAGAAAATTAAATTTAACCTTCAATTTTTTGGAATCAATAGCTTTTCAAAGGCATCAAAACACACTCCTTGAAGATTAGAACAGGTTATCAGCAGTTCTAAACTTCAAGACATCGGCAACCTGGCTTCTACCTTTGGAAAATGACTTCTACACCTTCTCACCGGATTTGCATTCTCTCACTGCTAGTGATACCATCAGCTTATTTGCAAGCCAGGGCAAACCCTATGGGATTGTCGCCCATGTCGCCCATCTGGAGACATCTTCGCAGCATTGTAAAGGCATCGACTTCTACTTGGTGGACGGACCTCTTGCTGTTCTCAAGAATTTCCATGTAAACAAACCATACCCCCGGCCGGGATTGAACCCGCGGTCATAGAGTCTCAAAACTCCAGCCCGTCGCGTTAGCCACTAGACCAGCTAGCCACAATAAGATTCATCCAACTAGTTATATTTCTACACCATAGGAAGGTTAGCACAGGCACCACTGTGACCACACATGCAAGTTTTTACAGACGAATCTCCAGCTAGCGTGACCGTGACGAACTCTAGCTCAAGTCCCTTCACTGCCGTCAACATGACTCAAGAAATCGTAATGACACGATTGCAATCGTGTCATTACGATTTCTTGAGTCAAGTTTCCATGTAGACTGTACAATGTTTATGTTCCTTAATCTCTTAATCTCTTAGACCCTCTCACTTTTCCTGAGATCCCCTCAAGGAAGGTTCCTTGATGTTGGTGAGGGGCTCTTGATTTAGGGAATTGGATCTGTGCTCCAGTTCCCCGAATTAAGCCTGAATGCCTTCCACATCCCCCCCCCCAGGAGCTGTATAATCCTACGGGTTTAGCGCTTCCCCCTTGATTATAATAATAAAATTCACTGCCTTCACATCTGTACAAGTGAAGTACTGTAAACACCCATGTTGCAGAAAGAGCTTTCAGTGGAACAAAGTTTCGCCCAGTGTCGGATTTATCGAGAAGAACAAAAGTCACTGTACCGTGGCTGGAACAGCTCACAAATTAACCCGCACTTAAAAAGGGAAATTTGACGAAGATATCTGGGTTTATCAAGTCACGAAAAGTGCTCTTCATAAAGCGAAAGAGGGAAACGTTGTCCCGACAAAAGCTTCGGCATCGTGGACTTCTGCAGTACACTGTTTGAATCCAGATTCTCTGGTAGTTGCAAAGATCTGGAGACAGTGGAATAAAAGAGTTGAATTCAGTTGAATTTTGCCTTCACCGAAAAGTTTTTTTTATTTGAACACCCGGAGAGAGGCTCTTGATCCAAGGAAGTGGATCTGATCTTCCCTCCTTTGGATCGAGGTTTATTGCTTCTCACATTAGAGTAACATGATTTTTAATAAGAAAAGAATCCGTTGTTGAGTCGATGAGTGAATTTATTGGGCAGTGACACTCAGCCTGTAAGTGAACATCCTGTCATAATGACAGTATTGGACAGTGGCACTCATCCTGTGAGTGAACATCCAGTCATAATGACAGTATTGGACAGTGGCACTCATCCTGTAAATGAACATCCAGTCATAATGACAGTATTGAACAGTGGCACTCATCCTGTGAGTGAATATCCTGTCATAATGACAGTATTGGACAGTGGCACTCATCCTGTGAGTGAACATCCTGTCATAATGACAGTATTGAAAAGTGGCACTCATCCTGTGAGTGAACATCCTGTCATAATGACAATATTGGACAGTGGCACTTATCCTGTGAGTGAACATCTTGCCATAATGACAGTATTGGACAGTGGCACTCATCCTGTAAATGAACATCCAGTCATAATGACAGTATTGAACAGTGGCACTCATCCTGTGAGTGAATATCCTGTCATAATGACAGTATTGGACAGTGGCACTCATCCTGTGAGTGAACATCCTGTCATAATGACAGTATTGGACAGTGGCACTCATCCTGTGAGTGAACATCCTGTCATAATGACAGTACTGAAAAGTGGCACTCATCCTGTGAGTGAACATCCTGTCATAATGACAGTATTGGACAGTGGCACTCATCCTGTAAATGAACATCCAGTCATAATGACAGTATTGAACAGTGGCACTCATCCTGTGAGTGAACATCCTGTCATAATGACAGTATTGGACAGTGGCACTCATCCTGTGAGTGAACATCCTGTCATAATGACAGTATTGGACAGTGGCACTCATCCTGTAAATGAACATCCAGTCATAATGACAGTATTGAACAGTGGCACTCATCCTGTGAGTGAACATCCTGTCATAATGACAGTATTGGACAGTGGCACTCATCCTGTAAGTGAACATCCTGTCGTAATGACAGTATTGAACAGTGGCACTCATCCTGTGAGTGAACATCCTGCCATAATGACAATATTGGACAGTGGCACTTATCCTGTGAGTGAACATCTTGCCATAATGACAGTATTGGACAGTGGCACTCATCCTGTGAGTGAACATCCTGCCATAATGACAATATTGGACAGTGGCACTCATCCTGTGAGTGAACATCCTGCCATAATGACAATATTGGACAGTGGCACTCATCCCGTGAGTGAATATTCTGCCATAATGTCAGTATTGGTCAGCGGCACTCATCCAGTCAGTGAACATACTGCCATAAAGGCAGTATTGTTTAGTGGCACTCAAACTGTGAGCATTAGACAGTGTCACCCAGTCAGTGGCACTCACACTGTGAGTATTAGACAGTGTCACTCAGTCAGTGGCACTCATACTGTGAGTATTGTACAGTATCACCCAGTTAGTGGCACCATACACACAGTATAAGTCAGACTATTTACTAGATCCGGCAGTGACACTATCCCCTTTATCCCTCGCTCTTGCAATATTCATTCATTTCTCGCTTTGCAAATTATCATTTTGCATTTGTACCAACAATCCGCAAAATTTGTTTTTAAATTCTATGAGCCTTAGTCGGATTAAATATGGCTCATCACACATTAAATTTATTGCATAATCTATGTTAAAAAAAATTATTATTTCGATGTAAACAAAGATATGCATTCTCTTTTTTTTTCATAAATTTTTCACTGGAAGCTTCTATAATGAAAGCCTTGTTTATTATATTAAGTTGAGTTTAAAGACACACGGGGGATATATACAATGAGAGGTATCTATACCTCTGAGCGTATATATGTTAAGAGTTCACTTTAATCCCTCTGTTAGGGACTAAAGTATTCCTGTTTGTTGGTGAAAATGTTAAGTGCAGACTTAATGGTCCTCTTGCAGTCGATAGGCTTTAAACCTCATTAACCAACAATTAGCCAAGACACAGAGGACATATTTACTTTAATTCCTATGTTAAGGACTAAAGTATTTTTGACTGGTGGTTAAAAGGTTGCGTGCAGCCTTAATGACCCTCGCGTAGCGAACACTTAAGACGTTTTGTTACGCAGCGTTTCGGTCATGAAACCTTGCTCACTCCATGTGAAGTAAACATATTTCTATAAAATTGATGTACTGAATGTTTGCCCATGCGTCTTGAACCACGAGCGTTATTTTAGAGTATATTACGATCTGAAACTATTAGTCCACACAATACTCCTGTCCAGGTGGTGCCATGAGAACTGCTGTGAGAGTTCCATCGTCATTTTGAGTCCATAGATAAACCTAAGCGAGAGTAGAAAAATCCGATTGAATTTCAAGCCATGAGGAATCCTTACCCAGTAAATTCAACAAACAGTGTTTGACTTTACTGTGATACACTACTTTAGTTTACTTGTATGTTAGTATATACGATAATCGTAAGAATCTAAATTAGTGTAATAAAGTGAGGAATTAGACACATGTGCAACATCTGGGTATCTTTATTTGTAGAATTTTCGCCCACCAGTAACTGCATCAATACAAGTACATAAATCTGAAGAATGTAATTAACATGTATTAAAAACTCACTGAATTACATACGTATTCACTCGTTTACTCAATATTTTCTCTATTACAACACGAGGATTTGCTCACAGACCCATGATAGGTAGCAATATTGCACAGTTGACTTGATAAGACCTAGTTTATCACTATCTTCACCAACAGTACCCATCCAGTCAACGTGAAAAAAGAGAGTGAACAACTGGAGTGGGAAAAAAAAAACACTGACAACAAATAAAATACAGATTGAACAACAGGAAAAAAAATGTCTATACAATAGAGAAAAAGAGATATGTACAGTACAACAAGGTAAAAGGGGGGTGTACAGCAAGAAGAGAGAGATGCACAGCAGACAACAAAGAGAGAAGCACGACAGGGGTAAAGAGATATACACAGAAAGATAAAGGAGAAATATACAGCAAAATGGAGATATGAACCGCGGGAAAACACAGAGGTATTCAACAAGAAAAAAAAACATAACTGAACGACAAGGAAAAAACAAGTATATACCTCAGAAAAATACTCACACGTATTCAGCTAAAACAACACGTATTTTAAGCTAGGAAAAGACGAGCATTTAGAGGTTAAAGCCCGAGCATTTACACCTGGAAAAACTCGTACTTATAACTAGAAAACATTAAGAAAACTCATTTACAGTAATAAAACCACTTTAACAACCAGAAAACAAGCATTTACAAAAAGAAAAATAAGCATTTACAGCTGGAAAAAAAAGTAAATAAAGAGGCAAAAATATTTACACCTGGAAAAATATGCATTGTTCAGATAACAAATGTTCAAAGCATAAAAAACCATACCCCCGGCCGGGATTGAACCCGCGGTCATAGTCTCAAAACTCCAGCCCGTCGCGTCATTACGATTTCTTGAGTCAGTTCAAAGCATATATACTGGTACAGCACAAATAATGTAAACCAGAAAAAATCTCTGACAGCTCGTTCTCGAACTCTAAATGTTAGTTGTGCAATGTCTGCACATGTGTAATGTACCTGTGCAGTGTCTGTGCCAATGTATATGCATATATATTATTATTAGCGTACAAAGGTATGAATCTTTCAAAGCGCCACCACCATGACCATTGCCTATAAGGAACACAAGAAGGTAAGAGTGCTGCAGCAGGTCTACCGGCCCTTGCAAGGCAGGTTCATCACACACACAACCTTTCTTACTCCAATATCTGTCCAACCTTTTTCTAAATAAGAAAAAGGATTCAATGCTAAATGTTCTTCATGAAACGATTCTTAACCAGCATACTAACGTCTCACACAACGAACAGAATTACAAAGAAGAAACTTGTGTAGTTGATGTATATTTATGTAAAATATAATTCCTGAGCCTCTAACAAAAGCAAAACAATTATGTTGATGCATTGTCGTCTTAAAATTCACCTTGCGCTACAAAATGATGCATATCGCTGTAAATCAAATTGGTACAACAATAAATCGTCGTATAACAATCAGTACCTTGTTTGTTTTGAAGTAGTGCTCATTACATGTCAGTTTGTTTACCTAGAGAACGATCAATAACGCATATTCTCCGATGCATTGATGCATGCATGTCTCTAATTGGATATACATTAGGAACAACAGTGTATATATAACGAGACTGTATATATATATAAATTATTATATATATATATATTTTTAATATATATATATATATATATATATATATATTTTATATAAATATATATATTATATATACATATACATTATATACATATATATATAATATATATTTTATATATATATATATATATATATATATATATATAATATATATATATATATATATATATATATATTTTTCTTGTATATTTCAAGAAAACTATTCAACAATATGTGTACGAGAGAATTCAACAGCAGATTTTCCCGTCAAGGAAAGCCTGATCCAGGAGATCCAATGTCAAATATTTCTCGTCTTTCCAGAGAGATGCAATAATCGCCCTTTCGTGTGTCGCAGAGGTGGAACGAAGAAGCAGTAGGAGGAGAAAGAGGAGAGAAACAACACAATATCTGCCAGACTGGAGCCCAGAGGTATGTCATGGTAACGAGAGGTAATCAGCCGCTAAATGGACTGCAGGTGCAAGGAAGCAGGTTCACTCAGTCTGTGGAATGATGTTCCCGAAGCGACTTGCACGTGCAAGATTAAAATTGAAAATACATGATGAGTTGCAGTCATGCAAGTGCTTAAGATACTGACTGGTAATTTGAGGCTACAGTGTTTCCCTCAAGACAAAAGAAACCAAAGTATGATTCACATTCTGAGAGTGGCGTAGCAGACCCTCCATACTACCTGCTGCCAATGTTCATCTATCAGTAACTAAGAACCTGAGTGTCAGTCAATTGTTGTCGATGGCATCCTGTGAGAAATGGTAGTAATACTATAGATAGAGCTCAAATTTATAAATGTGCTGATTCAAGATAAAACCTCTTAGCCTATAAATTGAATTGCGTAAAAAACATACCATTTGTTCCCCTGATAATGATAAACTAAGAAAAACACCGTCGCAGATAAATCATTTAATGACAGACTGTCTGTAGGTTGGTAGACGGCAGCTACCCAGGGAGGCCCTACCGTCCAGTCACAGGTGCGAGACGGAAAACTGTGAAAATGCATCACAGTCTGACAGGAATGCTGGTCTCTTCTTTCTTTCTCATCAACGAGTAAAATGAGAGGTAAATCTTGCAACTACTACTACTACTACTACTACTACTACTACTACTACTACTGCTACTACTACTACTGCTACTACTACTACTACTACTACTACTACTACTACTACTACTACTACTACTACTACTACTACTACTACTACTACTACTACTTATACAGTGTGCGTTATCATATTAGCTCTCCTTGTTATTTTGTAGTTAAAAAAAATTTCCCATTATTCTCACTACTTTATTCTTAATGTTAATTTTCCTTTTGCTTGAAATAATATATAATGAATTATTAAATTAAATTTATTACATGGTGAAGAGACGATATATTAACACGGTAACTGCATTTCAAATCATTTTTATTCTTGTCATAATGATGGGAAATAAATTTATGCCCCAATTTCCCGTTGGTTACTATTAATAATAAATGGGCCAACCCTTACCCTACGAAGGAAATGGGAGGCAATTAAGTCTGATCCAAGAAGAGGAACGATAGCTCCTATTTCTTCGATCAAGAGCACTTGATCGAAGCACTATTTTCACACAGTTTCATTATTGTAACGTTATTATATGTATCGACCAGTAAATTAGTAAGAACATGCGACAGGGACTGATTACCCCATATCTGCAAAGCCACAACTTCCGCATGCCCTGTATTTCGACTGAAGAAGCCTGCTGAACAAGCGAAACATCTCAGTTCAAATACCACACTTGTTTTACATGTATCTTGCTCTTCTACTCATTGAGAGTTTTAATTTAAAAAATGTTACTACGTGATGGTCATTTTTCAGGTTCCGATTTTCCCTTATTTGCTAATATAAAAAATATTTTCATTCTTAAAATAAGGATTGAAACAAATTCTCACTGTGTATATACTGAGAGATGCAAACCTCTCCGTATATATACCCTGAGAGACACACCTCTCCGTATATATACCCTGAGAGACACACCTCTCCATATATATACCCTGAGAGAGACACACCTCTCGGTATATATACCCTGAGAGACACACCTCTCCGTATATATACCCTGAGAGAGACACACCTCTCGGTATATATACGCTGAGAGAGACACACCTCTCGGTATACATACGCTGAGAGAGGCACACCTCTCGGTATATATACGCTGAGAGAGACACACCTCTCGGGATATATACGCTGAGAGAGACACACCTCTCGGTATATATACGCTGAGAGAGGCACACCTCTCGGTATATATACGCTGAGAGAGACACACCTCTCGGGATATATACGCTGAGAGAGACACACCTCTCGGGATATATACGCTGAGAGAGGCACACCTCTCGGTACACATACACTGAGAGAGGCACACCTCTCGGAATATATACACTGAGAGAGACACACCTCTCGGTATATATACACTGAGAGAGAGACACCTATCGGTATATATACTCTGAGAGAGACACACACCTCTCGGTATATATAAACTGAGAGAGATAAACACTAAGAGAGACACACCTCTCGGTAATAGATACGCTTAGAGTTACGCGCTTCTCGGTGCATATTACACTGTAGGAGACACCTCTCTCTCTGAATATATATACAGTGATTGATGCACACTTCTCAATGAACATACACTCTGTTTACAAGCGTATTCGGCTATAAGGAATATTGTGATATTTTGTCACAAATAACTAGATCAGTTATAGAAGTGGATTTTTCACAAAATTCTAGAAGGTAACAACATAATTTAGATAGCTTTGGGTTATGAAATAAGATGAAGTAGGATAATAGCTCCTAGCATGCAAAGTGAATTATGAAAAAAAATACCACGAGTGCTATTTTTTAAATTCCAAAGAATGGAAAATTAATGGGGCAGTAGCCAAGCCGGTTTACCACTTCCTCACACCGTGCGTGTTCGTGAAGCCCCATCAATCATAATTTGCGAGGTTTGGTGACATACTGGCTTCCCACTGAGTATAAAACTTCATTTTAAATTGCATGTATCTCTTACCACGATGCTTAACAGGATAGAGGACAGTCAAAATATGCATTATTATATAACTAGGGAAAGCTTCATATTAATAGGGGCATACAATGCATTAATGATGGACGCTAATCAGTTTTGACAAAAGGAAAAGAAGGGTAACTCCAACTCAATGGATCAAGAGACCTCCAATAACACAGCAGTTCCTTAAGACTGATCAGATACAAGGGTACATCAACACATAGTGTAAGACAATCCCAGCTCTCACACGAGTGAAGGTCACAACACTCCGGAGTTTAAAAACCAGAAGCATCAATAAAATCAATGTGCTAATACTACTCTTCACTTCTTGACACACTGAGCATAGTCACACTCTATACGTCTCATTAATTTATTATATATATATATATATTATATATATATATAGTAGATATGTTATATATATATATAATATATATATATATATATATCTATATTATATATTTAAAATTAACATCATGAGTTCAATTATATAATGATTTATTTCCTATGCTTGTATAATGTATTAGATTTGTACCAGTGAATATCTTCATGAATGTCTATATTAATGCAAACAAATTACCCCACAAACCAGCCCGCTTTTACGGATGTAAACTTGAGTTAATATATTCAAAATTCTTAATGGCATTCCTCAGCTGTGGTTTGATTAGCTGCCCAGCTTCAAAGAGACTCAGCTGTGCCTCTGATGCTGTCATCTCCCGGTGATGCTCGCTCTTCCGGCAGCGCCTCATTGTTTCTGATCCAAGGTCATGGAGGTGGATGTGAGATCGATACTTCCTGTTATCTTGCTTGTTGTTATAAGAAGGTGTACACACAAGTGAAAGCAATCTAGCTTTATTGGTTGGAGTAAGAGAGAGAGAGAGAGAGAGAAATACTGTGTGTGTACTTACCTATTTGTGGTTCTAGGGGTCGATTCACAGATCTTGGCTGTGTGTGTGTGTGTGTGTGTGTGTGTGTGTGTGTGTGTGTGTGTGTGTGTGTGTGTGTGTGTGTGTGTGTGTGTGTGTGTGTGTGTGTGTGCGTGTGGTGTGTTTGTATACGTGTGTGCGTGTGTGTGCATGTGTGTACTCACTTAGCTGTGGTTGCAGGGGTCGATTCACAGCTCCTAGCCCCCCTCTTCGCTGGTCACCATTTAGTCGCTCTTCCTGCTCCATGAGCTTTATCATACCTCTTCTTAAAGCAATGCATGGATCCTGCCTCCACTACATCACTTCCCAGACTATTTCACTTCCCAACAACTCTGTGACTGAGGAAATACTTCCTAAGATCCCTGTGATTCATCTGAGTAATCATCTTCCATCTGTGACCCCTTTTTGCTGTGTCCCATCTCTTGAACATCCTGTCTATCCACCTTGTCGATTCCTTTCAGTATTTTGTATGTTGTTATCATATCCCCCCTATCTCTACTGTCCTCCAGTGTCGTCAGGTCGATTTCCGTTAACCTCTCCTCGTAGGACATACTTCTTAGCTCCGGGACTAGTCTTGTTGCAAACCTTTGTACTCACTCTAGTTTCCTTACGTGCTTGTCTAGGTGTGGGTTCCAAATTGGTGCTGCATATTCTAATATGGGCCTAACGTACACAGTGTACAGGGCCCTGAACAATTCCATATTAAGCTGGCGGAATGCTGTTCTTAGGTTTGCCAGGCGCTCGTAAGCTGCAGCAGTTATTTGGTTGACGTGCGCTTCAAGGGATGTGCCCAGTGATATACTCACCCCAAGTTCCTTTTTCTTGAGTGAGGTTTGTAGTCTCTGGCCCCCCTAGACTGTACTCCGTCTGTGGTCTTCTTTGCCCTTCCCCAATCTTCATGACTTTGCACTTGATGGGGTTGAACTCCAAGGGCCAGTTGCTGGACCAGGCCTGCAGCCTGCCCAGCAGGCTGCAGGCCTCGTCCTCGTCCGACTGAATTCTTCTCATCAACTTCACATCATCTTCAAACAGGGACACTTCGGAGTCTATTCCTTCTGTCATGTCGTTCATAAATACCAGTGTGTGTGTGTTTGTGTGTGTGTGTGTGTGTGTGTGTGTGTGTGTGTGTGTGTGTGTGTGTGTGTGTGTGTGTGTGTGTGTGTGTGTACTCACCTAATTGTGGTTGCAGGGGTCGAGTCATGACGCCTGGCCCCGTGTGTGTGTATGTGTGTGTGTGTGTGTGCTGGCTGATTTGATGTAACAGGACCATTGATGTAGCTAAACCCATATTGGCCATACAGCTACTGGAGAAAGGGAGTAGCTCGGGTTTGATCCAAGGAAGGGTAGCTCTAGTTTCTGGGATCAAGAGCCCTTCACCGATCTCAGGGTAAAATCTTCTCTATATTGCTCTCCACTTCTCTTTTGGTAATCCTGTTTTTTTTAGTTTTCATATTCATCGAAGTATTTTATACGTCTTAATCATGTCTCCTCTTCATTTTTAGCTGTTCTCAGAATCTTGACTAGTCTGGTTGAGAACCTTTGTACCTTTTCAAGTTTTTTCTTGTATCAGCTATGGATTCAAAGTATCATTGCATACTTTATAATTTGAGTGGAGATGTAGTAAGCTTCGATCCAAGGCAAAAGTATCTCTAATTCCTTGGATCAAGAGCCCTATACCAACACCTGCAAGCCTGTTCGGCGAATCATTATATTAATAGTTCACAGTACCGACAAGTTGATAAATATGACATATATGTAACAGCTAGGTAACTTAATTTCCGCAACGTTTCGCTCATGAAGGTTTTTTCAGTCGAATACAGAAGTGACTGAATATGGAGGTTGAGGAATCAATGTTGAGGTACCGATGATGTAATCAGTCTGTGTAACCTACGTCATCCTTCACCGTAGTTAGTTTTGCGGGGAAGGGGTCAGTCCCTTAGTCATGAAAAAGTAGTTTTAAGGTGATTAGCCTATCAGCCTTAAAGTAGTTTTGAGGTGGTCAGTCCCTCACTCTTGAAGTAGTCTAAAGTTGATCAGTCTCTCAACCTTGAAGTAGTCTTTAGGTGATCAGTCCCTCACCCTTGAAGTAGTCTTCAGGTGATCAGTCCCTCACCCTTGAAGTAGTCTTCAGGTGATCAGTCCCTCACCCTTGAAGTAGTCTTCAGGTGATCAGTCCCTCAACCTTGAAGTATTCAACTCCATAGAGAAAGAGGTATAAAGCCAGGTTTAGTGCTCTGGACACTTCTTCTAGGTTCCTCAAAGATATTTTTTTATTTTTATGAGTGTGGAGAACACCGTCAATGTTCTTTATTTTGTGTGTGCGTCTGGAGGTAGGTTGAAAGTTATGTTTACGTTGAACTTTGTTTCCCGTCACACTTTTGTTTCTTCCTGTGTGTTTCCTTGTGACAGTTGGAGAGTTACGTCAACCCACCCTGTTCTTTGTTATTCTTTGTGTGCTTGTTATTGTGTTTATTTTGATACTCTGATAGTTATGTTCATTCTGCTGTTTGTTGTTCTTGGAGTGTTTATTCCTTGAGACAGAATATGTGTTATGTTCTCTCTCTCCCTTCCTCGCACTCTCTGTTATTCTTTGTGTATATTTTTCTCATGTGTGGTTTGGTAATAAGAGTTTTGTTTACTTAATTCTCAGTTGTTGTTTCCCTCTTTATTTACGAGTGCTTCTAGCGATATATATATATATATATATATATATATATAATATATATATATATATATATATATATATATATATATATATATATATATATATATATATATAATATATATATATAGAAAGTAAAACTAGACAATTAGCAAGAACTCATTTAAAATTAAGTCCTTTCTAAAATTTTCTCTTGTACGTTTAAAGATTTTTTTTTCATATATGTTAATGTAAAAATTAATGATTTTGTACCGAAATACCGAAAGAACCTTAGAAAACTTACCTAACCTTATTTTAACAAGCGCAATTTAATTTAGCCTAATCCAGCTAAATATATTTTAGATAATATAATAATTTAATAATAAACAAAGGCAATGAAATATATTTTTTCGTTAGGTTCAGAATAATTTTTGCGAAATTATTGCATAAACACAGATTTTTGCTTGCCTTATTCGGCAAGAAGTGCGTTGCTACTTAAGCCAAAATCGCAAGTTTTGCCTATTCGGTACTACATATATGTACAAATGCAAAAGAACCACTGTGAATAAATAGTGAGCTTCCAAGCGCTTTCGTGATTTCTCACATTATTAATCACGTAAGCGCTTGGGAGTTCACTATTTTTCGCGGTGGCTGTGTTTGCTTATATATAATAGGTGATATCACGATAAACAAAAACAACCACCGTGAAAAAACAGTGAACTTCCAAGCGTTTACTTCTAAAACACGATTTGTAAAGGAAATTAATATGCGTCGTTTTGGCCCCCTGCTGGACCATTATCAAGTTATGAATGGTAAATTCGTGACAGTTTTTCATTACAAGTTTTCGAGAAACGAAGATATGAGGAAAAGATGCTGGAAAAGAAATGATCTACTTGAAGCAGAGAAATGCTCTTCTCTTTGATCCGCCTTCGGTTTTGAATCTATAGTAAAATTTTATTATTCCCAGTGTGCTGCTGGTTGTAGGTTCACCTGGGCTTTGATACGGAACTTTCGTTAATTTCTGCGATGCGTCTTTGATGCCTAACCTAATTAAGCAGTGCTCGTTTCAGAGCAATTAAAAATAAAATAAAAATTGTTTTCAAGAGCGAATGTCGAAACATATTTACACAACACAGTCCAGCTGCATGAGGAGGCAGCATAAAGATCGGGGTTTGATTTCCTAGTGTGCGAAACGTTTGAGTAATTCTTTATATACCGGCTGCCCCTGTTCACCTACAGTAAATAGATACCCTGGTTTTAGTCGGATGTTGCGAGTCGCATCTCGGAGAAGGAACCGGAATTACCCCACCGGAAATAAGCCACACTGCTTGGTTTTCTTGGGTTGCGTTTGGTTAACATCCCGGGGTCAGTATACTGAAGAATGTCTTTCACATTTCGCTGCGTGGTTACTTCAATTATTTTGTGTAAACAACCTTCCAGAGAGACGGAAAAACTCGTTTTTTTTCGAAATTGTCTGTTTCAAAAATAAATGGAAACTTTATAGTTCGTCTAACTAAATGTCTACTCTCAAAGAATTTGGAGAATTCGTGTTTACCTGCTAAGAGTGTGGCACATTCTTACCGTGCATTTGGGGAATTCCTCAGGGGCGCGTACTTCTTTCCAGCCTAGCAAAGGCGGAATGGAGACGAGGCCAGAGAAGAGCCACACGGCCACAATCATAATGGCCGCTCGCTCCGGTGTTCTCTTCTTCAGGTAGGCCACTGCGTGGGTGATGCTCCAGTAGCGGTCTAGTGAGATGAGGCAGATGTTGTTTATGGAAGCTGTGGATAATAGAACGTCTATGGCGGCGTGGAGTTCACACCAAAGGTCGCCAAACATCCAGTAGCCCATGAGCAAGTTAGCGAGACTGAAAGGCATGATGACCAGCCCTAACAGAAAATCCGACACTGCCAGGGAGGCAATGAACCAGTTGGTGATGTTTTTAAGTGCTTTCTCTGTGGCGATGGCGATGATCACTAGCATATTACCCACCACCACCACGATCATAGCCACAGTAATGATGACAGTGATGATGACGATTTCGAGAGTGCTGTAGCCCGAGGGGTACATGGAGCTACCCCAAGGATATACCCAATAGGTCCCATTGAAGGTGTCGTTAATAAGCGCCAGGGAGCCATTACTCTCAAAGCCCTCCAAGTCTTGGTCGTAAGCTTCTACATACTCCAGGAAACCGGCAGAATCTTCTACCTCAGCTGTTAGGTTGACGGTCAAGCCATCCATGATGAGTCCAGGACTTCTATTCTCAGGTAGCAGACATTGGGTTAAGAAAACTCAGGCTTCTTAAAGACTGATGTGGGCAAGAAGACAAAGAACAAAGCGGAGGGTGGACAAGATGGGGTAATAAACAAGGGGGTAGGGAAGGGAGGGACGGGAGGGTCAAGGGTGGTGTGGAGTAAAGCTTGAAGGGTCCAAAGTGGGTCTTGGAAAGTTTAGTCACCCCCTTGGACCAATGTGCTGAAGAGCTCTACATATTTGTTCTTGCAAATGACGCTTTAATAAATTTATCAACAAAGGTTATGCAGTTCTCCACGCTCGTTTTCTTCCGTGCAAAATCTTGTTCTATATATTTTTTTTTTCAGTTCAGTAAACCCAAAATTTGATCAAATATAATTGGAAAATACTTTGTATACTCATTAGTTTCTAATTATCATAGATAATACCAAAACAACATTTTGCTCTTAAATGTTTTAAGGTCACGCCTTCTGCTTTTCAAACACTTCATCAGTCGCACAGTTTACAACCAAAACAACTTATCCTGATCACCCGTCACATACTGCTCAAGTAGATATTTCTCGCTCGAACAATAGCGTTTTGTACCACAATTAGTTTCCCACCACCACTACTTCTCACCCCAAGGCACACACAAACACATAGATCTTTTCTCCAGACGACACAATTATGTTTTTAACTGATAGTTGTAAGGAATCTTGAGGCTGCCATGCACACAGAATCTATTAATCGTCTCAGGTACAAGCAATGCACTCCCCGTCATCTTCTGTTGCTGAAAGTTTGTTATATCTATTTGTATCTATTGTCGATTCCTGTATTATTTAGATGATCGAGTGAGTGAAAAATTTTGTTAATGAAATTTGACATTTAAGCACCAATTTATCTCAGTAGAGGCTGTGTTACGCTTTCAAACAAAAACAAATCATACGTAACTTGTATAACAATAGGTATTATCATTCGTGAAATTACATTCTTTTAATTATTTAAAAGGAAGTAAAATTAAGTATATTTCACTGGCCATATCATAAAAGAACAATAACACACTTTTTCTTAACGAAATTTATCCTGCAATAAAATGCAACCAAGCGTTCATCAGTCCCAGGACCAGGTTCGTACAAACTTTACATTTGATCACCATCCTGATGGAGTGAGCGACCGCGAACGTGTGTAAACGAGAGAGCAGTAGAAACCTCCCGGCATCACCGCATGCGAATCATCTTGCCACGAAACATCCCTCTTTTGCTCTGTCTGGAGTAGTCCACGAGTGTGAGAGTGTCTGGGGCTTCTTCATGGTGATGGCTGATCCACGTCACTACAGTACTAGTTGACGCAGACGCTGGCCGAACTACACACACGAGGACCGCCAGTGAGGTGAAGGGGGAAACTGGTTGTGAGGGGAGTTGTTGAGCCGAGAGCGAAGAGACAGGTGGTACGCGCGTCCGTCCTAAGTGACTGCGCGGCGCTGACTGCCTGGGCCAAGCCTGCCTGCAGGAGCAACAGATCGCGCACCCCAACACGTCAAGTTATTACTTGGCCCTACCTACCTCCCCCCCCCCCCTCCTTCCTCTGCCCAATCCATTCTGAGGGACCCAGTACCCCCAGTCTAACCCGGTCCTTCCTCGCATTGCCCAATCCATCTCAGGGATCCAGTACCCCAGTCTAACCCTACCCTTCCTAACTCTGCCCAATCCATACCAATGAGTCTGTCCTTTCTTCCCTCCTCCTCTCAGAAGAATCCATGCAGGGATGCCCCGTGCCAGAATCCAACCAGACCCTCCCTCTCTGTCCAATCCATCCCAGGGACCTCATACCCCGGTGTGTATACCCTGTTGGTGTTGAGCTTCCAAAATGCACATGAAAAAAATGTTTTGAAATAAGTATGTTGGGAGTGAAATTCCAGATGGGTGAGCAACATGTTTCTCTCTTGATTTTTAAATTATTGTTTAATTTCTAGAACAACGGGATGTAGTGACGAAGCGATGGCGAAGATGATATATAATATATATATATATATATATATATATATATATATATAAATATATATATATATATATATATATATATATATAAAATATTTTATATATATTTTATAAATATATAATATATATATATTTTAAATAATTTTGGTGGCTATCTGTTGATTCTGTATCCTCAAAAATATTTTTTTGTTTGGGTAAGTAGTAGAGACATGAAAATTCTGGTTCGTCACAATATAGATTATATTCAAAAGGAAAAGCACCAGAGGAACAGCAAAAATTCGCAAACAAAAGACAGCCGCCACGGATTTCGAGAAGTTAAATCCTGACTTACGAACTTTTTCGACAGGAGGCAAGAAAAATGAAATAAAAAGAAAACAGGAGTAAGTGAACCGCACATTCTTTGGCTAGAACAGACCATAGATTGCTGCGCAGACTGGAAGAGCAGAGAGGGTAAGGTACTACACTACCTGGAGGTTACCTGGAGGTTATTCCGGGGATCAACGCCCCCGCGGCCCGGTCCACGACAGAATTGATGGTCAGTTAGGAGGTAGACGAGTAGAGCACAAGTGCCCTATACAGAAAGCTTCTTCTGCTGAATACAGAGATGACTAAATATGGAGACAGCTGATGCAATGGAAAGGGAAAGATGATGTGATCAGTTAATCAGCCTTAAGGTAGCAATTTTGAGAAGGAAGGGGGTCAGTTCTTCAGCTTGGAGAAGTATTCATCTCTATAGTCTTGTGCCATATACATTAACTTGTAGGCATTCTATGCTATTACTAATATAATACAGGGAATAGGTATCAAGGCGAGCAAAGTGATAATTGGGGTACCTCAAGGATTAGTGTTGGAACCAGTACTGTCCCTCACATACATTAACAACATGACAGAAACGACTTAATCACTTGCGCTGCTATTCACGTATGATGTCTTTCAGGTGTTTCTTAAAGTGTTAAATATCTGTGGGTGGTTCAGCACAAGGAGTGGTGGAGGTTCAGTGTTCCCTCTCTCATCGCGACCCTGTCTCTGGCCACCCAGGGATGTGAAACTAAGAAGAAGAATAAAAATACTAGAGAAAGTATGGAAATCCTACACGAGGACATGGACAGACTGCATTGATGGCCAGACAAATGGCTGCTGAAATTCAGTCTAAGCAAATGAAAAGTTATGAACCTCAGGGAATCTGAAAGACAACCCGTGACGCGTGAAACAAGCACTAGCAACAGTGAAGTCCTTTGGTGGTGCAACATTTATCTATGAGTGTCTCTTTTCACCACTCGTCGGCGTTGCGACTCCAGTTTGCCAATGTAACATCGTATATCATTATAATTATATTTATGTGTATCAGTTGGATTCATTTCAGTGGGACGAAGCAGAGACTAGGGAGGTTAAGTTAGGTAAAGTTTGTCAGGAAACAGGACAAGTGTTTCCTGACGCGGGTCTTAGTCATATGATGACCCGCCACTGGAGCTTCTGGTCATCTGACCGAGGCCCTCAGCTGGCTTATTGATCCACCCCTTTAAAAATTAGTGATTATTATAAAAGACTAGGAGTAAAAGGCTACAAACCACTAGCAGGAACAACAACCTCAGGGTGTATATGGTATCGACCACATTACAGTAGGCGTACCTGGGCAAAATAGCGCCTCAGAGTCAAGCCTCAATATATCGCAGAAAGGTGAAATGTTGGACGTAGTCTGGAAAGTAAAAGAAACTGAAGAGTTTAAGGTTAGGAGAGGGAGGGAACACGTGATAATACAGAGCAAAGAGATGAGGCAAATGTATATGTACATGTCGATAAACCTAGTAGCGATCAGCGAAGAGGCAGGGAAAGGAGCTGAGTCTCGACCCCTGCAATCACAATTAGGTGAGTACAATTAGACGAGTACACCCCACACACACACACACACACACACATACACACACACATACACACACACATACACACACACATACACACACACATACACACACACACAACACATACACACACACACACACATACACACACACATACAAAACAACACACACACACATACACACACACATACACACACACATACACACACACACACACACACATATACACACACACACACACATACACACACACATACACACACACACACACATACACGCACACATTCCTGCAGTGACACTGGACCACCGTCTGGTCGCCTCACTTTCAAGTGCGCTCCAAAGCCCAGCCAACAGACACTTTTCCATTTATTATGTTTCTCTAGCTTCTCCACAGTTTTTTATTCATCTCTCACTTTTTTCCCATTTATCATTAATAGGCTCTGCCCACTCCAACCAGAGATCTATCCTGCGTGTCGAATATTGCTTCCATTTCAATGCCTTTATTTTCAGAAAACACTATGTTCTTAAATTTTATGGATTTAATATTTATAAGTGAAAAAACTCTTTGGGAAAATAAAAGAAAGGTGAAACCCAACGCTTTCGTGCATTGACACACATCTTCAGGGAATCTCGAAAATGATAACCAAATGCAGCATATTTTTATGGTTATTTACATATATGTGAATCCTTACCATTGTTTTATTTTAAACCCCCTCAGATGAAGGTTCTTTTATGATGGGAAAGGCCTCTTGATCCCAGGAATTGGATCAAACCTGATTGCCTCTTATTTCCTGAGAACTGTATAATGCAAAAGGGTTTAGAGATTCCCAGTGAATGTAATATAAATAATAATATTAATAATAATAATAATAATAATAATAATAATAATAATAATAATAATAATAATAATAATAATAATAATAATAATAATATGTAATTCTCAAGTACACTCTATTTCCATCCCTCGACCCAAACCCCAAGATCAGCCCTCATCCCAAGCCCCAGGATCAAACTTCATCCTGAGCCCCAGGATCAGCCTTCATCCCAAGCCCCAAGATCAGCTCCTATCTCAAGCCCCAGGATCAAACTTCATCCCGAGCCCCAGGATCAGCCTTCATCCCAAGCCCCAAGATCAGCCCTCATCCCAAGCCCCAGGATCAAACTTCATCCCGAGCCCCAGGATCAGCCTTCATCCCAAGCCCCAAGATCAGCCCTCATCTCAAGCCCCAGGATCAAACTTCATCCCGAGCCCCAGGATCAGCCTTAATCCTGAGCCCCAGGATCAACCCTCATCCCGTGCCCGAGGATCAGCCTTCATCCCAAGCCCCAAGATCAGCTCTCATCTCAAGCCCCAGGATCAAACTTCATCCCGAGCCCCAGGATCAGCCTTAATCCCGAGTCCCAGGATCAACCCTCATCCCGAGCCCCAGGATCAGTCGTCTCGCATACATTGAGCTGACACACCAAGACCGGCTTGGGCAGCACTGGGAAGAGGGTCGACAACTTGATTTATTTAATCTTAAAAATGCATGTGGCCTGCGATACTGTCCACTGGAAATCCCCGACGGTGCTTTATTCCTCGCCTAAAGCTGCTGGAATTGTAGGGTATTAGGATGACTTTAGATACTCGGACCTCAGCTTTAAAAATATTGATTTTGACTCAAACTGCGTCCTGTTGACAATAGTGGAAAAAAAGACACCTTTTGGACCGTTTCACTCTATGTATAGCTCTATCAAATGATGTTTCGCTCATTGTAGAAGGTCATCATGTTTCACGCTTAGTAGAGCTTTATTAAATCACGTTGTACTCTATGTAGAGCTTTTATCAAGTCATGTTTAGCTCTATGAAGAGCTTTATCAAGTCACATTTCGCTCTGTTTAGGGCTTGCTCAGGCGATGTTTCGCTTTTTCAAGTCGTAATGGCCTTTTACTACTGACAAGTTTAGGAAATAAAGGACACTTGGAGTAGGATAATATGAAATAAATATTACAAAGTTCAGGAAAAACAGGAAATAAAGGTCACCTAATGTAGGAAAAACAAGAAATAATGGTCACCTGTAGTAGAAAAATCCGGAAATAAAGATCACTTGATATGGGAAAATGGAAAATAAATGTTACGAAATACAGAAAACCGGAAATGAAGGTCACCTAATACAGGAAAAAGGGGAAATAAGTGTTACCAAGTGCAGAAAAAACGGAAATAATGGCCACCTGATATAGGAAAAACGGGAAATAAGTGACACCTGATATAGAAAAGAATAGGAAATTTTGCCAGGTACAGAAAAACAGGAAATAAAGGTCACCTGATGTAGGAAAATGGGAAATAAATGTTACCAAGTAGAGGAAAACAGGAAATAAAGGAGGGTGCGCCCAGAGTGAATTTACGAGACCACTATAAATCACTTCCGCCTATTGCGTTGTACCGTTGGTTTATAGCGATATATTGCTTAATTTTTGGCCACTTCGTAAAACATAGAACGAAATAAATACAGAGTGGAATTTTATTTAACGATGTAAAAAAAAAAACAGTGCAGAGGAGAGAACGGGAGTTCAAGGTGGTTAAAGGTTGGTAAATGAGGGTTTTAATCTTATCGACTACACGATGGTCATCAGTTAAGAATATTTCAGTATATGAAATATTCTAAACTCGCTCAGGTTCGATCCATGGAAGGGGAGGTCAGGTCCTATTCCTTGGATCAAAAGCCCCTTGAGGGGTGGTGTTGCTGCCCCCCTCAGAAACAACAGGAGGACGCGAGCAAGGGTATTTCAGTAGAAAGGTCACCTCGATGCGGGTAAAGGACTTTGTATCTCTGGCACTTGATCTACCTTCCCATTACTCGTATTGAACCCTGATTACCTCCCATTACTCAGGCGCTACCCCACTGAATGCAATAATGTAAACAAGGGCTTAGAACTGTTTGAAATAGGTGCATAACTGGCCTTTTATTGAACTGGAAGACTTCATGAGCACAGAAGACGGGGCCAGGACCGACTTTCTGGCGAATCTTGCAAATCAAGTTTGGTACTTTTCTTGCAGTCATGTAGTACCAGGTTGTGCTAAAATCAACGCTTATTAACAGTCCATCGTAGGTAAACGAGGCAGTACAGCACACACAGTGAGAGCTTGTCATTTAACCGTAATCCTTCACCAGACATGTTTACAGACATATACACTGTGTATATTTGTACACCAAGTCAAAAACAAGTAAGTTCATACGTAAACAGAGATTACAATAATGAATAAAGAGTATACTTTCGACTACAACAATGAACACACACACACATGATACGAAGGTAGGTAACTGATTTGCTGTGAACCAGCTGCCGGCTTGAGGGAGTCTAACTGAGAAGAACGCTCCATAGAACGTTATCCTTTGACCACTCATTCAACCCACCTCTGAGAGGTCAGACAGCCACAGTACACAATTAGTCGACCAGACCAGCTTAGGGTCGTATATTACAGCCAGATAACCTTGGCTATCATCCTTATAGATTTCTGAGTTGACTTGGTTCCGTAATGCTTGTGTTGAATACGAGACGAAGACAAAATGTAAGGTCTTAATGAGTTGCAGTGCTGGCAAACAGTACAACAGACTTTGCATATGTCCGTAATCCCTAACAAGAGAGTCACCACCAGAATGAACTTATACCAGACAATCCTAACTATCCTAAACCAATCAAGTCTATCCTTGGTTACCCAAGCCTATCCAAGCCTCTCGTAAAATACTCTGGAACACGTGGGTCCTAGGCTATCCTAGCCTATCCAAGCCTCTCACGGGATACGCTGCAACACGAGGATCCTAGGCTATCCTAGCCTATCCTAGCCTTTCATAGGATACGCTGCAACACGAGGGTCATCATATCGCTCAAGAGTGTGTGAAAATGACCCGTTTCTTTTCAATGTCAGGCCTCATTTTCCAAACTCTTCTCTTGCCTTACTTCCCTCATTCTTTCATTTTTATATTCATATCTTCATTCCTTCTTTAATTCTTTCCTGCTTTCATTCGTATTTGTCAATATTAATTAATTTATTGTCTCCCATATATTTATTCCTTCATTCTCTCTTCCTTTAGTTCTACTTTCCCAAATTTATTTCTTAATTCTTTTCTTTATTCGCTCATTTTGAGAGAGAGAGAGAGAGAGAGAAAGAGAGAGAGAGAGATTCATCCACGCACCTGAATTCACTCCAGGAACTACGACGCTTCACTTGAGACCATTAAAGCCAGTCACTATGATGTTTCAAAGCTTTCTTGTTCTCTCTCTCTCTCTCTCCTCTCTCTCTCTCTCTCTCTCTCTCTCTCTCTCTCTCTCAGCAGCGATGTCAGCTTCAACAAGCTGATAAACGCCACTTACTTCCTCCAAGGACTTCAGACACTTGTAATCCACGTTAAGTTTTTTTTTGTATCTTCGATAATTACGTTCAAAATATGGCTTATCCTAAGTCTAGTGTCTATCTCCTCTCGCATCCATTCCTTCCTACTACTTGTTTCACATCCTCAAATCACTCCGCTAACCTCTCTCTCTCACTCCCTCTACCTTCCATACCTAACCCATCCTTGTCCACATGTAAACAACACGGAAGTGTGATGGAGTTCTGTTTGATTGGAAAATGTGTCCTGAAACAGGTTTTTATCAGATACTGACCGGATCAGTTCTTAAGTCACCCCTGGCTTATCGGTGATATATACCCGTTGTTAAATAAGTAGTGGCTTATCGGTGGTATATACCAGTTGTCTAGCAGCCACCAGCTTACCGGTGTTAGAATTCTACCGCATTAAAAACAGATGATAAGGCACACACACATACACACACACACATGGTGGGTGCAGACGTGGGTGCACAAGGCTCCGAGAACCTTCGTGTTTTTGAGGCGTGCAATAACCGCTAATAGTAATCAGTGGTAGTGACAAAGTCAGTGAACAAACCTACGAGTGATAACTATAGTTATTAGTTGAAAAAATTCGAGAGGAAACCTGAATTCAGTATTTTTTTTTTTAAAAGTGCCAAACCGTTGTGGATCTACTAGGCACTGTTGCCACACAGATACAAACATAAAAAGATCAAAGTGAGTGTGGAAACGGGTGATCAAGAATTACCAGCGTTTGGTTAACAAGTGAAATGTGGGGCACCGTAATGTGAGAGTGAAAAAGTTAATAAGCAAAAGGAAAAAGGGAAAAAATAAAAATACAACAAGGGAAGGTGGCAGTGGGCCTACTGAAGCAGTGACGTCACAACAGTTTGTATGCCATTATACATTAAAGTGTAACACCGAATGTGAAGTGTTTTCTGTAATAAGTGAAAAGTGAAATCACTTGAGGAACGGGGGATGCATGAGCATATATGGTTATAAACATCACGGGTGAAGGAGTTACAAAATAGTGATAGAAGGCCTATGTACGACGACTACGTCATCAGCTTAGGCAACTTGTCATCACACCGCTGTCAGCGCAAGTATTCACCTGTTGAGGTTGCATTTTGCAAGGTTCAGTTCTGGTCCTGCATCACTGTTAGATACTGGTCACTCACTCCTGCAAGCCATTACAGAATAAGAGTAGAAACAGCATAGACGAGAGTGCAAGGAGTAAAGCGGTAGTGAGGGATAACGTCAGACACTTAAGCTGAGACAAGCTAAATTTTACAACCTAGCTACTTTCTGAATTTTAGAAGTAGAATCGATAAGTGTTACAAGTATTAGAATTACTGGTATCTACCGGTATTTATTAGCAGTATGAATACTTAGAAGTGGGGGCACACACACAAACACACACACACACACACACACACACACACACACACACACACACACACACACACACACACACACACACACATACACACACATACACACACACATACACACACACACATACACATACACACACATACACACACACATACACTCACACATACACACACACACGAAGACGGCAAATGTAGTTCCCATTTTCAAAAAAGGAGACAGAAAAGAGGCACTAAACTATAGACCTGTGTCATTGACGTGTATAGTATGCAAAATTATGGAGAAGATTATCAGGAGGAGAGTGGTGGAGCACCTGGAACGGAACAGGAGTATAAATGCCAACCAGCACGGATTCACGGAAGGCAAATCCTGTGTCACAAACCTTCTGGAGTTTTATGATAAAATAACAGAAGTAAGACAAGAGAGAGAGGGGTGGGTTGACTGCATCTTCTTGGACTGCAAGAAGGCCTTTGACACAGTTTTCCCCACAAGAGATTAGTGCAGAAGCTAGAGCATAGGCGCATATAACAGGGAAAGGGGACTGCAATGGATCAGAGAATACCTGACAGGGAGGGAACAACGAGTCATGGTACGTAATGATGTATCACAGTGGGCACCTGTGACGAGCGGGGTCCCACAGAGGTCGGTCCTAGGACCAGTGGGTATTTTTGGTATATGTGAACGACATGACGGAAGGGTTAGACTCAGAAGTGTCCTGTTTGCAGATGATGTGAAATTAATGAGGAGAATTAAATCTGATGAGGACCAGCAGGACTTCAAAGAGACCTGGACAGATGGACACCTGGTCCCGCAAATGGCTTCTCGAATTTAATCCAGCCAAATTTCAAAGTCATGAAGATAGGGGAAGGGCACCAGAAGACCACAGACAGATATAGGCTAGGTGGCCAAAGACTGCAAACCTCACTCAAGGAGAAAGATCTTGGGGTGAGTATAACACCGAGCATGTCCCCCGGAAGCACACACAATCAGATAACTGCTGCAGCATATGGGCGCTGGCAAACCTGGAACAGCATTCCGACACCTTAGTAAGGAATCATTCAAGACATGTACACCGTGTATGTCAGGCCCAACTGGAGTATGCAGCACCTGTTTGGAACCCGCCTTGATAAAGCACGTCAAGAAACTAGAGAAAGTACAAAGGTTTGCAAAAAGGTTAGTTCCAGAGCTAAGGGGGGAAAGTCCCCATGAAGAAAGTTTAAGGGAAATCGGCCTGACGACACTGGAGGACAGGAGGGTCAGGGGAGACTTGATAACGACATATAAAACACTGCGGGAATAGAAAAGGGTGGACAAGGACAGGATGTTCCAGGGAGGGGACACAGAAACAAGAGGCCACAATTGGAAGTTGAAGACACAAATGAGTCAGAGAGATAGTAGGAAGTATTTCTTCAGTCATAGAGTTGTAAGGCAGTGGAATAGCCTAGAAAATGACGTAGTGGAGGCAGGAACCATACACAGTTTTAAGACGAGGTTTGATAAAGCTCATGGGGGCGGGAGAGAGAGGGTCTAGTAGCAACCGGTGAAGAGGCGGGGCCAGGAGCTAGGACTCGACCCCTGCAACCACAAATAGGTGAGTACATACACACAGGCACACAAAACACACCCGACACACACACACCCATACACACACATACATACACACACACACACACACACACACACACACACACACACACACACACAACACACACACACACACACACACACACACAGGAACAAGCACTTGTAAGCTGTAGTACACACGCAAACACACAAAATACACAGGATTTCACAAACCCTCCTGTGAACTGAACCATCTGAACCTCGCTCCTTCTCTCTCCCCTCCCTTCCCTTTCCCATCCTAGGTAAAAGACCTATCTCTCTCTACCTATCTCACTCTTTACCTAATATCTCTCTCTCTACCTATCACTCTCTACCTATCTCTCTCTCTCTCTCTTCCCTCTCCCACTCTCCCCTCTAACATCTCTTCCCTCTAACACCTCCCCCCCTACCTCTCTCCCCCTCTAACACTCTCCCCTCCCATTATCTCTCCCCTCCCCCTTTTCCCATCTCTCTCCCCTCCCTCCCCTCTCTCTCCCCCTAGCCTCTCTCTCCTCCTAGCCCTCTCTCTCCCCTCTCGCTCTTCCATCTCCCCCCTCTTTCCCCCCCTTTTCCCCCTCTCTCCCCCCCTCTCTCTCCCCCTCTCTTTGCCTTCTCTCTCTCTCACTCCCTCCCTCTCTCCCTCTCTCTCTCCCTCCCCCTCTCTCCCTCCCCCTCCCTTTCCCTCTCTCCCTCTCTTCCTCTCCTCCTCTCTCCCTCTCTCTCCTTCTCTCTCTCCTCTCCTCTCTCTCTCTCTCTCTCTCTCTCTCTTCTCTCTCTCTCTCTCTCTCTCCTCTCTCTTGCTCTCTCTCTTCCCCCCTTTTCCCTTCTCACTCTCCCCCTCTCCTACCCTTCCCTTCACTCTCTCTCCCGCCCTCTCTCACTCTCACTCTCACTCTCTCTTTCTTTTTCCTTCTCACTATCCCCCTCTTTCTACCTTCCCTTCTCTCCTCTCTCCTCTCTCCTCTCTCTCCTCTCCCCCTCTCTCCCTCTCTCTTCCTCTCTCTCTCCTCTCCTCTTCTCTCTCTCTCTCTCTCTCTCTCTCTCCATCTCTTCCCCATTTTTTTCCCTTCTCACTCTCCCCCTCTCCTTCCCTTCCCTTTTCTCTCCCTTTTCCCCCCTCTCACACCCCTCTCTCCCCCTTTCCCTTCTCACCCTTCCCTCTTTCTCTCCTTCTACCTTTCCTTCTCTCTTCTCTCACAAAAAAAATGGTGGGACTCGCAGGAACCAAGGATCAGATGGGGAATGGTTCGGTAGGGAGGAGTGGATGGAGGAGCAGTGGAAAAGGATGGAACAAGAGTGGGAGAGAAAATTAGGAGAGCTTTCTGAAAAAAATGGAGAAAGAGCCTCTTGAAATTGGAAAAAGGTTGGAGAAGGGAAAAAAGAATTGGGAGGCACAAGTCGAAACTGCAGTAGCCAACATTAGGGTCCTAGAAGTTGAGATAAATAGGCTCAAGCGAGTTACAGGGGCAGTGACCAGAGAAGACACAGCATATGAAGCTGCGAGGCCGAACAGGAAGGAAGGAATTATGAATTATGCTAAGGTCATATCAGCCTGCCAAGGAGGGCCAAGGAGTGAAAGGGAAGAACAGCTGGGTGCAGATGGAGAGGGTGATAGGTCGAATGCTGAGGGACAACCATGCTATCAAGAGCCACTGGAAAAATCAAGGGAGAAACTGACCACATACAGGCAGGATCCAGAGTCACAGAGGGTGAGGCAATGGGAGGAGGATAGGGCAAAATCAGTGTTTATCCATGGGCTTCAGGAGAGAGAGGAAAGGACACACGCTGAAAGGCAGCAGGAAGAAAGAAAGGAGATTGAGAAAATCATCATGGAAATAGGTGAAGAGATGGACGAGATTGTAAATTTTCAGAGAATACGGGGGTACTCGAAGGGGAGAAACCGACCAATCAAGCTGATTCTCAGGACGGAAACAGTGCGGAACAGGATCCTCCAAGAGAAACCACGATTGAAATACTCAGAAGAGTACAAGAGGGTGTTCCTAGACAGAGACAGAACACCATCAGAACGACAACAGCTGAGGGAGAGGACAAAAAAGCGAAAGGAGCTAGAAAAAGAGACAAGGATGGAACCAGCAGAGGTCAGTCAGAGCAGAACAGAACAGCAAGGGCAAGCACACACAAAACTATTCTCAGAACCATACAACCTATCACACCATCCCAACACACACTACAATCCATACCCACAGCCTCCACCCAACACCGAGCTATAGAATCCCACAGTATGCTACCAGGTCTCCCACCCTCACAGGCCCCCCAAACCACAGTGTTGGAAAGGAAACTGAAGGTATGGTACACAAACACTGATGGAATAACAAATAAGTGGGAGGAGTGGCATGAAAGAGTCAAAGGGGCATCACCGGACATCATAGCTCTCACAGAAACCAAGCTTACAGGTATGATAACAGATGCCATCTTTCCAACGGGATACCAAATCCTGAGGAAAGACAGAGGGAACAGTGGGGGTGGAGGAGTGACATTGCTGATAAAAAATCGCTGGAGTTTTGATGAGCTGGAGAGAGGAGACAGCGGAGAAGAAAGTGATTACATAGCGGGAACTTTTCACTCTGGAGGTCCCAAGGTGGTAATAGCAGTGATGTATAACCCACCACAGAACAACAGGAGGCCAAGGCAAGAGTACGACGAGAGCAATAGAGCGATGGTTGACACACTGGCTACAGTGGCCAGAAGAGCTCATGCATGCAGGGCAAAGCTCCTGATCATGGGTGACTTTAACCACAAGGAGATCGATTGGGAGAACTTGGACCCACATGGGGGCCAAGATACATGGAGGGCTAAGATGATGGAGGTGGTACTGGAAAACTTCATGTACCAACACGTAAGGGACACTACAAGAGAGAGAGGAGAGGATGAACCAGCAAGGCTGGACTTAGTATTCACCTTGAGTAGTGCAGATATCGAGGACATCACATATGAAAGACCCCTTGGGGCCAGTGACCATGTGGTTTTAAGCTTCGAATACACAGTAGAGCTACAAGAGGAGGGAGAAGCAGGAAGGCCAGGACGAATGAAGCCAAACTACAAGAAAGGGGACTACACAGGAATGAGGAACTTCCTGAACGGGGTTCAGTGGGACAGAGAACTGGCAGGGAAGCCAGTTATTGAGATGATGGAATATGTAGCAACAAAAAAGCAAGGAGGGCTGAGGAGAGGTTTGTACCCAAGGGTAACAGGAATAATGAAAAAGCCAGGATGAGCCCATGGTTTACCCAAAGGTGCAGGGAGGCAAAACCAAGTGTGCTAGGGAATGGAAGAAATATAGAAGGCAAAGGACCCAGGAGAATAAGGAGAGCAGTCGTAGAGCCAGAAACGAATATGCACAGATAAGAAGGGAGGCCCAAAGACAATATGAAAATGACATAGCAGCGAAAGCCAAATCTGACCCGAAACTGTTGTACAGCCACATCAGGAGGAAACAACAGTCAAGGACCAGGTAATCAGGCTAAGGAAGGAAGGAGGAGAGACAACAAGAAATGACCGTGAAGTATGTGAGGAACTCAACAAGAGATTCAAAGAAGTGTTCACAGAGGAGACAGAAGGGGCTCCAGAAAGACGGAGAGGTGGGGCACACCACCATGTGCTGGACACAGTGCACACAACCGAGGAAGAAGTGAAGAGGCTTCTGAGTGAGCTAGATACCTCAAAGGCAATGGGGCCAGATAACATCTCCCCATGGGTATTGAGAGAGGGAGCAGAGGTGCTATGTGTACCCCTAACAACAATATTCAATACATCTATCGAAACAGAGAGATTGCCTGAGGCATGGAAGACAGCAAATGTAGTCCCAATTTTTAAAAAAGGAGACAGACATGAAGCATTAAACTACAGACCAGTGTTACTGACATGTATAGTATGCAAAATCATGGAGAAGATTATCAGGAGAAGAGTGGTGGAACACCTAGAAAGGAATGATCTCATCAACAGAAGCCAACATGGTTTCAGAGACGGGAAATCCTGTGTCACAAACCTACTGGAGTTCTATGACATGGTGACAGCAGTAAGACAAGAGAGAGAGGGGTGGGTGGATTGCATATTCTTGGACTGCAAGAAGGCGTTTGACACAGTTCCACACAAGAGATTGGTGCAAAAACTGGAGGACCAAGCAGGGATAACAGGGAAGGCACTACAATGGATCAGGGAATACTTGTCAGGAAGACAGCAGCGAGTCATGGTATGTGGCGAGATGTCAGAGTGGGCACCTGTGACCAGCAGGGTCCCACAGGGGTCAGTCCTAGGACCAGTGCTGTTTCTGGTATTTGTGAACGACATGACGGAAGGAATAGACTCTGAGGTGTCCCTGTTTGCAGATGACGTGAAGTTGATGAGAAGAATTCACTCGATCGAAGACCAGGCAGAACTACAAAGGGATCTGGACAGGCTGCAGACCTGGTCCAGCAATTAGCTCCTGGAGTTCAATCCCACCAAGTGCAAAGTCATGAAGATTGGGGAAGGGCAAAGAAGACCGCAGACGGAGTACAGTCTAGGGGGCCAGAGACTACAAACCTCACTCAAGGAAAAAGATCTTGGGGTGAGTATAACACCAGGCACATCTCCTGACGCGCACATCAACCAAATAACTGCTGCAGCATATGGGCGCCTAGCAAACCTCAGAACAGCATTCCGACATCTTAATAAGGAATCGTTCAGGACCCTGTACACCGTGTACGTTAGGCCCATATTGGAGTATGCGGCACCAGTTTGGAACCCACACCTAGCCAAGCACGTAAAGAAACTAGAGAAAGTGCATAGGTTTGCAACAAGACTAGTCCCAGAGCTAAGAGGTATGTCCTATGAGGAGAGGTTAAGGGAAGTCAACCTGACGACACTGGAGGACAGGAGAGATAGGTGGGGACATGATAACGACATACAAAATACTGAGAGGAATTGACAAGGTGGACAAAGACATGATGTTCCAGAGATTGGACACAGTAACAAGGGAACACAGTTGGAAGTTGAAGACACAGATGAATCACATGGATGTTAGGAAGTATTTTTTCAGCCACAGAGTAGTCAGTAAGTGGAATAGTTTGGGAAGCGATGTAGTGGAGGCAGGATCCATACATAGCTTTAAGCAGAGGTATGATAAAGCTCACGGTTCAGGGAGAGTGACCTAGTAGCGATCAGTGAAGAGGCGGGGCCAGGAGCTCGGACTCGACCCCCGCAACCTCAACTAGGTAAGTACAACTAGGTGAGTACACACACACACACACACACACACACACACACACACACACACACACACACACACACACACACACACACACACACACACACACACACACACACATTTAATGCTATCTTATATACCAAATTACACTAGCCGTCCTGCGCCAGTAATCAGAGATATTTGCACAACTCAGGGGCTCTTCTTATTCACTTTTTGTAATTAAGACACTGGTAACATAGAGAATCCATTTAATTCGACGTTTCACCCATGACTCGCAGCAATGGTTTTAAGTTGGAAAAAATCAGATTCAGGAAGGATATAGGAAAGCACTGGTTTGGTAATAGAGTTGTGGATGAGTGGAACAAACTCCCGAGTACCGTCATAGAAGCTAAAACGTTGTGTAGTTTTACAAATAGGTTAGATAAAAACATGAGTAGGTGTGAGTTGGACCTTACTAGTTTGTGCTACTAGGTCTGATGCCGTGCCCCTTCCTTAAGTGGATGTTACCTGACCTGACTAGGTGGGTCATTGGTTTAAGCTGGGAGGTGACTTGGACCTGCCTCGCATATGCTAGTAGGCCTACTGCAGTGTTCCTTATTTCTTATGTTCTCATGTTCATAAGACAGTTCTTCATAAAGCCAAGCCTTGGGCTTCATTCTCTACTACCATTGTGACTAGTTAATGCTCCAAGTTGGACCGAAACTCCGTCATAAGTTTCGTTTTCCTATGTCCGGGTTGTAATAAAGTTGGTAGAATTACCGACAATATGTAAAGTAAAAGGACACAAGTGCAACTAATGTGACATTTTATTGTGGCAACGTTTCGCTCTCCAGGAGCTTTATTAATGGCTTGATAAAGCTCCTGGAGAGCGAAACGTTGCCACAATAAAATGTCACATTAGTTGCACTTGTGTCCTTTTACTTTACATATGTCCGGGTTATTTGTGTATTGTTCCAGTCATTATTGTATCTTTTTCTACTTTACTTCCAATGGTCGGCTTTTGCCATCGTTTTGCTTTGCAATGTTTCGCTACGTGTCGCAGGAAGACAATGACAACCAAACAGCGGGTTGCGAGCAATAGTGAAGACAAGGCGAACTTTACGTAAGAACATAAGAAAGGAGGAACACTGCAGTAGGCCTGTTGGCCCATACTAGGCAGGTCCTTCGCAAATCCAACCCACTAACAGAATAAATGCTATCATTTATTCTGCTTTGATAATTCTGATGAGATTAAGACACATGTGCAACATCTGGGTATCTTTATTGTAGACGTTTCGCCATCCAGTGGCTTTATCAATACAAATTCTAGGACATAACTTGAAGACAGTAGAACTATGTACAGAAGATGAGGTAATCAGTCCCTCAACCTAGGAGTAGGTGCGAAGAGCACCATAGTCGTGGAGATTCTGAAGCAGAAGAAAGGAACCTGGCGCTTATATAGTAACGTCAGGTGTAGCAGACGAGGGCATAGTCACTGGTAGGCGGGATTCCCCAGTGGAAGTAGGTCCTTCCCAAAGAGATGGGTTAGTTGTAGTAGTAGTTGTCGTAGTCGTGAAGGTTATGTACATGTCCTCAGAATTAAGATTCCATGATGTTGCAGTGTCTGACAAGTTGTGTACGAATGGTATATAATACCGACAATTCTATTTACCCATGTGCAAGTCCCACTCAAATCCAACCCCTCTCACTCATGTATTTATCCAACCTAAATTTGAAACTACCCAAGGTTTTAGCTTCGATAGCCCTATTAGGCAGACCGTTCCACTCCAGAACAAGCTTTTATTGGGACAACGTTTCGCTCAGTGTGGAGTCTTATTAGTCCATGACTATCGTTCGCTTTTTACTCTCTCCCCTCACACATCTCTTCCATTAGCACTTCCTTCTCACCAGTACCTCCCACAAGTACCTCTTTCCCACCACCACCACCCTCCCTCCACCACCACAACCCTTCCAACACCCTTCCACCACCACCACCACAACTCTCCCATCCCTACAACCAAAACAACACCACCACCCTCCCACTACTAGCACAACCCTCCCACTACTACCACCACAACCACCACCCTCCCAACACCACCACCACCCTCCCACCACCACCACCACCACCCTCCCCCACCACCACCACCTTCCTCCCACCAGCAAATCTGCCTCACCCATAATAATGAACTTCACTCATCATTGGCTCAAACATGAAATTTCTACCACCCTCCACTACTTCATCTCCACTGAACAATTTCTCAAAATATTCTGTCTTTGACTCCTTATCCACTTATCTCTATCTTCATCTCTCTCTCTTAATTCCAGGGGATATATTATTCCTACGGGTTTAATACTGCCACTGAATGAACTATTTATCAATCTCTTTGCCACATTAACTGCTTCCTTCTCTGTACCTCGGTCCTCAGTTTCACTTCTAAACCTGAAAGTTTGGCTTAAAAATACAAGGGTCTTCTCTGCCGAATAAACAGAATGAAAATTTGCTTATGTAATAAATATGCGAAAATCAATCTGAACATATATGTTTATTTATATCATAAATGAACATATATCATTTATGTAAAGTTATATAAATTATATTACATATATCATTTATACAAAGTTATATTAAATAAATTTAAAATAATCTTTGATATATTTACTAGAATTTGGCTAAAAAATACTTTATGTTAGGTTAGGTGAGATTTTTAGGTTAAGTTTTTGTCAATATATGTATGAGAGTAAAGTTATGCTAACGCTATTATATGGCTGTGAAACATGAGTGGTAAATGTTGCAACAAGGAGAAGGCTGGAGGCAGTGGAGATGTCATGTCTGAGGGCAATGTATGGTGGGAATATAATGCAGAGAATTCGTAGTTTGGAAATTAGGAGGCGGTACGGGATTACCAAAACAGTTATCTGGTTGATATGCGCCTCAGGAAATGTGTTGAGATGGTTGACATATAGAGAGGCTGTAACAAAATAGAATGACTTCGAGAGTGTATAAATCTATAGTGGAGGAAAGACAGGGTAGAGGTCAGCCTAGGAAAGGTTGGAGGGAGGGGGTAAAGGAGGTTCTGTGTGCGAGGGGTTTGGACTTCCAGCAAGCGTGCATGAACGTGTTAGATAGGAGCAAATGGAGACAAATGGTTTTTAGGACTTGACGTACTGTTGGAGTGTGAGCAGGATAATATTTATGAAGGAACATTGTTCCTTGGTAATGTGAGTAGTCATGAAAGCGCTTGGAATTTCTCTATTCTTTCACAGTGGTTGTTTTGCATATATATGTATGTAATATATATATTTATATATATATATATATATATATATATATAATAAATTATATATATAAATAATAATATATATATATACTATATATACTATATATAGTCCTTTACTTTGTTAGTCTTAGTTTATGTAGGAATT
>NC_069468.1:15270324-15282824 GCF_026875155.1 Cherax quadricarinatus
TTTGTTCTTGATAAAGTCTTCAACAGGTGTGCTGGTTGTTATGATTACTTTAGCGTTGCCTGGAGTCAGTGCTTTGGAGATGTTCAGAGCAACTTGACAGGTAACAACAATGACAACTTTGTTTAAGGTTGTGTCAGTGAGTGGAGAATTAATGATGTTAAGAGCATTTTTCTTGCAGTCTTTTGATGAAGAAGAAGCAAAGTAAGTGTTACTCAGTGAAGAGATGTGACATCAAGGTAACCTTTAATGCGGTTTAAGGGGATCGCCTGAATCCCCCAGATGGGCGGGGCAGAAGGTTCCCAGCAAGTAAAAAAAAAATATTTAGCGAAAAATCCTGCTAATTCACGTGGTGTACTGCCCAAACCTGGTTGTGTTTATATGTCTAGGACAGTCCGTACATGTGTTCGGGTTCAGGGTTACTTGGAATTCAATACAGACCTTTCTTCCCTTCTTCAGTGCACTCGAGAATTTACAAATATTTGAACAAGGAGTCTTCGGTGTTTCCTACTGTAGTGTGCGGATACTCTTCTGTGCAGACTGTTCTTTCAAGAGGTCCATCATCTCAGTGTTACAGTCGTTGGAGTTGGATGTGAGGACTCTGGCCTCCCTGTTGACTGTGGTGACGACAAAGCTGTCTGTCACCAGGTTCTGAAGGTTAAGTTAGGCAAAGTTCGTCAGGAAACATGACAAGTGTTTCTTAACGCGGGCCTTAGTCATATGATGACCCGCCATTGGAGCTTTTGGTCATTTGACTGAGGCCTTCCACTGGCTCACTCCTCCACCCCCTTTAACTAGTTAACTAGTTAACTAGTTATTGTTATAACCATTTCTTGGTTGGATTTTGAAGGGCAGTGATGTATTGTCTGAGAAGGAAATATACTGATAGAGTACACCGACAGTGTGTAAATATGATACAAAATGCTGGTTATGGCATTTTATTGTGAAGACGTTTCGCCCACCAGGGACTTCATAAGTTGATAAAAACCCTAAGTGTTGCACTTGTGTCTTACTCATCAACTTGTCGATATATTTAATTTTCAACAAGATGCCTCCGTGTCGTTGTATTGTTTGTATTGGCCTGAACAAGGTCATGGAGAGCGAAATAGTAGCCGTAATAACTGCCTCACCGGTTGTCTTCTTACCTAACTTATTGTCGGTAATTCTACCAATATTTATATACATGAGATAGCGTTTGCCCCAGTTAGAGCTTTTCAAGTAAAGAAAAAACGTAATTTGCGAAACATCTCTTAAAAATGTGTTCAAAGTGTTCCCCTGCTGTCTTTATCTCACAGTAGGTTTACTGGCCAACGCTAAGCAGTCTTAAAGAACAAGAAACTGTTTATATACATTATACAAATGAGTACGAATGAATATAAATATGTTACCATATATATTTTTTAATTTTATGAAGCATTTGTACCTATTTAATCTTTTAAATGTACTTTCGGGGTCTAAAACGAATATCATTTTGATAATGAAGTCCACAGTTCCCTTGTCACCATGCAGGGAGAACAACCTATGACATAAATCCAGCTATAAATCGCTGCAAGTTGGGTTTACAGCGGCGAGACTTGGGTGTTAAGCGAGCGAGGGACCAGATTGTTCACTAAATCATGCCGCGTCTCGCTAAACACAGCCCTCAACGTTCAACAAACGTCCAATTTCCGGAGCCGAGTTGAGTACCTAGGTGAAGCTGGTCGATCATGGGAGACCAGAGCGATAACTCAGAGCAGCCAGACAGCCAGGATGACGCTTGAGGGGGAGGGAGATGATCTCAGGTCAGGAAGGCGCTCAAAGTTGTGGCCTCAGCTCAGGAAGACGCTTGAGGTAAGGGTTTCAAGTTAGAAAAACGCTTAAAGGTATGGTGTCAGGTCAGGAAGACGCTAAGGAGGATGACCTCAGGTCAAAAAAAAGATGCTTAAAGATGCGGTCTTAGCTCAGGAAGATGTTCAGTAATGGTTTCAACTCAGGAAGAACCCCAAAGTGATGGTCTCGGTTCAAGAAGACACTAGTGGTGATGATCTCAGCTCAGGAAGACGCTCCAGGTCTTGTTCTTAGCCCAGGAAGACACTTAGAGTCTTGGTCTCAACCCAAGAAAATGCTTCAGGTCTTGGTCCCCACGTTCCTCTTAGTCCTGTGTCGTGTTTTTTTTTTTTTTTTTTTTTTTTTTTTGTATTCTGCAATGAGGGATCAGACACACTACGCTAGACTGCTGGTCACCCGCACACCAACCCCCTCCTCCCCTTCTACACACACAGGGTACAGAGAAAGAGAATAAATGATTGCGTGGGAGTGACTTATGTACCAGCATCGGGTTCAACCTCACCACGGGACTGGTGTGAGGCATCTACATAAATTCACTTAAATGACCGAGAATGGAGTGAAAATAGACACTTGTGGTGATACGTTTCCTTTTACATATGTTCTAAACTGTACACACGTGTCCCTTTCGAAAGTATCATTACTCCATTTACAACTGAATGACCAAGAGTATTTCATTGGTCTGTACTGTAAGTTTACTGGCAAGATAGTCCATTACTCAGTAAACTCTTAGACTCTCTGAAAACTCTTAAACTCTTTAGTGTGGCTCCAGTTTATGGAAGAGAATCAGGGTAGACTTAATGGATGATTTATAGACGTACTACCGACAGATATAAGCATAAAGAATTATTATCCACATTTCTTACGAGACTTCCCTAGGGCTTTTATCCCAGGACATCTGGACCTAAATAATGTAAATTGTTTTAGTCATCTGTCCCTTCACAAAAACACTTGTTACACCACTTGTGACATAATAATAATATTAATAATAATAATAATAATAATAATAATAATAATAATAATAATAATAATAATAATAATAATAATAATAATAATAATAATATAATCTTTATTTCTACAAGTACATGTATAAGGTATACAGATCATAGCTGACATCAATGACATACAACTATATGGAAAGCCGCTTGTTATGCTGAGCATTTCGGGCAAATTAGGTCAGTTTTGTCCCAGGATGTGACCCACACCAGTCGACTAATACCCTGGTACCCATTTTGCTGATGGAGAACATAGACAACCGGTGTAAAGAAACACGCCCAATGTTTCTACCCTCACCGGGAGTCGAACCTGGATATTCATTACAGTGTCTCTCAGGATACAGATTTATCAGATACTAAGCTCAATCTAAAAGGTAAACAGACTTCTCACCTGAGTCTGGCAGGATTAATGAAGCCTGGAATTCTTTACAGCGATATATTTATAACACCTGGGTATCTTCACTGATGGAAACATCTTCCTCAATAAAGATAGTGTGATACACATGTTCCTTATTTATCGGCCTACTAGAATAAATTACACTATCGTGGCTGGAACAGTTCACAACTGTAGAGTTCACAATTGTAGAGCAATTTGTGGGAGCAGGAAGATCCTTGAAATCTTTCTCAACAAATTGCAGGATGTGATGAATCGTTTTGAAAACCGACAAGTTGAAGATTGAAGACGGAAGAGTTTGAGGTAACCAGGCTGAGGGACTGATTACCTCAAACTCCTCCGCTCCTTACACATTTCTACTTTGTATTGGACTGATGAAGCCACTGGGTGGCGAAACGTTTCCTTAATAAAGATTCCCATATGTCGCATAAGTGTCTCAATCTTCAAATTGCAGGATTTTTTTTTAAGACACGACGCATAAAATAAGAACTGAATGTCGTAGCACTGCAATGGGACTGTCTTCACCAAACAACGAAGGAAATCTTGGAACTTACACCTTTGTTTCTTCACCCACCAATCCCACTGATATTACAACTGTCTTCACCAAACAACGAAGGAAATCTTGGAACTTACACCTTTGTGCCTTCACCCACCAATCCCACTGATATTATAACTGTCTTCACCAAACAACGAAGGAAATCTTGGAACTTACACCTTTGTTTCTTCACCCACCAATCCCACTGATATTACAACTGCAACTTAATAAAAATAAGTGCAGAATAAACTTTCATTGTGACAATGTTTCGCTCTCTATAGAGCTTGATAAAACCCTTTACAGAGCGAAAAGTTGTCACGATAAGCGCTTATTGTGCAGCTGTCTCCTGTATTTATGGTTCGCTGGGTCACCGCATGGAGAAGACCTGAGCTGGGACCTACCTGTACCTGTATTAACGGGTGTTAACAGTACACATCTGTATCCAGTGTCTCAAGAACCGGTGTTAAGAGGTTGATGAGACTTCCGAGGATGCCGTATGACTTTAACGCTTCTCCGCAACAACAACAGCAACAACGACAATAAAAACCATAACAAGAACAAAGAAAAACAACAACAAAAATAATGTATTAATATTGGTAGAATTACTGACAATATATTAAGTACAAGGACACAAATGCACCTATGTGACATTTTATTGTGGCAACGTTTCGCTCTCCAGAAGCTTTATCAAACCGTCTTGATAAAACTCCTGGAGAGCGAAACGTTGCTACAATAAAATGTCACATTAGTTGCATTTGTGTCCTTTTACTTAACAACAACAACAACAATAATAATAATAATAATAATAATAATAATAATAATAATAATAATAAAAATAATGACAATAATAATGATAAATTAGACACATGTGCAACTCTTGGGTATCTTTATTGAGGAAACGTTTCGCCACACAGTGGCTTCATCAGTCCATACGTAGGAGAAACTTGAAGAACAGGAGGAGAATGAGGTAATCAGTCCCTCAACCTTGAGTCGATGTATTCAGTCCATCAATCTATTCAAGATTGATGGACTGACCACATCGACTCAAGGTTGAGGGACTGATTACCTCATTCTCCTCCTGTTCTTCAAGTTTCTCCTACGTATGGACTGATGAAGCCACTGTGTGGCGAAACGTTTCCTCAATAAAGATACCCAAGAGTTGCACATGTGTCTAATTTATCATCATGTCGGTTCTCTGAACCATTCATCTACAAATAATAATGATGATGATAATCTCCCCACGACAGAGCCCAAATCGCATACAGGATGAAATCCGATTACATCCCGTCACCCATGCGCTGTTTAACCCTCGTGGATTTTTTAATTCAGCACATTCAGAAGTGGGAAATAATTGTATATTGTTCTGCGTGGGCTTAAGTGTACGTGCTTTGTATATGTGTGTGTGTGTTTACTCACCTATTTGTGGTTGCAGAGGTCGAGTCTTAGCTCCTGGCCCCGCCTCTTCACCGGTTGCTACTGGGCCCTCTCTCTCCCCGCTCCATGAGCTTTATCAAACCTCGTCTTAAAACTGTGTATGGTTCCTGCCTCCACTACGTCATTTTCTAGGCTATTCCACTGCCTTACAACTCTATGACTGAAGAAATACTTCCTAATATCTCTCTGACTCATTTGTGTCTTCAACTTCCAATTGTGGCCTCTTGTTTCTGTGTCCCCTCCCTGGAACATCCTGTCTTTGTCCACCTTGTCTATTCCACGCAGTATTTTATATGTCGTTATCATGTCTCCCCTGACCCTCCTGTCCTCCAGTGTCGTCAGGCCGATTTCCCTTAATCTTTCTTCATAGGACATTCCCTTAGCTCTGGAACTAACCTTGTCGCAAACCTTTGTACTTTCTCTAGTTTCTTGACGTGCTTTATCAAGTGCGGGTTCCAAACAGGTGCTACATACTCCAGTATGGGTCTGACATACACGGTGTACAGTGTCTTGAACGATTCCTTACTAAGGTATCGGAATGCTGTTCTCAGGTTTGCCAGGCGCCCATATGCTGCAGCAGTTATCTGATTGATGTGTGCTTCCGGAGACATGCTCGGTGTTATACTCACCCCAAGATCTTTCTCCTTGAGTGAGGTTTGCAGTCTTTGGCCACCTAGCCTATACTCTGTCTGTGGTCTTCTGTGCCCTTCTCCTATCTTCATGACTTTGCATTTGGCAGGATTAAATTCGAGAAGCCATTTGCTGGACCAGGTGTCCAGTCTGTCCAGGTCTCTTTGAAGTCCTGCCTGGTCCTCATCAGATTTAATTCTCCTTATTAACTTCACATCATCTGCAAACAGGGACACTTCTGAGTCTAACCCTTCCATCATGTCGTTCACATATACCAAAAATAGCACTGGTCCTAGGACCGACCCCTGTGGGACCCCGCTCGTCACAGGTGCCCACTGTGATACATCATTACGTACCATGACTCGTTGTTGCCTCCCTGTCAGGTATTCTCTGATCCATTGCAGTGCTCTTCCTGTTATATGCGCCTGATGCTCTAGCTTCTGCACTAATCTCTTGTGAGGAACTGTGTCAAAGGCCTTCTTGCAGTCCAAGAAGATGCAATCAACCCACCCCTCTCTCTCGTGTCTTACTTCTGTTATTTTATCATAAAACTCCGGAAGGTTTGTGACACAGGATTTGCCTTCCATGAATCCGTGCTGGTTGGCATTTATACTCTTGTTCCGTTCCAGGTGCTCCACCACTCTCCTCCTGATAATCTTCTCCATAACTTTGCATACTATACACGTCAATGACACAGGTCTATAGTTTAGTGCCTCTTTTCTGTCTCCTTTTTTAAAAATGGGAACTACATTTGCCGTCTTCCATACCTCAGGTAGTTGCCCAGTTTCAAGGGACGTGTTGAAGATTGTGGTAAGTGGCACGCACAACATATCTGCTCCCTCTCTAAGGACCCACGGGGAGATGTCCGGTTCCATTGCCTTTGAGGTATCGATGTCCCTTAGCAGTTTCTTCACCTCCTCCTCATCTGTATGTATGTCGTCCAACACTTTTTGGTGTATTCCTTGCTGGTGTCCCCATCTGATCTGTCCCCCATAGTCCTTCCTGTCTCTACTGTAAATACTTCCTTAAATCTCGTGTTGAGCTCCTCACATACCTCTTGATCGTTTCTTGTGAGTTCTCCACCTTCTTTCCTCAGCCTTATCACCTGGTCCTTGACTGTTGTCTTCCTCCTAATGTGGCTATACAGCAGTTTCGGGTCAGATTTGACTTTCGATGCTATGGCGTTTTCATACTGTCGCTGGGCCTCCCTCCTTATCTGTGCATACTCGTTTCTGGCTCTTCTACTAATCTCCTTGTTTTCCTGGGTCCTATGCCTCCTGTACCTTTTCCATTCTCTGTTGCACTTAGTTTTTGCCTCCCTACACCTTCGGGTAAACCAAGGACTCGTTTTGGTCTTCCTATTATTTCTGTTTCCCTTGGGAACAAACCTTTCCTCTGCTTCCTTGCACTTTGTTGCCACATATTCCATCATCTCGTTTACTGATTTTCCTACCATTTCTCTGTCCCACTGAACCTCCTGCAGGAAGTTTCTCATACCTGTGTAGTCCCCCTTTTATAGTTTGGCCTGTCCCCTTCAGTTCCTGTTACCTTCTCCACTTGTAACTCTACTATATAATCAAAACTCAGAACCACGTGATCGCTAGCTCCAAGGGGCCTCTCGTAAGTGATGTCCTCAATGTCTGAACTGCTCAGGGTGAACACAAGATCCAGTCTTGCTGGCTCATCCTCCCCTCTCTCTCTGGTTGTGTCCCTGACATGTTGATGCATGAGGTTTTCAAGTACCACATCCATCATCTTGGCTCTCCATGTTTAGGGACCCCCATGTGGCTCCAGGTTTTCCCAGTCGATCTCCCTGTGGTTGAAATCGCCCATTACCAGTAACTTTGCTCTGCTCGAGTGAGCTCTTCTTGCCACCTCAGCCAGTGTGTCCACCATCACCCTGTTGTTTTCTTCGTACTCCTCTCTTGGCCTCCTGCAGTTCTGTGGTGGGATACACATCACTCCAATGACTACTTTATGTTCTCCGGACTGAATTGAACCTACAATGTAGTCTCTTTCTCCAATCATGTCCATGCCTTCCATTTCCTCAAATCCCCATCGGTGTTTTATGAGCAGTGCAACCCCTCCTCCACCTCTACTCCTTCTATCTTTCCTCAGGATCTGATATCCCGTTGGGAAGATTGTGTCTCTTATTGTCTCAGCGAGTTTTGTTTCTGGGGATTTTTCACTGATTCTTTCGTTCCACTCCTCATGTTTATTCGTTATTCCATCCGCGTTTGTGTACCAAACTTTCAGTTTCTTTTCTATCATTGTGGTGATGCAAGAATATTGGGGTTGGGGGAGCGACAGCCTTGGTGGGGGCCTATATGGGGCTGTGGTGTAGGTGGGGTTTGTGATGATGGGGGTTGGGAAAGAATGCCCATAAGGGACAGCTGTTGGGGTGAGGTTTGTGATATGGGGGTTGGTGGCAGAGGGAACAGTGAGTGGGTTGTAGTATAGGTTGCTCAATTGCATTGGGAATGTCGCGGTTGGAGTCTTTTGGTGGGAGATTATGTGGGGTGTGTTTGCCCTTCCTCCTGTGTCTGGGTCCTGCTCATCTTCGTCATTGCCTCTCGTTCCTCCTTGCGTCTCTGTACCCTCTCTTTCAGTGTAGTTCTTTCTTCTTGTGTTCTGTCGCAGTCGAGGTATACTCTCTGGTACCCCTGTTTGTCCCTCAGTCTTGCTTTCTCTTGCAGAATCCTGGTTCGAACTGATTCTTCCTTGAAAGTTACTTTGACAGGCCGTATCCTTCCACTCGCAAACCACCCAATTCTCTGAAAATTTGTCACCTGGGTCATATCGCCCTCACCTATTGTTTTCATGATGCCTTCAATCATTTTTTTCTCCTCCTGTTTTATTTCTTCAAAGTTGTCCCCCTTGGCTTCTTGGAGCCCGTACACAAAAACTGACCTCGCCCTTTCCTCCTCCCACTGAGTCTCCATCTGCTTCCTCTGAGGCATTTTATTTCCTTCCATTGACATGTTCTTGCCTTCAGTCCCTGTCATATCTGAAACTTCTATTCTCAGTGAACTGTCTTTCATGACCTGCTGTCCCTTGCTACTGCAGTTGGCTGTTAGAATCTCTGCATATAGCATACCTTCATTGTCTTCGGACCTGTCATTTGATCTTAGTGTGCTCCTCGTCTTTTCCCTGGTCCCACGTGGGTCTGATAGGGTCTTCGCGTACGGCATGTCTCCGTTGTTGCTTACTGTCCCCTTGTCTGCACCTGACATTGAATTTCCTGATGTCACATCTGAATTGTCATTTGTCTCTCTAATCTGTTTCAGGCTTTGCAGTTTCTCTTCTAAGCACTGTATCCTAGCTTCTGCTGCTAAGACCTGTACTTCCCACTTCCTGCACTCTTCAGCTATCCGCTCCTCCATTTTCTTACCAAGCTCTACTATCTTCCTTCCCCACTCTTCCTCCCTTTTTGGGAGCTCTAACTCCCAGTTTTTCCTCCCTGGTTCGTCCACCAGATCTCTGGTTTTCCGTCCTCTAGGGCCACCCATTTTTTTTTTATTATTATTATTATTACCACAGACAGAAGGCTAGAGGAGGGAGAGGGTGAGAGGGGAAGAAAGAAAGGGTAGAAAGAGGGAGAGAGAGGAGAGAGAAAGGGTAGAAAGAGGGAGAGAGAGGAGAGAGTATGGGGGTGAGAGATAAGACCAAGGGGGAGAGAGAGAGAAATGTGAGGGGGGAGAGAAAGGGTAGAGAGAGGGAGAAAGAGAGGGAGAGAGAGAGAGAGAGAGGGAGAAAGGAGGGTGAGGGAAAAGGCTATGAGAGAGAGAAATGCGAGGGAGGGGTAGAAATATAGAAAAAGGGAGATGGAGAGAGAAGCCTATAGAGAGAGAGGAGGGTGAGGGATAGGGTTATGGAGTGAGGGAGAGAGAGAGAGAGAGAGAGAGAGAGTAGGGGGAAGGGAAGGGAAAAAGGCTATGAGAGATAGGGGGGAGGGGGGAGTGAAGGCAAGAGCGGGGGGGGGGGAAAGGTCTGTGGGGGAGGGAAAGGTGTGTGGGGGGGTGAGGGGACGCGTGTGTGTGTGTGTGTGTGTGTGTGTGTGTGTGTGTGTGTGTGTGTGTGTGTGTGTGTGTGTGTGTGTGCGCGCGTGTGTGTGTGTGTGTGTGTGTGTGTGTGTGTGTGTGTGTGTGTGTGTGTGTGTGTGTGTGTGTGTGTGTGAAAATTGATTTATAAATAATGGAAAAGCTGTCAGAATTTATGACTTATTTGTCTCCCACTTGCGAGTAGTATTTTCACTGGCTTGAACTGCCTGGAGATTTGGATATAATTTACATTTCATTCGAGGCTCGTGAAATATACTGAGTCGTCGACGATATTAGTTAAGTACTGACGATGTCGAACCAGGAAAGAACCAGAAATAATGGATTTAAGTAAGATGCTCATATTAAGACACATGTGCAACATCTGGGTATCTTTATTGTAGACGTTTCGCCATCCAGTGGCTTTATCAATACAAATTCTAAAACATAACTTGAAGACAGAAGAACTATGTACAGAAGATGAGGTAATCAGTCCCTCAACCTAGGAGTAGGTGCGAAGACCACCATAGTCGTGGAGATTCTGAATCTCCACGACTATGGTGGTCTTCGCACCTACTCCTAGGTTGAGGGACTGATTACCTCATCTTCTGTACATAGTTCTTCTGTCTTCAAGTTATGTTTTAGAATTTGTATTGATAAAGCCACTGGATGGCGAAACGTCTACAATAAAGATACCCAGATGTTGCACATGTGTCTTAATCTCATCTTGTCGGTATTATATACCATTCGTACACAAGATGCTCATAGTTATTTTTAAGGGGACATATCTTATCTCTAACTTTCCTTCTATACACCTGGGAAAAACTTTATGGGTTAGTTTTCGAATCCCTGGCAACTGAACTCAGTTCTGCCAGAGAACTGCCTCAAAAAAACTGAAAACTCTTATTTTTCAGAAACGAACTATCGGGATGAAGCATATTGCGCACAAGTTATCGGCTAGAGCAACGTTTCGCTCCTTGTAGAGTGAAACGTTGTTCTTGCGTCAAGCTTCACTCGGAGTGAAATATGTCCCGATAAAGTTTGGTCTACAATTTGCATCTTTATTTTTAGTTAAGTGCCTGATCAGCCTGGTCGCCACAGCCGGGCTCTAGATCTGGGCCTGCGGGCAGATAGCAGCAAGAGTCTGGTTGACCACGCAGGCAGCAGACAAACCTTGCCTCAGGCCGGGGGAAAACTGTAAGGGTAGAGTGAAACTCTCGATACCGATCACTGGCATGTAACAGGCATGTAATCGGCGTGTACTGTACCGGCTCGATACACCGATCTCCCGTTGAAATGTGTTTACACCAGGTAAGTCCTTCTCTTTTGGACCTTTTATTACCTACCTTCGCTATCTGCCTACATTTACACGGGTTCCATAGGCACATGTATCCTGCGTGGGGGAATTGTACCGTAGTAGCTGCTGGCGGTGGTGGGAATCGCGTTCCCACGAGGATTTTCGTAGCTTCCTCGCTCGTGTGTGATTGATGCGTCTGCTTGCTGGGTCTTGTACACATACAGACAGGCGGATAGACAGCCGCATATATACGCACACGCACACATACATACATGTACACACGTTCATGGAAACTGTTCGTTCACGTTAGTGTTTTGAAAGTTAGAGGAGGAGGAACCAGGAGGTAGAGCTCATCACACTGCCTAGGAAAGTTAAATAGGTAGCATGCTCACACCTAATTAGCATCAATCATCATTATCATACCTATGATATACCTTTGAAGAGTTTCGAGAGTTTCACTACTCTCGGAGCCCGGCCATGAGCTAGGCTCGTCTGGTGCTTGCCTGGTCAACCAGGCTGTTGCTGCTGGACGCCCGCTGCCCCACAGCCTGATTGATCTGGCACCTAGTGAAGATACTTGTCCAGTTTCCTCTTGAAGGCTTCTACACTTGTTCTAGCCGTGTTTCTAATATCTTCTGGTAAGATGATGAATACTCTGGGACCCCGGATGTTGATACAGTGTTCCCTTATTGTCCCCACCGCACCCCTGCTTCTCACTGGGTTTATTTTGCACTTCCTCCAATATCTCTCACTCCAGTATGTTGTTATGGCAGTGTGCAGATTTGGGACCAGGCCCTCGAGTACTTTCCAGGTATATATTGTCATGTATCTTTCTCTCTTTCGCTCCAGTGAATACATGTTCAAGACTTGAAGGCGTTCCCAGTAATTTAATTGCTTTACTGGCCCAATGCGAGCCGTAAACGATCTCTGTAATTGTTCCATTATTATTATAATCAAAGAAAGCGGCGTGTATCTGTTCCAGCTCTGATATTTCCCCTGCTTTGAATGGGGCCGTCAGCACTGAGCAATATTCTAAATGAGGGAGCACTAGCGATTTGAAGAGTGTCACCTTCTGCATTATTTCCCTTGTTTTGAAAGTTTTCAATACTCACCCCGTTATCCTCATTGCTGCCGTGATCTTTGTTTTATTATGGTCTTTAAAAGAAAAGTCAGCTGACATAATTATTCCCAGGTCTTTTACATCATCATCACCAGCATCATAATCATCATCACCAGCATCATAATCATCATCACCAGCATCATAATCATCATCACCAGCATCATAATCATCATTACCAGCATCATAATCATCAGCACAAGCATCATAATTATCATCACCAGCAAGCTATGTCCTGTT
>NC_069468.1:15287824-15305324 GCF_026875155.1 Cherax quadricarinatus
GAATATTTAGCAGGACTCTTCTCTAGGCTGAGGGACTGACCACATCAAAACTACGTCTTCGAGGATGATGGACTGATTACTTTGTCTCTACAATTCCATTCTTCCGGTACCTCCTCTGTATCCGACTGAAGAAGCTTACTCTGTAGGCGAAACGTTTCGAAATAAAGATATCTTGATGTTATACATGTGTCTTACTTATCTGCTTTACATTAGGACTGAAGAAGCCTTTAGTGGCGTAAAAATTCCTGTAATAAATTTTCTGAACTCTTTGTAAGTATCTCTATCCACACATTCTTCCCTCTTGTGTCTTCAGCGATATTCATAACCCTAATTACAATCTCGCTTAAAAGGAGTGGAAGTAGTGGAAGTCAAGCAGATAAATATATAATAATCTATTGAGGAAACCTTGCTGATTATCCATCCATTAGGTGTAATCTCCGGCTCGTTATCCTTAACTGGCATAATGAATCATATTAGAGTTATCGTGTTCCTCCAGCTCCCAGCCCTCCAACTACGGTAACAGGGCTCGATTTCAAATGTGTCCTGTGTGTGTGTGTGTGTGTGTGTGTGTGTGTATCGTAAGGCATTGGGTGGAATGAGAGGGAGCTGATTTATGCCCAGTGATAACGTTCTCAGTGGGTTTTCAGTGCTAGTGCTATTGAACTATAAAGTATGAGGGGAAGAGGTTTTAAAATCGATGGGATGATAAAAAGAGATACAGTGCCATAATAGAAAAAAGACACCAGCAGGCAGATCCAGGGATGCTTCCAGTTTATGTGTCCCGTGGCTGACCTGCTCCTTACACATCCAACACTCTCCTGACTTCACGTAAGTTAACATCTCACTGTTCCTTGTCACCTGTTCTTTCGACTATATATCCTCGTGTTTACCATATAATTTACATAGACTTGAAAGAAAATTGTTCTCCAAGCGGAACGTCTCAGTTAAGTAACCTAGAAGGGTACTCACCCATTTGTGGTTACAGGGTCAAATCGCAGCCAGAGGTAGATTTCAAAGCGGTTAATTATCGATTCTCCGAGAGTTCATTTTTTCTCTTCTTCTTTTCCTTTCCTTCTACAATTTCATATCAAGATAGCAAGAAAATGTTAACTGCAGAAGATTTCAGTGATTTTGAGGTAATCGTTTTCCATGAAATCAGGGCTGTAGATTCTGTGAGGCTTTAGAGAGACCCAGCAGAACACCTTTCCTTGTTCTGTGAGAGGTGTTGTATGAGATCATTATGCTTTGTGAGGTGACGATACGTGCTGACTTCAGAGGAGTTGTTAGTTCATGTGTATTATGATGACAAGGAGAACAAAGAGTGCTTTTATTGTCCTCTTCCGTGGTGAACTTAACAGGAGGCTCAATGTCGCTGACATCCTCTCTAAGCAGGAAGAGATCATGTGTGTTGACCGCGATGACGAGGAAGTCTTCCACATACGCCATCCAGGATGTACCTGTAATGATGTCACGGAGTGACTCGGCATCAACGAACTCTATGTAGAGATTAGCAGGGACTGCGTTTCCTGGGGACTCACTGGCCATACTCGTTTGTTCCTTTTAAAGTTGGCTACCGAAGGAGAAACAGTTGTAGTTTCAAAACAACTCGATGAGATCAAACCACAAGAATTTCGCAGGATAGAGATAGCCTGGACTAGCGATGGTAAGTAAAGAAGCAATATTCAGTCTGGTTAGTTTCTTGTCCAGTGTGAGTGTGTTCCTGATCACTCGAGTGCCGTAGATGTGCTATTCAGATAATGCCAAGTAAATTGGAAAAGGATTTGCCAGAACTTCTACCAGCTTGCGAGGAGCGCTGCCTATTCCTGAGGCAACGGGTCCGAGAGGTTTCCCAGGCTAGTCGGCTTTAGGCGACTATGCATGCTTGCACGTCCTGGATTGGCAGGCAGCAGGTATGTAAACTTTCCTCCCAATTCAAAATGTTTGAAAATACGTCCAGACTTCTGAAGAAAAGTTTTTGTTAGCTGGTTGCCGTCATAAAAGAGATCCATCACTTTGTTGGTGTAGCTGTCAGTGCCCAAGATGACGACTCCTCTTCCCTTGTCAGCGATGGTAATCCTTATGCGATCATCATCCGCTGTCTGCCTTAAAGCTGAGACGGACCGCCTTGGGTTGGTGAAAGCGGAGTGTACCGTCAGGGCTGCGGTATGAAAGACCGGGTCGCAGCCCTTTTATAAATCGGAGCATTAAAAACGGTAGTTCTGGCAAAATTTCCTTCCGGCTTGCTTGGCGCTATAGGCAGTGCACATATCAGGTAATATAGTGATCCATCCAGGATCAGAGATACTGAAACACAGGACAAGACACTTGCCAGCGAGAATACTGTTGTGTTGCTCACCAGTGTCCCCAGAGATTTACTACTACTACCAACACCATCGCTAGAACAGAGGCACTTCCATGATTTCAGAAATACCTAACATTCTACCTAAGCTTCTCCTTTCGGTCCAAGTAGCATCTCCCTTCGGCCCAAGTAGCATCACTACATAAACTCTGTTTTTCATTCACTGCATTCATGCTATAAAACTACCTGGTGGGCATAACCTCTCTTCAATCATAGTCCTAGTTACCGCATGTGCCTCTCTTACACACAGGGGGCACTAAACTTAAAAAAAAGTCAGTGATTTAAGTATGCGAGAGATAAGAGGAGATTGTTGAACTATAAATCTAGGAAATAACTCTACTAAGATCAATGAATAATCTACACTTGTAAAGGCGCTTTTATATCGATCGACTTAAAGCTATCTTTATATATGTATATATATATGAGTGGTGGAGAGAAGACATATGCACACGGGTCCAGATCGACGCTAGCGACGTTAAACAAGAGTTTCTCGGAAATTCTCATTGGACATACTGGTTGAATTCTCGACTTACAGTTCTATTTGTTCAATCCCTGCACGCGGAAGCACTTTGCATATCCTGTGTTTGTTTCATTACTGCAATGCATGTTAAGTGCTGTTTGCTCGGCATGTGTCATCAGCAGCCAGACACTTTGTCGGAGCCAAATTGAATAGGATTTACTGTCAGGAATGAATACAGAGTCACAATAGGTTAATTTGGACAAGCTCAAAAGGGAAAAATTAAATAGGAATGAGACAAGCTGTATCCAGTCCTTCGAAATGAGGTGCCTTGATGTTAGTGAAAGGCTCTTGATTCAAGGAATTTGAAGTGCCCTCCCCTTCCTCAGATGTACCCTCATTACTTCTCATTTCCCAGGAACTTCATGACCCCTGTGGATTTATCTCTTCCCTATGTATATAATAATTAATCCAATACATCTCATCAGCAAGTTTTTTCTTCGTCTCAGAATAACCATCAGACTTCTCACCATATTTTCACTAATTAAATGTTTATTTCCCTGGAAACTTAGATTAAAAAAAAATATTTCATATTTGCATTAGTGTAAAATTGATGTTAAAGATGGCTTTTGAAAGAGGAGAAAATATTATAATAATAATGTAAATAATATAATAATATTGTTAATAATATATACTCTCTACTCAGATTTGATATATTTCGTCCATATTATGTTTACTAGTTTATATTGTAAGAGCTATAAATAGGCAACACGAAGAGTCATTATGTAAATTAGACACATGTGTCTAATTTTCTTGTCGGTACTGTATACCATTTATTATTATTATTAAAGATTAGCCGGTATTCTCCCGGCCCGGGCCTTTTCCAAGTGGTGGCCCGGCCTTGGCTCCCTCTTGAGGGAGTGTCTGAGACCCAAGTCTCCCATGGGAGGAGGCACAAGTACCTCCTCATCTTTGGGACCAACTGTCCCCAGGCCTAGCCACAAGCTAGGCCTCTTTGGTCTGCCATCCCCGCCCCAAGGGGGCAAATGGGAATGACAGTCTTATGAGCTAAAGGCTCGGGCTCAGGCACCTACCCTACCCTAGAAGGGTTAGGCATGGTGTCGATGACCCTGTATACCATTCATGTACAAGAGTCATTATATTAATGGTACTGAATACCGACTGCAGTGAAGACACATTATCAACAGTTAGGACAATCATTGGGTCATTAGCCAAAGTAATATTGATTAATTAAAGTAATGATATTTATCATAGAATGAGACGAAAGAATGGAAGTACCAGCTTAGGATTATTAACCCAGGAAAACCTGTGCGATTATTTCATTAGTGTGTTTTTCCTAAATTGTGGCCACAGCACTCGACGAACACCTAAGTACCCTGTTACTGCTGGGTGAGCACGGGCAACATGTGTAGGGAGACTTACCTATACTTTCTCTCAGCGTGGAAATCGAACCTGAATACCTTCGATTGTGAGCTGAGCAGGCAACCCTTGCTGCGTTTGTTGAAATAAATAGGTAGCTCGTGGCTCAGGTTCGGTATTAAGTGTAAACGAATGAACAGATCTTAAACCTGTTCTTAACCCCTGTTCACCTAGCAGTAAATAGGTACCTGGGTGTTAGTTGATTGTAGTGAGGTAACCTCGCCTGAGCAATCCTCACCCAAAATAAAACAAACAAAAAATATCCTTTCTGACACTGACGATGGTAGATGCGAATGAAAACGAAATGTGTAACATTAGAACTGGCTCAAATTAGTTCTTCATAATTTACATCTTCTATTTTATACATTTTGGTGACCTTTGATAATCAAACATATAATTTTTCATTTTGTTTACGAGCCACTGGGGTGGTTATTTTCTCAGCATGATTATCATATATGTATATTTACCTCACCGAAGGCTAATTCTTTGGTTAAAATTATAGCAGTTCTTTTTTCCTCTTTAAAACTGTAACTCAGTAATAAAGATAATTTCTCCCAAGAAATTATTTTAAAAGTATTCTAAATATAATGAGTTTTATTCTATTACTTCTTAAAAATCAGTTTATTCCTAGTTGTATATTAATTATTCTTAGTAGTTTATTATTCCTACATATTATTGTAGAGCGAAACGTAGCTGAAATAAAATGTCACATACACAGCTTGCTCGTTTAATAGTGAAAAATACTATATTACGACGGTGTTCTTTGCACTCCCTGTCTAACAGGACGGAGTGACTCTACGATGATGTGACTGGACGGTAAACACTGCCAGGAACGTGATTATAAGTGACTGATTTTTAATTAGCTAATCAGTGTTAACTTTTGGAGCGACCAAACTTGAAAAAGTATAAACGGTGAGACGAAAAGAGGAAAGAGCGAGATATAGACAGTCTTACAGCTGTGAAAGTAAGTCAAAAGGATGAAGAATTGTATGTTTGATGAAGGAAAAAGATTTGCTAGGATGACAGAGCGTCCTATGAACACTGTGTCGGTGTGTATCGGGCTGTTAGTAGACTCTTACTGTTTAAGTACTCTTGTTGATGTACTCCTTTCGTATAAGTGCATGTAATGGTGATTCGCTTTCTATGTATGTTTTCGCAGATTATCCTTGTAAGTTTCCTTTGTTTTTAACATTTTAATTGCTTGAGTACTTGCGTTTGTGCGTGTGTGCTTCGTCAAACTACTTTTTTCCTTGATATGCTGTGCTACTTTCATTTTCTTACAGCAGTACAATGAAGACTCTCCTTGCTGATCTAGTAAACAGCTTTGGGGAGCTACCTTCATCTTTTTGAGGTGCTGCTAAATGTCCACTGAACTCTGGTAAACAGCCTCGACGAGAAGCTTTCATCTCTTGAGGACATTACATCCTTCAGCATCTTTTGAGTTACTACCGGGAAGCCACCACTGATCCCTCCTCTATCTGTCAGCCTTGAGAGGCACGTTCTGAACGTCGTTTACAGTTTGACAAGTAAACTTTCCCCAAAGAAATGTATCGTTTGAGCTTTTAGTTTAGGAAGGAGGAGACAAGCAAAATGGCGAAGGCGAATAAAATCCTGAGGGAGAATGAGAAAGATACTTGAGACTTGAGGAAGAATGAGAGAAATCCTTGGAGAAAAGAGGAAGGACAAGAAAAAGAAAGGCTTGGGTCCTGTCAAAGTACTTAAGAGATCTTTAGATTAGGGAAGTAGCACTGAGTTCTTTGGGACATGGGGGAATGCCATAGGCATTCTTTGAACCTGCGGAGTGCCCGAAGCATTCTTTGAACCTAGAAAGTCTCAGAGACATTCTTGGGAAATACAGAGGGGCATAAAAGATCTTTGAGAACTGAAGAGAGGAACTATGAAGTTCCTGGAGCTTTTATGGAAAGGATCAGGTAGATCCTCTCTCACGTATTTTCCATCACGTCCTCTCACTCCCCTCTCCCCCAGATCCTTCCTCACATTCTCTCCATTACATCCTCTCTCTCTCTCACATCCTCTCCCTCACATCTTTATCTCTGCTACACTCACCCTTTCCCCAGTGGTCCAATTACCATGGTATCCCTCATATAAACAACAGCAATCATGGGTTCACAAGCGCATTTGGTGTAATAGCTTGATAGTTTCGGACTCTGGTCGTTAGAGGGTACTGTAACAGGCCTCTGGGAAGCGTTTCTGAAATTGCTTTGTAGTTGTTCCACACAAAAAAAAACGGGTTGCGGTTCTGCTCCTTGAATTGTGGTTGGCTGAAACAGGTTCCAGGGCTGGATAAAATGTTAATACCATAATGGCTTCGACAGCATTGCATTCCAGCCACGACATTGTGGCTTTAATTCGTTTCACTTTGCCATTATTATCTTTGCTTTAATTTGTTAAAGGTCAATGAGTGTTTAAAAAACTGCAGAAATACCATACGCCATTTTTGTCGACATTTTCTCCACTTTACCTAACGAATCTAATAAAATTTTAGGAGAGGCTGGTGGAAATCAAATAAATGAAGGGTGGTCTGTTTATCCTACACTGTCCAACGGCCTTTAACACTGTCCCAAATTCTCAAAACAAACCTCATCGTACTGTAATGCTGAAAATCATTCAAAGATAAATCACTGATGGATATGAGCAACCCACCAGAGGAGAGATTAAAGACAGAGTACTCACAAACATAGATAACAGAGACACTCTCAGAGCAGCGCAAACGTTTATTTAGACATTAAAAGTCTCCTCGCAATCTAGGTGAGTTCAACGAGGAACTATGTCAATGAGGTACTATGGAGGCTCCAGCCTCCATAGTACCTCATTGTACCATTATTGCGTTGAATAACACTCATGGATATAAATATTAAATTTAGCTAAATAAAAATTGCTGAATGTGTCTTTCTATTCACTGCCGGAAGATATTTATTTATCATCAGCAGTGACATCATGCGTCACTGTTTAAGTACACGTTTTATAGGAAATAATTTCCCCCTCTCCTACTTACCTTAACCAGAGCCTCCCTATAAACTTAACTCTTTACCACATTAAAATAATCTACGACGTATTCCAGACATCAGCATCATCTACCACACTATTTCCCTATCCGTCCTACTGTATGTCTTTTCTAAATATATGAATACAACAAACGCATACTTGCTTTTATCTAAATATTGGTTACTTGTATGATTCAATGTAAACACTTGATCGACACATAGCATACGCTTCCTAAACACTTCTTATTTATTTACCAGTCCCTTAACTCTTTCAATAATAATTTTACCAATCGTTGAAATCTATTATTCTTACACTGTCTCTCCTGTCTATTTTCCGACGTCCCGTATTATTATTATTATTATTATTATTATTATTATTATTATTATTATTATTATTACTATTATTACTAGCAGTAGTAGTAGTATTAAAGCAATAGTTTATTAATATTATTATTTATGTTATTATTATTATTATTATTATAATTATTATTATTATAATTATTATTATTATGAAACGCCAATAGCACAAGAGTCATGCAACGCCTAACCGATGGAAGTCAGTCAGATCTGGTCCGAATAAGGGAGCGAGGTTCCTTCCTTGGATTACAAACTCTTCACTGGGCATCAAGGCCCTGCCCGCCCTTGATGCCAGCCAAGTGTGCGAGACGAGACCTGAGAGCTAAGGGTACCTGCAGGTAGTGCTATCAATTACTAAGGATGGTGTGGGTGCCGGTGGGTGCCGGTGGGTGCCGGTGGGTGCCACAGTTACTGTGGCTTCCTCTTTACTGAAGCTGTATGGTGACCTATAAGGGTTTAGCGCTTGTATTTAAAAACTAAATAATAATAATAACAATAACAACAATAGAAATAATAATAATAAATAATAATAATAATAATAATAATAATAATGATAATAATAATAATAATAATAATAATAATAATAATAATAATAATAATGATAATAATAATAATAATAATAATAATAATAATAGAGCTTAGCTCGCTCCTGTGACCACAAAATATAATAATTCACTGTAAGAGTCAACCAACGCATTACTTTATGATGTATTTTCCCATTAATCCAGGCAAACCAAAAGTGAAAAAAATGTAAAACAGCGATGTGTCCCCTTCCTCTTCTCTCTCTCTCTCTCTCTCTCTCTCTCTCTCTCTCTCTCTCTCTCTCTCTCTTTCTGTCTCACTCTCAGTGCCTGCTTGTATCACTCCGCAGCTCAGAGAGACGTGGATAAGGTCATGTTGACTAGGGGCTCTCTGGTAAACCTTGAGCTTCACCTCTGTATCTGATCTGCAGATCAAAAGCTGTAAGAAGGAAAGTATATCATTGGCAGCATCTAAACACTAACAATAACATGATATACCCACTCGGCAGAGATGAAAATAACACAAGGACGGTGATCCCCACAAGCAAGCACAGTGATAATAGGTATCAGTGAACTAACACCACTCAAGTCACTGTAAATCCCGACTCTTGCAGTCATCGGGAGGAGAAGGAAGCTCTAAGCAGACTGCGCGTATCCTGAAGGAAAAAAAAGGAAGATAAAATTTATTCTCGCTAACACTGGGAAGAGAGGAAAGGAAGCGAAGGAAGCAAGAGGCGCATTTCTAGCCCTGCTTATCTTTCCTGGGATCCCCTTGCCAGTTTAGCTCAAGTGACCGTAATGTGGGATCCCGATGGTATCGCCCAACCTAAATCCTCTTCATCTCCGTTGTAATTGGTAAAGTTTTAGTCGCTTGTACAAGAGATCCCCATTAACCTCAAGTTAGACAAATCCTCCTAATAGTTTTATTTTTGTATTTTTCAGAGTGGTAAAAAGACTACATGCACACAGACACACAGACACACACAGACACACACAGACACAGACACACACACACACACACACACAGACACACAGACACACACAGACACACACACACACACACACACACACACACACACACACACACACACACACACACACACAGACTATATTATATATATATATATATATATATATATATATATAATATATTATATATATATATATATATATATATTATATATATATATATATATATATATATATATATATATATATATATATATAATATATATATATATATATATATATATGTATATATATGTAAACATATACATACATACATACATTCATACATACATACATACATACATACATACATACATACATACATACATACATACATACACGAATGTCTATTGCCATTTCTCAGTAGTATTTTGCCCACGCAATTTTTTTACTTAACAAAACCTTTTACAGTACAAAAAAATAATCAAACAAAAGCTATTTTGCCACCTTAGTGCTGCAAATAACAAAAACCTGACTCCAGTCCCTCCCCCCACACACACAAAAGTTGTTTTAATATCAAGTTTAATTAAGTATTCTTGAAGTTACTTAATTATGTAGTAACGAGAATAATCAAGTCCTAATTATTACTCAGTGGAAAAAAAATGAATGAGGTAAATACCGTGTTTACCCTCCAGCACTGCGGCTATTAGTGTAGTGCCACTTATATCAGTGTCCAGTGCCACATATCTCAACGTCTCGTGCCACATATATCAGCGTCTCGTGCCACATATATCAGCGTCTCGTGCCACATATCTCACCGTCCAGTGCCACATATCTCTGTGCCCAGTGCCACATATCTCAGCGTCTCGTGCCACATATCTCAGCATTCATTCATTAACTACGTTTCGCTCACGCAGTGGATTAATTAACTACGTTTTGCCCAAACAGTGGCTTTACTACCTACATTTTGCTCACCTAGTGGCTACATTAACAACTTTTCCCCAGGCAGTTCCTTCACCGGCTGCGTTTCGCCAACGCAGCGACTTTATTTACTACGCTTCCCCCACGCAGTGGCTTTACTAACTACGTTTCTCCCACGCAGTGACTTTATCTCTTCGCGATTTGGCAAAGCCACTGAGTAAGAGAAATTGCCGAAAAAACTCCACTTTTGTCTGCTTCAAAAACAAAGGAAGGAAGCAAAGGAACACGTAACGACCATGACGCAAGTGTCGTAAGTCAAATATATACAAAAAAAAGTAAACTGATTCGAGATATGCACAGGATGGCATAAGTAAATTGAGGAAATTGTAATAGATGTTTCGTGGAATTAATTTTAGTTGCCGTTAATCTAAATGAGAGAAAAACGAAATCCCGTTCCGTGAATATTTGTAGTGTTAGAAAATATTGAAAGTATCAGATAGAAGGACCTAAGAGTTACGATGAATATTAAATATTAAATGAATATTAAATTTTCAGTGAAAGAACATATATAAGATTCTCGGATGCAACAGTGACGAATTATATAATAACTTTCAAATGTGTGGATGGAGAAATGTTAAAAAAATAATGTTTGTAACACGTATTAGGAAGAAATTTGAATGTGCAGCGGTGGTAGGGTGTCCAAACTTTAACAAGTGATAACTGATAAATTAGAAAATGCTCAGAGGAAAGATGCGTAATGGTTGGATCACTGATGCAAGATGATCCTGGAAGATTTCTGGGACTTTGGTGGATGATGGTCCTGGAAGATTGTTGGGACCTTGGTGGATGATGGTCCTGGAAGATTGTTGGGACCTTGGTGGATGATGGTCCTGGAAGACTGTTGGGACCTTGGTGGATGATGGTCCTGGAAGATTGTTGGGACCTTGGTGGATGATGGTCCTGGAAGATTGTTGGGACCTTGGTGGATGATGGTCCTATAAGATTGTTGGGACCTTGGTGGATGATGGTCCTGGAAGATTGTTGGGACCTTGGTGGATGATGGTCCTGGAAGATTGTTGGGACCTTGGTGGATGATGGTCCTATAAGATTGTTGGGACCTTGGTGGATGATGGTCCTATAAGATTGTTGGGACCTTGGTGGATGATGGTCCTGGAAGATTGTTGGGACCTTGGTGGATGATGGTCCTGGAAGATTGTTGGGACCTTGGTGGATGATGGTCCTGGAAGACTGTTGGGACCTTGGTGGATGATGGTCCTGGAAGATTGTTGGGACCTTGGTGGATGATGGTCCTGGAAGATGTTGGACCTTGTGGATGATGGTCCTGGAAGATTGTTGGGACCTTGGTGGATGATGGTCCTGGAAGATTGTTGGCACCTTGGTGGGTGATGGTTCTGGAAGATTTCTGGGACCTTGGTGGATGATGGTCCTGGAAGGTTGTTGGGACCTTGGTGGATGATGTTCTTAGAGATTTGCTACACATGTAGTGGAAGACTTCGAAGAACTGCTGGACATTTAGTCAAGGGACGTGACCATAGAGGACTGCTGGACCCTTGGTGAAGGCACATGATCGTAAAGGACTGCAGGACCCCTAGTGGAGGGACATGACAGTAGAGGGCTGCTGGTTCCTTAATGAAAGGAAAACTCGAAACATTAACAAGAACGTTTCACCAGCAAAGAGTCTCAGGCACAGTCAGCCCAAGGAAGAAACAATTTCATTTCTCTAAGAGCTTGCATCCAGAGTATATTGGCTGAAAGAATTGGCAGCTGGAGTGCCATCAGACGCTCCCATCACAGTTTGGAGAAGGGCTGTGCACCAATGGACAAGCAGATGCCGGTCACTAGGAAACTAAAGCGTTGGATGGCGCTTAAAATACGTTAGAAGACAACCTTTGGGTAGTCTGGGGAGAACGATGCTAAAACACCAGCTGGAACGAAAGAATAAGAGTCCCTTGAGAGCGGGATTTCGCTGCCTCGGAGAGGGCTACGTTCTTTTTCTAGCCCCTTCAAAAGAGGTGACTTGATACTCCCGAAAGGCTGTTGATTCAAGGAACAGAAGCTACCGTAACCTTCCATGGATAAAAGCTAATTGCTTCCCATTCCCAAAGTGTAGCATGACTCAAGAATATATTAATAACTTCGGTCTGGTAGAAACAAAAGCGAGGAATATTACACAGATAACTTGCACATAGGAGAGAGGAGCTTACGACGACATTTTGGTCCGACTTGGACCATACACGAAGTCACAGTTGGACCGAAACGTCGTGGTAAGCTCCTCTCTCCTATGTGCGGGTTATTTGTATATTGTTCCAGTCACGGTACTGTGCTTTTAGCTCTTTAAAATCTAGGAAAATCAAGACATCTGAAACAGAAGAGAACATGATATATCTTTACCCTAACAAATCATTTAAAGTTTAATGACGACTTTTGTAATCTTTTTTTTAACATTCTTTAGCAGACGGAGGCTCGAGCATCCACCAGGCTTTAAGGGATAAAAGAGGTACAGTGCCATGCCAGAGCAATACACTAATAACATGCACCTTATTCTTCTAAGAATAGCTATGAGAAATACCCAGTCGCCAGTCCATTGTAATTTATACATGGAATTTTCTTTTGAAACCAAACTGTAGCAGAATGTTTCCCAATATAGCAAAATAATGCAGATATGTGAATGATATCCTGTAGTTAATGTCAAAGAATATAGAAATATATTTTACAACCCTAAAAAGAAATATAAACTCTTTTTCAACCAAACGTATGTTGATAAATTAGACACATGTGCAACTCTTGGGTATATTTATTGAGGAAACGTTTCGCCACACAGTGGCTTCATCAGTCCATACGTAGGAGAAACTTGAAGAACAGGAGGAGAATGAGGTAATCAGTCCCTCAACCTTGAGTCGATGTGGTCAGTCCATCAATCCTGAAGAGTTGCACATGTGTCTAATTTATCAACATGTCGGTTCTCTGAACCATTCATCTACAAACCAGTCAGACACTGCAACTTCTTGGGATCTTAATACTTAGGAATTCTTCGCTTGCCTAATTCTTGGGCACGACCTACTTCCACATTGAACAAATGTGACACCACCTATGACTGCTGCACCTCTCCTGCCATACGGTTTATAAGCTGCTTCTCTGCTCTTATGCCGTATTCTATTCAAGATTGATGGACTGAACACATCGACTCAAGGTTGAGGGACTGATTACCTCATTCTCCTCCTGTTCTTCAAGTTTCTCCTACGTATGGACTGATGAAGCCACTGTGTGGCGAAACGTTTCCTCAATAAAGATACCCAAGAGTTGCACATGTGTCTAATTTATCAACATGTCGGTTCTCTGAACCATTCATCTACAAACGTATGTTATGTCTACAGTATCATGAAAGCTTTCCTGATATTCCCAATGTGCTTAAACTTCAAGTTGTGTTTAAAAATCTTGAAATTATATTAAAAAAAAGATTTGATTGAGAATTCCACCAAAATGCTGATGTCTGTGTTTATACGATTCCTTGCACAAAATACAATAAATTTAATTGTAGGAAAACTGAAAACAAGTCTTGAAATAAGATTACAGCAGCATAAATACAGCATTAGAACTTGGTAAGAGAGTAATGCTCTGTTTTACGAGAGATTTTTAACCTCCCCATTGATTTTCAAAAGGCCGAGAAAGTTTGAATAAGCAACCCAACAGCTGAACGAAATAGATTATAATCAAGATTTATAAAAATACTACTGATTACAATTTGATTATAAATCAAGGATTGTACAAATTAGATTAATCTATAATGCATAAAATCCTTGAGGATTATAAACTATGTTGACAAATTCCTGCTTGCCTGCCAAGTCACTCTTAAAGTTTACCTGACAAGTGACCCGACTGTAAACTTTAGAACAATGGAAATATATCTCCCAGGCTCATGAGTAAGGCCATGTGTGAGGTTACTTGTGAGGTTCTCAGGCTCATGAGTAAGGCCATGTGTGAGGTTACTTGTGAGGTTCCCAGGCTCATGAGTAAGGCCATGTGTGAGGTTACTTGTGAGGTTCCCAGGCTCATGAGTAAAGCCATGTGCGAGGTTACATGTGAGGTTCCCAGGCTCATGAGTAAGGCCATGTGTGAGGTTACATGTGAGGTTCCCAGACTCATGAGTAAGGCCGTGTGTGAGGTTACATGTGAGGTTCCCAGGCTCTTGAGTAAGGCCATGTGTGAGGTTACATGTGAGGTTCCCAGGCTCTTGAGTAAGGCCATGTGTGAGGTTACATGTGAGGTTCCCAGGCTCATGAGTAAGGCCATGTGTGAGGTTACATGTGAGGTTCCCAGGCTCATGAGTAAGGCCATGTGTGAAGTTACATGTGAGGTTCCCAGGCTCATGAGTAAGGCCGTGTGTGAGGTTACATGTGAGGTTCCCAGGCTCTTGAGTAAGGCCATGTGTGAGGTTACATGTGAGGTTCCCAGGCTCTTGAGTAAGGCCATGTGTAAGGTTACATGTGAGGTTCCCAGGCTCATGAGTAAGGCCGTGTGTGAGGTTACATGTGAGGTTCCCAGGCTCTTGAGTAAGGCCATGTGTGAGGTTACATGTGAGGTTCCCAGGCTCTTGAGTAAGGACATGTGTGAGGTTACATGTGAGGTTCCCAGGCTCTTGAGTAAGGCCATGTGTGAAGTAAAATGTGAGGTTCCCAGGCTCTTGAGTAAGGCCACGTGTGAGGCTACATGTGAGGTTCTCAGGCTCATGAGTAAGGCCATGTGTGAGGTTACATGTGAGGTTCCCAGGCTCTTGAGTAAGGCCATGTGTGAGGTTACATGTGAGGTTCCCAGGCTCATGAGTAAGGTCATGTGTGAGGTTGCATGTGAGGTTCCCAGGCTCTTGAGTAAGGCCATGTGTGAGGTTACATGTGAGGTTCCCAGGCTCTTGAGTAAGGCCATGTGTGAGGTTACATGTGAGGTTCCCAGACTCATGAGTAAGGTCATGTGTGAGGTTACATGTGAGGTTCCCAGGCTCATGAGTAAAGTCATGTGTGAGGTTACATGTGAGGTTCCCAGGCTCATGAGTAAAGTCATGTGTGAGGTTACATGTGAGGTTCCCAGGCTCTTGAGTAAGGCCATGTGTGAGGTTACATGTGAGGTTCCCAGGCTCTTGAGTAAGGCCATGTGTGAGGTTACATGTGAGGTTCCCAGACTCATGAGTAAGGTCATGCGTGAGGTTACATGTGAGGTTCCCAGGCTCATGAGTAAAGTCATGTGTGACGTTACATGTGAGGTTCCCAGGCTCATGAGTAAGGTCATGTGTGAGTTTACATGTGAGGTTCCCAGGCTCTTGAGTAAGGTCATGTGTGAGGTTACATGTGAGGTTCCAAGGCTCTTGAGTAAGGTCATGTGTGAGGTTACATGTGAGGTTCCAAGGCTCTTGAGTAAGGTCATGTGTGAGGTTACATGTGAGGTTCCCAGGCTCATGATTAAGGTCATGTGTGAGGTTACATGTGAGGTTCCCAGGCTCATGAGTAAGGTCATGTGTGAGGTTACATGTGAGGTTCCCAGGCTCATGAGTAAAGTCATGTGTGAGGTTACATGTGAGGTTCCCAGGCTCATGAGTAAGGCCATGTGTGAGGTTACATGTGAGGTTCCCAGGTTCATGAGTAAGGCCATGTGTGAGGTTACATGTGAGGTTCCCAGGCTCTTGAGTAAGGCCATGTGTGAGGTTACATGTGAGGTGTCGTTGATAATGTAAGAAATCACGAGAGCGCTTGGAATATTGTTATTTTTTACTAGAGTTTTATACATTAAAATATCTCCTGTTTCCTTTGATCTTACAGTTGCATACAGACTCACACTGCGCTATTCTGGGGAACAAAACTTCCCTCAATCCTTCAGTTGCAGCCCTGCAACATTGCAAAGCTCCCGATGACGCACTGAGAAATGTGAACGTACTTGAGCTATGTGTATATATATATATGCACACATACACAAACTTGTGTATGCGTATGTTCGTGTATACGTGTAGGAGCATTTTTTTGATACTTGCAATTTTTAAGGTAGTTTTTATTTTATTGTTTTAGACAACTGCAGTCTTGTGAATTAAAAGATATTTGTGAACAACGGAGAGCTTCAATGACATTGTTTCCTCGTTGAGACACGTGAATGCAAGCACTGATGTTACTCATCCTTCAACTCATTCTGTGCCAGAGAGCATGAATGCACCAGGTAAAGCATGGTGATTCGAGTACACCACTTCATATAATGAGCTGGCTGAAAGTAAACAAAATCTTGCATATTGCAAGTAAGGTATTCTGCCTGAATTATTTGTTGCTCATAGTTGTTGCCAGAGTTGAATATAATGAGTCTTATGCTAAGTAATATACCAGGCAATATTACTAGAGAGTATACCAGGTAATATACCAGTCAATAATACCAAACAATATACCGGAAACTATACCAGGCAATATACCAGACAACAGTAGCAGCCAATATACTAGGCAATATACTGCAATAGTACCAGCCAATATACCAGTTTCCCATATATATATATATATATATTATATATATATATATATATATATATATATATATATATATATATATATATATATATATATATATATATATATATATATATATATATATGCAATAAGATCACAGTAAACAGGTGATTTCAGAATATGCAAAACAACCACTCTGAAAGAATAGAGAAATTCCAAGCGCTTTCGTGACTACTCACATTATCAAGGAACTATGAAAGTAAAGCATCAAAGGAAGCTATATAAGGGGTCTGGCCAGCACCTCACTATCAGATCCCACAACGGTTAAACACCTGACGCGCGCCGACCCAACTTGGATAGGTCCTTTGCACAACTCACCCACAAACTATTCTACCCAAGAAAATTTAAAAATTATTATTTGTCTAGAGTATTATTAAATTCTTCCCAAATTCTATTAATTATAAATGGATCTAATTTATATAAACCAAAGGAAATATTCATATTATTGTCAAAACTGCTTTTTATGAAACAAGATTCAATTATATTCCTGTCGACCATGGACTTGCTTGATACTACTTTCTCAACTTTTTGAAAATCAATTGGATGGTTAAAATCTCTTACATGAATAAATAGAGCATTGGAATCTTGTCCAGTTCTAATGCTATATTTATGTTGTTTTAATCTTAGTTCGAGATTTTTACCAGTTTGACCGTAATAAACTTTATCGCAAATTTTACAAGGAATCTTATAGACACATCCATCAGCATTTTGGGGAGAATTCTTTATCAAAAGTTTTTTTACTGTATCAAGATTTTTGAATACAACTTTAACATTAAAAGTCTTAAGAAGAGAAGGCATATCAACCAAATTTTCATGGTAAGGGAGAACCAACATATTTTTAGTTGAATAAGGCTGGTTGTTCCTTTTTGGATTGTAAAAAGTATTTCTAGCAACTTTAAAAAATTTATCAATTACATTTCTTGGGTATTTCAAATCATTAC
>NC_069468.1:15310324-15330324 GCF_026875155.1 Cherax quadricarinatus
TACTTGAGAGCTTAAATATTAAGGAGCTTAAAGTTACCTATAAAATTATTTTGAATAAATAGTTTCATTACCCCTCTGTTTTGCTTGCATTTCTTGTTTCATTGTTTTAGTGTTGTTTATAGACAGTAATTTCTATGCTTGTTTAAGACCTGAAATTTATATTTGTGTGAGCAGATATTATGGGCTTTAGGTAATTCATGATTTTACGTTCTAAAGAATACAGCTTATTTCTCTAGCTAGTAAATACTTTCCCTCTTATACTCGTAATAATACTTTAGTATAGCGAAATTCCTTTTTATTATCTTTCATAAAAAACAGGAGATCGAAAACTAGTTAAATTTATATTAATTTAATATAGAAGCCTTTGCATCTTATTACAAATAAGATATTTAATACATATAAAGATAAACTGTTTGGGTTCCTTAAAGTATGTATTGAGGTTGCATGGAACATTACTTTTCAAGTATAGTCTCTTATTTAAGACATATTAATTGACAATAACAAGTTAAATACTTTACACAGATCCATCATAACTGAAACTAGCACAGACATAGAACAACACTTCGTTCGGACAGTCTTGAAGCTATAGTACACTAGGAATCGAGTGTCTCCTCAGAGATACTAGGTATATACAGCAGAATAAAGTAACTGGACGCAATCCACTCAAGTTTTGACTTCTCTTAGCCCGTCTGTTACACAACTAGACGAGACGACCATGATCTAGTCTGCACTACACAGTAACTAGGGGATTTTGTTTTCTGAATACCGAGACCTTCTCTCAGCGCAGGTAAGACGCCCTAGACAATCCCACTTGAACCACAGGTTAGGTAGGGTCACCCCAGACGCCACAAACAAGCAATAATCTTGAATGACCCAATGACAGTTACTTATATATATCAATGGTACAACAACAAGACATATAATGTATATGGTTATGTGTGAGTGAGGTGAAAGTGTTGAATGATGATGAAAGTATTTTCTTCTTGGGGATTTCTATTTTTTTGGGTCACCCTGCCTCGGTGGGAGACGGATGACTTGTTAAAAGAAATGTATATATATTGCATATCAACAATTCAGTATCTTGAATTATTCTCTGCTGTCACGCTACCGTGTATTTATATGATTGTTTATAATACTATATATATACAATATATATATATATATATATATATATTATATATATATATATATATATATATATATATATATATATATATATATATAAATATATATATATATATATATATATATATATATTATATATATATATATAATATATATATATATATATATATATATATATATATATATATATATATATAATCGTGACGAATAGGTAAAACTTGCGATTTTGGCTTAAATAACAACGCTCTTCTTGCCGAATAAGGCATTCGAAAATTTTATTTCATTGTGTTTGTTTATTATTATTGTAAACTTATCTAAAATATGGTTAGTTGGATTAGGCTAAATTAAATTGCGCTTATTATAATAAGGTTAGTTAAGCTTTCTAAGGTTATTTTGCTAAAAAAATTATTATTTTTTACAATAACATAGATGAAAAAACTATATCTTTAAACGTATAAGTGAAATTTTAGAAGGGACTTAATTTTAAACGAGTTCTTGCTAAATGATTGTTTATAATACTATATATATATACAATGTATATATATATATATATATATATATATATATATATATATATATATATATATATATATATATATATATATTATCATTATTATTATTATTATTATAAACAATGATATAAATACACGGTAGCGTGACAGCAGAGAATAATTCAAGATATTGAAATGTTGATATGCAATGCAATGAATATTTTGAAGATGTGGCCTTTCTTACTTTCAGTGAAATTTACTTTTGTAAAAATGCACAAATATATATATATATTGTATGTATAATATACAGATACGCACATGCACCATAATATAAATACCAACTCAAGCATCACTACAAACTCAACTAATTTAAACTACATTTTAATCCAATGCAAAATGAGAATTCACAGTATTTTAGATGTATTAAGGCGGATGATTATTTAAAAAATGGAAAGTGATAAACTCCGTAGGAATAATACAGAACCAGGGAAATGGAATGAAATTAGGTATAATGCAAGTGGAGGGAAGATGGTCTACGTTCTTTGAGCCTTAATAAGACCTTTAAGAGTGTTAGGGGCCTTCTGAAAGGTCATTCTATACAGAGAGGTACATAAATGGCAAAAAAAGAGCGTTTTCATGTCATACGTGGGTGGATAAAGCAAAAATGTTTTTCTTCGTGCTAAGATGAGAAAGGATAGAAGATGGAAATGAGTTCGCACCAGAGATCGAGCGAGAGGAATTTATACAGGTGATACATTAAAGTGGAGTGTGGTGGCGGTGTGGGTGAGAGCCAAGTAATCTGAGAGATGTGATGTATCGGGGAAGTGGCGAGAAGACTCCAGGAGCAACACTATTCTGTCAGTGAGTGGATGGTGAGCCACCCTATTAGGAAATGGACAGCGGAGAAAGAGGACACTCGCATAAACCCTTCCCTATCAAGGAAAGAGGACACTCGCATAAACCCTTCCCTATCAAGGAAAGAGGACACTCGCATAAACATCTCTATCAAGGAAAGACACTTGTGTAAACACCTCCATATCAAGGAAAGAGAACACTTGCATCAACACCTACCTATCGAGGAAAGGACCCTCGTTCGATTCGGGTTAATGCTAGGAGCGTGGGTGAATCTCCTTGTACCTGCTGTCCCCTGTGCATCTAGTAGTAAATGCTTACTTACGAACTAGTATATGCCATACTAATTGAACATGTTGAGTTTTCCTGATGTAAGTATTACTATTATTATAATTATTATAATCAAAAAGAAGCTCTAAACTTACAAGGGTCATACAGAGCCGCTTCTTGGTTTAAGAATGACTATTATTCAGAATACGATATTCAGTATTAGTGAAAAAAGATAACTCAGTCACTATCAGTTATCAATGCTCTTATCGCCTCGATTTCACTATAATCTATCTTTTCGTTTAACTTTGTAAATTTTCTGTAAATTATGTTTCACTCTGCCTCCTCTTTATTCACATTCTGGGTGTCAAATATTTATTTTAATTTTTTTTATCTTGTTTTCTTTCTACATTTTGCCGAGAGAAGAAATTTTATAAACTTTTTTTTTTTTTTTTTTTTTTTTTTTTGCTAATGTATATTCTAAAAGAAAAAAACCATTTCGTTGGTTGGTTGAACGATTTGGCTGGATGATAAGTTGGTTGGCTAGTTAGTTGGTTGGCTGGTTAGTTGGTTGGTTTCTTGCTAGTTAGTTGGTTGGCTGGTTAGATGGTTGGTTGGCTGGTTAGTTGGTTGCTTGGTTAGTTGGTTGGTTGGTTAGTTAGTTAACTAGTTAGCTAGTTAGTTGGTTGGTTGGTTAATCTGGCAAAAAACTCATAGACACACACCACCAATCTAAAATACTTTAATCCAAGATATTGGAGATAAAATAGATACTAAATATATATATATATATATATATATATATATATATAATATATATTATATATATATATATATATACATATATATATATATATATATATTATTTATAATTATATATATATATATAATATATATATGTGTCCGAATAGGCAGAACTTGCGATCTTGGCTTAAATAGCAACGCTCATCTTGCCATATAGGACAAGTGAAAATTTGTGTATGCAATAATTTCGCCAAAATCATTCTAAACCTAACGGAAAAAATATATTTCACTGTGTTTGTTTAGTATTAAATTATTGTAAACAAATCTAAAATATATTTAGTTGGGTTAGGCTAAAATAAATTGTTCTTGTTATAATAAGGTTAGGAAAGTTTTCTAAGATTCTTTCGGTGCAAAATTATAAATTTTTACATCAACATTAATGAAAAAAATATATCTTTAAACGTATGAGAGAAAATTTTAGAAAGGACTTAATTTTAAATGAGTTCTTGCTAATTGACCAGTTTATATATATATATATATATATATATATATATATATATATATATATATATATATATATATATTATATATATATATATATATATGTAGGTAGTAGGTTGATAGACAGCAACCGCCCAGGGAGGTACTACCGTCCTGTAATTGTTTTACATGATGGTAGGATTGCTGGTGTCTTTTTTCTGTCTCTTAAACATGCAAGATTTCAGGTACGTCTTGCTACTTCTACTTACACTTAGGTCACACTACATATACATGTACAAGCATATATATACACACCCCTCTGGGTTTTCTTCTATTTTCTTTCTAGTTTTTGTTCTTGTTTATTTCCTCTTATCTCCATGGGGAAGTGGAACAGAATTCTTCCTCCGTAAGCCATGCGTGTTGTAAGAGGCGATTAAAATGCCGCGAGCAAGGGGCTAGTAACCCCTTCTCCTGTATAAATTACTAAATTTAAAAATAGAAATTTTCTTTTTTCTTTTTGGGCCACCCTGCTATGGTGGGATACGGCCGGTGTGTTGAAAGAAAATATATATATATATATATATATTATATATATATATATATATATATTATATATATATATATATATATATATATATATAACTGAGATATATATACCTCCACATGGACATTCAATATTCCTCCCATTGCTCTGTTGCACATTCACCAAAAGAACTATATTCATCAGAATATATAAAGTTAGCCGTTTGTGTATATTAAAAAAAATAAACAGTATCTGATGACATCCTTTTTCTCTTGTGATTTAACTGGGCAACGATGCTTTTGAGCATTTCCAATGGATACAACTCTATAAGAAAGTCTTTATTCTGACGACATTTCGCTCGGCCCATTTTTTTTTTTTTTTTAGGGAAACGTTGTCGGAATATAGACTTGCACTGCAAACTCTCTCTTTACCGTTCTCTTGACAAATATTCGACATTATAGATACGCTCTCAGCGCCTTATTGGGACGGGGCTCCAATTTCCTCCCAATGCATCTCGAGACGTCTTCTGTGTGTGTGTTTTGTCAACTGTCTTAGTAGAAGCTATAAGAGGAATTGCAACTTTATGTCGAGGAAGTATAATATAATATAGCGGTAACTATAATGCGAAGTATAACAAAGAATGAAAGGAAGCATGATGTTCTATAACACGAGCCGTCAAATACCTCAGCAGATGTAATGTTCTAAACAAGAACATAAAAAAAACTTAATGAACTGTAATAACTTTTTAGAAATAAGGGGGAATTTACAGCATAATTATCAAAATTAAGCGGGACTGTAATTGGGGACATAAGAAACTAAAAAAAGGAAATTTATTGAAAAATAAACTCAATAAAACAAAACATCAAGAAATATGAAAAAAAAATTATTTTTAAATAGTTAATGTTTATATAAAGATAAATGAGGGTGCTTCTGGGTTTTGCTACTTATACTCGTGAGGGAATTTGTACATCAGCTCCGTCACAGGTTAGTTACCCCAAGTGATGTGGAGGTATTTCTTTTTCTTCCCATTTTCTTTGCAACACAGGCTATATATATATACACAGAGAAGTGTATTTTTCTCGGCGTATAGACGCTAAGAGTTTAATCCAAATCTGGGGGAATTAACGTAGTCTCTCTAGTGGTGTAAAGGTTACGTGCGGCTTTAATGACAGTCGTGTAGTCGACCAACCAACCATTTTCTTTTATGTCCTCGCATCAAGTTACATTACAGTCTTGATAGCATAAACACCACTGTGTTTTTTGTCTACTTCTGTTAGACACAATGTTATTCTCTTCATCAAAATTTCGTCTGTTTGTAAGTTGCCAGCATTGGTTTCACTACGGTTCGTTAAACTAGGTAAGTTTTTCACTCCTTTCTCTAGTACCGTCTGTATTACAAAAAGTGCCTTATGTCAACCAATCGTGACGTCTAACGAGGAAGCTGACATTCTTGAAATATCAGATTGGAGGGAGAGAGTATGGAGGAGGTGAACGTATTCAGATATTTGGGAGTGGACGTGTCAGCGGATGGGTCTATGAAAGATGAGGTGAATCATAGAATTGATGAGGGAAAAAGAGTGAGTGGTGCACTTAGGAGTCTGTGGAGACAAAGAACTTTGTCCTTGGAGGCAAAGAGGGGAATGTATGAGAGTATAGTTTTACCAACGCTCTTATATGGGTGTGAAGCGTGGGTGATGAATGTTGCAGCGAGGAGAAGGCTGGAGGCAGTGGAGATGTCATGTCTGAGGGCAATGTGTGGTGTGAATATATGCAGAGAATTTGTAGTTTGGAAGTTAGGAGGAGGTGCGGATTACCAAAACTGTTGTCCAGAGGGCTGAGGAAGGGTTGTTGAGGTGGTTCGGACATGTAGAGAGAATGGAGCGAAACAGAATGACTTCAAGAGTGTATCAGTCTGTAGTGGAAGGAAGGCGGGGTAGGGGTCGGCCTAGGAAGGGTTGGAGGGAGGGGGTAAAGGAGGTTTTGTGTGCGAGGGGCTTGGACTTCCAGCAGGCATGCGTGAGCGTGTTTGATAGGAGTGAATGGAGACAAATGGTTTTTAATACTTGACGTGCTGTTTGGAGTGTGAGCAAAGTAACATTTATGAAGGGATTCAGGGAAACCGGCAGGCCGGACTTGAGTCCTGGAGATGGGAAGTATAGTGCCTGCACTCTGAAGGAGGGGTGTTAATGTTGCAGTTTAAAAACTGTAGTGTAAAGCACCCTTCTGGCAAGACAGTGATGGAGTGAATGATGGTGAAAGTTTTTCTTTTTCGGGCCACCCTGCCTTGGTGGGAATCGGCCAGTGTGATAATAAAATAATATATATATATATATATATATATATAATGGAAATCTTTAGCTCAAGGCCTTTCGCACTCTCTGGGTCGTCAGGCGCAATTCAATGCTAAAATAGCAACAGATAGCAGGATGAAGAGATTCTCTTTACCTCCGTCATAACTAAGGCTAAACTGAGCACTCTCTTGTGTGCTTTCTGTTAACGATGGCTCGAATACTTGTCATTTCCGTTTGCCGGGAAGTTGAAGATCATGAAGCTATGGATCTCCGGTGGGCAACTAGCTTCTTTCTTGAGGAAATAGAGGTCAAATGGAAGTTTCGGTGCCAGCCCTTCCCTGAATCAATCGACTAGTCTTACATCGCTCTGCACTGTCTGGTGACCCGGTGCATTTGGCCACAGCCCAGCGAGCATCAGAAAGAGGCTACGATTTTAAGGTCATGGCTGCAATATTGTTGCCTGTTTATTACCTCTGGGGTCACTGTTTTAGTAAATGTGTCAGCTTTCTCTTAGCTAGACTCGATGGTGGGATGGGAAATGGAGAGCTGAAATTTAATCAGTATTGTTTTAGTACTGCTAATAATCAGTCTTCATTGTCCCTAACCATCGCTCCGGCTTCTCCTGACTCGCACAGGCGATGTACAAGTCATCCTTTCGATACCCAACAACACTCCTCTCTCTTTCGACAGTCATGAAAGTATTGGCATAAAAAAGTTTCTTAGCCCTCCACTGCATCATTATCTAGTATGTTATATCATTTTATGAGCCTCCACTTCTTCATTTAACAAGTTTTTTTTTATATATAAACTCTTCCCATTCTTTTCCTTTGGAATTTCTCATGAATATAAAGGTGTTCGGCCGCAAAGTTTCACATGCTTATAAATATTTAAACTAGCAATTTCTCCGGTAGCATTTTGAGGCAGAAGATCATTGCTTAGGGAAGCTTGCTCGCTCGCTATCCTGCGCGCAGGAATTTCCCCATGGACAGCCTTCATGGTCTTTTGACTTATCCAGAGTGATTAACCTATGTTATTGTCAATACATCTATGACTTCTGTAAAAAGAAAGATGCTTCATTTTATTTATAGGCAAAAAAGGAAAAATTTTAAATAAATTTTGAATTATTCTCATTTTTAACTTTAAATTTAGCTAAGCTTACCAAAGAAACGATTTCATGCCTAATTTTTTTTGTTGCAAAAACATTAAAAATGGTTTACAAAATATATTGTCAATGATTATGATGAAATTTATAAGAAACTGCTATGTCGTAAATTTCTTGGCGTGACTACATTCAAGGAGAACCACCTGACAAGGGTCTTTGTCACACGAAGACCCGTTCAGTGGTGCTCTTGATATTACGACGGAGGCGCGGACAAAACACGGTATTGTTTACTCACATTGATTCAAATGCGGCAGCCATTGGCCCTATGTCCTACCAACGAGGATGCTAATGTATAAGTTAGGGGACCATAACCCTGCCACGACTGTCATAAAATGACATGTTCAGCGGCATAAGTACTGTACATCACTGAACTAGTACAAGACTGACAACACACTGTAACTCGTTTAATGATCAACTGAAGCAGCACAACAAGTGTGACAACACAATGCAACTCGTTTAATAATCAACTGAACCAGCACAACAAGAGTGACAACACAATACAACTCGTTTAATAATCAACTGAACCAGCACAACAAGAGTGACAACACAATACAACTCGTTTAATAATCAACTGAACCAGCACAACAAGTGTGACAACACAATACAACTCGTTTAATAATCAACTGAACCAGCACAACAAGAGTGACAACACAATACAACTCGTTCAATAATCAACTGAGCCAGCACAACAAGAGTGACAACACAATACAACTCGCTGAATGATCATCTGAACCAGCACAACAAGAGTAATAACAAACTGCAACTCGTGTAATGATCAACTGAATCAGCAAAAGAGTTACAATAAACCGCAACTCGTGTAATAATCTGTAAGAGAATCATCTAAGTTGTTTATGTCAAGAGGAAGACACTACAGCAGTGGTCTGAGTGTGTCTGTATACTAAAAAACGTAACTTTTGAAATTCCTCATTCATCAGCAAAATGTCAAAATGGTTTTGATAATAATAATTTCTAAAACGTTCCATTTATATAAATGCGAATAAGCTCGGTGAAGGCCATGAGGAGAGAGGTGTTAGTGCTCGCTGGACCAAGGGCCTGAATCATCAAGAGGGAGCAACCCAACTGTTGGTGCTAGCCCAGCCAGCGTTCCTGGAGAAAGAATTGCTCATTACCTCCGCTGGATGACACTTGAGCCAACAAAAGTCACCACCGAGTACTTGACAAGAGGTCTCTGAGGAGGTCTGCATTTAAATGCTCTAACTCATGTATTCACGTGCAATCAGTGGGACACTTGTGCTACAGTAGATGTTGTCAATGTTTGGTAGGAATTTTCGTGAAGTTTTTCTGTGAGTGAAAAGTGAGCGAAGGAAGTTAATTATTATTTTTATTGATGTGAAGTGTTATATCCTTGTGAGCTTTTTAGTGCAAGAAGTGGTGGAGGCTTAATCCTTCGTCCGCTGATAGTTAAATATACTACATAACTGTACTCTCCCTTTACTAAGGCAAACCAAAAATATAAACCACTGAAAGGTATTTTTTTATTTATATTGTAAATATTAAACATGAGATTACAATTGAGAACAAACCTAATGATTACAAATTATTAATGTTATTTTCATAGGTAAGGATCATACTGCACCTGGGAAATGCGGATAAGGTTTGACCTATGGAAGGGCAACTCCATTTACTTACGTCAAGATCCTTTAACCTTAATGAAGGCAACGCCCTTGAAGTGAATACAGAGGTAATGAACGCCTGATATATCAACCAGTTTGTGACTATGTTGCTCTGGAAGCAAAGGGAAGTATGACTCGGTTATTAAGGAACAACACACCCACAAGTGAAAATGCCTAGAAGCTGCTGTAAATGGCACATCCGATTCATCAACACAAAATAAGTGTAGCTTCATCATCTCCAATATACTAGCACAGATCCTCCCAAAGCCACAGTTCCATTGTCATTTGCCATCTTCGCATTCCAGTATTCATCTACTACTACTACTACTACTACCTTCTAACAAGCCAAACCTGGACTCCTCATTTTACGCTCTTTGTAAATCCTCTGTACCTTGTTATTGGTACTGGCCTGACAAAGCTCCTGGAAAGTTATAATGTCTAATTCTTTGCACATGTGTCCATTTACTTAATATATTTATGAATTTTTACCAGACATAAATTAGATCACAGGGATGAGGAATAAAATAGCACTGGGAAAATGGATAACAAATAGAACCCATGAGAGACAGAAAGCAAGAAAACAAAAGGGATAGTGGACTTGAAAGCAAGTGAAAGGCAGATTGAAAGGATTGGGATAGGAGAGCAGAAAGAAAAGACAATGGAAATTCAAGCAAGCAAGTGAAAAAGAGAGGAGAGACCGGAAAATACTTGAAAGAATAAAAAAAGTGAGGGGAAAGGAGAAAGAGAGAGCGACGGAAAGAAAGTGTATACCCTTTACGGCTCCCAGAAAGTAGAAAACTCAAGGTAGACGTAGCAGAAAATATTGATTATTTACCTGTTTAGCACGCAAGGCGACTGTTTAGGTCGATCCGTCCTTAGGTACAACAAGATTCTCATCAGGTCAAGCCCTGGCAGCGCCCTACCACCTTTCCATCCGTAAGGTCAGATCACCAGGCCAGCAAGTCAGGTTAATTCACCAGTCCAGTTCACCAGGTTAATTCACCAAGTTAGGTCACTCCCATACTTCATCAGTCACAAGATTATCTTACCAGAGTTGGTTGTTAACATCGTCAGTAAACAAGATTAGAATGGCAGGTTAATTCATTCACTCTAGCACCTTCCAAATCAGGTCACAAGGTCAGGTCACGTTGCATCAGGTCGGGTGAAGGTCACAACGTAACTATACAACGTAAAGTTACCCATATTACACCATAACGGTTCATCATAAATATTTTGCTAGTGTCAGAGTCAAAACATCACTGCGTTTCGCCAGGTCGGGTCAAACTATAGTCATCATGTTTCGTAGTTGTTTTTTTTTTTCATTTTAACCAACATGAAAAAAAAAATTCAGTGCGAGCAGTCATCAGTTTTCAGAATATTTATAGATACACATAGTTAAAAAAAACTCTAACACATCAAAATTACTTTGTTTGAAAACACGTAACCTGTGGAATTTACTGAAACCTTTCAAATGTAACATTCTGAAAACTTTAGTTAATTGACTTTTATAAATTGTATCAAGGTTAATTTATGTTAGGTTAGGTTAGGTTAGTATAGGTTAGGATAGGTTAGGTTAGTTTAGGTTAGGTTAGGTTAGTATAGGTTAGTATAGGTTAGGATAGGTTAGGTTAGATTAGTTTAGGATAGGTTAGGTTAGGTTAGGTTAGGATAGGTTACGTTAGATTAGGATAGGATAGGTTACGTGATTAGGTTAGGTTAGGTTAGGTTAGGTTAGGATAGGATAAGTTAGGTGATTAGGATAGGTTAGGTTAGGTTAGGATAGGTTAGGTTAGGATAAGATTAGGTTAGGTTAGGTTAGGTTAGGTAGGTTAGGTTAAGTTAGGTTAGGATAGCTAGGTTAGGTTAGGTTAGGCTAGGATAGGTTATGTACGTTAGTTAGGATTAGGTTAGTTAGGATAGGATAGGTTAGGTTAGGTTAGGATAGGTTAGGTTAGATTAGGATAGGTTAGGTTAGGATAGATTAGGATAAGATTAGGTTAGGTTAGGTTAGGTTATTTTAGGTTAGGTTACGTTAGGATAGGTTAGGTTAGGTTAGGTTGGGTTGGGTTAGGTTAAGTTAGGTTAGGATAGGCTTGGTTAAGTTAGGCTAGAGAGATGTATCATAATCTACACCTGGAAGATTATGGAGGGACTGGTCCCTAATCTGCACACAGAAATCACACCATACGAAAGCAAAAGACTCGGCAGGCGATGTAACATACCCCTAGTGAAAAGTAGGGGCGTCATTAATACACTAAGAGAAAACACAGTAAGTGTCCGGGTCCCAAGACTGTTCAACAGCCTCCCACCAGCCATAAGGGGAATTACCAATAGACCTCTGTCCAACACAACACTGCCTCTTCCGACTCACATCGACTTTAATAACGATAACTCCTGTCCATAACGAACCCTCGCTTTCTCTTACCACTGTATTATTTTTCAAAATGATGTCTATTTTGCACAGAAATATCAGAAGATTCAGGGAGATCCGAGGATAACTGAAATTACTGATTTTCCAGTTTTCTCCTGTATGCATTTGTCTTAAAAATCCTAAACTAAAGCAATACAGTTAGTCTTCCTGCCTCTGATTATACGTTTTTACATTTACCAGACCACCTTCCTGACGTAACCTACAATGAAAGCTCACTACTGGGGTGAAATGACATCCCGCATTCACAAATTTTGTTTCGTATTTCTCTTTTTTAGACTGTAGTCAGTATTTCTCTAGATAAATGTACACGGTCTGCTGTCTGTTTTCGTCCCTTATGTCCCTTCTCAACATCCAGTACATAAGCCCTATTTTCATCATCACCTATGCCACTCCTATTAAATGATTTTAACTCATGTTTTGAAGAGGGTCTCAGTATGGCTCTCGCAGATTAATTTGTTTTCCCACCCACTTATCCATCAAATCTTAAACACTGGTATTCCTATACATCTACAGCAGTAAACACGTACGCTCTCATATATAAATCTGTCACCACTTCCTCCACATCTCTTGATTTCGATTGGACAGTAATAAATGATCTCCACTGCAGCTATTATTTTTTAATGTTGATTACCTCTCCTTACACACGCCAACTCCCAAACTTACCCAACATCTCACATATCTTTGTGACAGTTCTAGAGTGCGGGTTGGGTTCTCTACACTCTAGACTTCTCTTCCTAATCTCCTGAGTCGTCCACCTACACTGGCCATTTCTCGGATTACGGGTCAACATTCACAAAAGTGTGAAAAAAGAGACATGGACAGTTCAGGACATTTATTAGAGGAAACGTTTCGCCACGATCGGTTTCTTCTTTTCAAAAATTTGTTTTGCTTTTCAAGACAGTTTTCAAAAATGTGTTTTACTTTTGAAAACAATTTTCAAAAACGTATTTTATTTGCAGTTGTTTCATCCATTTCAACTCATTATTCCTCAGCTTATATTTCCTTTCCCTTTTCACCGACCTATCTTCTGGTCTTCTCCCCATTTTCCAGCTCATTTGTGACTTGACAATGGTCCAAGTCAGGTGGAAACGTCGCCTGAAGCTTCCTCTCAAAAGATTAAGCCGTGAATGATCTAAATAAATTAATACACTGTATGATACTCTTTCATGGTAGACAATGAAATACAATAAGCGTTTATCACCAGTTTAATTCCTGTACCTGCAAACTAATCAAAACAACAACTGCTTGCGTTTAAATTCAATTAAACTCATGTAAATTAATCGAGTGTTCTGAATGAGTATCCGTGAGTGTATGTTGTGTGTGGGTCACATAGCTCTTGTGATTTATGTTGTGTGTGGGTCGCATAGCTCTTGTGATTTATGTTGTGTGTGGGTCACATAGCTCTTGTGATTTATGTTGTGTGTGGGTCGCATAGCTCTTGTGATTTATGTTGTGTGTGGGTCGCATAGCTCTTGTGATATATGTTGTGTGTGGGTCACATAGCTCTTGTGATTTATGTTGTGTGTGGGTCGCATAGCTCTTGTGATTTATGTTGTGTGTGGGTCACATAGCTCTTGTGATTTATGTTGTGTGTGGGTCACATAGCTCTTGTGATATATGTTGTGTGTGGGTCACATAGCTCTTGTGATTTATGTTGTGTGTGGGTCACATAGTTCATGTGATCTATGTTGTGCGTGGGTCACATAGCTCATTTGTTCTCTATGTGTTAGACATATAATCCATGTGATATATGTTATGTGTTGGTCACTTAATCCATGTGATCTATGTTGTGTGTGGGGGTCACATAGTTCATGTGATCTATGTTGTGTGTGGTCACATAACTCATATGATCTATGTTGTTTGAAGGTTTCATAAGCAAGGTTATCAGTCACTCAACATACATTACATAACTTTTGTGAGCTAAGATGTGTATGGAGTCTGATAACATAACTAATGTGATCTATGTTGTGCATGGCTCACATAACACATGCTTTGTATAGTGGAGTCAAATAACTCACGTGATGTGTGCTGTGTTAGAATCAGTAACACGCCTTATATGGTTTATGTTGCGAGTCATATAACTCATGTGAGCTATGTTGTACAGGGAACACAAATCTCTATTGACTTGTATTACATTAGTACATAAAAATTCATATATACACTGAAAACCGCTCACAAAACTCATTCGTATGCTTGCTTGCCCACGCACACAGTTACCCACACACACTGACACTCTCGATCACATATGTTTACACACTAACAAATACACACGAATTCACATACACGCACTCAGGCACACACAAATGACAGTCATGCACTCACACACGCTACTGGTAATTCATTATGTAATCCACTTCAGTTACTTGTTTAAATATTAGTTATTAAAGACGTACATACATGATGCACACACGCACACACACACACACACACACACACACACACGGACATAAATTCTGATTCATTTACATAGATAAAAAATTTAGATAATTCATGAGCGCTATTCAACAACACCTTAGATGGTTGCTTCACCTCATGTCAAATTACTTACTGCCTCATCCACACTCATTTGTTTCTCCCTCCTCCTTACACATCCAGTTACTCCCTGTTGCGAATAAGAAATTTTTTAAAGAACTTCAGAATGTGGCCTGGTCTCAGACCGGGCCGCGGGGGCGTTGACCCCCGGAACTCTCTCCAGGTAAACTCCAGGTTACCATTTATTTCTTATGCAACAAGATTTTTGGATCCGAGTTATTTAAAGTTTTAGAGTCTAGGGGAAATAATTTCAACTGGGAAACTCCATAGAATAATATTCAAATTTATTAAAGTATTTAAATACAATACTTTATCTTCTCTTTGTAGTTAATGTACTTAATACTTCGTACAATAAATTTACCATATACATTTAGTTCATAATCATGGAAATGTCACATTAATAAGGAAGTTTAATTATTCTTCCTGTAATTCAGTCTTCAATAACATTTACGTCTCTTTCTTAACAAGACTGTAAACTCAAAATACAAAAGGTACAAGATTTAACAAGACCTTTGAATCTGGCCGTAAAGTATCTCTATGGATTACTGAACTGACCAAGAATATAAATATCAAAAGAATCTTTCAGAGTAATGAGGAACAAAGTGAGTCAGCTCTAGAGTCCAATTCTCAAAACCATTCAAACTGTACACCGTAAGAGCCAATATACGATCAGTTGTCAGGGCTAGAGCAGGGAGTAGACTGACTACTTGCCAGTCTGTTGACGCGTCGTCAGGTTGGATCACCTGACCCAACGTCAGTCAGCTGGACATAAACAATTGAACAATTCACCGGATGGTTCCGAGACTTAAACTCTACTCTATATACACAAGAAATCCTACCTAACAATAATAATAAAATAATAGTGATAATAAAATAGTGATAATTATGATAATAGTGATAATAGTGATAATAACGATAATACCATGGTATTTTTCATATATTAACAGATAATAATATAACGCCGAAAGTCTCTATTTTAGCTATAAACGGGGACTTTCGCGTTATAATATTAAGTGATGAACATATTCTCTTACAATAGTTAAATAACACAGGATGACCAACTTCGAAGATATAACACTCCCTATCTGACTCACGAAATCTCTGACTTCCTTTCATTACGTACGTTTGCGAACGCAATAAAATATTACCCCCAAGAAGAGGAGGTAGTAGTAGAACTACTACTACCTCCTCTCGTTCTACCACTCCCGGCCCATTACCTCCCTCTTTCCAATATCTGCAATATTCCATCTAACATCTCACCGAACTAAATAACAAAAAGGCACAATACCGTGACTGGAACGATACACAAATAACCCGCACATAAAAGATAGAAGCTTACGACGACGTTTCGGTCCGACTTGGACCATTTACAAAGTCACATGGTCCAAGTCGGACCGAAACGTCGTCGTAAGCTTCTCTCTTTTATGTGCGGGTTATTTGTGTATCTCACTGAACTGTCAGCTTCATTTGGTCTCTAGGTCTCTAGGTTTCCTCATTTAATTTATTTTTACAATTGAAATTCTTATTCTTTGTTAAATTTGCTTTTAATAACTTAACACACATCTCTTTCTCCTCAACACTATTTGCACCTTCAACAACTTAGTTTTTGTCACCTACATTCTTTCTCCGTTCTGTTTAAGGTGCTTCAGCAACGCTCTGTAGCACTGAGGTCAGCACTGGCCCCTCTGTAGCACTGAGGTCAGCACTGACCCCTCTGTAGCACTGGGGTCAGCACTGACCCCTCTGTAGCACTGAGGTCAGCACTGACCCCTCTGTAGCACTGAGGTCAGCACTGACCCCTCTGTAGTACTGAGGTCAGCACTGACCCCTCTGTAGCAATGGGCTCTGGTTTTTCCCCAAGTGCTCAATAAATATTCGTCTCTTCTTCTTGAGCTCACCTTCTCTCATATACAACTGACTTGATTCCATTTTCTCATTCCTACTCAACGTCTCCTCCCGATTAACTTTATTTCGCACAGTGCTTGGACAGCTAACTTATTTTTCAGTCATTATATTAAGAATCAGTTCTCAATTAATATTTGTACTGTACCACAAACTTTCAAGCAACGAAACTTTAAGACTTTATCCTTATAGCTGCTGTTTCCCACCAAGGTAGTGGGGAGAAGAGAACGCATTTATTGTTGCATACACAGCATCTGTCTTTCATGCTTTCAGGAGGAACACTGGGTAAGCAATGCAGCGATACACTGGAACACCTCTCTCCGTGATACAATGTTATTATTAATATTATTATGAGCAGGATCGATTCTCCTTCTAGTCACGAGACAGAATATCTCGCAGCCATGCTTTCCTCGGAAGAGACAATAGAAACATTTATATAGTCGTATAACTACTATTTGCCATAGATTAAATCTCTGAGTGCTTTTAAATCCACTAACAAATCCCCACCAATCTCACCCTGTGTCAGCAGTTTCTACCTTGTTATTCCTGAAGCCTTACCTGACGTGGGTGAACGCCCGGCTTCTCCCACCTTGACTGGAGTATGCTTACAATGTCCTGCGCTGAGAGAGGTTGCAATTTCTGCTGCGGGAGACTGTCGCATCACCTCGAAGCACCTACACACTATTTTGGCCCAGAATCTAATCTGGCTTGGGGAGTGACACTGTGTATGCAGAATAAGATACTCTGCTCCCAGAGTAGCACACCGATGTTGTCTCCCACACCTCCACACACGTTTACCCCCAGTGGTAAACTGTTTCTGTCTACTCTTCCACACATTTCGCTCACAGGTTAGTTGGTTAATGGGGTTTTACACTTATCGACTACACTAGGGGTATTAAGGCTGCACGTAACCATCTCGCCAAAAACAAAAATATATACACTGAGGGAAATATACATCTGGATGTATATATATTATGTGGTACACTGGCTTTTGCTGCGTTTGCCTACCGTGAGTGAGCTGACGTTGACCTACACGCTTTTACGAGAGCAGAAGACAGTAACTAAGGCTGAAACCACAGACACTCATCCTAAAACAAACATCAATAAACTAAATACGGACTTCTAATTCGCAGGAAAGTATTATTTAATTTGATAATTTGTTAAACAGTAACAATCAGGACTCAAATAATCTGCACGAAAGGCACGCTAAATCAAATTGCCTAAGATTGCTTCAGAAAATGAACACAGATTTCCACGACGCTACAGTACTGACAGAATCTGACAAAGTTATGATAGTTGTTTAAAATGACACCAGAGCAAACACTTTTTTTTATAGAAGTAATACAACTTGGTGTATACATGACCGAACATAACATAACATAACATAACATAACATAACATAACATAACATAACATAACATAACATAACATAACATTACCGAGAAATTTTCTTCAAACCATATGTGAGAAGTTTATATACATAAATGTTTATGAGAGTTAAGTGAGTTGCAGATTTACAAAAAAGTAAGAAAAATCTCCACCTTCCCCCCCCCACCATAAAAAAAAATAACGAGAGTTCAGAAATAATGAAGATTATCAACCCATGGCTATCCTGGTTAAATGGCCGCCCAGCCAAGTAAAAAAGTATTTCCCTGGAATCTATCATATCTAGAAGAGGGTCATTCTCTGACGAACTCGTTAAAAGGGCTTTTAAAAAAACCACTTGGTTTGAGACCAGAACTTTTCTCCCTTGCGCTGAATGATCCATACGCGGTTTGCTTCATGAAATGCCATGCTAAATGATCACTAATTTTAGTCATGGAACCACATATCATAAATTGTTACCGGACCACGATCTTGTTTGGTCATGCCATGAGCCGTTTGATATGACCACGATCTTGTGTTCGTGATGACACTAATCTCATGTTGTTATGACAGTCGTAAGTGGTCATGCACTGATTCGTGTTGAATTATGCCACTGATCTCGTTCGCTCATCGGACCATTAGAATTATATGGTCATGGACCACTGTCTTGCGTTGGTCAGGACCACATGTATCTTGTGTAGTTATGGACCACAGCCAATAACATGACCATTGATCGTATTTCTCGGAACTACGTCTATTTTTTTATATAAAAAAAGCATATGAAATCTATGTTAACACGAGGACCTTAACAAAAACCACATAATAGTTTAAACAATATTATTCTCACTGCGCTCGAATTTACTGCTACTCAAAATGCATTAAAAGAAATACTAATTTTTTATATCGGACCAGAATCTACATATTGTTAGTCCACTATATTATGTTTAACATTGTCGTGTAAGATTCTGACCACTATCAGTGTGTTACGGAGGACCAACTATATCAATCATTTGGTTATAAAAGGACCACACGTCTCGCCTAGTACAACACACTGACACGTGTAATGACACACGATACTCGGCATGACCACACTGTACATACATGCACCAACTGCTTCGCAGGACCACTGACTATGGTTAGGACCCACATGAAACCAGGACCATTGAACTCGATTTCTACCGAACTACAGTGTATTTTATTTATATATATATATATAAAAAAACATATATCTATGTTAAAGCGACGACCAACCCAATAAACATCATAAATAATATTAAACATATATATATAATATCTATCACTCATGCTCGAAATTTATTCTCAAACTAAAAGGTAATTATAAAAAAAATAATAGTATATATTATATAACAGAAATCTAATATTTTTGTCCCATATATATATATATTATAATATTACTTGAACAAATTACTCATAACACAATTCAGAGCCGTAAATACGGTAGGCTAGACTCCTATTGCGAAACATTTATTGTGTCATACAAAAAGCCAAAAACACAACATTGCACATAAACACTCAACACACACACACGAACATACACACACAATCACACACTACACAACACATCACAACACAAACACACACACAATACACACACACACACACACACAAAAACACACAAGACGCACAAACACAAACACAACACACACACATAAAAATAAAATACTATAAAAACATATAAATAGTTATATATAAAATACAAAAATAATTTAACTATATATATCTATATAATATTATATATCTAAATTATATGTCTGCAATAGGTAACATGATTCCGTATTAACAAACTTATCTATTCCTGCAGCAGAACAAGCTATCAAAAATCATGCAAACATTATTGCAAAACTGCAAACATATCTAGCAGGAAAACACTACAAAATATGCAAAACATACAAAATTCGTTGCAAGGACACAATCATGCACTGGAAAAATTCTGGACAAACGACACAAAATCATTGGCAGGAAACATATTAATGACTGCAGAAAAACACTTTCGAATGGGCAGGATACAGAAATCACGTGGCAAGAACAGTATTTATATGGCAGGGGAATAGTATTTGTGAGGCAAGGGAAACAGTATTTGTGTTGCAGTGGAACAGTATTTGTGTGGCAAGGGAACAATATTAGTGTGGCAGGGAACAGTATTCGTGTGGCAAGAGGAACAGTATTCGTGTGGCAATGGA
>NC_069468.1:15340324-15380332 GCF_026875155.1 Cherax quadricarinatus
ACAACAGCAACACGAACAACTACAAAAACAATAACAAATATCAACAACAATATCAACATTAAAAGCAATAATAACAGCAACAACAACAGCAAAACAACTACAACAATAACAAAAAGCAATAACAATATCATTAACAATAACTACAACAGAAACGACAAAAAACTACCCAGCCAACTACAATAATAAAAAAAGGCAGCAACAACAACAGAGGCAACAGCACAATCAAGAAGAAAACAAAAACAGCCTAAAGAAACAGCAATAACAATAATAACATCAACAGCAACAATAATAATAAGAGGAAGAACAACAAGCAAAAACAAGAACAAGAAAGACAACTCCTTCAAGACAGAAACATGACAAGAGAAAATCAATAGGAAAAACAAAATCTTGCTTTCTCTTATAGCAAAATATAAATTTATAACAAAAAGCTTTTTCAGTAACTTTTTTTAATGTTTACATTTTGTTAGCTATCTTTACAAATAAAAAAAAAAAGTTAGAGCTGTTGTTTGTTTAGTGTCCAATTTGTATCTGGGAACGAGAGTGTCGTCTGGATTAAATGCATAAATGCAAATAAAAATGAAAGAACATTTGTGTTTTTAATGTGTGTATTTTCAGGACTCAGGTCATTAAACTTTCCCCGAGTACAATATATATATATATATATATATATATATATATATATATATATATATATATATATATATATATATATATATATATATATATATATATATTTATATTTATATATATATATATATATTTATATATGTATATATATATATATATATAATATATATATATATATATATAATATATATATATATTATATATATATATATATATATATATATATATATATATATAATATATATATATATATATATATAATATATATATATATATATATATAATATATATTATATATATATATTATATATATATATATAGATATACGTATGTCGTGCCAAATGTGTAAAACTGGTCAATTAGCAAGAACTCATTTAAAATTAAGTCCTTTCTAAAATTTTCTCTTATACGTTTAAAAATATATTTTTTTCATTAATGTTGATGTAAAAATTTATAATTTTGCACAAAAAGAAACTTAGAAAACTTACCTAACCTTATTATAACAAGCTCAATTTATTTTAGCCTAACCCAACTAAATATATTTTAGATTTGTTTACAGTAATTTAATACTAAACAAACACAGTGAAATATATTTTTTCGTTAGGTTCAGAATGATTTTGGCGAAATTATTGCATACACAAATTTTCGCTTGTCCTATATGGCAAGATGAGCGTTGCATTTTAAGCCAAGATCGCAAGTTCTGCCTTGTTATAATAAGGTTAGGTATGTTTTCTAAGATTCTTTTGGTTCAAACTTATAAGTTTTTACATTAACATTAATGAAAAAATATGTATCTTTAAACGTATAAGAGAAAATTTCAGAAAGGACTTAATTTTAAGTGAGTTCTTGCTAATTGACCAGTTTTACATATTCGGCACGACATATATATATATATATATATATATATATATATATATATATATATATATATATATATATATATATATATATATATATATATATATATATATATATATATATATATATATATGTATATATAGTGGCAAACCTAGTACTATTTTTTTGAGCACTTGTTGTTAATTGCAGAGTATTTTTCAACGTCTTTCTGAACATTTTTCACCTCTTTGCATTACTGTTATTAATAATCCTATTATTGCTGTTGTTATTATTATTATTATTATTAGTAGTAGTAGTAGTAGTAGTAGTAAGTAAAGTAGTAATAGTAGTAGTAGTAGTAGTAATAGTAGTGGTAATAGTAGTAATAGTAGTAGTAGTAGTAGTAGTAGTAATAGTAGTGGTAATAGTAGTAATAGTAGTAGTAGTAATAGTAAAGTAAAAGGACACAAGTGCAACTAATGTGACATTTTATTGTGGCAACGTTTCTCTCTCCAGGAGCTTTATCAAGCCATTACAAACAATACATGGACACAAACAGTATATAAAGGCTCAGAGTGAGGTGCAATACTAGTGAGGTACCATTTCGAGTTCACTAGTGGTGGTAGTAGTAGTAGTAGTAGTAGTAGTGACAAAAGTAATACAATTCTCCACGCATCAACACCACTCCCCAAAAAAGTTATAATTCTTCCCATCAGCCAGGTTGCACTGAACGTCTCAAAAGTACTTTCACAAGCTAACACCAGAGTCGCCATCGCTTCTACCACTTCAATAAAGGATCTAACCAAGACAAAATCCAAGCACCACGAACCAGTCAATGCAGGAGTTTGCACTATACCCTGTGGAGGCTGTGACAAGATTTACGTAGGTGAAACAGCAAGAAACCTCGACACCCGCCTCAATGAACACATTTACGCATGTAGGAATGATAACTTGAACAACGCCTGTGTACAACACCGAAATTCCACCAATCATCTCATGAAATTCAGAGACGCCCAATAAGTGATCAAAGAAACTAATTTCCGCAGACGCAAGTGCCTCGAATCAGCACTGATCGCTGTTTCGAATACAATTAAACAAAACAACGGCAGCTTCACCATCTCCGAAGTCTTAGCAAGAATCCTCCTGAAAACAGTAAACCCTGCCATCACATAGTCTCTCCTGTTATACTACACATAGCACATTACAGAGAGTGTACACTGAAACAAGCTGCCTCTTTCCAGTCTATATTTGTCCAACCTATTTTTATGTTACCCAAGTAATAGCTTTTATATCCTTTTACTCTTTTACTCATATACGAATTAATTGCTCTACTATTTTGTATTACTTTTGTCACTACTACTACTACTACTACCACTAGTGAACTCGAAATGGTACCTCACTAGTATTGCACCTCACTCGGAGCCTTTATATACTCTCTGTGTCCATGTATTGTTTGTAATGGCTTGATAAAGCTCCTGGAGAGCGAAACGTTGCCACAATAAAATGTCACATTAGTTGCACTTTTGTCCTTTTACTTTACATATTGTCGGTAATTCTACCAACTTTATTACAATAGTAATAGTAGTAGTAGAAGTAGTAGTAGTAGCAGCAGTAGTAGTAGTAGTAGTAATAGCAGTAGTAGTGGTAGTAGTAGTAGTAGCAGCAGCAGCAACAGCGGCAGCAGCAGCAGCAGTAGTAGTAACAATGATAATATTAAAAATAATTAGTAGTAATCGTACTAGTAGCGATAATAATAATAATAATAATACTAATAATAATAATAATAAAATCATAATAGTAATACTACTGCTATTACTAATACTACTACTACTACTAATAATAATAATAATAATAATACTAATAATAATAATAATAATAATAGTAATAATAATAATAATAATAATAATAATATAAAGAAGAAGAAGAAGAAGAAAGAAGAATGTGGAAAATTGCATTTACTTGGATGTATCATTATTTACATAACAGTAAATGAACAAAGATAATTATTATTTATCAATGTTACATAGACAAGTAGGAATTTGGGACACCTAGGTCACAAAAAATGTCCCCCTTCGATACCTACCACTGTCATATCCACAAGTTGCTCTGGACCTATTAATTACGAATGAAAAATACATACACCAAGAATGCTGGTAAATATATAAATTTGTGGACTGTATATTAAAAATAATAAATGATTATATATATATATATATATATATATATATATATATATATATATATATATATATATATATATATATATATATATGTATATATATATATATATATATATATATATATATATATATATATATATATATATATATATATATATATATATATATATATATGCACATTTATACAACAGTAGGAGAATATATTTTAATCATAACACTCACCAATTTGAATGGAGATTAATGTGTATCATACTCAGAAAACCTCACTGTCTATACATGAAAATAACACTGGCCAGGTTACTACATAAGACTTATCTGAGGTTCCTGGACCTGTCTTGTCCAGTCACCTGATATCTCAAGTTATGCAGGAATACACATCCAACAATTTCGTCTCCTATTTGAGAGGTGTCTGCCCAATTTTAACCTCTAGAGTACGAAAAATTCTTCCCATTACACCAACGTTTCTAATCCCAATTCAAACAAAATGGCGACTGACCTACCCAGCAGCAGGTTTCCCATTTTCGATAACATATTTCTTTTAAAAATACAATATAGGGCATCTATTTATCTATAAATTACCGTATTTCCGGAAAATATATACAGTATTTTCCACAAAGAAGAAGAAGAAGAAGAAAGAAAAAGAAGAAAAATCAGTTTTATTATTATAATCATTATTATTATTATTATTATTATTATTATTATTATTATTATTATTATTATTATTATTATTATTATTATTATTATTATTATCAACATAGGGATGTAAATATAAATCTCGGTGTATAAACACCCAGATGGTTAGTATTTCTTCCTATGAGTAACGTCACTTCCTGATTACTGGAATTTCTTTCTTTGCCTCCAACATTTTATTGGCTAAATTCTACAACATTAATTATTTTAGTTACTTCCTACATATCTTCTTAATTTATAATTCATCAAGGTTCACTTAATATTCAGCGGGGAATATTGAGGCCTCGTGTTTGGGAAGATGAAGCTTCTCTACCGCATATATTAGTTAAGCCTATCCTAGCCTGGCGTCACCTGCAGGCCTTTTCCTCGAAATATGGTTATCGAAACATATTTTGATCTTTGATTCACCTAAGATATAGGTATAATGAATTTTTTGTCTATTGGTTCAACTGAGATATAGGCATAATGAATTTTTTGTCTATTGATTCACCTGAGATATAGGTATAACGAAATTTTAGTGTATTGATTTACCTAAGATATAGGTATAACGAATTTTTTTCTATTGATTCACCTGAGATATAGGCATAACGAAATTTTTGTCTATTGATTCACCCAAGATTTAGGTATAACGAAATTTTAGTCTATTGATTCGCCTAAGATACAGGCATAACAAAATTTTAGTCTATTGATTCACCAAAGATTTAGATATAACGAAGTTTTAGTCTATTGATTCACCTAAGATTTAGGTATAACGAAATTTATACCTTACTGAATCCCTTAAATTATAGTTATAACTTAACCTATTGCCTATTGACTTACCTAAAATATAATTATAACATATCTCATTGCCTATTTAATCCCCTAAGTTATAGTTATAACGTCTGCTATTAGCCATTGATTCTCCCAAATTTATAAACGGAGAATTTATGCACACACACACGTAACCCAATTGTATCTAACGAACCTAAATAATGGAACTATGAGTTAATGCATTAAAACATTTTTTTGTTTTATGCGAATGCTAATGTTTCACTTTTTTGTTAATGAAATATGAAAATATTCATGAAAAGTCATGAAAAGTTTAGTTGCCTTTTTTTTCTTTAATATATGATTTAGAATTATTTATACCTGGTTGAATGACAGTCTGTACATAGAGATAAATAGTATAAAGCGTTGACACGATGGAACAAAGATAAATAAATGCCCTATGCTATTTTTTGGACGACGTATCGCTCACGCAATGGGTGTTTTGAGTGACTCTCGAAATCGTAATAACTCGAATGTAAACAATGGAGTTTTAGGACTCTTACCATGATTTTGAACCCTCCCGTTCCGTGTTTTTTTTTTTTTTAATAAGAAGTAATTTTTATCTGTGACTTGATAAAGTCCACTATATGGGCAAAATACTGTCAATACAGTATAGCATTAGACTGCATTTGACTCTTTTTTCCACTCTCCGGACATGTATAACAAAAAAAAATTAAATACACATAACTTTCCCACGTAAGTCACTTCACATACGCTCGCCTCACTCTGTGCCTGAGTGATGTTCCTTCACTATCTCTTCTATACAAACTCTTTTCCTTAGGGCGTACCAGGGAATTCTATGCTTGCCTAAACCTATAAGCATGACTCCCACCTGTGGATTAACCCAAGGTGGCATCGCCTACGACCGGTCCACTTCATCTGTCTACAATATATAAGCCACTTCCTGGCGCATATATTGTAATCTTATCAAGAGTATGCAAGCAATGTTGCAACTGGAAACCTTGTATGGCCGGTACCATGTCTAGGGGGCGTGGCCCCCTTGATACCGACTGTAAGCAACCATTATTCGTGAAAATCTGAACGTTTCCTCTTTGCAAGTCGTTCAGAGGTTATTTTTTAAATTAGTGTAATTATTTATTTCATGGGTTTATAAAACCTATCTTAACTTAGCCCATCTTAATTAAACTAACTTAAAACAAGTGTAGGTAAGTTTACAGGAAACTTTACAAACTTTGAGTTCTTACAGTGTAAAATAATGAAATAATTATATTCTTCACATTTCATGCAAGACGGCTATTGAACGAGTGATGGTGAACGTGTTTTTCTGGCACCTTACTTCGGTGGGAGACAAGCGACGTGTTGAAGGAGAAAACATAAAGGAATCTAAGGTACAACATTTTATTTTTCAACAACCCGGCCGCATCCCACCGAGGCAGGATGACCCAAAAAGAAAAGCAAAATATTTTCTTCTTAAATTTAATAATTTATACAGGAGAAGGGGTTACTAGCTCGTTGCTCCCTGCATTTTAGTCGCCTCTTACGACACACATGGCTTACAGAGGAAGAATTCTGTTCAACTTTCCCATGGAGATAAGAGGAAATAAAGAAGAACAAGAACTATTAAGAAAATAGAAAAAAATCCCGATGGGTATGTATATATATGCGTAAACATACATGTGTAATGTGACCTGTTATCTTGCATGTTTGTGAGACAAAAACAGACACCAGCAATCTTAGCATCATGTAAAACAATTACAGGTTTCCGTTTTACACTCACTTGGAAGGACGGTAGTACCTCCCTGGGCGGTTGCTGTCTACCAACCTACTACCTACGAAGTTACAACATGTGACAAACAAATCTTTGAATACCAGATTGATTACACTTATATATGACACAAATGATGATGGTAAGTGTGAACCGAGCAATTTTTTATGTTGATGGGTATCTCGCATGTAAAGAAGTCAGCAGCAGGAGAAACGAGATTCTATATTTCGACTCCCAAGTGGATCCCTCCTCAACAGTATGTACTCGAGAGGGCTAAGTTAGGCAAGATTCCTTAGGAAACAGGACAACTGATGCTGGTCTTAGTCATATGATGACCCGCCTCTGGAGCTTTTGGTCACCTAATCGAGGCCTTCCACTGGCTAACCGATCCACTTATTTAATAATTAATATTAGTATACATGTACTCTAGAAGAAGGACATATAATATAACTACAACAGTTCTTGTGAAACGCTAATTGCAACACTATATATAAAATATAATGAATGCTCTGTTTTACATTAACATTAAAAATTAAGTTAGATAAGCTTGCTAGATTTTGATGCAAAAATAAATAACACCTGTATTTTCGTAAATTCATCCATGAATTCCAAAGTCAAAAATGACGAAATAAAAATATTTGCTTACTCCAGTGAATAATTTGTAAGAGATGATGAAGTTAAAATATATTTTAATTTGAGAGATGAGCGTAGGTTTGTATTTTTAAGTCTCAGGACTGGACGTCAAGATATCCAAAATTATTTCCTGCCTGAATACTGATTTTCCTGCCTGCCACGGCAGACACAGACAGCTGGTGCAGCAGCCCGTCCTCAGTGTCCATCTCAACCAGAGAAGCATTATTATTATTCATTAGTAATTAATTATTATTATTATTATTATTATTATTATTACTATTATTATATATTATTACTTATGTATTATTATTATATTATTATTATTATATATTATTATTAATATTATTATTATTATTATTAATAATAATAATATAATAATAATAATAATAAATAAAAAAAATATATATTATTATTATTATTATTATTATGATTATATGTTAACTACTACTACTAATCCTGCTGCTGCTACTACTACCACCACTACTACTACTACTAACACAATTACTATTATTATTATCATCATGATTAATATTATTATTATTTTTATTATTATTATTATTATTACTGGAAAACTTTAAATCCGAAGTGGTCATAAAGTGCCTGGGTAATGGGAGAAGATAGCTCCAATTCCTTGGATCAAGTGGACCCCACCGTCATCAGAACAACCCTTAGTAATGTATATCAACAATGACACACACCATCCCTCAAACGCCATGAAAAACGATGAAAATATTCTTCAATAATTGGTCAAAAGAGAATAGTTCTTGTCAATGATGTCTAATAAATATCGCGATATTTTCTTCGAGATATATATTTTAAGCTATCATCAATGTATATATCACAAGATATCATCAATGTATATATCACAAGATATCATCAATGTATATATCACAAGATATCATCAATGTATATATCACAAGATATCATCAATGTATATATCACAAGATATCATCAATGTATATATCACAAGATATCATCACAATATCATTATGTATATATCACAAGATATCATCAATGTATATATCACGAGATATCATCAACGTATATATCACAAGATATCATCAATGTATATATCACAAGATATCAACGTATATATCACAAGATATCATCAATGTATATATCACAAGATATCATCAATGTATATATCACAAGATATCATCAATGTATATATCACAAGATATCATCAATGTATATATCACAAGATATCATCAATGTATATATCACAAGATATCATCAATGTATATATCACAAGATATCATCAATGTATATATCACAAGATATCATCAATGTATATATCACAAGTATCATCAATGTAATATGACAAGGTATCATCAATGTAATATCACAAGATATCATCAATGTATATATCACAAGATATCATCAATGTATATATCACAAGATATCATCAGTGTATATATAACATTATATCATCAGTGTATATATCACAAGATATCATCATGTAAATATGACAAGATATCATCAATGTATATATCACAAGATATCATCAATTTATATATCACAAGTTAACATCAATGTATATATCACATTATATCATCAGTGTATATATCACAAGATATCATCAATGTGTATGTTAAAAGTGTTTTTATTTATACATATTAAAAGATATCGTCAATGTACTTAATAAAGATGTCAATGATGTATATATTACACGTTATCATTAATGTATATGCTACAATCTACTGTCGATTTATGTTACAAGATATCGTCATTGTATATACTAGAGGCTACCGTTACAGTAAGTTTCCTGTACTACAACTGAAGGATTTTGTACCTCTACGCCCTACTTTTTTCTCTCTTATTAATTCTATGATAATATTTCTGTCGTAGTCTTAATTAATCTGTTCTCAAAGACATAGTTACTTATAATTCTTATGCTATCTCTCTCTTGTTCCTTTCTTTTCTGTATAATTTTCACTTTGTCTCCCTCCATCCCACTTCATTCACTTCTTTAAAACACTCGATGAGCAAAAACACTAACCATTCTGAAATTTGATCCCCGTCTGTTTTAAGCATTCAATCTTAATTCCATTAATCTCCGCTGCTTGTCCCACTTACATCCTGATCACTGCATCATTCACTTACTACTCTTCCCTTCGTCACGCAAATTACTTTCCTGTCTTCCCCATGCATAAATTTTCTACCGCCATTACTTCTCCTCCAATCCATCATCTCACCACTTATACCTATCAACAAGCACAAGCATTTACTCCCTTGAGTTTCTCATCTCATTTATTTCTCGTCAATGCTGCTGCGATCGCAGTAAAATTCTTGGTGGATCCAAATAGCACATTGAGGACAAAAATGAAGAAGTCACATGTTGCAGACATCACTTTTGTGCTGCAATTTATGGATTTTACTCACAAAAATTTTGATAATGCTACACCTTTCCATTGTTAAAATATTTCCTAATCTTAAACCGTTCCATTTTACCACAAATTTCACCTCATCATTCCACCGATCATTATTCATTCCCTACCGTACCTGCCCTTCTATAACAGCAAACCTCTATTGTCATACATTTCTTAATCCATACTTCTCACCTTTCACAAATTTTTATTCGAGCATTTTCATAAAATTTCAAATTTTCCACTGAATTTCGTTATATTTGGTTTAAAATGAACAAATTCGGATTTAAAGTGAAGACACTTACAGATTTTAGTAAACCTTTAGGTTTATTATAAAAATTATTTTCTAGGCTTTTCAAAGGTGTGTTTTGATACTGGTAATGGGCTCTTGATTCAATAAATTAGAGGTTCTCCCCTCTTCCTGATTGTCTAATGATCTAACTACTTCTCATTTTACAGGCAATGTATGACACTTACCTTACTTGTTTAGCTGTCTCCATTGACTAGAAAAATAATAATATTAATATAATAATGATAATAATACTAATAAAAGTAATAATAATAATAATAAATAATAATAATAATAATAATAATAATAATAATAATAATAATAATAATTATATTTATTATTATTATTATTATTATTATTATTATTATTATTATTATTATTATTATTATTATTATTATTATTAAATGCAGGTGAATAAAACGAAAATATCATTAATTTTTAAAGGCGTTTGTAACTTCAGTCACTCAGATACACAAATATAGTCATCATCATATTAAAAAAATAAACAATTCATAAATCAACAATTTGGAAATTATGATAAACGACGTTTCGAGTGATGGTGGACCATCATTATGCTGAGAATAGTTTGATAATGATTCAGGAGGGAGAGAAGTGTTTATTTTCATCTGGAAGTTATTGTGAATTCTCTTGTTTCTAGTTTTCACATGTTACATATTGATTAAAATAAAGTGTGTGAGTGCGTGCGTGTGTGTGTGTGTGTGTGTGTGTGTGTGTGTGTGTGTGTGTGTGTGTGTGTGTGTGTGTGTGTACTCACCTAGTTGTACTCACCTAGTTGAGGTTCCGGGGGTCGAGTCCGAGATCCTGGCCCCGCCTCTTCACTGATCGCTACTAGGTCACTCTCTCTGAACCGTGAGCTTTATCGTACCTCTGCTTAAAGCTATGTATGGATCCTGCCTCCACTACATCGCTTCCCAAACTATTCCACTTACTGACTACTCTGTGGCTGAAGAAATACTTCCTAACATCCCTGTGATTCATCTGTGTCTTCAGCTTCCAACTGTGTCCCCTTGTTACTGTGTCCAATCTCTGGAACATCCTGTCTTTGTCCACCTTGTCAATTCCTCTCAGTATTTTGTATGTCGTTATGATGTCCCCCCTATCTCTCCTGTCCTCCAGTGTCGTCAGGTTGATTTCCCTTAACCTCTCCTCGTAGGACATACCTCTTAGCTCTGGGACTAGTCTTGTTGCAAACCTTTGCACTTTCTCTAGTTTCTTTACGTGCTTGGCTAGGTGTGGGTTCCAAACTGGTGCCGCATACTCCAATATGGGCCTAACGTACACGGTGTACAGGGTCCTGAACGATTCCTTATTAAGATGTCGGAATGCTGTTCTGAGGTTTGCTAGGCGCCCATATGCTGCAGCAGTTATTTGGTTGATGTGTGCTTCGGGAGATGTGCCTGGTGTTATACTCACCCCAAGATCTTTTTCCTTGAGTGAGGTTTGTAGTCTCTGGCCCCCTAGACTGTACTCCGTCTGCGGTCTTCTTTGCCCTTCCCCAATCTTCATGACTTTGCACTTGGTGGGATTGAACTCCAGGAGCCAATTGCTGGACCAGGTCTGCAGCCTGTCCAGATCCCTTTGTAGTTCTGCCTGGTCTTCGATCGAGTGAATTCTTCTCATCAACTTCACGTCATCTGCAAACAGGGACACCTCAGAGTCTATTCCTTCCGTCATGTCGTTCACAAATACCAGAAACAGCACTGGTGCTAGGACTGACCCCTGTGGGACCCCGCTGGTCACAGGTGCCCACTCTGACACCTCGCCACGTACCATGACTCGCTGCTGTCTTCCTGACAAGTATTCCCTGATCCATTGTAGTGCCTTCCCTGTTATCCCTGCTTGGTCCTCCAGTTTTTGCACCAATCTCTTGTGTGGAACTGTGTCAAACGCCTTCTTGCAGTCAAAGAATATGCAATCCACCCACCCCTCTCTCTCTTGTCTTACTGCTGTCACCATGTCATAGAACTCCAGTAGGTTTGTGACACAGGATTTCCCGTCCCTGAAACCATGTTGGCTGCTGTTCATGAGATCATTCCTTTCTAGGTGTTCCACCACTCTTCTCCTGATAATCTTCTCCATGATTTTGCATACTATACATGTCAGTGACACTGGTCTGTAGTTTAATGCTTCATGTCTGTCACCTTTTTTAAAGATTGGGACTACATTTGCTGTCTTCCATGCCTCAGGCAATCTCCCTGTTTCGATAGATGTATTGAATATTGTTGTTAGGGGTACACATAGCGCCTCTCCTCCCTCTCTCAATACCCATGGGGAGATGTTATCTGGCCCCATTGCCTTTGAGGTATCTAGCTCACTCAGAAGCCTCTTCACTTCTTCCTCGGTTGTGTGCACTGTGTCCAGCACATGGTGGTGTGCCCCACCTCTCCGTCTTTCTGGAGCCCCTTCTGTCTCCTCTGTGAACACTTCTTTGAATCTCTTGTTGAGTTCCTCACATACTTCACGGTCATTTCTTGTTGTCTCTCCTCCTTCCTTCCTTAGCCTGATTACCTGGTCCTTGACTGTTGTTTTCCTCCTGATGTGGCTGTACAACAGTTTCGGGTCAGATTTGGCTTTCGCTGCTATGTCATTTTCATATTGTCTTTGGGCCTCCCTTCTTATCTGTGCATATTCGTTTCTGGCTCTACGACTGCTCTCCTTATTCTCCTGGTCCTTTGCCTTCTATATTTCTTCCATTCCCTAGCACACTTGGTTTTTGCCTCCCTGCACCTTTGGGTAAACCATGGGCTCATCCTGGCTTTTTCATTATTCCTGTTACCCTTGGGTACAAACCTCTCCTCAGCCTCCTTGCATTTTGTTGCTACATATTCCATCATCTCATTAACTGACTTCCCTGCCAGTTCTCTGTCCCACTGAACCTCGTTCAGGAAGTTCCTCATTCCTGTGTAGTCCCCTTTCTTGTAGTTTGGCTTCATTCGTCCTGGCCTTCCTGCTTCTCCCTCCACTTGTAGCTCTACTGTGTATTCGAAGCTTAAAACCACATGGTCACTGGCCCCCAAGGGGTCTTTCATATGTGATGTCCTCGATATCTGCACTACTCAAGGTGAATACTAAGTCTAGCCATGCTGGTTCATCCTCTCCTCTCTCTCTTGTAGTGTCCCTTACGTGTTGGTACATGAAGTTTTCCAGTACCACCTCCATCATCTTAGCTCTCCATGTATCTTGGCCCCCATGCGGGTCCAAGTTCTCCCAATCGATCTCCTTGTGGTTAAAGTCACCCATGATCAGGAGCTTTGCCCTGCATGCATGAGCTCTTCTGGCCACTCTAGCCAGTGTGTCAACCATCGCTCTATTGCTCTCGTCGTACTCTTGCCTTGGCCTCCTGCTGTTCTGTGGTGGGTTATACATCACTGCTATTACCACCTTGGGACCTCCAGAGTGAAGCGTTCCCGCTATGTAATCACTTTCTTCTCCGCTGTCTCCTCTCTCCAGCTCATCAAAATTCCAGCGATTTTTGATCAGCAATGCCACTCCTCCACCCCCCCCCTTTGTTCCCTCTGTCTTTCCTCAGGATTTGGTATCCCATTGGAAAGATGGCATCTGTTATCATACCTGTAAGCTTGGTTTCTGTGAGAGCTATGATGTCCGGTGTGTTGTGTGTGTGTGTGTGTGTGTGTGTGTGGTGTTGTGTGTGCGTGTGTGTGTGTGTGTGTGTGTGTGTGTATGTGTGTGTGTGTGTGTGTGTGTGTGTGTGTGTATGTGTGTGTGTATGTGTGTGTGTGTTTAGGTGGGTGAATGTGAATGCGTGTGTGAGTACGTGCATGCATGCGTATGTTTGTGCATATGCGTGTACATGCGTATCCAAAATAAACAGAGCTCGGCGCAGTGAAAAGTAGGGACGTTACTGGTACACTAAGAGAAAACGCAATAAGTGTCCGGGGCCCAAGACTGTTCAACAGCCTCCCACCAGCAATAAAGTGCATTACCAGTAGACCCCTGGTTGTCTTCAAGAGGGAGCTGGATCAGCCGGGCTGTGGTTCGTACATTGGATTCCGTGAGGCCAGCAGTAACAGCCTCGTTGATCAGGCCCTGATCCACCAGGAGACCTGGTCGTGGACCGGACCACGGGAGCGTTGATCCCCGGAATGCCATCCAGGTAGATTCCAGGTCCCAATAACAGCTCCTCTTGCAACTGCGTCATGTCTTCGCAATTATCAGCGTGACGTCATTTGGATTCAAGAAAATTTTATCCAAAAGAGACATCTGTACGATTAAGCCAGACAATGAGGCCCTCATCATCAGACTCAAAAGTGTCTTTAATATCGACACTTACACCAGAAAGAGAAATATTATTCCTATGTCCCGGTACTGAGATCAAAAAGTATCCTTCATGTTTATAAGTCAAAATATATATTATCTCTGTCTCCCCATAATGAAACTCAAAATGTTTTGAATAATGGTACATTTGTCCAAAAAATGTAAATATGATCTTTATTTTTCAATTTCCCCGATCAAATCCTCGTTGTATTTCTCAGTATACAGTGTTACTCGACGGTATTAGAAACAGGTGCAAGAAATCTTGTATTGTGACATCGTTTCGGTCTGTGTAGAGCATTATCAAGTGAAGGACAACGTTTCATTTTACGTAGAACTTCATCAAGGACAATGTTTCGCTTTACGTAGAGCATTTTAGCATCAAGGACACCACTGCGCTCAGCGTAGACCTTCATCCTCTCATAATTTATTTTCATTAAGCTCAAGACAGAACAAAAGGCGCCTTTTTTACATCTTTAATCTTCAATGTTGAATGTCCATTTTTCCCTTCAGAATATATTCACCCTCAATGATCTTTCAAAAACATAAAATTGCCTAAAAGGCGAATAATAGCAAAAAAGAATCCCAAGGCAATATCCTTTGCTTTTCTGTAATAATACCCAGAATGCTCGCTTAAGGAGGTCATAGGTAACGCAGACATCCAATTGCTTGAAAAGAAATGCAGAATATTATGTCCTTTGTTGTGGAAATTGTCCTCGTTGCGACAGGCTGAATTGCTTCAGGTATTGTCACCCAGACCGCACGTGCAAAAGTTACCCTTAAATATTTAACATTATGTATTCGGCATACTGTGTGAGAGAGAGAGAGAGAGAGAGAGAGAGAGAGAGAGAGAGAGAGAGAGAGAGGAGAAGACAGACAGACGACAACAGACAGACAAAACCCTATTATCTATCTATCTATATCTATATATATATATACTATAATATATATATATATATATATATATAAATATATATATATATATTATATATATATAATATATATATATATATATATACATATATACGCGCTCATTAATGCATCCATGAACGAATGTTTTTAAGCAGTTAACAGTATATACATATATACAAATAGGATTTTATTAATAAGAATATGAATAATTTGTAATTATTATTATTATTATTATTATTATTATTATTATTATTATTATTATTATTATTATTATTATTATTATTATTATTATTATTATATTATTATGGAGAAATGTTAAACCTGTAGGGGCCAAACATCGCCTGAAGAACGGGACGTAATCAGACTTCATCTAGAAAATGAGACTGTAGCTACAATTTCTTGGATCAAGAGCCCTCCACCAGCACCAAGATCCCGGTGTGCATCTCCGGAACTCTGCACTAATCAGTGTTTGAAGTATGAGTGACATGTGCCTCGACCCGTGTCCACGCCCTGGGTTAATACATTTGTGTTGCCTGCTCTCCTGCAACACAAATTGCCTCCGCTGACGATGTTGTTGAATACGCAACTGCAATCACAACTCGGGGGTTAATAGTGACAAAGGGTTAATAACTACGCAAGAGAATAAGGCGTCAGGCTGTTACAAAGTGACTAATTGAACCATAAAGACATAAGATTAACAACGGTAATGGCTTCCGTTTAGTATGATGGAACAACAGTAAAATGAGTTAGGGAAACTAAGGTCGTAAACAGCTAATTTGGTTTACCTCTGTGTTAATTGCCCCAAAAATTGAGGGTAGATTTAAGAGCGCTTGGGACGGTGATACGAGAAATTTCTTTTTTTAATAATACAAAAAAAAGTCAATATCGTAGTCGAAAAGCTCACAAATAACTAGTAGTATTTTGACTATTATAAGAATACAAGTCACAGTACCGTTGCTGGAATAATTCACAAACAACTTGCACTTAGAAGAGGAAACCGATGACGACGTTTCGGTTAGTGCTGGACCGTCGTCAAGACGCATTATCATCAAACGTTCCCACTCCTACGGGTTATTTGTGAACAGATTTTCCTCAACTGTGATCTCACTGTTTCTTCCCACAATTGCAGAAACCTTTATAGTACATCTATAATCGTATCCCTCAAAGTTGTATTATCCACAACTCAAAAGAAGTCGTAATAATGACTTTTTATTCGGTAAATAGAAAAGTGGATTAGATCTTAGTCATACGACAACCCACTCATCGGATAATAGATTTTTGACCGAAACCTTCCGCTGGTTTCAATCTACTCCGAGAAATAAAATTCAGTGTTGCATGATAGGACGCGATATTTAATTTTCTCTATGCCACTTAAAAACAAAGTAACAATTAGCTTGTGTCATTTTTCCCGGAGGTATAATTTCGCTCGGTAAATATGTGATCACTAAAAAAAAAAAAAGTCGTGGAAACTTAATAACCTATGAAAGGAAAAATTTGTCCATGTTTACTAAGCACAAAAGTCGCTAAGCTTTATTTAACACGAACGTCGTCCAGTCTTAGCACAAAAATCTGTCAGATTTGCTCTCCTGGAATGAGCAAAAAATGTAATCCAGTCCTAGTGCAAAAAAAAGTCGTTCAGTCTTGACACAAGTCGTTGAGACATATTTAATACAAAAGTCTTTAAGTTATACTCTTTTGAAGTACAAAATCCTCTCATATAGAGAATTCAGGTTACAAAGGAAAGGACCCGGATTAGATTCCACAGCAAGTGGAAACACAGGGACAAGTTTCCTTTCAACCTCAGTCCCTGTCATTTAGTAGTAAGTAGGTACCTGGGGTCTTGTTATCTGTAGTGGGTGGCATCCTGAGGGGTGGTAATATACCCTGGAAATGAGCTGAAGCAAGATAACGCCTTTTAACTAGTAAACAGGGTACTATTTTTATCTAAGCTGAGGTAGGATAACAGCTCCAAGCCAGGAATTTGAGGGCTAGGCTTTGAAATAAGCTGAGATTAAGATAATAGCACTTAACCAGTAAACTGAGGACTGCTTTTTAAAACAAGTTAAGGTAAGATAACAGCTCTTATTCTGCAAATTGTAATGTTTATTAAAGAACTTTGTAGTTCATTCGTCTACTATTTATATTTCCTAAATAAAATTGGTCTTCTGTTTTGCAATTTCATGTGAAAATTAAGAAAACTTCAATTATTTCAAAAAGAGTTTAACAAAATTTGTCTGCGTTGCAATAGTTAATAATTCAGTTACGTTCACAATAGCAAAATTTGCCTTGTTAAAATCTGTATTTTTTTCCCAAGAAGTGTGATATGGAGGTTCATGAAAATAAGTCAATACCTTGGCTGGAATTGTACAGAAATGATCCACACTTAGCAGAGCAAACTTCAGACGGCGTTTCGGTCCGTCCAGGACCATTATCAAGTCATAACTGACAAGCATGCGTGAATGTGTTAGATAGGAGCGAATGGAGACAAATGATTTTTCAGGACTTTACGTGCTGTTGGAGTGTTAGCAAGGTAACATTTATGAACGAATTCAGGGAAACCGGCAGGATGGACTTGAGCCCTAAAGATGGGAAGTACAGTGTCTGCACTCTGAAGGAGGGGTGTTAATGTGCGGTTTTCTAACTGTAGTGTAAGCGCGCCTCTGGCAAAACAGAGATGGAGTGAATGATGATGAAAATTTCTTTTTCGGGCCACTGCCTTGGTGGGAAACTGGTGAGGTTTTAATAAAAATAACTGACGATGGTCTAGCTTGGTCCGAAACAGTCTTAAAACAGGATTATAATGGTAGTTTAACGAGGATATCTTGATACAAGGACTGGGAGTTATCATCCACTTCTCAGATCGAGCCTAATAATCTCAATATTCAGGTAAATGATCCATAAGAATAAACAGTTCCCAGTTAATAACTTTATCAATCTTCATTATTAGTTAAAAATAGCTTTAATATAGCATAATCTCGAGTGGGCTCCTACCAGCTGACACGATGCAGTTTTCAATAAACTTACGTTCAAAGTTTGTACGGAACTGCAACGTAAGAGACTCTCCAAACTTTAATATTGAAAAAAATATAATCCCAGGCTACAAATTACATTTCACTCGTTATTTGGTCGCACTTCCTGGCGTTAAGTGACTGGTAATTTTGAGGTGATCATCCCTTACCCGTGATAAAAGGTGGTCAGTCCCTTGTTCTGAAGGCTGATTACCTTAAAATTACCTATCAAGTTCTACTGCCCCCAATATTATTCCCGATATTAATTTAATATGTGATTTGTCTTACTCTTTTATACATATTATAATCAAGGGGGAAACGCTAAACCCGTAGGATTATACAGCCCCTTTGAAGGGGGGGGGTGATGTGAAGGGTATTCAGGCTTAATTCAGGGAACTGGAGAACAGATCCAGTTCTCTAGATCAAGAGCCCCTCACCAGCGTCAAGGAACCTTCCTTGAGGGGTTTATACATATTGATTTGCAGGTTAAGAGTTCTTATCCTTCCTCATTTCGTGTCACAATCCTCAATATACATGTTAAAGGCTCTTATTTTACCAAAGCTCATTTCACAATCCAGTCTTCAATTTACAGGCTAAGAATTGCTATCTTACTTAAGCCCATTTCAAAGTGTATCCTCACCAAAGGTATACCACCACATACAATGACTCGAAGTAATCGACTAACACTCACGGACTTATTTTTTGCAAGTGAAAAAAGGGTAACAAGTGTCAGTAGAACGCCTTCCGCCTGAACAAAAGAATGGAAAATAAATAACTTGATGGACAATAATTATAATTTTTCCAAGGATTTTAATTAAAAATAAAAATTGCCCTCTGTGGTTCCAGAAAGGAGTATTTTATTCCCAGGATGATCGTCTGATGATGTTTTAGAAGAAATGGTGTTGGTTATCCTGAGTGGCGGTGTTCGTCCTATGTTCTGGAATTCCTGTCACTACTTGGTCGTAGTACCACAAATCAGATTTCAGAGGTGAGGAGTCGTAATGTCCCACTACGTCCTGTATTATTATTATTATTATTATAATCAAGGGGGAGCGCTAAACCCGTAGGATTATACAGCGCCTAGGGGAGATGTGGAAAGCATTCAGGCTTAATTCGGGGAACCGGAGCACAGATCCAATTCCCTAAATCAAGAGCCCCTCACCAAACATCAAGGGGACCACGTCCTGTAGACAGGGATCTTGCTTAAACTAACAAGCGTCTACCCTGGTTGACCAGGCCAGCAGCGGAGCTGATAATAAAAAAAAAAATAACACTGGTAACGTAAGGGTTAAATAAGTATAACATTGAAGAAAGACAAAGAGTGGTATTCAACTTCAGTGTCATTACTGGTAACCAGGTAAATCAGGAACAAAGAACAGAAATACTCCTGGTTGATCACCTTATCTGATCAGGAGAAGAGTGAAGGTGAAGTGACTCTCCAAACTTCATTCCACACCAGGTAAAGTTAATACTACCAGGAGTAGAAATTAAAGCAAATTAGCTTCATCCCGCTAGATGGTAGTGCGGGCGGTAACACGCTAATGGTTCCTGCGTGTCTGAACAACCATAACCCTCACTTTTTAAGAGTTTTCCCTCATACAGGTATAAGCAAACTTGTTCATAAGTTTCTCCTTTGTTCAGGAATCAACCCCAGGTCCTTTCGATTGTGAGATAAACGATTTAATCTCTGAGGAACATTTGCTGAACAAATTTTTGTAGGGCAACCGAACTGTATGAATATCAATGAGCCTATCTTAATGTTTCTGGTATGTCCAAAAGCTACCACCTGGCTTAGAACAAACTTTAAATTCAAATTTCTCAAAGTCAATATGTGGCATGACTAACCCATTCATCTACGCCAGAGGTTGGCAATAGGGTTGTTAAGATGCCATGGTGCTGCTGTGTCAGAGATGCATATTTACATTAATGATAAGTAATATCGATGAGTTGATGAATAAGACACATGTGCAACACCTGGGTGACCTTATTTTGAAGATGTGTTGCCAACTGCCGCACTCCTCTTCCGATTCTCGTGCCCTTGCTTCTGAGTGATCAAGGCAGAGGGACTGAACACCGTCTATCAAGGTTGAGGTACTAAGTACCTTCTATCAAGGCTGAAGGACTAAACACCTTGTATCAAGGCTGAGGGACTGATTATCTCATCTTCCATGATCTCAAATTTAAAATCTCGGTACTGAGCTGAAAACGCCATTAGTTGGCGAAACGTTTTCAAAATAACGATATCCACGTGTTTCACATGTGTCCTGTTCATCAACTTGTAATTATTTATGCCATTAATATATTATTATCACAAGACATGTTAACCATGTGTCTTCATAACGCCACCTACTGGCATTCAAAATTTTGGGGTTAAATTTTGATTGAGCCAGGTGACGGCTTTTTGGAAATGTTTCTTTGACTCGAGTTTGTTATCGAATGTAAAAAAATGAGTAGAAGTAGTGTGTGTGTGTGTGTGTGTGTGTGTGTGTGTGTGTGTGTGTGTGTGTGTGTGTGTTGTGTGTGTGTGTGTGTGTGTGTGTGTGTGTGTGTGTGTGTGTGTGTGTGTGTGTGTGTGTGTGTGTGTGTGTGTGTGTGTGTGTGTGTGTGTGTGAGTGAGTGAGTTTCACAACATGTTGCTTATGAGATATTTGGGGGTAAATTTTCTCTAAACCAGTTGGTGGCTCTGATGAATGGATTTTTGGTTCGCGTTAGGAAACAAACGATTTAAAAAAATACGTATATTATTGTGTGTGAGTTGTTTAGTGATGACTCCGACTGGCTTTTTCTCTATTACATGGGAGTACATGGGAAAGACAGACAGCAGAGGACTTGGAAGTCCACCCCGATGCTGTCTACTATTTACATTAAGGGCTGTCGAGTATTACTTAGTCAAGGACAGCATAGCAGGAAGCTTTTTTTCTTCTTCTTCTTTTGCTGCATGTCTCCTACGGACTTTGCTATTCTCTATATCTAAAAGAATAATAATTTTCATCCAGTTCCTTGTATTTCCGATCCTCCTAAGTTCGTGACACTCAAACGTGCGTGCCACACACCTCGGGACGACCCAGACAATATGAACTCAGTGACTCTACCACACACACTTCATCACCGACGATTGGTTCACCAGTCACGTTTGCCATCGACAGAGAATGTGGGTGGAGGAGAGAGAGGCTTTTGGCCAGCCTGCACACCTACACACACACACCCAGCTGTCTTAGTATAATCCTCTTTGCCTGTGTAAATGAGAACACTCCGGCTTGAGTACAGCACCGGTATGCCGGCTGCCGATGCTGCTTTATAATGTAAAGTATAAGGACACAAGTGCAACTAATGTGGCATTTTATTGTGGCAACGTTTCGCTCTCCGGAGCTTTGTCAAGCTACTGGAGAGCGAAACGTTGCCATAATAAAATGTCACATTAGTTGCACTTGTGTCCTTTTACTTTACATATTATCGGTAATTCTACCAACTTTATTACAAACTGCCTTATAATAAAATACGCACACTTGATCGCTGGGGATAGATATTTTGACGATGCAAAATATATGGAAAATACTCACAACAAATTATTTGAAAATTCGAAAATGAGTAATACAGTTAATTAATACAAGAATAGAATACCCATGAGAGCTATCAACAAAGACGAGTGTCGGGGTTATTCCCCTTACGAAGAGACTAACATCAATAATTTCTGTGAAAAAGAATTTCAGCATCAATTTTACAAGCTCAGTGGAGTTATCCTACTCAGTATACTGCCCCTCCTGCCCTGGGATGCGACCCACAACAGTACCAACTTACTGCTAGGTGAACAGTGGAAGCAGGTGTGAGGAAACATGGCCAGAGTTTCCACCCGTGCTGGGGGTAGTACCACGAACGCTGCTTAAACCTTGATCGGTCCGTGGAGGTTTACCCACTTAACGAGACCTCATCAGACGCAAAATCTGCGCAGGAAACATTCTTCTAACGAATTAAACGCCATCATCAACTGTGAAGGAAATAGATAATCCTCAAAGATAGTAACAATGGTAGAATTACCGGCAGAATGTCATAGATACAACTAATGTACATTTTATAGTGGCAACTTTTCGCTCTTCAGATGCTTTGACAAAACTCCTGGAGAGCGAAAAATTGCCACATTAGTTGCATCTGTGTCCATTTACCAAACATCCTCAAAGATGATAATTCCCCACTTCTGCTAGAACAAAACCTTAGAAGCTTCTTTAGCTACTGAACCCTCAGTGTAATACTTGTAGATACTATTGGTGCTTTACTGAAGTCTCCTTGCTCAGAATGACAGACTTCGCTACCGGAGGTAGGAAATGCATTCCATGTGATGGTATATGGCAAACATTATCTTTACAGTCTCAAGGAAACGTGAAGCTTACTCAGCGATTGGGGAAATAAAAGATAATGAGGCGTGACATCCCCAAAATGTGAGAATAGCTCCAGTATGTTGCATACTTTCAAAATGTACCTATCACATTAAACAGTGTTGCAGCATTATGAGGGTGTTCCACTATGTAACTCTAATATAGCTGAGGTTAGCTGCACACTGCCGATACTCCCACAATGTAACTCTAATGTAAATAATGGTAGTCGCACACAGTGTGTTCTTCCGCTATATAACTATCCGGAATACGGCAGCAGCACACTGTGTTTGAATACAATCTCATAAAATAAAAAAAAAATCGTGCTCCCTGCCGTGTGGTTGCTTTCCACGCAGTAGAGGAGTCAAGGCACCGCACTTCCCAACCTACACCCAACTAATCCAGACTAAGATCTCATTCAGGAGGGGAATGGGAATACTTGGACCGTGTTAGAAGGCCAGTACAACCTTACTACTTAGTTAGGAAATTTGTTCTCTCTCCCTGGATCGTCTGTATGACCAGGCTGAGGCGGAGCTCTGAGAGAGAGAGATGCCTCTGGAGTCGTCCTGACCTAAGATACTGCCTCAAGTTCTCCCCTCGGTTCCTAAAATAGATTGAATAGTACCGTTCCTACCACTACTACTGCTACCACCACCACCACCACCACTACTACTACTACTACTACTACTACTAACTCTTGAAATAGGCTGAATACTAATACCACTACTATTGTTGCTGCTTCTGCTGTTACTACTATTACTGCTACTACTACTACCACTACTACTAATGTTGCTGCTACTGCTATTTTTGCAACTTCTAATGCTACTACTAATGCTGCTGCTGCTGCTTCTATTATTATTATTAATACTACTACCGCTAATAATAAAAATAATAATAATAGTGATATAAGATAATGTGAGACGTATGGGCAGCCCAAGGGACTTCTGACGACACCATTGCACCTCCTTTACCTCGTGTGATGACGTCAAGAAAGCTTTCCTAGGGTGCTTTCAGAGAGGAAAGGATTGAAGTTTGTCCAGCGTCTTGGAAGATGTTTACACCCAGACGTGCTTCTTGAGATACTTACCTCGGAACACACTTGAGGAGGAAAATGAAGAAGAAAAAGAAGAAGGGGGAAAGACGAAGAAGAAGAAGAAGAAGAAGAAGAAGAAGAAGAAGAAGAAGAAGAAGAAGAAGAAGAAGAAGAAGAAGAAGAAGAAGAAGAAGAAGAAGAAGAAGAAGAAGCAGGAAATGGAGGCGGAGGAAGAAAATGAGTCGAGATTAAAGTTTTATTGATAGTGTTAAGTGAATTGTGGTTTTAATGACCCAAGTGTATTTATTTACAAGCTTACATGACGGTAAAGAGTGTTTGGAACATTGTTGACAGCTATGTTTCACATCTTGCCCAGCCTTTGATGGTGTTCGTAACAACGGTCATAGATAACCAGGGCAAATTTTTTTTATCCTACTGATGCTCAATTTAAGGCAGTGTTTGCTAACACGGGTTATAGTCAGATGATGACCCTGATCAGTAGTTAAGCATTTCCACCCCAGCTAGAACCCTCTTTCTTTTAAAACAAGTATCGCTAATCAAAGTAGCGTATCTCAAAATGATAACTCCTTTACTGGTATCAAAACACATTGCATTATTACATACAACACGGAGTAGAAATCATTTGTGCATTCCGGCCTCAATCGCTGGCCCTCTTCAGACGATAGTTTAATAATTTGAGAAGAGAACGAGGAAGAGATTTTAGGAAAAAGATAAACACTGCAAAATCGTGATTAGAACAATTTACAATTAACTCACAATTTGTTGAGTAAATTTTGGGTGTTTCTGTCTGTCGATTTCTCTCAATTTAATAACGGTCCAGCATGGACCGTTACGTAGTCTAGAGTGTCATCTAACGAAAAAGGTAAATGAGTTACTGCCGAGTGATTAACAAACGAGTATGAAAAAATCCAAAGTTTAACGAATAGTTGGAGATTTAAGAGACATGGAACTTTCACGTCCCTGTAGTTTAACAAGAGATTTTTTCAGTAGCGTCAAGGGCGATCCTGATGAATGGTGTTGGTGGAAAGCACGACCTGAAAACAACTGAGAGCAGTGAAATTCAGGAGTACTGAAGCCTAGGTAAAACAGTTTTGAATCGCTTGAGAGAAAGAGTAAACCTAGACTCAATGCTAGGAAATGGTAGCTAATGGGCAGATGTTTGTTGCTCTTGTTACTTTTGTTATTATTCTTATTGTTATTTTGTTTTTATTGTACTCTTGGCAATAAAAACAAAAATGAATATGGCTTCTATAACTAGCTAAACCCATCCCAAGAAACTTCTTCACGCAAACCCCATGAACAGTAGAAGGTCTGCTCACAAACTTATCCAACTCCTTTTTCCAAGCTACCCAAATTTTTTTTGACTCTTAAAACCCACTCGGTACATCATCAGTGCGCATTTTCCCCCTGACCTCAGCCGGATATAAATACTCCGCCCTTCCACCCGGGTATTCTGTTTGGTGACTTAAAAAAGCCCCCTGTGGGGCGAAAGTAGTCAATAAAGGATCCTTTATACTGCTTTTTGTGTTTATATTCCCATTGTGTCGGTATTTTTTCCCTTTTATTTCTATCGTGCAAAACTGCAGTAGAAAGGGACCCTTCCACAGAGAATCCCGGGCCTTCTTCTAAAAGCTTATCCTTCGCAACAGACAAAAATTTTTTCGGATTGATCCAAAAAAAGGGTTTCCCAAGATCTACCCCTCCTAAATTCCCAACATCAAACCACCTTTCCGTACGGGGGCTCGGCCCCTACCTTAAAAGAGTGTGCGATGCTTAAACAATGCTCAAAGGAAGTTTTTCCTCCAAGCCAGCACTAGGCACAACATCCGGGGAAACATGAACAGACGCCCCGCCGAAATCATTGCAGCGAGTTACCACGCGAATGTTCAAAAGAAGACAGACTTACTGGGAAAAATAAAAAACACTCTGCGAAAATAGAAAATTGGAAAAGTTTAGGAAGCCTAAAATTTTATTAAAAATCTTTCACTCGTCCCTGTAAACCACAAAACCCTAAACCCCCTAGCTTGGGCCTCAAATTCGCAACGGGAAATTAGAAACCAAAACAAGCCCCAAATTTCATCCCCAAAAAAAACTACAGAAACAAGATCCGATTCCAAAAAAGGCTACTTAAAGGGCATCATCTCACAGCCATCCAAACGCAGCCCCCCCGTCTACCTCGACGTTAAATAAATGCACTCAAAGGTTTGGAAAAAGACACGACATCAGGGTCCCACGTGAAAAAGGAGGGGTGTTTTATTGAACACTGACGATTCAGGAAAAAAATGCTCAATTCAAATGCCCCCGATCCCACAAACCTCTCAAATAACAAGGGCAACCTTACTAAAACTTTTTCTTAAAGGATGCTGCATTCTGGGGGGGTCGCAAGGGAAGAATCTCCCATCCCCCAAAACCCCCAGACCTCCCAGAATGTACGGCCTCCCAAAGACCACAAGCTGGTATCCCACTGAGGCCCATATCCTCGGGAATAGCAGTGCTCCCCCCCCAGCCCTCAAATTTCCCCCAAACCCTTTTAAAATCTTGGGCACTATCAGTCCAGCAATCCAAACACTCGGTGATCTTTCAATCGCATTCGAACATCAAACAGGAACAAAAAAATTTTCCCAGCCTTGACGTGACTTCCTATTCCCAAATACCTACTACACAAGCCATCGATCTCTTGCGCAGGAAAAAAATTTACGATTCACTTGATCTTCCCATTCCACCAGCGATTTCATCGACCTTTTTGAAAATGTGTTGGCTTTAGGTTTCTCTTTCGAAAAACACCTCTTTCAGCGACCTTTGGCTACCCGGGTCGCCACTCAGTGCAGTCCTGGCGAAAACCCATACTGGGGGCATCTAAAAAACCCAAAAGTTTCTCCCACCATTTTTCCTTCGTTTTTCCCCGGGTCCGTTATGTTTTCGATTCTCCTCATAACTCCAAAACGCTTCAAAGTTCAAGCTCTCCAAAAAAAGCTTTAAAAGGTCGAGCCCTTTAATCCGTTTTACACTTGAAAAGAAGTCGACGACCACTCTTTCCCTTTCCTTGTGTCCCCGCCTGCAAAGCGCCACAATTTGTTTTAAAGTCTATCGAAAACCCCCAAACCCAAAAAAATTTTCCACTTTCTTCACCACGAACCAAAACCAAAAGTGGGTAATATAGGTTCTTCCGCGTCACTCAAAAAACGCAGCAACGGTTCTTGAGGAAGAATCACATAATTGAAAAATATTTTCTAAATCCACTTTCCCTTTCACTTCTCAGAGTTTCAACGGCGACATTAAACACTTCAACACCCAGAGAAGACACTGCCGAAAGAGAACAAGTCCTTCCCAAACTCCTTGCCAAACAGTTTCCAACATCTTTGCCAAAAACATCATTCCAAGATTACCCCACAAACCACGACCATCAAGGACATCACCAAGGGAGGCAGGACAAGCCTCCACCCCGAGGGGTATACAAATCCCTTGTAAGGGGCAACAAGTTTTCGTGGGCGAAAATCAAGGGGCCTCCAAAAGTATTTCAGAAAACCAAAACGCAAACAGGGTTTCGACACATGGAATACTCGTTTCAAACCGTTAAATTTACACAAACCATTTATAAACTCAGAAAACCCAAAACTTATCGCCACAGAAGCAAACCTCAATCCGAAGAATCCTGGAATCATCCTTTTTCTATATCCGACAACTTCAAAAGAAAAAGTGGCTTCTATAAAAATAGCTAAACCCCTTGCCAAGAAAAATTTTTATCCCATCCCACATAAGAACACTGAGAAGGTCTGTCAAAAAAATTATCCAAAACTCCTTTTCCCAAATACCCAAATTTTTTGACTCTTAACCCCCCCTCGGTACATCACAGTGCAGCTTCTTCACCTGACCCAGCGGACTATAAATACTCCGGGTTTCCCTTTCCCCCCCAATAGTTCTGTTTGTGACTTGAAAAAGCCCACTTTTTGGGCGAAACGTAGCAATAAAAGGGTCACATTATATGCATTTGTTTTTATTTGCCATTGTGTCGGTATTTTATACCATTATTTCCATTGTATCTTTTTAGGTTGTCGCTATTTTTGTTTATTTTTTGAAAAAAACCGCTTAACCAGGATTCTGTCTCAGTAATGACATCTTCCAGTCAATAATAACAATAACAACACAATAATAAATAAAATAATAATAATATTATTATTAATGATAATAATAATAATAATAAAAATTTAAATATAAAAATAATAATAATAATAATAATAATAAAAAATAATAATAATAATAAAAATAATAAAATAATAAATTATTATTTATTATTATTAATAAAAATAATAATAAAAAATAATAAAAATTAATAATAAAAATTATAATAATAATAATAATAATAATAATAATAATAATAATAATAATATCTACTTGCTGGCCGTAAGGAACATTGCACTGTCTGGGGAATGGGAGAGGTAAAAGATGATCAGGTTTGATCCGAGGAAGGGAATGGTATCTTCGATTTCACTGATCAAATGCCCTTAACCGGCATCAAGGTGCTAGTGACAGAACTTTGTACTTCCTACGAAGATCTGAGGGCAGACCTTTGTACCATGACAAACTTTCTTATTCCGTCGAGGCTGTCTTGGACATGTGATGCCTAAACTCCTTAAGGATTCCTTAAGACCTTCCTGAAGGATATTTTTATATTCGGGAACCTTGCATGCGTTGTTGAGGTTATCCTCTTTATGTTCGTCTCAGACGATATTCTTACGATATCTTCTTCTCTCACGCTTTTCTCTCATTCTCCTTCTTGAAAGAGTGTTATCATATTGTACTACATGTAGAGTAATAGAAACGTGTTGGTCATACTGTCCCAGGGAGTAGTGAAGACTCGATCCTTTGTCCCTTCAGTGCCAGACACACTACATGTGCTCTCAACCTGCCTCTTTCTGATGTCTTCATTAGCTTACATTTCTCAGAAATGAACTTCATGTTTCCTTTAACTGCTTACAGAAATATTCTGCTTATTTTCTTCTCGTTAATTTTCTAGTATGTGTAAATAACTACATGAAGGATTCTAACGCTCTAAGAGTAAAGTCCGAGGCAGCTACGGTGAAAAGCTCTGTTCCACAAGGCACAGTACTCGCTCCCATCTTGTTCCTCATCCTTATATCCGAATAGAGAAGGATGTCAGCCACAGCACCGTGTCTTCCTTTGCAGATGACACCCGAATCTGCATGACAGTGTCTTCCATTGCAGACACTGCAAAGCTCCAGGCAGACATCAACCAAATCTTTCAGTGGGCTGCAGAAAACAATATGAAGTTCAACGATGAGAAATTTCAATTACTCAGATATGGTAAACATGAGGAAATTAAATCTTCATCAGAGTACAAAACAAATTCTGGCCACAAAATAGAGCGAAACACCAACGTCAAAGACCTGGGAGTGATCATGTCGGAGGATCTCCCCTTAAAGGACCATAACATTGTATCAACGCATCTGCTAGAAAAATGACAGGATGGATAATGAGAACCTTCAAAACTAGGGAGGCCAAGCCCATGATGACACTCTTCAGGTCCACTTGTTCTATCTAGGCTGGAATATTGCTGCACACTAACAGCCCCTTTCAAGGCGGGTGAAATTGCCGACCTAGAAAATGTACAGAGAACTTTCACGGCGCGCATAACGGAGATAAAACACCTCAATTATTGGGAGCGCTTGAGGTTCCAAAACCCTGTATTCCCTGGAACGCAGGAGGGAGAGATACATGATTATTTTACCCCTGGAAAATCCTAGAGGGACTAGTACGAACTTGCACACGAAAATCATCACTACGAAAGCAAAAGACTTGGCAGACGATGCACCATCCCCCAATGAAAGCAGGGGTGTCACTAGCACGTTAAGAGACCATCAATAAGTGTCAGGGGCCCGAGACTGTTTAACTGCCCCCCAGCACACATTTAAAGGGGGGTTTACCAACAGACCCCTGGCAGTCTTCAAGCTGGCACTGAACAAGCACCCAAAGTCAGTTCCGGATCAGCCGGGCTGTGGCTCGTACGTTGGTTTGCGTGCAGCCAGCAGCAACAGCCCCGGTTGATCAGGCTCTGATCCACCAGGAGGCCCGGTCACAGACCCGGGCCGCGGGGGCGTTGACCCCCCGGAACTCTCTCCAGGTAAACTCCAGGTATATATATATATTTTATATATATATATTATATATATATATATATATATATATATATATATATATATTATAATATTATATATATATATATATATATATATATATTATTATATTATATATATTATATATATTATATATATTATATATATAATATATATATATATATATATATATATATATATATACATATATTTTTTAAGGTGTGAATATATAAAATTCATGGGAACTGGAAACTACGAATTGTCATTTAAATTTTTACCACTAGAGAGGTACACAGTACTTCCAGAAATGGTATTCATTCATTATACCAAGGTAGGTTTTTCCAGTGAGGAAAAATTTAAAAACATATTCGTCCTAAGCTCCATTGGGAAATGCAGAAAAATATGCCATGCGTGTCGTATGAGGCGAGTAAAATGCCGCGAGCAAGGGGCTAGTAACCCCTTCTTCTGTATTTAATAAATTTAAAAAGGAAAAATTTCGTTTTTCTTTTTAGGTCACTCTGCCTCGGCGGGATATGGTCGGATCGTTGGAAAAAAAATCGTTCTTATCATAATTTATTGGTGATAATTGAGGATTATATAAATTAACAATCATTGAAGCGTATGTGAGGCTTATTGCAATTCTATTTCACGATCTCCAGCTGTGCATACGTCACTAGTGTTAAGATACTGAATGAGTGTGATTCGCTCGGCAATGAGGAACTATCTGAAGTAAAAAATGAGCCAATATCATGAAACAACAGAATGAACCATAGAAGCAAGAGATACATTTCTTGATACTCATTTCTGTAAATGTTCCTCTCATTAGTTTCTGCGTATTCTGCTTCTGTGAAGAAAGGAAATATGCGACAGAATAAGCAAGGTCTTCAAGCTGTTTCCTTTTCTCACTATTGTCAGCACTGCGTCACTTGAATCTAGCATTTCTTTATCAGTACTTGAAAAAGTCCCCCTCCCCCAGTGCTTGGAACTTTACATAGAAAAATTCTCTTCTTTGGTGTGTGCGTCGCCGCACAATAAATAGAGCGAGTAATGCATGTCTCTCAGCGTATATACACTGAGAGTTTACTTCAATTCCTATTTTAGGGGTTAAAGTATTCCTGAGCAACAGTGAATAGGAGAGGTGCAGCCTTAATGATCCTCCTTCAGTCAACAGGCTTTAAAATCCATTAACTAACTATATGTGTCAATAAACTACCAACTGAGTAGTTAGTAGGTTAGATGAAGGTGTATAGGAAGCACATTTGCTGATGTATATTGCTTATACCTTGCTATGCTATACAGTTCATACACGATGACATAATATGCACCAAGACTGCCAGCCGGGATCCATGCATTCGATAGCAGTATCTAATTATAGATGTAAGTTTTTATAAAATGTGAGGTGTATAGGAAATAGGATATGATGGAATGTGACACACAGTACACACATATGCGTGCGTAGATGTAGACGAACGTATATACACATGAGCGTAGCATTTGCAGCATTTCTTACGAATTACTCCTGCGTCAGCAAGGTATATAGGAATGAAAATGAAGAAGAATTTTCTTTTAATCTTTCCACAGTGGTTGACACAACCTGTTGCCACAAGTCAATTTTTTCTCAATATACGGTCACACTCTTTAGGGTAAGACTTAATTCACATGGCCTTCACGTAGCTAGTGGGGGTGAGAGTGGAAGAGAGGTGAAGGAGGGCTGTAGAAGGGTAAGGGTGGTTGATGGGGTTTAAAGTCTATCGACTTCACAAGGTCATCAAGGCTACACGTCACCAGTTCACCAGCAGTCAAGAATACTTTACTCCCTAAAATAGGTAACATACACTTCTATGTGTCTAATACACTGTTGGCTATTTCTCACAGTCTAAGTATTATACCAGACTGTTTGTTCCAGGGCAACGAAGCCATTGTCTAGGTCTGTGTCTTTTTGTGCGTCTGGACAACTATACTCGGGCCATTTTGGCACAGTGCCACCTGCAGTAACTTTTTTTTTGCGTGTGGCCAACTATATTAGGGCCACTTTGGCCGAGTGCCACCCACAGTAACTTTATTTTACATGAAAGTCACCGTGAATTGAAACTATGTTTAATTTCATTTCAGCGCATTTTTAAGGAATTTAATCAGTTTAAATAATTCCTAGAATTTTATTCCACATAGTTAGTGGTAAATCTCAACGAATATATATACATATATATTTTTAGATGTTTAAAACACGTGTGTAACATTTCGATATCGTTAATACAGAGACGTTTCTCCAACCAGTGGCTTTAACAGTCCAATAACAGAATAAATCTTGGAAACTGTGAAAAACGTGAAGACGTAATTTGAGATGATCAGTCCCTCAGTCTTAATAAATCATATTTATCAAGACTGGAGGACTGAACACATATCAAGTCTGAGGGACTGATCACCTCAAATGTTGCTCATGTGCCGTATTCATGTCGCTATTGCATATTATTATTGTAATAAGAATATTTTGATGTTAGAAAATGTAGAAAAATATTGTGTAAGGGACATATTTGTCCCCCTCAGTACAACAACAGTGTCAACAGTGCCTACAGTGTCAACAGTGTCAACAGTGTCAACAGTGGGTCAAGCTGCGTGTTCTACAGATTATTTTAAACTCTAGGTAAACAGTGAAAGAGCTATTTTTATGAACACTGAGGTTCGTGGTTCGATCCCCTGTACGACTGGAAACATTACGACGTGTTTCCCTAAGACATTCACTGTCCCTGTTCACTTGTCAGTAAAGTTGGTACTCGGGTATTAGTTGAATGGTGTGGGTCGCATCCTGGGGACAAAATTTACCTAATTTGCCCGAAATGCTCTGCAGACAAAGGGCTTTCTATATAGCAGTATGTAACTGATGTCGGCTAGACCTGTTTACCTTGTAGAAGTAAAGATTATTATTATTATTATTATTATTATTATTATTATTATTATTATTATTATTATTATTATTATTATTATTATTATTATTACCAATGTATTACAGACAGGCATGAAGACACAGACACAAGTCCCAAAATGAGATATTGCTGGTACAACGTTTTGCTCTGATATTACAATAATGGTATACAGTACCGACAAGAAGAGGAATTAGACACATGCGCAACACCTAGGTGCCTTTATCTGAAAATGTTTCACCATTCAGAGATGACATACCAAGCTAGTAATAGATGAGGTAAACAGTCCCTCAGCCTTGCTAAACTATACAAGAAAATATCCAATTCCTCCTTTCGCACTGATATGAAACAGCTATACACAGAACTAAACATTCATTAAATGGCCTTGGAGGATCAAGGTGACAAAGATCCAAGAACTGAAATGTTCATAGAAAACGTATTTTGACGTATTTCTGTTTTTTTTTTTTTTTTGGGGGGGGGGGGGGAATTTAGCTACGGTGCGTCTGTAAGTAAAAGTGTTGATGTTATACTATGAGAAAAAAAAAACAAATTTCCAAAATTTTGAATTATTCTTGCTCTCTAAACTGTCTTACGATATACTGTGAATACGAAGTCATAATTCGTATAATATGCTCATTTATCTTATAAAACTCAACTACAAGATATGTTCAATTTTTTTTTTATTTTTTTTTTTTTTTGCAAATGTAATTGTGAAGATACGTTCAAAAGTTAATAGTGAAAACGTCTTCATGTTACGTGCTGCTCAATTTCAATCCCCATCGCAAAAATAATGCATACGATATAGAGGAAGGTTAAATTAGAAGTTACCATATACTTAGTAGGAACTGAAGAGAGAGAGAGAGAGAGCGAGAGGAGTAGAAGAGAGAAGAGAGATAGAGGAGAGAGAGAGAGAGAGAGAGAGAGAGAGAGGAGAGAGAGAGAGAGAGAGAGAGAGAGAGAGAGAGAGAGAGAGAGAGAGAAAAGCAATTCACTCCCGGTCCATCAGTCCGGGAAAATAAGCTTCTACCCAGGTCTGACAAATATCACAGACAAAGCTCTCAACACCACACGAATCACGGGGAAATTACCCTCATTAGCGACGGAAAAAAAATGTAATCAAAGAATATAAACGATGCGAATGCTATCTCCTCTTAATACTTTCCGAGGAGACGCAGCGGCCGGGGGGGGGGGGGAGGGGGTCAAGTCCCCATCGCTACACTGGAAATTAAAAAACAATTTTTTGACGTTGGTTATAAATTTTTGTTTTAATGTTAGAAGGGAATTGATGTTGCCCTTTCAATTCCTCGGATAAAGCTTTATTACTCCCAATCCATCTCGTTTTCCAGGCGCTAAATGACCATTTCGGGATTAGCGTTTAATAATAAAATAATAATAATAATTATAATAATAATAATAATAAAATAATAATGACATTAAAAATAATAATAATAATAATAATAATAATAATAATAATAATAATAATAATAATAATATTAATAATAATAATAAATAATAATAATAATAATATAATAATAATAATAATAATAATAATAATAATAATAATAATAATAATAATAATAATAATAATAATAATAATAATAAAATAATAATAACATAATAATAATAATAATAATAATAATAATAATAATAAATAATAATTAATAATAATAATATAATAATAATAATGCTGAAGCAGTGTTTCATTTTGTCAAAACTCAACAAACCAGTGGAAAAGTTTTGTGCTTAATTTTTGAGTCAGGCGAATTTTGTGACAGTATTTTTCACCTTGCTCATTCCTGTTAACAGGGTTAGTTAATTTGTTAGTATTTTTTACACCGTTGAATTTACTAACTAGGATCTGTTATCATGCCTCGGCTCATTGTAAAATCCCGCATTATCGAAGGTATATATACTACCACCGTCCATGGTATGTCACCAGCAAGATTCATCTGATACACACACACACACACACACACACACACCACACACACACACACACACACACACACACACACACCAACACACACACACACACACACACACACTACATATAAAATACTGAGAGGAATCGACAAGGTGGATAGAGACAGGATGTTCCAGAGATGGGACACAGCAACAAGGGGACACTCTTAGAAGCTGAAGGCTCAGGTGAATTACTGGGATGTTAGGAAGTATTTCTTCAGTCACAGAGTTGTCAGGAAGTGGAATAGTCTGGGAAGTGATGCAGTGGAGGCAGGATCCATACGTAACTTTAAGAAGAGGTATGATAAAGCTCATGGGGCAGGTAAGGGTGAGCTAGTAGCGACCAGTGAAGAGGCGAGGCCAGGAGCTGTGACTCGACCCCTGCAACCACAACTAAGTAACAACTAGGTGAATACATACACACACACATTCACACACACACACACATACACACACACACACACACACACACACACACACACACACACACACACACACTGCTAAGGGACATCGATACCTCAAAGGCAATGGGACCGGACAACATCTCTCCATGGGTCCTTAGAGAGGGAGCAGATATGTTGTGCGTACCACTTACCACAATCTTCAACACATCCCTGGAAACTGGGCAACTACCTGAGGTATGGAAGACGGCAAATGTAGTTCCCATTTTCAAAAAAGGAGACAGAAAAGAGGCACTAAACTATAGACCTGTGTCATTGACGTGTATAGTATGCAAAATTATGGAGAAGATTATCAGGAGGAGAGTGATGGAGCACCTGGAACGGAACAGGAGTATAAATGCCAACCAGCACGGATTCACGGAAGGCAAATCCTGTGTCACAAACCTTCTGGAGTTTTATGATAAAATAACAGAAGTAAGACAAGAGAGAGAGGGGTGGGTTGATTGCATCTTCTTGGACTGCAAGAAGGCTTTTTTACACAGTTCCTCACAAGAGATTAGTGCAGAAGCTAGAGCATCAGGCGCATATAACAGGAAGGGCACTGCAATGGATCAGAGAATACCTGACAGGGAGGCAACAACGAGTCATGTACGTAATGATGTATCACAGTGGGCACCTGTGACGAGCGGGGTCCCACAGGGGTCGGTCCTAGGACCAGTGCTATTTTGGTATATGTGAACGACATGACGGAAGGGTTAGACTCAGAAGTGTCCCTGTTTGCAGATGATGTGAAGTTAATGAGGAGAATTAAATCTGATGAGGACCAGGCAGGACTTCAAAGAGACCTGGACAGACTGGACACCTGTCCAGCAAATGGCTTCTCGAATTTAATCTGCAAATGCAAAGTCATGAAGATAGGGGAAGGGCACAGAAGACCACAGACAGAGTATAGGCTAGGTGGCAAAGACTGCAAACCTCACTCAAGGAGAAGATCTGGGTGAGTATAACACCGAGCATGTCTCCGGAAGCACACATCAATCAGATAACTGCTGCGCATATGGGCGCCTGGCAAACCTGAGAACAGCATTCCGACACCTTAGTAAGGAATCATTCAAGACACTGTACACCGTGTATGTCAGGCCCTACTGAGTATGCAGCACCTGTTTGGAACCCGCACTTGATAAAGCTCGTCAAGAAACTAGAGAAAGTACAAAGGTTTGCAACAAGGTTAGTTCCAGAGCTAAGGGGAATGTCCTATGAAGAAAGATTAAGGGAAATCGGCCTGACGACCACTGGAGAGACAGGAGGGTCAGGGGAGACATTATAACGACATATAAAATACTGCGTGGAATAGACAAGGTGGACAAGGACAGGATGTTCCAGGGAGGGGACACAGAAACAAGAGCCACAATTGGAAGTTGAAGGACACAAATGAGTCAGAGAGATAGTAGGAAGTATTTCTTCAGTCATAGAGTTGTAAGGCAGTGGAATAGCCTAGAAAATGACGTAGTGGAGGCAGAGGAACCATACACAGTTTTAAGACGAGGTTTGATAAAGCTCATGGAGCGGGGAGAGAGAGGGTCTAGTAGCAACCGGTGAAGAGGCGGGGCCAGGAGCTAGGACTCGACCCCTGCAACCACAAATAGGTGAGTACACACACACACACACACACACACACACACACACACCACACACACACACACACACACACACACACACACACACACACACACTGACATATGCATAGAGCACAGCTCATTACAGATGCGACCCGGCTTCCCCCTCACCCTGTAGCGTATTGTGACACTGGTCTAACACTGAATGAGTTGAGAATATGATATAAGTGTTCACTGGCTGTCTGCTGAACAACGCAGGAGTTCTCAAAATCTCTAAATGTATATATGCTGAGAGTTTACTTTAAACTCTATTTAAGGCACTGAAGTATTCTTGACTGGTGTACAGATGACATGAAGCCTTCACGACCCTCTTGTAGTCGATACACTTTACTACAACCTTAATGGCCCTCGTGTAGTCTATGGATTTAAATATAATAAACCCCAGCATTTAAATCAGTCAAATATAGTGATAAAAAAGAGATCATATGAAGAAAGCAAAAAGTAATGTGTACATCGGCAGTCCACCGTGGTCCTCTTCAGCAGATCTAAGAGGACCTTACTGGAAGGACGGAACTTTTGGGTCTCTTGTCTTTTATTGTTTCGAAGTTGGTTCGTTTACTCCACTGACCAGTGCTCATTACATTTGTGTGTTTGAAGAGCTCTGAAAATTACTTGATGATTTAGGTAAACTAAACAATGCTATATTAGTTAAATTTTAGCAAGATTAGATTCCTGGGTTAGTTGGATCAAAGTGGCCTGTTGCAGCACAAGCTTTCATTAGGATGGCGTTTCGCTCTGTGCGACGTGATAAAGCAAAGAGCAAAACGTTTTCCCGATAAAACTCGGCTGTGTATCGTAACTTTTCTTAGTTTGCTATGGTAGTCTTGCTATTGGTATAAACCTTGGTAATAAATACCGACAAGTTGGTTTAGAAAGACACGTAAGCAAACACTATGACATATTTATTAGAGAACGTTTCGGTTCCGTGACCTTGATCATGGTCCCAGGACCGAAACGTTTTCTAATAATTATGTCATAGTGTTTGCTTACGTGTCTTTCTAAATCAGTCTTGGTATTAAAATAAAATTATACACAAAAACAGAAACAACAAGTAAGAGCGAAACTCTTACATAAACAATGGATGTTACTGGACCATCGCTCATTAACTTGCAGACCGACACAAAATAATTACGCTGGTCACTTTCACTTTCCCTTTCTCTCCCATTAATTTTTTTTCCTGAAGAGTGACGGTATTGCATTGCGGGGTCGGGAGGGGGCTGTCATTTGTTGTGAAGAGCGCTTTCACAGCCAGGCGCGCCGCCCCCCTTCCTTCTAATCCGCATCCTTTCGGTAAATGTCCAGAGTGGAGAGTGTAACCAACTCTCAGTTACTCAATGTTTGAGCTACGCTGTAGTCACGAGAATCTAATATATTCTACTCTACCTCTAGCCCAAACACTGAAAATGCAAATCATTGACGTTTCCGTCCTTCCTGGGCTGTTATCACGTCACGAGGCACCGTGTGAATCATTCAGGGTAGTGGAAGGTGATTGCTATATCCTCCGCTTGTGGTGGCGAGAAATTCACCACAAGAGGTTATGGAGGCTTGACACTACGTCTGTGTGATCCTGGTTTTAAATCATTAAAACTTAAAACAAATACACTTACAAATAATAACAATGTATCATACGTCAAAGTCCTGAAAATTATGAAAATTCCCCCCCCCCCCCCCAAAAAAAAAATGCTGCTCCCTCCATGCCTAAGTTGCACACGAAGCGAGAATTTATCCTTTGTGTGACCCGACAATTTTTGCATCATTAACTCTGATATTGAACGAGTCTCGACAAAAATCGTTCTCGGCCAAAAAAGTAAGTTATCTTCGAGGTTGCTGATGCTATCTTAGAGAAATAGTTCGATGCTTTTACTGTATTTTTAAATAACGAGAATTTGCAGGAAAAGTTTTGTTTTAATGCTAATGTCTTTCGGTAGGATTAAATCTTAACATTTTTCTTCATTCCTAAGTTGTTGTTCTGGGATGTTGAATTCACATGTTGTGTTGGAACATCGAGAGTGAGAATTTTTTATGTACTTTTGACATTGGTTCGACTACTTGAGATCCTGGTCCAGTCACTGAAAATCCTGTTTCAACTACTGTAGATCCTATTCCAGCCACTGTAGATCCTGGTCCAGCCATTGTAGATCCTGGTCCAACCACTTAAATTCCAGGAGTAACCACTGTAGATTATGGTCCAGCTACTCTTGATCTTCGTCAAAACCACTATAGATCCTGGTCCAATCACTTTAGATCAAGGTTCATCCACTGTATATCCTGACTCAACTATTGTACTTTCTGGTTCGACTCTCTAGTTTTTGGTTCAACCATTCTGGCCTTAGTTCGACCCCTCTAGATCCAAAACTCTCGCCCTCCTCCCCCTTTCTCCCTCCAAAAAAAATCAGATTTCCAGCCTTGGTACCAAGAATTCTAATATCCGAATTCGTAAAGCAACAATGACGTAGAGTTTAAATGCAGCCATAAAAGTATGCAAATAAACCAGGCAAGACCACATTATCTGTGAATTACAGCTCTGTATAAAATTCTGTATTCAACAGCTGAAAGGTCCCCAAAAGGGCAAGAATATACATATAAATATATATATATATATATTATATATTTTATATATTTATATAAATATATATTTTATATATATAATATATATATATATATATATATATATATATAGTAGTATATATATATATAAAATATATATATAATAATATATATATATATATATATATATAAATATATAAATAAAATATATAAATATATATAATTTTATACATATATATATATTATATACATACATATATATATAAAATATATAATATATAAAATATATTATAAATATATATAATATAAAATATATAATAATATATATATATATATATATATATATATAAATATATATATATATATATATATATTATATTATATGTCGTGCCGAATAGGGAGAACTTGCGATCATGGGTTAAATAGCAACGCTCATCTTGCCATATAGAACAAGTAAAAATTTGTGTATGCAAAATTTCGCCAAAAATCATTCTGAAAATAAAAAAAATAATTTTTCACTGGGGAAAAATTTTAAATTTTTTTTCAAAACATTTAAAGAAAAAAATAAAAATCTTTAAACGTAT
>NC_069468.1:15380832-15403332 GCF_026875155.1 Cherax quadricarinatus
CTTTTTGTTTCTTTTCACTGGAGGTATTTTGCACCGTCTCCAAAGCCTCTGCTTTAAGTGGTTTCACAGTGCAGGTGTAAATTTTGATGTACTCTTCTCGCCTACGTTCCAAGGAATACAGTTCAAAGAGATTCAATATTTTAGTGGAATCAAATGCTTGACTTAATTACAGGAGCACTGAAGGCTTTCTGTATGGCTTCTCCGAACTAAACATTGTCCCAAGAATAGATTAATGAAAATATAACAAAACTTATTATTGTTATTATTATTTATTATTATTATTATTATTATTATTATTATTATTATTATTATTATTATTATTATTATTATTATTATTATTATTTTTTTTTATTATTAGCAGTAGTAATTGTAGCAGTACTGTTATATTATTATTAAATTAGTTTTATTAGTCTGAGTAGTTTATTATTGCTTTCATTTTATCAATACTCCAAAATTCTTTCATTAATACTCAGGTACAATAATATCGAGGAAAAAGTAAAAGGAAATACTTTCTTTGTCTCGATCTTTGATATATTATCCCTCGACCGTCTCTTCTGACAGGCAATAATATTTTCTCAGTTTATTCCCCCCTCTCTGTTCCATTAATTTCTCCCTTTTCAATGGAGGTTCCTTGATGTGGTGAGGGGCTCTTGATCTAGGGAATTGGATCTGTGCAGTTACCTGAAGTGAGCCTGAATGCCTTCCATTCCCCTCAGGCACTGTATAATCCCTACGGGTTTAGCACTCCCCCATAAAAATAATAATAATGTTCCATTAATTTCCATCTAAATAATTAATTTCTTCTTGACATTTTTACATATTTTAAACCTCTCGTCGTTCTTTTTTTTTCCCCATGATATTTTTAATTAGCTAATTTTATTAGCAAAAAAGATGTTTAGTTACCTTTTTAGTTAATTTTATAAATAATTTTCGTAACTTATTTTCGAGCACATTTTAATAGCTCATTTTAGCATCTATCTTTTGAGAAATTTATATAGCTCATCTTCAACTTGTCGGTTTTCAAAACGATTCATCAGATGTGTCAGACACTGCATCATCATGGGATCCTGATACAAGAAATTCTTCAATACTTGTACAACCTTTGGTCGAGGACCTACTTAGGTTAGTGGATGGTTCCACTGTGACTCCGCCGCCTCCTACTTCACCTCACTGACTACAGTATATAAGCCATGTCTACGGCCCTGTCTTGTACTTTCTACAAGATTGATGGACTGAACACATCGACTCCAGGCTGAGGGACTGATTACCTCAAACTCCTCCTCTCCTTACACCTTTCTGATTTGTATTGGGCTGATGAAGCCACTGTGTGGCGAAACGTTTCCTTAATAAAGATTCCCATATGTTGCGTAATTGCCTCAATCTTCAGCTCATTTTTTAGTTGATTTTTGCATCTTATAGCTCAGTTTTTGTTTTCATTATTATTTTAAAATCTCATTTATTTGAGCATGTTCTAAGACTATTTTTTTAAGCTCATTTTTGTAGTCATTCTTTACTAAACTCATTTTTTTGTGGCTCATTTTTTTGTAACTCATGTATGAAAGTTATTTTTAACTCTATTTTTTTTTATTTTTTTTGTATACTTTTCACAGAGTTAATATTTATAGCTTATTTTCTATTGTTACTTATTGTATTGTCTCTTTTTATGGCTTATTTATACTTTTTTTCACAGATTATTAGCTTTTTATATCTCATTTCATTTGCTTTCATTGCTCATTTTGCCTTATTTAACTAATCTTTTTATTCAATTTCTCTTAGTCACGTTTATCTTTTTCTTACTAATTATCTTTCTAATTTTTGGGTCGAATTAACTTTTGTTTTCCAAATTATTCACCGGGTGGTGAATTTTTATCAAATCTATTACTAATAATGGCTCAGGAGAGACCGAAACATCGTATTCAAAGTGATATTAAGAGCTCCTGGTGGTATCCATCCCATTGGTGGATCTGATTGCCTATCATGCCACAGGGAATAACTCCTACGGGTTTAGTGTATCCCTGTGAATATGACTAAGAATATTTAACACTAGATTCTTTAATTATTCGTCTTTTATTTCAGTCTGGCTTTTCCAGTTAAGTAGCGAGTTACACTTTAGAGGTAAATCTTACAGTTTGAATCTTGATACTTTCAAAGACTTGTATATATAAAGGGCACAAGTAGTGGATTTTTCCACTGGGGGCACCCTTCCGGTTTAGGGCCTTCCACTGGGCGCACCCTTCCGGTTTAGGCCTTCCACTGGGCGCACCCTTCCGGTTTAGGCGTTCCACTGAGCGAACCCATTCCGGTTAGGACCTGCGGGCTGGTGGAGTCAACCTTTTCACACCTAGGTGTTACTTCCGGTTTTGACCATGACCTCGCCCTCGAGACTACCTCACCCTTGACCCCCAACAATACCCCGCCACGACCCCCCTTCGCAGGGACCCCGCCCCGCGCGCCGCGCGCCCCCCGGCCCACTTCGCGACCACCGCACCGCGCGCCCGCCCGCGCTCGCCCCCAGCCCCGCCGCGCGCCCGCCGCGCCCGCGCTTCTGCAGCGTCGTCGGATCGCCCCCGCGCTCGAATTTTTTCTTATGCATCTCCATTGGATCAAGTTTTTTTTCTGAATTTCATTTTCTTGTGCTCTCAATCTCCTCGGATCAAGTTTTTTTGGATCCCCCCTATGGGGTTTTCGAAATCTCCATCTCCTCGGATCCCTCTTCCCACTTTCACCCCCCAACCCCAAAAATTTCTCGGATAATACACGTTTTTGGATTCCCCCCCTATGGGATTTCGAATTCTCCCATCTCTCGGATCAAGTTGTTTGGATTCCCCTACTGGGGGTAAGCTTTCAAATGAAAATCCGCCTATGGGGGCTTGCTTACTAACATGTCTAAACAAGTGTGGACGTCATTAATCCTCTTCATTATAGTTAAATTGAACTAAAAAAAAGGAACCCCAGCAAAAGGATTTGAAATCTTGTCTACCCTTTTAGTTAATAGGGGTCTTAGCAGTGACGTCACGCACACAGGCTGAATATCGTCGGACCTCTTTTTATTTTGTTCATTCAAGTTTTTATAAGGGGACACAGCAAGTGACGTCACACACACAGAGTGAATCATGGTCGAAACTTTCAGTTATTCAAGTTAATAAGGGGATATAGTACTACATCATACGGGAAAAATTTTTTCATCATCAGAAAAGACACATTTCAGGGATAACACTAATACAAATATTTTTTTTCATTATTTATTATACAACAATAACACCTCTATTCTCCTTCGTTTACGATGGTGTGGAATTTCAGGGTGTCCATAGCCAAGGATTCATTAGTATTCAAAGGATATCTTTTATTCATCAACAGGTGACAAACCTCTCTTATTAATTCTTACCGTTAAATATTTCACCTTTTACATTACTTATGACTTACCGAGAATAATTCTCTATCTACCATTTGATTAAAACATTCTTTTTTTGCATGTGTTAAAATAATGGCATATTTGCGAAAGAATTACCTTTGGCTCTGATGACATTAGTTGATTCTTCCAGCATCTGACAGAAAATTTAGCTTTCTGGGGCTATCAACTCGCTAATATGGTTATACACATTTCAGATTGCCAATAACCCCAGCTCCCCTTTTTACATCATACTATAAGGATTGCTCAGGACTGAAATTTGAAAAATCCATATTACCTAACAATGGTTCACTTTTTAACTCGGTGTACAAATCTTTACCATTTTAAGCTAAAAATATCGGAGTCAGTATCGGTATAAAGAAGTCTTCATCATCACATTAATGCTGTTTTTTAAAACTTTTATACAAAATGATACAATTCTTTTTAGCTATCTCAAGAATTGAAAACCGAGATAAAGTGGTTGCCTTAAACTTCTAATTATCTTTATTGAATGTTGCCGAAATCACTCTATCTTGATTTTAAATGTAGTGATATTTTTACAAAGGTTCCCTTACTCGCTTAATATAAAATGCTTTCTAATTATAGATATATCTATAATTCTCAGCATACGTTGTAATATTCAACAAGATTTACCCATATATGGCGTTATTAGTTAATTTGAAGGCTTTGACTTGACTAGAGGACATCTTGGTAGCTGTTCTCTGTGCAATATTAGTTGATATGAAGGGTTCTAAAATTTTGTCTGTGTTATATTCTAATATTGGTATGAACCTTTTCCACCTCTAACCCATAGTTACAGTATAACTGTAACAATTCTAGGAACTGTTCATATAATTTTTCTGGATAAATGACTGCCACTAATTTACATTTGATTTGGGGATACTTTTCTACCTTTCATTTCTCAATAGATTCACAATAAGGAGATATACATCTTTCTTGATATATTCATATGTGATTATTAAAGGAAGTTCATCAGTGAGTTTAGCTACCTCGGGGGGATATGTGCTTGGTATCACATTTCATCCATATCCCTTTTGTCCTTCACAGGAAACATTACTTATCCACATCGAGGATTGCATTCTTTCGTCATTGGATAATTTTCTGTTCATTCTGTGGAGAGCTTCAACCATCGCACTAGCATACAAAGAATTGAAATCTAGATATAAGAATAGGAGTGCCCATTACACTCTAAACATAAAATTAGGTTAATTAGGGGATTATCTTCTATAGAATACTGTTTAATTGCGCAGGTAAACCCACCTCTGAGATTCCTTTTAATCAAGTCATATAATTCATGGGAATATATCATATCTAATCTTACATTATGTTTTCAAATAGGACATGCATCCCCAAACTGAATCGGGTGGTAGTAAAACTTACTATAATTATAACGGTCAAACTTATAAATATCCTGAGTGTTTTACGCCACTCCATGAAGGAATGGCTAACAAACCAACATCTGTCTTGAGATATACATCAATGATAATCTCCTAAAGTCTTACATTTACCCCCCCCCCGACCCCCAACACTTTCAATGCAATGCGCGTGATCTAATGCCTTCTTGGCTGATAGCGCTATTTCTCAAAGAATAAAAATATGATCTTTACTCGTTAATTTTTGTTTCAATCTCATCGATTCTTTAAAACTATCATATAATCAGCACAAAATAATTTTGTTTTCCTTTTACAATAATAAAGGTAAGAATCTCGAAGGAACATCTTTTCAGAATAGTCTCTTGTATATTACAGGGATTTACCTGCCTTGATATGTTGTTTCTGGCTAACGTGGAAAGTGATCATTCAATAAAGACAGTGAATCCTGAAAGCCTAACCTTACCTTATCTCTACTTTCAAGTTTGTATCCTTGTTATCGAATGATTTCAACGTTATATTTTCAAATTCAATTCTTTAAAATTATTCCTAAATCATACGACATGTTATGACAAAAAAGCCAAATAATTTTCTTCCTATCTTTTTTGGGGGTCCCTTTAAAACCTTGGCCAATTGATTTTTTAAACATCGTGACAAAATAGAGGGAGGGTGTTGGGTGGGCTCCAATATAATAACTTGTTAAAATTTCAATTTGAAATTCTAAAGTATGGTTCCGTGGTGTTTTTTTTTTAAAGGGTTGTGTTACACATAAATTACAAGAGTTCGGAGAATCATGTACATCTCCATCCTCCTCTGGCAATGGATTTCATGTTACTGTCTTCTAAAACTTATTTTATTCATTTTCACCCACTAACATTTAAAAATGAAATGATTAAACAGCATCCTCCCTTATAACTCTTTAATACACACTATTTTCTTTGCGATCAAATTTAATATAACAATAGCAAGGCTTTATGACGAAGACTCAATTTTTACCTGCCGGGAGAGTTGTGGTCTAAATGCACATTCGAACTAAAAATACACGTTATATTCGATATGGAAATGTGTCATGGACTAAAATTTTCAATAGTGTTTACTGTTGTTTCCTTTCACGGGGAGAAAGGAAGGAACTAGGAATACAGAGAACCTGATTAATTTTGTCCATCCCATCTTCGTGGGTAAAAAAATTTTCCTTTAATAAAATAAAAAAAAAAAACTTTTTATTCCTTTTTTTCCTTTGTGTTAATTTTTTCTTTATTCCCAAAAAATACCTCATAAAAACAACTATGACAGTGCTTCTTTACACCTTTTCTGTCTTTATCGTTCTAACTACCGTCAAAATTCTTTGATTAAAACCACTAATGATTTCATTCAACAATAACGCGCCACATAATGTCCTTATATTTCTTTTTACCCTGACGGACACATAGCCATAATGTCCTTATCTTGATCCTTCTTAATTGATAAAATATAATGACACTTATTTTTTTTTTTCCCCTTTTTTTTCATCTTAAAAAAATAAATTATACTAATTTATCACGCGTAATGGGGAAGATATCTATAGATGTTTTTGTTGCGCTGATTAAGACAAACCTCTCTTAGTAGTCAACATGACTTGCGAATATGAACCCTTGACATATTACTTTTTAAAAACATTGATAGGAGCAAAAGCACGCACAGTACACAAACCCATCATTAATCTCTGGATTAATACCATATTTCTCCTCTCAGTTTCTGGGATATGCCACATTAAGACCCACTCCCCCCACTTGACAATTCTATTTTAAATATTCGATACTGAGATCGATTTGATCTATGATCCAGCCAGATCCTTCTGAATTCTTGCAGCTTGACCGTATCTTTCTAATATTGTTCCCACCATCGAATCAAATACTTCAGAGATTTCCTTTCACTTATAACTCCAAAACCTAATATTTATCACAAATTGTCCATTTTGATCATCACGGATAGTTTTGACGTAATGTCCTTATAACTATAATGGGTGGATTCTGAGCGACATTGCTAGAGGCGATCTATCTTACATATCTTCGCATCGGTTCTATAAAATAATCCTATAAAATGTAATAATTCTTAACTCTCTGTTTATAAGTTGAAGGAAACACTATATTTCCTATCTGTATGTCTTACCTCTAAAATTCTTGGATATATGTATTATCTTCTGGGCTCTCATCTTCTATATGGCGTGTCAGACACGTCCATGCGAGGTAGTGCTCTCTCATCCTCATTATGGGGGCAGGAAGTACCCGCACCTCCGGCATTGGTGACGTACCAAACACTAGCACTCTCCACCACCAAGCTGGGCTGTTGATTTTCACAACACTACCAGGTGTATTTCCTAGAGGAAAAAAGTATATCCAATTCATAACCCAAAAAAAAATATTAAGATTTCAATGAACAGAGGAAAAAAAGCACATCCATTTCATAACCCAAAAAATATTAAGATTTCAATGAACAGAGGAAAATCTTTCACCCTTCACAATTTTTACATAATACGTTTTAAGATTTCAATGAACAGAGGAAAAAAAAGCACATCCAATTCATAACCCAAAATATTAAGATTTCAATGAATAGAACAAAAAAATCTTTTCTCGAGTGACTAGCACAACAAAAGATCACAAATTGGTTACATACCTGTTTCTATTGCTTCTTCCATAAAGGAATCTACTACGTGCCACTCATTATCCAATTGCATTAACCTTTCAGTGCGTTGTATCACCGCCCTTTGCGATTAACAACGGAACCGCGGCTTTCTAATCGATAATCTTTCTCTTCACCAATGCTTCCAAGTATTTCGGAATATTTTTAATTGGTATCCCCTGTTAAGAAGTTCACTTATTAACGCCCACTACCCAGAATACATTTCACTCGTTTGCTTCACAAAAATTAATACATGTAAAAAAAAAAGAATTTTCTAACAATTTCCTCTTCACCCAATTCACTTATTTAAACCATTAAAAAATTTCACTTATTAACGCACTAACCCAAAATTTCACTCGTTATGCTTCATCAAAATTAACCCAAATTTCACTCGTATGCTTCAACAAAAATTAACCCCAAATTTCACTCGTAAGCTTCAACAAAAATTAACCAAATTTCACTGTTGCTTCACCAAAAATTAACCCAAATTTCATCGTATGCTTCAACAAAAATTAAACATGCAAAACAAGAATTTATAAGTACTTACTTACCTTTTCCATGTTGTGCGGTTCAGCGTTGGAAGATGAGCGTCCTTTACTTAAATGAGAGGAATACTGTGGGGAGGGAAAGATGAGGTCAGTCACGGTGTTGGATGGGGAAAGCACTGTCCTGCGCTCTGAGCTGTCTCATGAGCTTATTTAGGCCGCCCCTCCTCCCGACACTCACGGTATATGCGGTTCAAACATAAGTTAGATTTAAGATAATCATGTAACACCTGTGGGGTCAACACAGGTCAGACAGGGTCAGATGTTGTGCGGTTCAGCGTTGGAAGATTGAGGTCCTTTAAACCTAATGAGAGCGAAACTTTTAGTTTCATTTTAAAATATATGGGGAAGATGAGCTTCAGTCAGGATGGAATCACTGTCTCAACTTGAGTGTTCATTGTGGGTCTCCTCAACACATGGTGTAATGCGGTTCACACCTAAGGTAGATAAAAGATAATCATGAACACTGGGTCAATCAGGACAGACAGGGCGCCATGTTAATGGCGGTTCTCACCCAAGGTTAGAACATAACACTGCTTCAACTCAGGACAGACAGGCGCCATGAAATTGCGGGAACATCCAAGTAGAATATAATACCAGTATATCCTTACTGAAAATACACTGGGTCAATCGTCAACCTAAGCAAACTAATGTTTGGTGAGGCAGTCCTGCTCCACCATTAACTGCGTCCCCTTATTGAATAAAAGTTATATATATCTTGAAAACCCATTAGACTTACAGTGTACAAGAACGCCTATCTAATGGTTAAACACCCTTTTTAGTTCATTCAACTTAAAGAGAGAGCTTTTAGATCATTTTAAAATAATAAGGGGAAGTTGGTTGAATTGACAACTTACACATCTGATGAGTTGATATATGTTCGTTATCATCAAGGATTATATTGCCGGTTATTGAATAGTGGACAAATATTATTTCACATACCGTACAAAATCTAATAAAGTTTAACCACGAGAAATTTCAAACATTATAATAATCTGTGGGGGTGACATCACATCCCTTAGAAACAAGATTCAGAGATAACTCATAAATTAACAGTAAGTAACGATATTATCGACCCGCAGAATGTCATAGCCTATCTCCTGTAGAAAATACAATTATTATTGTTGATGATCTATTTTTAAAAGCACGGTAACAGTGAATTTTCTCGAATGTTTTACTAAAGGTAGACATCATAATTATAAGCACTTATTCTGATTATCAAAAATATATTTCACGGAGGACGTTATAGTCGTACCTTGGCTTTTATCGCCACGCATTTTGCTTTATTTAAAATGAGGGTTCTTGGGACATGTAGAGATTCTGGGGCGACATGTGTTCGGAAAAAAATTAGGAATTTGTAAATACTATATAAATCTATATAAAACGATCACCTTTGGATTATTTATATCATGACCTTGCATTAAATAACCAGAAGCATTACAGTTGCGAACCAATGTGTTACGGAGGGGATTCTACTGAAATTGTTATACCATTGAGAGCGTGCAAAATTAATTGAAAAGTTTTTAGAGATTCCTGGATCTGCTGGGTCATTCTCTGGTGTAACAGTTTTTATACAGCATGTTTAAAAAGGATCGATCGTCCATACACCTTGAAAGAGGTCAGTAATTTCTTAATTTCAGAAAGCATCATATACTTTTACGGATCTTAAACCCTAAGAATGTTTCTCGTAGGAAAAATAATTGCTCCTAAACCCAGTGTGTTATAAACTGGGATTTGGGTGTATGTCTAAATTTCCAGGATATTATGATGGAATATAAATACATTTCTCGTGTGTGTATTTCGATGTTTTTTCATGATATTTACAAGCTCAGTACTCATGAAAATGATAAAGACGGACCGAGCACTTTACATGCATTCAAAAAATATTGGAGAATGAATGGGAAGAATTATTATCGAGTTTATTTACAGATAAAGGGCAGGGAGTTTCTAAATTAAAACAAGGTACAGTATTATCTCCAGAGTAAGATATAATGTTATATTCATGTTTTTTCGTAAGGAAACAAAAGCTTCCATTGACAGAGAGTGGCTTGCAATCGTTGAAAGTAAATTATACAAGTATATGACAAGTGCCAATTCATTTAATTATTCAAAAAGTGTTAAAGATAGTAGATGCGTATAAATCATCTCCGCACTCGGGGATTGGCGGTTAAATACCCAATGACAAGTCCATGTATTACGTCATTGAATGATTTAGGAATCAGTTTCGGATAAATTATAAAAATGGAAGATCCAATAAGTAAACGAATCAGTAATAAATTGGCTGTTGGAGGACAACAACCAAGAGTGACTCTTAGCAGTAATCCGAGTTTTAACGCCGGGTCTCACACACTAAATACAGAGGAAATATTTAAATTATATAGAATTTAATAATTCTCAAACCTAATAAACAAACATATCATTGAAAGATTTGAAAGGTTGAAAAGTTTAAAGGAATATATTTATCGCGAAGAATGACCCCAGTATACCACCTCCAGAATATATTATCGACAGGAGGTATTTGTTATTGAAACGAAAAAGATTGGTGGATATACGCATTGATTTGGAATTTATAAAGGTTAGATTCCACTTTTAAGTCGTGGGTCAAGAAGGAGTTTTGTTGAAGGTACAATGAAAAAATCTAGTATTAGAAAAATTTAAAGAATTAATTACATTACGTATTAGTCTCCACGCTATCATCGGAAGAGTTTTATTAACAACAGTTAAGAAAACACACATATGTTGTATCAGTGAGATTTTCAAGAATGTGATTAGAATAAAATAAACATTAGACCCTAAAATATTTAAAAAAAAGTACAAGAACGAGATTAAATCATTAGGCTTGTAAGAAAATCGGGTTTTCGCGTTAAAAGAAATATTTGTGGAGTATCAGAGGTGGAAATTTCTTGGCATTATAAACCTTAGCAGTAAAATATGTGATTTCGAGGTTGTTTAATAAATCATGAAGAATTTTATCTTTTGTACCAACTTCAGTATGAATCGGAAACTCTCGAGTTAGTAAAATCGAGAGGGTGTGATGAGAATTTTGGAAGACAGGTGGTGGTGTGTGGTGCATGCTTGAAGCGTGGTGTTTAAACGCAAGTTTAAGACTACTCCCGCTAGGCCAGGTCCAATCCACCTGATCTCACCTCGGTATGAACCTCAGAAACCAATTTGTCAAGATTTATGCACAATAAGAGTGAGTGCGAGAATATAGGTAATATGTGAATCATGATTGGTATTATTGCAAAGAATCCTTGGTGAGTTTTGGGATGAGAATGGTGACCTTCTTACCCCCATTACTGGAGTAATATTATTGAAATATTAAATGTTTTATCAGAAAATAATGTGAAATCAGCGAGAAGAAAGAATCGATCTGATTACTTAAACAGAAATAAGCATTTAGTAAATCATATCAGGTATACATTTGATTTTGTGAGGAAATAAAAAGTGGAAGACAATTATTACATAAAGGAGGCGGTGCAAGGACGAGAAACATCGTGGTATATATTAGGTGAGTATATAAATCTCACGTGATGTTATGTTTTTATTTAGTTGTTGTTATGAAGAGTGTGAGATGGCTGAACGTCTTCTATCGTGTGTAGCGATTCAAGTCTCGATTTATTTCCGCCAATCACTACGGCTTTCATTAATTAAATATATGACCCCATTATATTAGATAATAAAAATTGATTATGAGGTTGCTCTGAAAAATATATTTACCCCAAGGACGCATTAATATACCGAAAAGAATTTGAAGATATGTATTACATATGAGGAAATCTACAGTAGAATTAAATATATGAACATAAAATTTGATATGAGCAAAATTATTGGGGTGATATGACAAGGATTTTAGAGGCAATAAATGAGATATTAATGCAAATTCTCTTATTAGCAGTTAAACATACAACGGTAGTATCATCCCAAAAACTCAACTTGTGTCACTATCATCCAGGATAATAGAGTGCGTTATTAACTTGAAAAAAATAAAAATTATAATACCTTCTGATATTACCAGTGCTTATGTGGGTGTTGGAATTGATAAAGAGAAGCGATATGCTAGGGTTCTCTAGGTAAGAAATTTTGTATTCTTTACCACTAAAAAAGAGGATAATTTTTAACGACGAGTTGGTGTGGAAGGCGGTAAACCAGAATCCTGCATCAGGTACTTAATTATATGTTATATATAGCTCGATTGATTGATCCATTTAATTTTGGCGATCAGTTAGTATCTCTTTTGGGTGTAGTTGATTATTAATTACATTTTAGATCTAATTATGACCCCACATGTAAAAACACTTAATAAAAAGATTAATGATCAAGTGAGTATTAAGCCGCTGATAGATAGGAAGGTTAATTCAATATAATGACAAGTGTTCTTACTGTATGTGTACTACATTTTAGACCTATAAAACGAGAGTGTGAATGATCAAGTTGAGTTAAATATGAACGAACCGTCAAGATGAGAACCAGTTTCTCTCTCCTTCAGTGGAATCATTCTGAAAACTCTTCGTTACTTCGAGGGTGATGAAAAGGGGGGTGGGAGGTTTGATGTATTATTTATATAAAGCTAGTTGTGAGGGGCGGAGGATTATTGTCATTTCTCGGTGGATGGCAGAAAAGCATTACCTTTCTTTATTGAATACTTGACTCCCGGGAGTATTCAATACGGGCAAAATGTGTTGAACGATGTTAATAATGGTATTGCATTGTAAATTCTGCGAGAAATAGAGGCGTAGAAACATTGAAGGGTCTGTCGGACAGAAGTTATTATCGGAAGGAAGCTAGACAAGAATTGGTTTGAATCGATTGAAATTTTACATAATAAAAGAAAGGAATATTTAAATGAATTTTAGTTTTATATTGTTAACTGTCATATTGTTAGTATGTCGGGCTGGTGATCTTACGTAAACGGGGGAGACTCAACGCCCCCGTCCCCAATTATTCTCATTCCTAAAAATGATGGGATTCCCAAAATTACCAGGACATACCATTATTGAATCCTCAATAGCAGCTAGGACGCACCTGTGAAGATTACCAGTAAATCAGGGTTTCTGATAAATTTCTCGAATTTTGAATACAAAGTTCAGAGGTCATTTTTTAGATTTAACGAGTCTGGCCTTGGAAATGAACATATATATAATACAAATGAGGAAAGGGAAGTGCAATGGGAGACGATGATAAGGTCATATTTGTGAACTCTATAAGTCAGACATATTCAATCAGAGTGTTTGTATCTCATGTAACAACTTATAGAATCGAATCCATTTTTATTTCATATACGGGTTATATTAAAACTGCTTAAGCATTTAATCCCATTCAAAATAAAAACTTAGATACATTGGGTAAAAGAATAGCATTCTTTCGTAATAAAGACACAGCAAGTAGTACCTATTACAACAGATGATTTAGATGATAATAGAAAGACGAAGGTAATTAACGAATGAAGTGAATACTTGTTTCCCTTTGATGCTGGATGTGAGTAGTTTTCACGAATATATCCTGGATAGTGTCTCGAATGTCGATTGAGACTTGATAAAGCTTTCACCCTCATGGGCAATTAAGACTCATTTAAGCGGAAAAACATATAAATATAATATTTAATTCTATAAATTAGGATCGAATAAAGTTATTCGTATACGAATGATTAATTGCATTGAATTCACGCAGAAGTGGCAAACCCGCAGGGTTGTGAATATTGTTCAGAAGAACATTTATTTATAATCATATATTTAGGCATCTAATCAATACACAATTGATCGCAGGATATTCCTTGGGGACAAGTCATAAACCGATAAGATATTTTTTTATATTAGTTTGATATGAAGACATATGATGGAGGATATAATTTTAATCCATTTTTTTTAACAATGAAGATTTGAATCATTTGGGGTTACATTAATTCAGAAATGAATCTTAATATTGACTGTAAGTTCCCTACCCACGCGAGTAGGTTATTTTACGCTACCTTGAAATCTCTGGGTTTGGAGACGATTATCTGATTACATATAAGAGTTTTTCCAAGGCAGAACTATATTACGGTGTTGGATCTGAGAAGTGAACAGGTTAAGAATGCTATATCTGGTCGAGAAGAATGGTAATTTGAGAATAGATATGCATTTGGTTAAACCGAAGATGAGAATAGAATTTGGTCTGATGTTTCGGTGAAACTATGCGATTTTAAATATTAAATGAAATGAACAGTGATAGTGCATATACGCGAGTATTAGATCATGAATTGTGATGAAATAAATATGACTTGGAACATCATACGGGGAAGATACGCTCGTATTTGGGATGTTTTGCCGCAATAATATTAATGAAGTATTATGAGGATAATAGTTTAGCCGGTATTTTTCATCATTAATATATTGAACGATCAAGATGAAAAATATGGGTCATTGGATTCAGTTATATGTGAATCAAATACATATTAATTTTTTTAGATCAGTTTCGGGGTGGATTTAAAAACATTTTACAAATATATATGAGTAATTATATACAAGAGAAATTTCAGTACGGTTTTAATCAGAGGTCTTCAACATGAAAAATCATTGAGTGTGACGGCGTATATGCTTATATTTTGTGTATAAGTTAACAAATTATAGCGTCATAGAAAATTCTACATATTTGTTTTAAAAGATTTTGGTAGAAATAAATTAATGAATGACCAATTATAATGAAATATGCAGATGGCATTTCAATATACCCTCATGTTCAAGTGTTATTTGCTAATAAATTCAACGTGGAATTATGAATATCTGTTGTAAAATATTGGAATTATAATACGGTGGGGATAGAGGTGTTTAGAGGGGGGCGAAAGGTTAAGAGGCGGGGCGATAGGTCAAAACGCTGCTATAAATGCCGTGCTGGGTCACTCTTTGCTTTACTGTCTTCAAGTTGGGGTCAAGGGATGATCCAATTCAGTACTCCGTTGGTAGGTGTCTGCGAGGAGGAGATTAGATTGAATCCTGTGTATGTCGGAAATATCCACCTACGGTAAATGGTAAGTGATTTTTGTTCATAATCTGAAGTGAAATATGTTCTAATATTGAAAAATCTTTTTTTACACCTAAATGATATTTTTAGAAGTGGATGTATTAACCATAAAACTTTTTTAAGCAAATTAAATATGTGCCTTATTCTCTTCTATCGAGAAATTTTTTTTCTTTGCCAGAATGCGAATAATGCGGTTGTTGGAAATTATTCGCGCAAATCAAATCGACGGGGGGGGGAGCAAATGATTTGCGAGAGTTGTGGGAGTGTTAGGAGACGTGATCCACCCAAAGGGCCCCCTTTCTACCCATCCATATGGAGATGCTGTTGCTACCCCTCCTGCCAACGAGACTTCTCCCCGACCTCATGTGGATGTTGAGACTGTGCCTCCTACTCAGGCGGTTGATGTTAACGCTTTTATCCAGGATATTGTAACTCCTACCCACGCCGAGATCGACCCTTCTCCCCAGTCTCATATGAGTGGAGAATGTGTTAGTAGTTGTTATTGCGATAAATGCGTATGGAGCGAGATGGAATATTTTATGACAAATTCCCAACCTACTTCATGTATGGATGAGGATTCCCCCATAAATTATCCGCCAGCTTCCCCCATAAATTATCCACCAGTTTCCCCGGATGAGGATTCCCCCATTTATTATCCACCAGCTTCCCCCCCAGAAGTTTATTGTATAACAGATGAGGAAGAAGACGACGACCCTGAACAAAATGCACAGAAATTCTACAAGAGAAGAAAAATTACTCTACGTTGATTTTAGTCAATGAATTGTAGCGTTTTTCAATGAAATTGTATTTGTTTGTATTACCAGAAATGTAATGGCTGTATAATAAATAATGAAAAAAAAAATTGTGTATTAGTGTTATCCTGAAATGTGTCTTTCTGATGATGAAAATGTTTTCCCTATGATGTATATGTGTCCCCTTATTAACTTGAATGAACTGAAAGTTCGACATGATTCAACCTGTGTGTGTGACGTCACTGCTGTGTCCCCTTATTAACTTGAATGAACTAAAAAAAAAGGGTCGACATGATTCAGCCTGTGTGCGTGACGTCACTGCTATGACCCCTTATTAACTAAAAGGGTAGACAAGATTCAACCTGTGTGCTGGGTCCTTTTTTTTAGTTCATTTAACTTAATGAGAGGAATAATGACGTCACACTTGTTTAGACCTGTAGTAAGCATGCCCCCATAGGAGGAGTTCATTTGAATGCTTACCCCCAGAGGGGGGAATCCAAAAAACTTGATCCGAGGAGATGGAGAATTTCGAAAACCCCATAGGGGGGGAATCCAAAAACTTGTATTATCGAGAAATTTTTGGGGTTGGGGGGTGAAAGTGGGAGAGGGATCCGAGGAGATGGAGAATTTCGAAAACCCCATAGGGGGGATCCAAAAAAACTTGATCCGAGGAGATGGAGAGCACAAGAAAATGAAATTCAAAAAAAAACTTGATCCAAGGAGATCATAAGAAAAAATTCGAGGCGCGGGGGCGATCCGGACGACGCTGCAGAAGGCGCGGGCGCGGGCGGGCGCGCGGGCGGGGCGGGGCGCGCGGGCGGGCGCGCGGGCGGGGGTCGCGAAGGGGCGCGGGCGGGCGCGCGGGCGCGCGGGGCGGGGGTCGCGAAGGGGGGTCGTGGGGCGGGGGTATTGGTTGGGGGGTCAAGGGTGAGGTAGTCTCGAGGGCGAGGTCATGGTCAAAACCGGAAGTAACACCTAGGTGTGAAAAGGTGACCCTCCAGCCGCTGGTCCTAGACCGGAAGGGTGCGCTCAGTGGAACGCCTAAACCGGAAGGGTGCGCCCAGTGGAAGGCCTAAACCGGAAGGGTGCGCCCAGTGGAAGGCCCTAAACCGGAAGGGTGCCCCCAGTGGAAAAATCCACTACTGGCACACACACACACACACACACACACACACACACACACACACACACACACACACACACGAGTGGTGGAACACCTAGAAAGGAACGATCTCATCAACAGCAGCCAACATGGTTTCAGGGACGGGAAATCCTGTGTCACAAACCTACTGGAGTTCTATGACATGGTGACAGCAGTAAGACAAGAGAGAGAGGGGTGGGTGGATTGCATTTTCTTGGACTGCAAGAAGTATTTCTTCAGCCAAAGAGTAGTCAGTAAGTGGAATAGTTTGGGAAGCGATGTAGTGGAGGCAGGATCCATACATAGCTTTAAGCAGAGGTATGATAACGCTCACAGTTCAGGGAGAGTGACCTAGTAGCGATCAGTGAAGAGGCGGGGCCAGGAGCTCGGACTCGACCCCCGCAACCTCAACTAGGTGAGTACAACATCAACTAGGTGAGTACACACACACATATATACACACACACACACACACACACACACACACACACACACACACACACACACACACACACACACACACACACACACACACACACACACATGAAGTATAACTGGAAGGGAGTTTCGGGGATCAAGGCCCCCGCAGTCCGGTCCGTGACCATGCCTCGCGGTGGACCAGGATCTGATCAACAAGGCTGCTACTGCTGGCCGCATGTAAACCGACATATGAACCACAGCCAGGCTAGTCAGGTACTGACTTTAGGTGCCTCTGCTTTTCACTTGGGGATATGTTGCATCTCCTGCCGAGTCTTTTACTTTCGTAGAGAGTGATTTTCGTGTGCAAATTTGAGACTAGTCCTAGGATTTTCTAAGTGTATATTATCATGTATTTTTCTCGCCTGCGTTCCAGGGAGTATAAATCAAGGGACTTCAACTGATCCCAGTAATTTAGGTGCTTTATCGTACTTACACGTGCCGTGAAAGCTCTCTGTATATTCTCAAGGTCTGCAATTTCGCCTGCCTTGGAAGAGACCGTTAGTGTACAGCTTTAAGATGAAAATTCAGATGAGTCACAGGAATGTGAGGAAATATTTCTTCAATCATAGAGTTGTCAGGAAGCGGAACAATCTGGAGAGTGATGTATTGGAGGTAAGATCCATACATAGCTTTAAGAAGAGGTACGATATAGCTGTTGGAATAGGGAGTGTGTGGACTTAGTAACGACTTGCGAAGAGGTGGGGCCAGGAGCTAAGACTCGACCTATGCAACCACAAATGAGTAGATACACACACACACACACACACACCTACGAAAAGGCTTGTGGAGCAGTGTGTGGACCCAGTAGCGACTAGCGAAGAGATGGGGGCCAGGCACTATGACTCGACCCCCTGCAAGCACAAACAGAAGAGTACAAATAGGCTAGTACACACACCCAGGTGTGAAAGCTAATCAGTACCCAAGGCTTGTATAATCCGATTCCCACGTGGAATAGAAAAAAGTACCATTAACCTTGGCACAGTTGGTCTTCAGACTTTATTCACATTTGAAATTAAGGTTGTGTTTATTAAAGAGAGCTTGTGGCAGCGGTACACGCTCCTCTCACACTTCTTGTTCATCAGTACGTTCATTGACTTGATCAAGCTGTCTGTAGAGCGTTATCAGGTCATTGATTTGATCGAGCTCTCTGTAGAGCTTTATCAGGTCATTGACTTGATCAAGCTCTCTGTAGAGCTTTATCAGGTCATTGATTTGATCAAGCTGTCTGTAGAGCGTTATAGGGTCATTGATTTGATAAAACTCTCTGTAGAGCTTCATCAGGTCATTGGCGATAGGTTGTTAGAGTGAAAGCTCACTCTGCGCCTGCGCTAGTTCTTCATTATTGACGATTACTAATGACTGACTTTATTAATGCATTATTGTCGTAATTATTTGATGACCGGGTTAATTTGATAACCTTAATTATTTGATAATTGTGCTGATTACCGACGAATGTATTAATTCGGGATTGTGTTACGGCTGTTGGAGTCAGGGTTAAGCCGATTTCCCACCTCAGGCTTTTATTTTTTTTTAATTTTCAAATCTCATTCTGTGAGACGAGGGAGACTGGACAGAGCAATTGGATTTCCTGGCCGCTAAACGAGCACAAGATAAACCAATGAATCTAATGGAACCCTCTGAAAATATTTCAAAATTTTGAATTTTTAATCGTCTAAATCTAAGTGCAGTTCCCAGCAGGCACTTAGAGGTAAATAGAGAATATAATAGAACTTTCAAATACTCATTGTAACTAATGCTTGACTTTAAGTATTATCTGTCACTTTGAATTTGATTATAGATTTACAAGGATTTAATTATATGTCATGAAATATATTTCAGGCTGTTCATATATTGGTCAAAAACACAGTGTATTAGTTTTCAGTGTTTGTGAGATATATATATGTCACAAACGAATAATGATCAAACACAGTGAAACATATTTTTTTTCGTTAGATTTAGAATGATTTTTGCGAAATTATTGCATACACAAAATTTCGCTTGTCTTATTCGGCAAGAAAAGCGTTGCTATTTAAGCCAAAATCGCAAGTGTTACCTATTTGGCACTTTATATATATATATATAATATATATATATATATATATATATATATATATATATATATATATATATATATATATATATATATATTATATATATATATATATATATATATATATATATATATATTATATATCTAGATGCAAAACAACCACTGTGAAAGGATAGTAAAATTCCAAGCGCTTTCGTCGCTTCTCACATTATCAAGGAACTATGTTAGTTCCTTGATAATGTAAGAAGTCACGAAAGTGCTTGGAATTTCACTATCCTTTCACAGTGGTTGTTTTGCATATTCTGATATCACCTGTTTACTGTGATCTTATTGCACACACACACACACACACACACACACACACACACATATATATATATATATATATATATATATATATATATATATATATATATATATATATATATATATATATATATATATATGTGTGTCGTGCCGAATAGGCAGAACTTGCGATCTTGGCTTAAATAGCAACGCTCATCTTGCCATATAGGACAAGTGAAAATTTGTGTATGCAATAATTTAGCCAAAATCATTCTGAACTTAACGAAAAAAGTATATTTCACTGTGTTTGTTTAGTGTTAAATTATTGTAAACAAATCTAAAATATATATCGTTGGGTTAGGTTAAAATAAATTGTTCTTGTTATAATAAGGTTAGGTAAGTTTTCTAAGATTCTTTTGGTGCAAAATTAAAAATTTTTACGTAAACATTAATGAAAAATATATATCTTTAAACGTATAAGACAAAATTTTCGAAAGGACTTAATTTTAAATGAGTTCTTGCTAACTGACCAGTTTTACATATTCGGCACGACATATATATATATATATATATATATATATATGTATATATATATATATATATATATATATATATATATATATATATATATATATATATATATATATATATGTATATATATATATATATATTATATATATATATATATATATATATATATATATATATAATATATATATATATATATATCTATAATGTTGTATAGTGCATTCTGCAAGTGTAACATAATATTGCAGACCGGCGCCGGGTCACCATCTGGAGAAGACCCGGGCCGGAAGTACCAGCAAATCCCTAATGAATGAATGAATTGCAGACCGTTTTCAAAACATTGCAAAATTTTTTCCAACACGAGTTTACATGAGATTTACACCATCATATTTGTATCCATTGGTCTGCAACATTAAAAAATATATTTCAACAATACTATTGGATCATCAGTCTTTGCCTGGACAATATTTTCACAGCTTTGACATGTTAACTCAACCTAGTTTGCAACATCTCTATATTGATACTCTGTATGTAGCATTATTATTTTATATCACAATGTTATCTTCCATTTAATAGAAATAACAGTTTAATGTTAAATGAATGATTATTATTATTCACAAGTTATATTTCGAGTGCTGGCACTGTGCTTCCCACCTCTGGAACTCAGCCTCCAGCTTTAAAAAATATTCTTGTTTCACAACACGTTATTACCCTTCCTCAACTACTCTCTGCCTTACGAAAGTGTAGTTCATTCGTTCTGCAAAATGAGCCTGGCTTAAAGCACTGGGAACACTTTACACGGCACGCTGAAGCAACCTAATATTATGCTACCGCCATGGGGGCTGTAAATAATTCCTGCATAAAATCTGAAAGCGGCCTACGCACGCGAGGTTTTTTCAGAATTAGAGTATCATATTTTGAGACATGTCTTCGGCAATGGGGAAATTATACCTTGCTTAACGTACGATTAGGCTTTTTTTTTTCTTTTTTTTTTTAACATTTTCCTAGACAGAATATATGAGCGATTTCTAGTACACAAGGCCACCAAAAAGGGAGAATACATTTGTGAGGTTGACGGTTCGCTCACTGAGTATAGGCAACATGCATACACACGCTAACATAACTAATAACAGACAAGTAAGTAATTGTTTACAGTTCCTAGCATCATTGAAGAAAGGGATGATTGACTACGTCTCATTAAGGCTTCGACAGTTGATGTTGTGATGGGAAAGGATGAGAAAAACTTGTGAACGATAAACACGAGGAGACGAAGGAGGTAAAGAATGGAGATCTACACCATAGTGATGGTATATTCTCCTGGAGAAGATAGAGGATAGTCGTGAGAGAGAAACCAGGTGGTGGTGGTACCTTTTTTCATTGGGGAAAATGTAATCTGACGAAGGTTTTAGGCACGTAATTACTCACTCGGTTATTAATCAGTCCCAGACGTACTGGTGTTGGGTATCATTGATTAATGAACCCCTGGGCGTACCAGTGCTTAATATCATGATTAATTAATCCCAAGTGTACCTATGCTTGGTATAAATGCTCAGGTTACGTCTTGCATACCCGTGTTGCGTATCCACCCACAAAACAACATTGTGTGCTTGAATAGGACATTAACATGTCCTATTCATGCACTCATTGAAAAATAAATGATTCAGCATGTAAGACAAAATACAAAAATCTATAAATTTTTGAAAAAAATAAGTTGGAAAATGTTTACACTATAGCAGAAAGGTTACGTTTTTAAGCTAACGTTTCTCTAGGAAACCATCCCCTCAAGGGAGATTCCTTGACACTGGTGAGGGGCTCTTGATCTAGGGAATTGAATCTGTGCTCCAGTTCCCTGAATTGAACATGAATACCTTCCATCGTCCCCAGGCGCTGTATAATCCTACGAGTTTAGCGCTCCCCCATGATTATAATATAATAATCTAGTAGACCAAGACTTTTCAAGTCTATGAAAGTACATAGGAAAGATGAGTGAATAGGAGTGAGGATCGCTGGAGAGTTAACCTGAAAGTGTAAGGAACTGTAAGCGTCAAGTCCAAGAGTTTGAGGAGCAAGAGTTTGAGGAGGAAAGAGTTTGAGTAGCAAGAGTTTGAGGAACAAGAGTTTGAGGAGCAAGAGTTTCAGGAGGAAAGAGTTTGAGGAGCAAGAGTTTCAGGAGCAAGAGTTTGAGGAGCAAGAGTTTGAGGAGCAAGAGTTTGAGCAGTAAGAGTTTGAGGAGCAAGAGTTTGAGGAGCAAGAGTTTTAGCCAGATGAAAGTTCGTTTACCAT
>NC_069468.1:15405832-15495832 GCF_026875155.1 Cherax quadricarinatus
TTCTCTACGTAGTGATCATGTCACCTCTAATTTTCCGATTTTCGACGATTTTCACATCATTTCACTTTCTGGGGTTGAAATCCCGAAGTCACTTGTTTGACCGCTTCATACATTTTCTCCAGGATCTTCCGGACACGCTGCAATATTACATGGGCAGTTTAACACTGTCTCGCCATGGGGTTGAACGCCACACTGTGTGAATGACTGAATACCTTGATGGCGGGGAAGGGCTCTTGATGACGGGGAAAGGACTGTTGATGACGGAGAAGGTATCTTGATGGCAGGGAAAGGCCCTTGATGAGGAGAAGGGTTTTTGATGAGAAAGGGATATTGATTATGGGGGAAGTATTCTTGACAGGAAAAAGAGCTCTTTATGACGATATAAGGGCTCTTGATGACGGGAAAAGGTGATGACGGAGAAGGATTCTTGATGAAGGGAAAGGGCTATTGATGATGGGGGAAGTGCTCTTGACATGGAAAAGGGCCCTTGATGACGAAGGAAGAGCTCTTGATAACGGGGAAAAGGTTATCGATAACTGGGAAGGGCTCTTGATGTGGGAATTTTTGCTGCCTGCCTATTCCTCGGCTCAAACTTGATGCTTCATCATTCCCCAGATGTGACCTTATTCTTGTATTATAATCATTATAATAATTTTTACTATATTTAGAAGCGCTATATCCGTAGGGGTCGTGTTGCGCTTGGGGAAAGGAAGGTTATCAAGTTTGATCCAGAGAAGGCGATGGTAACCTTAATACCTAGGATCAAGAGCCCATCATCAACATCAAATAAGTATTCGTTACCTGAGTACTAGAGGACAAGACAACGCTGAAGGTTGACCCAAAAGAAGCACTTAGGGAAACCTTATGACAGCGTTTCGCTCAAGACGGCAGAAACATTGTGCGGGTTATTTGTGTATTGTTTCAGTCACGGTATTGTGCCTTTATTTTTTATAACCGTTATTTTTTTATATCTGTTATCATGTATGTGATAACACAGAGAAAAGATTAGTACTGTTGCCAGGATTCAACATATTTAACGGGGGATTCAACATATTTAACGGGTTTCCGTTTTAGGTTCATGTGAGGGGCGGTAAAATCTCCTAGAATGGCTGTTGACTATGTAAACAATGGTTACCTAAAACAGCAAAAAAGACACAATACCGTCGTAAGCTCCTCTCTTCTATGTGCGGGTTATTTGTGAATGGTTACCAACATTTCTCGAGTCGGACTATAACAATGATTGAAAAATTTATCACTATGGAACAGGAAAAGCCATTTCTTCGTAATGTAATTTATGTTAAACGTGGTATCTCTGGCTAGAAGAGTCTTCGATCAGTAAGTCGAACTATGCAATACTCTATCCAACACTAACTTGCTCCTCTCATGGGGAATTAAGTTCCTTTTGTTAGAGGCTTTTCTGGCCTGTGATGAAATGTTTGTAAATAATTTCGCTCGTTCGCGGAATGCTAAACATTCTCCTACATGTGATTCAAAGGACCTCCGTTAATCTTTCCATATTTAAATATTACTCTCGTTTCCCTGTAAATCAGTTTGATTAATTCGTTTCCATGTATAAAAATTGCTCTCGTTTCCTCTCTAAATCAAGCTGATTATTCCCTCGCTGATTCAAGGAATTGGACTTACCCCTTTTCTACGATGTTCTCTCTCTCTCTCTCTCTCTCTCTCTCTCTCTCTCTCTCTCTCTCTCTCTCTCTCTCTCTCTCTCTCTCTCTCTCTCTCTCTCTCTCTCTCTCTCTCTCTCTCTCTCTCTCCTCTCCTCTCTCTCTCTCTCTCTCTCCTCTCTCTTACGTGCGGTTCAAATCTCTTTCACAGTATGAATCACAACCTTCTACTCACTCACTTCAATATATTATCTTCACTATGCTTCCTTCCCCTCTTTTCCTCATACATCATCCATATCATTCTCCTCTCCCTTCCCAAAATATTAATCTTACCATCATTCTTTCCTGACTCATATACCACCACAAATGCCTCAATATTCTTCTTTTCAGTGTTCATGCTGCGAGGCAACTTTTCTCCTATTCATCTCTTCCAAGAGATGCAGCTTCCCTTCTCATATCTGATGCACAAAATACAAAAACCTGGACTACGTTTCTATCCTTCCAGGACTATTTTCAATCCCTTCTTGGCCTGACTAATAGTCCAAGACGGACCGAAACATCGTTTTGTTTCAACCTCAATTCATGTTCCAGAAAAGAGCACACTGTGCTCACTGAGTGTCCGTGGTTTGATCTCCAGCACGAGTGGAAACGTCGAGCATATTTCGTTACACCTGCTGCCCCTGTTCACCTAGCAGTTAGTAGGTACCTGGGTGTTAGTCGACTGTTGTGGGTCGCATCCTGGGTGAGTGGTAGTATACCATAGAGCTGGGCTTTGAAATAAGCTGAGGTAAGATAACAGCTCTCCACCTGAAAAACTGAATAGTTTAAAGAAAAAGGAACATTCCGCTAATCCGAGACATGGCAGCGACTGACGGACAGTTCTGCCCACACAAGTTCGGTGCCTCAAGGAACACAATCTACAAATCAAGCAAAGATATTATTTAATTTCTTCAGAACGTCTTTCCTTACATCTATAAATTTAAGTAGATACAAATCTAGATATCGCTAGTATGGAATAAAAAAAATTATTTGGATTAAGCCTTTATTTTGACAACGTTTTGCTTTGTAAAGACCTTAAGTCTATTTCGACTAAAGAAGCTTGCTGAGCAGGCGAAACGTCTCATCGATAAAGATAGCAAACTGCTGCACATTTTACTTATCTACTTGTTGGTATTGTATACTATTAACGTATCACAGGGAGAAACATTAATAAAGTTAAACGTTGCTATACGTCTCTTACTGAATAAATTTCAGCCATTAACTCCTTTTTTTAATAAATGACTCTCCTTTGAAGAACAGCCATATAAGCCAACCTATTTTTATTAATAAGATACTTTAAGCAGGAGAAACTCTTTGCTACATTTCACCCAGCGGGACATTTTTAACAAGTCTTCAGTATTCCTGCTAAAGTTACCTTTGAAACCCGCTACCAGTCCTGCCAACTCAAAATATCAACCTCACTGCCACCAGAATTTCTAAAAATGAACGAGGAAGGAGCCCTCCGCTCTCTAGCACTTGGTATCCTTGACATATCAGAGACGTGGGGACTCGGTTACACAACCCGTGACGAGCGGGAACCTGACACGTAATTATCGAAGCTGTGATGGGATCTGGCCCGGGAAGTTTATGGGTGGTGGCATAAAACCAAAGGTGATTTTTTTCTTACTAATAACATTGGTGTGGGTAAACATTGATGAATGAGAGGCCCATTGAAGGTTCATTGTGTGTTAGTGTACGTGTGGTTAGGTGCTCCTCAATTGTGTGTGTGTGGGAGTCTGTGTATTAAGTCAGGGGGTTGTCAGACAGCATTCAACCAGAGAAAATCATAAGACGCAGTTTCCCTTCCACTTTATACATATTTTTCTCGATTCTCCTATTTTTGGCACGCAGCCAGACTGAGGTCTTGTTGTGTAGCAAAAGGACTGTGTACTTTGATGCAGAGTGCGCAGGATCGACTCCTGCTGTGAACTGAGAGATAATAATGGTAAATAATTGTAACAATATATATATATATATATATATATATATATATATATATATATATATATATATATATATATATATATATATATCATAGGTATACCTCCCTGAATCACATACATATATGTTCGTAATGTACTTGTATATACGTATGTGTTATAAACTTGTCAAAACATGTTCTCGCTTTAAATTAATCCAGATTTGTGTATGTTAAGCAAATAATTCTCCTAACTACTTAGCTTGTTTATACTATCCTGAGGCAATATTCTCAGCTGTACCATAACTCAGCATCTAATATCCTAACACATAATTACACTGTGATAAGTCTCATCAGTTTGTGCAGTGCATACACAGCAGCAATATATATGTAGGAACACTTCCACTGGAAATGGGCACAGTATCAGCAGTGGACAGTATAACCAGTGGACTGAGACAATTTACACACTAAGTATTCTGCGTAGTTCAAACACTATCTGCCACATTCTCACAATAAGCGCAAATTGCAATCTAAACAACACAGGCCATTCAGAGTAAGTAATGTGTGCATCAACTTGGATATTGCAACAGCTGCAACAGTTGAGACCGTTCTTGAATTCCTTAGAAACATTATAACACGTGTTTGTCTTGATATTCTGCCATCAAAGATTATTATTATTATTATTATTATTATTATTATTATTATTATTATTATTATTATTATTATTATTATTATTATATTGTTGTTGTGTTTGTCATTACGTAGACTATCTCAGCTGATGGTATCGTTGATAATGCCCTCAGATGATGAAGCTAACAACCCTTTCAGTTGATAGCATTGTTAGTAGCCCTTTCAGCTGAAGACGTCGTGTTGCATTAGAAAAAAAGACCATTGAATATATTCTATCACTATTGATTTTATTTCGGTGAAACACAAACCGGTGAAGACCAATAAAACTATAACAATAATATTTTAGAATAAACTAAGATCACAGTACAAAAGAAACTGAGGAAACTGTAGCTATGCGCGATCTTACAAGCCTCGACGCCAATACGAGACTATCAGAAGGAAACAGGATTCTCCTCAATATATCGTAAAACAAGGTCGAACAAATTCAATTTCGCCCAAACAAGCTGCTACAACACAAGACGAGCCAAAACTTTACAACAGGTTCTCCATGATTCCCTTAAGTTGTTTATGTAAGGCGGGAAAGCTGTTCACTCTGCGTCATTCTCTCAACAAGCTGGTCAGATACATACGCCATCACGACCTTGCTATGATAAATATGACAATTCATAATTGTTGAAGTCTCTGGTGGATGAAACGTCTTCACAATAAAATGAGTGGATGAGTGAGAGTTGGACCTGATTAGCTTGAACCAGTAGGCCTGCTGCAGTGCTCCTTCCTTCTTGAGAGGGTGTGACTTAGACCTGCTTAGCATGGATCAGTATCCCTGCTGCAGCGCAGTATTCTTATCTCAAAGTCCTCGACAACTCCAGATTCTCAACAATCTACAAACTGGATTCGATTCTTTTCCAACATTTCGGTCAGATCTGACCCCTTATAACGTGCGACCTAATGTTCACCAGGACAGATCAAAGCATTGTCTTAAGTTTCACTCCCGAAGTGTGGATTAGTTGCGAATTCTTCCAACTATGCTATTATGGCTTTCCTTTTCATTTTAAACATTGCTGAGATGTTTTATCGTAAAGGGTACACGATATATTTTATCATTTTTTTCTTTATAAGAACACTGCGGGAAAGCTGAATTCGAAATATTTGGCTGATAGCCAAGACGAGATAATTAACTTTGAAAAGACAGGTATCAGAATCGAGAAACTGATGATTATGTGCGCAGAATGCACATAATAAACAAGAACACTTCTCATATCATGAGACCTGGTCACAGACAGGGCCGCGGGGGCGTTGGCCCCCGGAACCCTCTCCAGGTATACTCCAGGTGTAGCAGGTTTCAATGAAGAAAAGTAAGGGGTGTAACTGCCACTGCGTAGAGGCTTGCGCACACGGGTGAGGAAGTCATTTACAGAGCGGTGGACTTGAAGATAACGAAAAGGACGCATGGAGAATGCTTTTTATTATGTTTAAACATGGTAAAGTGAACAAAATTGTTAGGAGCAAAAAGAAATAATTGATAAAGCCTAAGCACGATGGCAATGCGAAGACGCAGAATATAATTCACAGACTCACAGACATCTTCCATAATGTTGAGGATTGTTTGCTACCGAAACCCACGAGAATATTACATTGCGCATCATAATAAAAGCGAAAAGAACACTTGTCAATGCTGAGGGGTATCCCTTGTGTAGAGAAGAAAACAGTAATGGAAATGAGGCTGTGTATCTCGACTCCCAACTGGAGTTCTCATCAGCAGCGATAAGAGTGAATATTATAATTCTATGCAATACCGACGAGTTGATAAGACACATTCGCAACAGTTGAGTATCTTTATTGCTGAACAGTAAAGATAATCCAGCTGTTGGTTTCACATGTGTCTCGCTTATCAGCAGTGATAAGGACTGATGAGTCCAGTAGAGAGTTAAAATAGATTGTCTTATCTACATTGCTGTTTTCTTGTACAACATGGCTGGGTTTATCCCTCTATATAATGAATAAGTAATGCGTCATGATATCAAGCAGTTATTGCATTAATTGTAGATAAGTATTATATCAGTGCAGGCAGGCGGTTTCGTAACCCTTTCCTTGATAAGTTTCGCTGGAGAAGTTTTTTTTTTTTTTTTTCATATGTCAGGTACTATAAATCTCTGTCATATTTATTAATAGTTATAAAGTTCTTGCCGATTTATTCCTAGATAATAACTCATTCTCTTGTGCTCATTCCACTGATGAATTACATGATTGAAAACACGGATCAACGATGTACTTATCTTAATAAAACACGACAAGTAATGGTGAGAATTCCTCTGAGGGTAGAACTTAAAGTTGAAATGACCTGATAAAGCTGCACTCAAGAGCGAAACATATCTAAATGATCATTGTATTTACCAACGTGTTGGCATTTCACCTATCAACTAGTCTTCGTATGACCGAACACGTTATTTTATATATTTGAGCTTACGACGACGTTTCGGTCCGACTTGGACCATGTACAAAGTCGCAATCTCCTCTCTTCTATATCCGGGTTGTTTGTGTATCGTTCCAGTCACGGTATTGTGCCTTTTTTTTGTTATTAGAGTTAATATTATTCACAGAACTATTGACTTAAACAACATGAAGATAGACAACATTCTCAGACGGTAATCAAAATGTAGTTTGTTCTGTCTCAGGCTGCATGTAGGTTACCTTCAGCATATTGACGAGTGTCCTGTACACTTCGATGTTTCATATTTTTTACATACTATTGATAATTTGATAAAGACCTCGATCGAGACATCGTTAAAATAAAGGCTTAAGCTCTTTTATGTCCCTTATAATCCACAATGAATTGCTCTCTTCGTGAAATGTTTGATATGAAATAACTGGAGTTGTCGTCTTCCTGCCAAACCATCGCTACTTCATCACTTAATTGAATCATTTCCGACTCTAATTTCATTCAGCTGCTGCCAGACCTCACTAGCGTAGCTTTAGCTTAAATTCTCTCCTCATACAGTCATATAATTAATCTTTATGGCGAGATAGGAATGTGTTGCTTATGAGTGCACAAGTAACTTCTACTGCGCCTTGAGTATTAAACCACAAGCTTGGCAACTAGCTACTGCGCCCGGTGTATTAACTACTGCGCCCGGTGTATCAAACCACAAACTAGTCAACTCGCTACTACACCCAACATATTAAAACTGATAACAAACCTACTCAAAGTGTGTGTTGTGTGTGTGTGTGTGTGTGTGTGTGTGTGTGTGTGTGTGTGTGTGTGTATGTCGTGCCGAATAGGTAGAACTTGCGATCTCAGCTTAAATAGCAACGCTCATCTTGCCATATAGGACAAGTGAAAATTTGTGTATGCAATAATTTCGCCAAAATCATTCTGAACCTAACGAAAAAAAAATATATTTCACTGTGTTTGTTTAGAATTTAATTATTGTAAACAAATCTAAAATACATTTAGTTGGGTTAGGCTAAAATAAATTGTTCTTGTTATAATAAGGTTAGGTAAGTTTTCTAAGATTCTTTTGTTGCAAAATTAAATTTTTTTTACACCAACATTAATAAAAAAAAAATATATCTTTAAACGTATGAGAGACATTTTTAGAAAGGATTTAATTTTAAATGAGTTCTTGCTAATTGACCAGTTTTACATATTCGGCACGATATATATATATATATTATATATATATATATATATATATATATATATATATATTTATATATATATATATATATATATATATATATATATATATATATATATATATATATATATATAATTCTTGGTAAAGTGACTTATGTTGCATGTTGCACACTACGCTGCTCGAGACTCGTATTCTGAAACCATCCGTTTAAATTTATTTTCTATTAAATTTATTTCCCATTACTGAAATTTTCGCCTGCAAGACCATTAAAATAGCTTGCAAGATTGCAATATTTATCGCTGGGCTATAAAACACGGCGACACGATAGCAGAATTTGTTGAAGAAAATATCGGGGTCTCTGAAGTCGGTCCCACCAGAAGCAAAAGTTTAGGGTCCCCAGCCCCGCCAGGAGCACCACCAGCACCACCAGCACCACCAGCACCACCAACGCCACCAACAACAACCCCAGCAATACCATCACCACCACTAACAACAACGCAAGTAATAATACTACCACCAGCACCATCACCACTACCACCCCCAGCACTAACCACAGGGTCACTACCACCATCACCACCGACCACAGGGTCACTACCACCACCACCAACCACAATGACACCACAACGAGGAACACAAACATTACGATCATAATCACTAGTAACACGGTCATAACCCCTAGCACCACCTCCCTAGCACCACCTCCACCAGCACCACCATCTCCCTAGCACCACCGCCACCAATACTACCATCTCCCTAGCACCACCGCCACCAAAACCACCATCTCCCTAGCACCACCGCCACCAACACTACCATCTCCCTAGCACCACCGCCACCAACACCACCATCTCCCTAGCACCACCGCCACCAGCACTACCATCTCCCTAGCACCACCGCCACCAGCACTACCATCTCCCTAGCATCACCGCCACCAACACCACCATCTCCCTAGCACCACCGCCACCAACACCACCATCTCCCTAGCACCACCGCCACCAACACTACCATCTCCCTAGCACCACCGCCACCAACACCACCATCTCCCTAGCACCACCGCCACCAAGCACTACCATCTCCCTAGCACCACCGCCACCAGCACTACCATCTCCCTAGCACCACCGCCACCAACACTACCATCTCCCTAGCACCACCGCCACCAGCACTACCATCTCCCTAGCACCACCGCCACCAACACTACCATCTCCCTAGCACCACCGCCACCAACACTACCATCTCCCTAGCACCACCGCCACCAACACCACCATCTCCCTAGCACCACCGCCACCAACACCACCATCTCCCTAGCACCACCGCCACCAACACCACCATCTCCCTAGCACCACCGCCACCAACACCACCATCTCCCTAGCACCACCGCCACCAACACCACCATCTCCCTAGCACCACCGCCACCAGCACCACCATCTCCCTAGCACCACCGCCACCAAACTACCATCTCCCTAGCACCACCGCCACCAACACTACCATCTCCCTAGCACCACCGCCACCAACACTACCATCTCCCTAGCACCACCGCCACCAGCACCACCATCTCCCTAGCACCACCGCCACCAACACCACCATCTCCCTAGCACCACCGCCACCAACACCACCATCTCCCTAGCACCACCGCCACCACACCACCATCTCCCTAGCACCACCGCCACCAACACTACCCTCTCCCTAGCACCACCGCCACCAACACTACCATCTCCCTAGCACCACCGCCACCAACACTACCATCTCCCTAGCACCACCGCCACCAGCACCACCATCTCCCTAGCACCACCGCCACCAACACCACCATCTCCCTAGCACCACCGCCACCAACACCACCATCTCCCTAGCACCACCGCCACCAGCACCACCATCTCCCTAGCACCACCGCCACCAACACACCATCTCCCTAGCACCACCGCCACCAACACTACCATCTCCCTAGCACCACCGCCACCAGCACCACCATCTCCCTAGCACCACCGCCACCAACACCACCATCTCCCTAGCACCACCGTCACCAACAACACCATCTCCCTAGCACCACCGCCACCAGCACCACCACTACAACAGCCATCACCACTTCCAGTAATAACACTGGCAAATCTAATCAGGATTTCCTTTTATATTTACGTAAAAAAATATCAGTTATGATTTTTTTATCCGATTTTTTTAAATAAATTTGGATTATTTTTTGCCTGAAGGATTTAGATGAGTAGTGACACCAGTTATATTTTTTTTAATGCTCAATAAGTGACGATTAGTCTGTCACTGCACACGTATGTGTTACCTGGAGACCTGGGGAGAGTTCAGGGGGTCAACGCCCCCGCGGTCCGGTCTGCGACCAGGCCTCAGTTCAGTAATAGTAACATAAAGACACTTGATACACATGAAGTTCAGGAGTTTTCAGTCTGATGATAGAATAAAAAGAACAAAAGCTACAACGGTATAATTTAGCGTTAGGGGATAGCAGATATTCTCTTGTAGTTATACCTAGGGGATAGCAGATATTCTCTTGTAGTTATACCTAGGGGATAGCAGATATTCTCTTGTAGTTATACCTAGGGGATAGCAGATATTCTCTTGTAGTTATACCTAGGGGATAGCAGATATTCTCTTGTAGTTATACCTGTGAACATCACAAGCATGAGGAACATAAACAGAAGCAATAATCTCATATGAGGGTTAACCTAATGCATTTTTCCCAGCATATCCATCTCTGCGATAACCCATAACGGTGAAGAATACTCAGATTTCCGCCATATTTAATAAGTTTGTTTATAGTATTCGTGCGATATTAAGACCAGATTTGATGGCATAAACCTTGGTAATATAAATACCGACAAGTTGGTTTAGAAAGACACGTAAGCAAACACTGTAACATATTTATTAGTAAACGTTTCGGTCCTGGGACCTTGATCACTTCTAACTATGTTAGAAGTGATCAAGGTCCCAGGACCGAAACGTTTTCTAATAAATATGTTATAGTGTTTGCTTACGTGTCTTTCTAAACCAAGACCAGATTTAATCAAAGCCACAATGAAATCTTTAGGAAACTGTTAAGGATCCGTTTAACAGGTCATCGTGTAATCTAGACCGGGTTATGTGATTCTTCCTTAACGATTAAACTGACAACTCGTATGGGTTATACTTGTACTTAGAAATACACATGATAGAAGTCAAGCTATGAGGAACTAATTACATTAGTTAACTGAAAGTTAGAAGGAGGGATCAGACACTTCAGCACTACTAAACACATTCATACTAGCATACGTAAGTGAAAATAATACCTTGAATTTTACAACATTAGCTTTCAACGAATATAGTCCTGATTGCCTTGGTATTTATTTCTGTGAAGAGTATGTAGTATGACCCGCATGGAATATGACAACCGAAATACAGTTTTGTTGCCATCTGTATCCGTCATATAGAATACGGTAGCAGTACACTGCTGATATATGTAAATCTGATGAATATAAAAGAGAACTAACTGTCAGTGAACGAAAGCAGTAATGGAGGCTCGACGCTCCATCCACTAATACTATAACGTAGTTAAATGTTCTTCATCCCTCTGACGTACATTATTGAACGAACACTGATGAAGGAGATTGGAAAAATCATTATCGGGATGTCGTTCGTTTTATCGGCGTTTTAGCAATTCATTTGTATTTACTTGCTATATCGGAAACCTGCTGTTTGATTGCCTGATATAGTGCTATATTGGCTCTCTTAAAAAATTCTATTATTTTTTCTAAGGTTGCTCGTTTTACGGCGTCTCAGTTTCACATAGGTCATTACGGCTGTAGTTCACCTAAAGTTCACTCTCAATGTATACATTATGAGACACAGACTTATCGGTGTATTTACACTGATATACACCACCTCTCGGGATTAATACGTGGTGAGACACAAATCTACAGGTGTACAAACATTGAGACACATACACCTCACCTCTGAATACTCAATGATAACCCACATAGAGACAGAAGCTCAGAAGATTGATTGATCTGTATATTTCGACCCCGTTCAGGGATCCTCTTCAGCAGATGAAGGGGATCCCAGAAGGGGTCGAAATATACAGATCAATCAATCTTCTGAGTTTCCGTCGCCATGTGGGTTATTATTAAGCATTGATAAGTGTTCGTTACTCTTTAGTTACTCTGTGTATATACCTTGTATGATACGCATCTATTGTTATGCAAAATACAAATATATATATATATATAAATATATATATATATATATATATATATATATATATATATATAATATATTATATATATATATATATATATATATATATATATATATATATTATCATACTGGCCGATTCCCACCAAGGCAGGGTGGCCCGAAAAAGAAAAACTTTCACCATGATTCACTCCATCACTGTCTTGCCAGAAGGGTGCTTTACACTACAGTTTTTAAACTGCAAACATTAACACCCCTCCTTCAGAGTGCAGGCACTGTACTTCCCCATCTCCAGGACTCAAGTCCGGCCTGCCGGTTTCCCTGAACCCCTTCATAAATGTTACTTTGCTCACACTCCAACAGCACGTCAAGTATTAAAAACCATTCGTCTCCATTCACTCCTATCAAACACACTCACGCACGCCTGCTGGAAGTCCAAGCCCCTCGCACACAAAACCTCCTTTACCCCCTCTCTCCAACCTTTCCTAGGCCGACCCCTACCACGCCTTCCTTCCACTACAGACTGATACACTCTTGAAGTCATTCTGTTTCGCTCCATTCTCTCTACATGTCCGAACCACCTCAACATCCCTTCCTCAGCCCTCTGGACAACAGTTTTGGTAATCCCGCACCTCCTCCTAACTTCCAAACTACGAATTCTCTGCATTATATTCACACCACACATTGCCCTCAGACATGACATCTCCACTGCCTCCAGCCTTCTCCTCGCTGCAACATTCATCACCCATGCTTCAAACCCATATAAGAGTGTTGGTAAAACTATACTCTCATACATTCCCCTCTTTGCCTCCAAGGACAAAGTTCTTTGTCTCCACAGACTCCTAAGTGCACCACTCACCCTTTTCCCCTCATCAATTCTATGATTCACCTCATCCTTCATAGACCCATCCGCTGACACGTCCACTCCCAAATATCTGAATACATTCACCTCCTCCATACTCTCTCCCTCCAATCTGATATCCAATCTTTCATCACCTAATATTTTTGTTATCCTCATAACCTTACTCTTTCCTGTATTCACTTTTAATTTTCTTCTTTTGCACACCCTACCAAATTCATCCACCAATCTCTGCAACTTCTCTTCAGAATCTCCCAAGAGCACAGTGTCATCAGCAAAGAGCAACTGTGACAACTCCCACTTTATGTGTGATTCTTTATCTTTGAACTCCACGCCTCTTGTCAAGACCCTCGCATTTACTTCTCTTACAACCCCATCTATAAATATATTAAACAACCACGGTGACATCACACATCCCTGTGTAAGGCCTACTTTTACTGGGAAATAATTTCCTTCTTTCCTATGTACTCTAACTTGAGCCTCACTATCCTCGTAAAAACTCTTCACTGCTTTCAGTAACCTACCTCCTACACCATACACCTGCAACATCTGCCACATTGCCCCCCTATCCACCCTGTCATACGCCTTTTCCAAATCCATAAATGCCACAAAGACCTCTTTAGCCTTATCTAAATACTGTTCACTTATATGTTTCACTGTAAACACCTGGTCCACACACCCCCTACCTTTCCTAAAGCCTCCTTGTTCATCTGCTATCCTATTCTCAGTCTTACTTTTAATTCTTTCAATAATAACTCTACCATACTCTTTACCAGGTATACTCAACAGACTTATCCCCCTATAATTTTTGCACTCTCTTTTGTCCCCTTTGCCTTTATACAAAGGAACTATGCATGCTCTCTGCCAATCCCTAGGTACCTTACCCTCTTCCATACATTTATTAAATAATTGCACCTACCACTCCAAAACTATATCCCCACCTACTTTTAACATTTCTATCTTTATCCCATCAATCCCGGCTGCCTTACCTCCTTTCATTTTACCTACTGCCTCACGAACTTCCCCCACACTCACAACTGGCTCTTCCTCACTCCTACAAGATGTTATTCCTCCTTGCCCTATACACGAAATCACAGCTTCCCTATCTTCATCAACATTTAACAATTCCTCAGAATATTCCCTCCATCTTCCCGATACTCTCCATTTAATAACTCTCCTCTCCTATTTTTAACTGACAAATCCATTTGTTCTCTAGGCTTCCTTAACTTGTTAATCTCACTCCAAATCTTTTTCTTATTTTCAACAAAATTTGTTGATAACATCTCACCCACTCTCTCATTTGCTCTCTTTTTACATTGCTTCACCACTCTCATAACCTCTCTCTTTTTCTCCATATACTCTTCCCTCCTTGCATCACTTCTACTTTGTAAAAACTTCTCATATGCTAACTTTTTCTCCCTTACTACTCTCTTTACATCATCATTCCACCAATCGCTCCTCTTTCCTCCCGCACCCACTTTCCTGTAACCACAAACTTCTGCTGAACACTCTAACACTACATTTTTAAACCTACCCCATACCTCTTCGACCCCATTGCCTATGCTCTCATTAGCCCATCTATCCTCCAATAGCTGTTTATATCTTTCCCTAACTGCCCCCTCTTTTAGTTTATAAACCTTCACCTCTCTCTTCCCTGATGCTTCTATTCTCCTTGTATCCCATCTACCTTTTACTCTCAGTGTAGCTACAACTAGAAAGTGATCTGATATATCTGTGGTCCCTCTATAAACATGTACATCCTGAAGTCTACTCAACAGTCTTTTATCTATCAATACATAATCCAACAAACTACTGTCATTTCGCCCTACATCATATCTTGTAAACTTATTTATCCTCTTTTTCTTAAAATATGTATTACCTATAACTAAACCCCTTTCTATACAAAGTTCAATCAAAGGGCTCCCATTATCATTTACACCTGGCACCCCAAACTTACCTACCACAACCCTCTCTAAAAGTTTCTCCTACTTTAGCATTCAGGTCCCCTACCACAATTACTCTCTCACTTGGTTCAAAGGCTCCTATACATTCACTTAACATCTCCCAAAATATCTCTCTCTCCTCTGCATTCCTCTCTTCTCCAGGTGCATACACGCTTATTATGACCCACTTCTCGCATCCAACCTTTACTTTAATCCACATAATTCTTGCATTTACACATTCATATTCTCTTTTCTCCTTCCATAACTGATCATTTAACATTACTGCTACCCCTTCCTTTGCTCTAACTCTCTCAGATACTCCAGATTTAATCCCATTTATTTCCCCCCACCGAAACTCCCCTACCCCCATCAGCTTTGTTTCGCTTAGGGCCAGGACATCCAACTTCTTTTCATTCATAACATCAGCAATCATCTGTTTCTTGTCATCTGCACTACATCCACGCACATTCAAGCATCCCAGTTTTATAAAGTTTTTCTTCTTCTCTTTTTTAGTAAATGTATACAGGAGAAGGGGTTACTAGCCCATTGCTCCCGGCATTTTAGTCGCCTCATACGACACGCATGGCTTACGGAGGAAAGATTCTTTTCCACTTCCCCATGGACAATAGAAGAAATAAAGAACAAGAGCTATTTAGAAAAAGAAGAAAAACCTAGATGTATGTATATATATATGCATGTGCATGTCTGTGAAGTGTGACCAAAGTGTAAGTTGGAGTAGCAAGATATCCCTGTTATCTAGCGTGTTTATGAGACAGAAAAAGAAACCAGCAATCCTACCATCATGCAAAACAGTTACAGGTTTCTGTTTCACAGTCATCTGGCAGGACGGTAGTACTTCCCTGGGTGGTTGCTGTCTACCAACCTACTACCTATATATATATATATATATATATATATATATATATAATATATATATATATAATATATATATATATATATATATATATATATATACTATAAAAAAATAAATATATATATATATATATATATAAATAATAATATATATATATATATATATATATATATATATATATATATATATATATATATATATATATACATATATCACACACACACACACACACACTATTTTTGTTATATGTGAACGACATGATGGAAGGATTAGACTCAGAAGTGTCCCTGTTCGCAGATGATGTGAAGTTAATGAGGAGAATTAAATCAGATGAGGATCAGGTAGGACTTGAAAGAGACCTGGACAGACTGGACACCTGGTCCAGCAACTGGCTTCTCGGATTTAACCTCGCCAAATGCAAAGTCACGAAGATCGGGGAAGAGCACAGAAGACCGCAGACGGAATATAGGCTAGATGGCCAGAGACTGCAAACCTCGCTCAAGGAGAAAGATCTTGGGGTGAGTATAACACCGAGCATGTCTCCGGAAGCACACATCAACCAGATAACTGCTGCAGCATATGGGCTCCTGGTAAACCTGAGAACAGCGTTCCGATACCTTGGTAAGGAATCGTTCAAGACACTGTACACCGTGTACGTCAGGCCCATACTGGAGTATGCAGCACATGTTTGGAACCCGCACTTGATCAAGCACGTCAAGAAACTAGAGAAAGTGCAAAGATTTGCTACAAGGTTAGTTCCAGAGCTAAGGGGAATGTTCTATGAAGAAAGGTTAATTAAGGGAACTCGGCCTGACAACACTGGAGGACAGGAGGGCCAGGGAAGACATGATAACGACATATAAAATACTGCGCGGAATAGACAAGGTGGACAAAGACAGGATGCTCCAGAGAGGGGACACAGCAACAAGTGGTCACAATTGGAAGTTGAAGACTCAGATGCGTCAAAGGGATGTTAGGAATAGCCTAGAAAGTGACGTAGTGGAGGCAGGAACCATACATAGTTTTAAGACTAGGTTAGATAATGCTCATGGAGCAGGGAGAGAGAGAACCCAGTAGCAACCGGTGAAGAGGCGGAGCTAAGACTCGACCTCTGCAACCACAAATAGGTGAGTACAAATAGGTGAGTACACACATACACACACACACACACACACACACACACACACACACACACACACACACACACACACACACACACACACACTTCCCGAGGCATGTATTGTTTTCACTTTTTATATTTTTGCCAAAGCATATTTTCGCTAGCGATAAGAGCGAACTTTTTTATCTCGTCTTTTTGAGTGCAAATTCCTTGAGTCAGCTTTGTATCACGACTGTTTCAACAGCTCGCAAGGCCATCTGAAACCTGGCGCTCCATGTACACTTTTTATTTTGGCCAAAACATAAAATATTCATCTCCCCCCTTGTATATATATATGTCGTGCCGAATATGTAAAACTGGTCAATTAGCAAGAACTCATTTAAAATTAAGTCCTTTCTGAAATTTTCTCTTACACGTTTAAAGATATATTTTTTTCATTAATGTTAATGTAAAAAAATTTTAAAAATTTTTTACCAGGAGAATTATTTTAGAAAACACCAACACTTATTTTTAAACAGTATACAATTTATTTAGCCTAACCCAATCAAATATATTTTTAATAGTATACAATAATTTTTAAATTATTAACCAAATCACTTGTCTATCAAATAACGTTTTTTAAGTTAAGGACCCAGATATGCTTTTGGCACGACATATATGCATACATTTTCACTTGTCCTATATGGCAAGATGAACGTTGCTATTTAAGTCCAAGATCGCAATTCTGCCTATTCGGCAAATATATATATATATATATATATTTTATATATATTATTAAAATAGATATGTATATATATATAATATTTGATACAAGATCAATTTTATGTCTATATAGAGAATATATTAAATATATATATATATATATATATATATTAGTGTAACCACGAACGAGTGGTAGTGATCAATTAACAATACTTGCACTAGCAGGATTCGAAACTCCAGTGAAGTACGGCTTGCCTCATGGTAAGCGAGAACCACATGACGCTTTAAACCACCCAACCCTACAAGAATGGCACAGCCAGCAATGTTAGCTGTTGGGCCGCCATCCAGTGCCTGCACTCTGAAGGATGGGTGAGGATGTTACAGTCCTGGAGGTGGGAAGTACAGTGCCTGCACTCTGAAGGATGGGTGAGAATGTTACAGTCCTGGAGGTGGGAAGTACAGTGCCTGCACTCTGAAGGATGGGTGAGGATGTTACAGTTCTGGAGGTGGGAAGTACAGTACCTGCACTCTGAAGGATGGGTGAGGATGTTACAGTCCTGGAGGTGGGAAGTACAGTACCTGCACTCTGAAGGATGGGTGAGGATGCTACAGTCCTGGAGGTGGGAAGTACAGTGCCTGCACTCTGAAGGATGGGTGAGGATATTACAGTCCTGGAGGTGGGAAGTACAGTACCTGCACTCTGAAGGATGGGTGAGGATGTTACAGTCCTGGAGGTGGGAAGTACAGTACCTGCACTCTGAAGGATGGGTGAGGATATTACAGTCCTGGAGGTGGGAAGTACAGTACCTGCACTCTGAAGGATGGGTGAGGATGTTACAGTTCTGGAGGTGGGAAGTACAGTACCTGCACTCTGAAGGATGGGTGAGGATGTTACAGTTCTGGAGGTGGGAAGTACAGTGCCTGCACTCTGAAGGATGGGTGAGGATGTTACAGTCCTGGAGGTGGGAAGTACAGTACCTGCACTCTGAAGGATGGGTGAGGATGTTACAGTCCTGGAGGTGGGAAGTACAGTGCCTGCACTCTGAAGGATGGGTGAGGATGTTACAGTCTGAGGTGGGAAGTACAGTACTGCACTCTGAAGATGGGTGAGGATGTTACAGTCCTGGAGGTGGGAAGTACAGTACCTGCACTCTGAAGGATGGGTGAGGATGTTACAGTCTGAGGTGGGAAGTACAGTACCTGCACTCTGAAGGATGGGTGAGGATGTTACAGTCCTGGAGGTGGGAAGTACAGTACCTGCACTCTGAAGGATGGGTGAGGATGTTACAGTTCTTGAGGTGGGAAGTACAGTATCTGCACTCTGAACGATGGGTGAGGATGTTACAGTTCTGGAGGTGGGAAGTACAGTACCTGCACTCTGAAGGATGGGTGAGGATGTTACAGTCCTGGAGGTGGGAAGTACAGTACCTGCACTCTGAAGGATGGGTGAGGATGTTACAGTCCTGGAGGTGGGAAGTACAGTACCTGCACTCTGAAGGATGGGTGAGGATGTTACAGTCCTGGAGGTGGGAAGTACAGTACCTGCACTCTGAAGGATGGGTGAGGATGTTACAGTTCTGGAGGTGGGAAGTACAGTACTTGCACTCTGAAGGATGGGTGAGGATGTTACAGTCCTGGAGGTGGGAAGTACAGTACCTGCACTCTGAAGGATGGGTGAGGATGTTACAGTCCTGGAGGTGGGAAGTACAGTACCTGCACTCTGAAGGATGGGTGAGGATGTTACAGTCCTGGAGGTGGGAAGTACAGTACCTGCACTCTGAGGATGGGTGAGGATGTTACAGTCCTGGAGGTGGGAAGTACAGTACCTGCACTCTGAAGGATGGGTGAGGATGTTACAGTTCTGGAGGTGGGAAGTACAGTATCTGCACTCTGAAGGATGGGTGAGGATGTTACAGTCCTGGAGGTGGGAAGTACAGTACCTGCACTTTGAAGGATGAGTGAGGATGTTTCAGTCCTTACGACGACGTATCGGTCCGGTTTGGACCATTTACAAAGTGTCCTGAAGGTCATCTGAAATGTAATGTCAAACATCTGGAGAAACATCGATATAATGATGGTAATGCTTTCTGTTTTTTTATTTTATTACCATAAATAAAACTTAATTATCCAGTGAGGGCTTCAATTCCAGCGGTGGGGTTTTATTCCCTCACTGTGGGCGAAACGCTGTATAAGAAGTTTTTACAAGCTTGAATGTAACAATGGTGAAACAATGACAAAGTTTAGGGTCGTACAGAAGCACTAGGACAATGTTTCGCCCACATGTGTGAGCCAAACGTTTTCCAAAGGACAATATAATTGTTGCTTTCGCTTCTTTGGCTATCCTATTCAAAGTGTGAAATATCGACCCACACCAGTCGTCTAAACAGACCATTCAAAATGTGTTGAATAGCTTGAGTTCACTAAGACGCACACACACACACACAACACACACACACCACACACACACACACCACACACACACACACACACACCACACACAAACACCACACACACACACAACACACACACACACACACACACACAACACACACACACACACACACACACACACACACACACACACACACACAACACACACACACACACACACACACACACACACACACACACACACACACACACACCAAACACACACACACACAACACACACACACACAAGCGGACACCACAACACAACACACAACACACCAACACAAGACCACACACAACACACACACACAAGAAACACAGCACACACAACACACAGACACTTCACAACAACACACACACACACAGACTCACACACAGCACAACACGCACACAAGAACAAGACATGCACACACAAGTCGACACGCATACCCAAAACAGGCCACAAGAGACAAAAGGCGACATACAGACTGACCACAACACAAACACACACACAACACCGCAGCAACAGAAGAAGGAAATAATACGCAACACACAACAGCCAACAGACCACACATCACAGCACAACACACTGCACACAACGTACAGCGACACACACACCCACACCAGCACAAACCACAGGAGTAATCAAGGGAATATCAGGAAGCAGATCAGGCAGGGTCATAATTTAGCGAGGTATGATAAAGCTAACGGTCTCAGGGGAGTGACCTAAGCGATCGAGGAAAGGCGGGCCAGAAAGGACTCGACCGAAAAGCAAGTGAGAAACATAGAGGTAACACACACACACTGCACATTTCAGCAAACACCGAAGGCCCAGGTACGTCACGGTCCATTAACCTGCTTCTTAGCCCAACCTGCGTTAACCCATCCACACAACCACCCCCTTTCTAAGGATCACATTGCCCCTTCCACCCCTACCTAACCCATCCATCTATCTCCACTAATGGACACACAAAACAAGCACAAAAAAACATAACTTGACACAAGCACCTACCCCCTAACCACAGCAACACACACAACTATCTCAACACCACTTACCCTCCCAACACCCTATCCATCCCACACCCAACACCAAGCTACCCCAACTTCCACCAGTCTCCCCCTCACACCCCAAAACCACACTCCTTACACAACTACCTTCCCCCTCTGTGAAGCTTACTCAGCCCTGTAATAACCAGATAGTAGTTCCAAGGCTGGCTCCTCCCAGGAAAATATGATCAAAAAAGAAATAATAACGAGAATAACAATACATTTTCCAAGGATACAAAAACTAGAAAAACTTAAAGATGAAATATTGGCTCTAGAAAGAAAATGAAAAATTGGATAAAATGATAACTGAATTAAGCTGATGGAAAATGGGTGTCTAGAGTGTTGGTGACACTGTGGTAAATCGTAGCCAGTTGCCGATGTGGGGGGGGGTCGAGTGTGATGACACCCAACGCGATTCTTCACAGAAAGCGTGAGTTCATCCCGAGACGGTTAAGCAGGTTATTTCGCTGCAATGATGAGGGTTATTCCTGCAATTATGGGCTTTGACACAGGTAATTAAATCCGAAAAAGGGAACCCAGGACGTAGCCATCCATCAGTTCTACTCGTGATTGGCAGGTGACCCTACTTCATCCAACACGGAAAGGATAAGAAGGTACCCATGAGGATAACACTACTCATGATAAGTAATAACTAAAGATGTGGGAGTTATTACAGGACATACTTAGAGCAACACTGAAAGGACTAATGTCTTTGGTCAAAAGTGAACTTACAATAGTACAAGCGCTAGGAAGACAAGGCAGGCAGAGATACAAACTCAAGAAGGCTGTGATCAGGATACTGTCTGACAGGACCGCACACGTCACCTTTCGGCGGGAGCGGTGAAAGGAGGGAAGGGACCTACTTTATAAAAGCATGGCAGTCAAACTATCATTTCCAAGGGGAAAGGAGAAAAAAGGCAGGAATAGCCGGGAATTGACTTACCCTAGCCAGGGAGGCAAGAACCCGTATGTAGAATTGAACTATAACTCCCGCAAACTCCCAGAATGGAACTTTCCTCACCCCCAAAATAACATCCTCCCACCTACCCCCAATCCTCAATCCCCATCCCTAACCATCTACCCCACCACCTGACCCAAACTCTCCCCCTTCTCGGAGAGGGGGAAACCTAGAACCAGTAGGAAAAGGGCTAAGGATGGGAGGGAGGACGGAGGCAGAGCTCAAAAAAGGAAGGAAAACTGGGGAAGAGCTAATGAGCTGGCAAGGAAGAGGAGGAAGGGTAGCAGCAGAATGCAGAAGGTGGACAACATGCCAAGTGCGAAACCAAGATACAACGAGAAGAAGGAGCTGAACATCTGAAACAGATAAGGCAAAGTATTACAGAAGTCATCAGAATGGCTACCATGGCAGACAATGAGGGTCTGAAGGCGCTATGGAAAACCTAAAACAATATTCAATACATTCGAAAACCGGGAGATGCCGAGGCATGGAAGAAGCAATGTAGTACAATCTTTAAAAAAGGAGACAGACATGAAGATTTAAAATACAGACCAGTGTCCTGACATGTATAGTTGCAAAATCATTTTAGAAGTTTTCAGGGAAGAGTGGTGGGAAAACTGAAAGGAAAGTTCTCAACAGAAAAGCATGGTTTCGGGACGGGAAATCCCGTGTCCAAACCTACTGGAGTTTTATGACATGGTGACAGCAGTAAAACAAAGAGTGGGGGTGGGTGGATTGCATTTTCTTTGGGCTGCAAAAAGGGGGTTTGACACAGTTCCCCACAAATTGGTGCAAAAAAAATGGGGACCTGCAGGGTAACAGGGAAGGCACTAAAGGATCGGGAATACTTGTCAGGAAGACAGCAGCGAGTCTTTGGGACGGGGGAGGTGTCAAGTGGGACCTGTGACAGCGGGGGTCCCGCAGGGGTCAGTCCTAGGACCAGTGCTGTTTTTTTATTTGTGACGACAGACGGAAGGAAAGACTTGAGGTGTCCTGTTTGCAGATGAGTGAAATTGTGAGAAGAATACACTCGATCGAAGACCCGGGGAACTACAAAGGGGTTGGACAGGCTGCAGAACTGGTCCGCAATTGGCTCCTGGAGTTCAACCCACCAAGTGCAAAGTATGAGATTGGGGGGAAAGGGGAAAAAAGGCCCCCAGACGGAGTACAGTCTGGGGGGCGGACTACAAACCTCATCAAGAAAAAAATCTTGGGGTGGTATAAACCCGGAATCTCCGAAACGACATCAACCAATAACTGCTGCAGCATTGGGCGCCTTTGCAAAAAACCCCAGAACAGATTCCGACATCTTAAAAAGGAATGTTCAGGGCCCCGTACCCGTAACTTAGGCCCTATTGGGGATGCGGGACCGTTTGGAACCCACACCTAGCCAAGAGTAAAGAAAAAAGAGAAAGTGCAAAGGTTTGCAACAAGATGTCCCAGAGCTAAGGATGTCCCACGGGAGAGGTTAAGGGGAAAAAACCTGAGACACTGGAGGAAGGAGAGATGGGGGGGGGACATGATAACGACATACAAAATACTGAGAGGAATTGACAAGGGGGAAAAAAAAAGGATGTTCCCGGATTGGACACAGAACAAGGGGACAATTGGAAGTAAAGACACGATGAATCCAGGGATGTTAGGGGTTTTCTTCAGCCCCAGAGTGTAGTTGGAATAGTTTGGGAAGCGATGTAGTGGGGCAGGATCCAAAATAGCTTTAAGCAGAGGTACGATAAAGCTCACGGCTCAGGGGGGAGTGAAAAAAAGTGGCGTCGTGAAAAAGGGGGGGCCGGAGTCGGACTCGACCCCCCCACTCACTAGGTGAGTCAACTGGTGAGTACACACCCAAAAACAACACACACCACACACAACACAACACACACACACAACACACACACAAAACACCACACAACACACACACACCACCACACACACACACAACCACACACACACACACACACACACACACACACACGCACACACACACACGCACAACACCACACAAAGCACACACACACACACCACACCACACCACACACACACACCACCACAACACGCGCGCGCACACGCACACACACACCAACACACACACACACACACACACACACACACACACACACACAACACCCGCCCCACACACACACACACACACACACACCACACACCGCACACACACACCACACCACACACACAACCACACACACCACCACACCCAAACAAACACCACACACACAAAACACACACAAAACCACCCCACACGAGTAGTCAGTAAGTGGAAAAGTTTGGAAAACGTGTAGTGGGGCAGGATCCATACATGCTTTAAGCAGAGGGATGATAAAGCTCCGGTAGGGAGAGTGACCCAGTGCGATCAGTGAAGAGGGGGGCCCGGAGTCGGGGCTCGACCCCCGCAACCCAACTAGGTGAGTACAAATAGGTGAGTACACACACAAAAACCACGCACACCGCACACACACCCGCAAGGCCCTGGTATCGGTACGGTCATTTTTCCTCGGTCTCTTTCCCCCCACCCCTTTTAATCCCATAACACACACACCTCCCCCCCCTTTTAAGGGTCACTATCATTCTTCCCCCCCCCCCTCCCCTCCTTAATCCCCTCCCCCTTTTCTCCCCCAATGCACACACACAAAAAAGACACTACACAATCACATATACACTTTACCAAGCACCTACTCCCCTTCCCCTAACCACTTCACCCCCCCTAAACCCCCTCTCCCCCTAGCCCCCCCAACTCCCCTCCCCCTTCAAAAACATCCCCCCCTCCCCCCAAATACCCCCTTTCCCCCTCTGTGAAGGCTTTCCAGCCCTGTAAAAACCTCAGACAGTTTACCAAGGCTGGCTCCTCCTCAGGAAAAATTTAAAGAATAGAAAAGAAAAAAATAAAGACAAACATAAAAAATTTATTATATAGGAAAATATAAAAAATAAAACACTTAAATATGAAATTTGATCCTAAATTAAAAGAAAAAAGAAAAATGAAAAATTTTAAATGATAAATGAATTCAAGCCCAAAATGAAACTTGGGTGTCTGGTGTTGGTGACACTGCTGTTGTTGAATCGTTTGCCGTTGCCGATGATGGGGGGGGGGGGGGGCGCAGGTTTGTTTAAACCCACCGGCTGTTTTCAAGAATAGCCTGAGTATTTTATCCCGATGACGTAAAGCAGTTCTTTACCGCTGCAATGATGAGGGGATGTCCCGCAATTTTTACAGGTGCCGGTAATTAAAACCAAAAAAAGGGGGAAATCTCGGACGTTAGTCCATCTCCATCAGTTTATGTTTATTGGCAGGTGACCCTCTGTATCCCAAACTGGAAAGTAGACAGGTTACCCCCTGCTTAAGAATCATCTCCATGATAAATGCAAAAACAAAAAAATGTGGTGATTTTAAAAGTTAACTTAGAGCAAAACTGAAAGGACTAAGTTTTTATTGGGCAAAAGGAAACTTTAACCTTTTAAAAACCCCTAGAATACAAGGAGGGATGTACTTACAGTACTGTGGGAGCGTGGTTTGTGATTACGTTTGGACAGGAACCCCACACGTCACCTTTCGGGGGGGGGGTGGGGGAAGGAGGGGAAGGGACCCTACTTTAACAAGCAGCTGGCAGTCAAACTATCACTTTTGGGGAAGGGGAAAAAAGGCAGGAATAGCGGGAACTTGACTTACCCTACCTTAACAAGTAGCCGGCAATGAAACTATTGTTACTATATACTCCCTCGCTACTCCTATCTATTGAACTTTTCCCTCACACCCTCCAATAACCATCCTCCCCCTCCCCCATATCCATCCATCCCCACTCCCCCTAACCATCTATTCCCCTCCCCCTAACCACCTCTCCCCCTTCCTTCTGTGGAGCAATGGGGGAACCTAGAACCAGGATGAGAACAAGGGGCCTGAAGGACGAATCTGGGAGGGAGGACTGGGAGGCAGAGCTCAAAAAAAGGAAGGAAGACTGGGGAAGGAGGCTAGATGAGCTGGCAAGGAAGATGGAGGAGAGGTTAGCAGCAGAATGCAGAAGGTGGAAGCAACATGGCACAGTAGCAGAAACCAAGATACAGAGATTAGAAGAGGAGCTGAGACATCTGAAACAGAATAGAGGCAAAGATATTACAGAAGTAGCATCAGCAATGGCTACATCAGACACAGACAATGGGTCTGAAGGGAGCATGGAAACTAAACTGTATGCAGAGGTCCTGTCAAACCCATATGGGGCCAAAACAAAGACAGGGAGCACACTAGGACAGAATGAAAGGTTGGAAGACATTACAGGAACTAGGGCATGTGCAGGGACCTTACCAGACACCTGTGGGGGCCAGGAACAGGTGAGCAGGAAGGACAAACCAATGAGCATAGGGGCCATAGCTAGGGAAGGGACTGAAGGAAAGAACACTCCATGGGAAGGAACTAAAACACATCAGAGGATGCAATGGGAGTCACAGTGGGAGGTGGAAAGGGAGAGATCAGTTTTTGTCTATGGGCTAGATGAAGCTAAAGGGGAAACTTATGATGAAAGAAAGCAGGAGGAGAAAAAAGCAATTGAAGGTATCATGAAGGTGATAGGCGAGGGGGACATGGCCCAGGTGGCAAATTTTCGGAGAATTGGGTGGTTCACAAAGAAAAGGAATCGGCCTCTCAAAGTAATTTTCAAGGCAGAATCAACCCGAACCATGATCCTGCAGGAGAAAGCACGGCTAAGAGGCAAGCAGGAGTTCATGAGTGTGTACCTCGATCGAGACAGAACACTGGAGGAAAGAAAGTTGATGAAAGAGAGAGTTCAAAAACGAAAGGAGAAATGGGTGGAAATGAAAAAGGAGAGCAGAATAATCCAGGAACAAGTGGAAGGACAAGCACACCCGCCAGAAACACCTGCAGAATGACTCCAGCCACGACACCCCCAAGGCAACTGAACAATCCAAACCAACCATCACACACCAATCCCTCTGTTCCCATCTCCAGCACCACAGTTACAGTATTAGAACAGAAGTTGAAGGTTTGGCACACAAATGAGGATGGATTAACGAAAAAACATGAGGAATGGCAAGAAAGAATCAATGAGAGGTTCCGAGACATCATAGCAGTTACAGAAACAAAACTCAAGGAAACAATAACAGATGCAATCTTCCCACCAGGATACCAGATAATGAGGAAAGATAGAAGGGGCAGAGGGGGAGGTGGGGTTGCTCTGCTCGTAAAAAAACAGATGGAAATTCGAGAAAATGGAAGGCATAGATGAGACAGGAGAAAGAGACTACATAGTAGGTACACTTCAGTCTGGGGAGCACAAGGTGGTCACTGCAGTGATGTATAATCCACCACAGAACTGCAGGAGGCCAAGAGAGGAATATGAAGAGAGCAACAGAGCAATGGTGGACACACTTGCTGAGGTGGCAAGAAGAGCTCCCTCCAGCAGAGCAAAGTTGCTGGTTATGGGGGATTTCAACCACATGGAAGTCCTGAAACATGGAGAGCCAAGTTGTTTGACGTGGTGCTGGAAAACCTCATGCACCAACATGTTAAGGACACTACCAGAGTGAGGGGGGAGGATGAACCAGCAAGATTGGACCTTGTGTTCACCCCGGGCAGTTCAGACATTGAGGACATCACGTATGAGAGTCCCCTAGGCGCTAGCGACCGCGTCGTTCTGTGCTTTGAATACATAGTAGAGTTGCAAGTGGAGAGAGTAACAGGAGTTGAATGGGAAAAGCCTGATTATAAAAGAGGGGACTACATAGGGTTGAGGAACTTCCTGCAGGAGGTTCCGTGGGACAGAGAACTGACAGGAAAGCCAGCGAACGAAATGATGGAATATGTAACAACAAAATGCAAGGAGGCAGTGGAAAGGTTTATTCCTAAGAGCAACAGAAACAATGGGAAGACCAGAACGAGCCCCTGGTTTACCCGACGGTGTAAGGAGGCAAAAACAAAGTGCAATAGAGAATGGAAAAAGTACAGAAGGCAGAGAACACACGAAAATAGGGAGATCAGTCGCAGAGCCAGGAACGAGTATGCACAGGTAAGGAGGGAGGCCCAGCGACAGTATGAAAATGACATAGCATCGAAAATCAAGACTGACCCAAAATTGCTGTAAGGAAGGAAGACAACAGTCAAAGACCAGGTGATCAGATTGAGGACAGAAGGGGGAGAACTCACAAGAAATGATCAGGAGGTATGTGAGGAGCTAAACAGGAGATTTAAGGAAGTTTTTACAGTAGAGACAGGAAAGACTGTGGGAAGACAGCACAGAAGGGAACACTAAGAGGGAATATACCAACAAGTGTTGGATGACACACGAACAACCGAGGAGGAGGTGCAGAAGCTGCTAAGTGACCTTGATACCTCAAAGGCGATGGGACCGGACAACATCTCCCCATGGGTCCTTAGAGAAGGAGCAGAGATACTGTGCATGCCCCTAACCACAATCTTCAACACATCCCTTGAAACTGGGCAACTACCTGAGAAATGAAAGACAGCAAATGTAGTCCCCACATTTAAGAAAGGAAACAGAAATGAGGCACTAAACTAAAGACCGTGTCTCTGACATGTATTTTGTGCAAAGTCATGGAGAAGATTATCAGGAGGAGAGTGGTGGAACACCTGGAACGGAACAAGATTATAAATGAAAATCAGTATGGGTTCATGGAAGGTAAATCCTGTGTCACAAACCTTCTGGAGTTTTATGACAAGGTACAGAAGTAAGACACGAGAGAGAGGGGTGGGTTTATTGCGTTTTCCTAGACTGCAGGAAGGCCTTTGACAAGGGTCCCCACAAGAGATTAGTGCAGAAGCTGGAGGATCAGGCGCATTTTAAAAAGGGAGGGTACTGCAATGGATAAGGGAATACCTGACAGGGAGGCAGCAACGAGTCATGGTACGTGAAGAGGTATCACGGGGGCCTTGACAAGCGGGTCCCACGGGGTCAGTTTTAGGACCAGTGCTATTTTTGATTATGCGAACGACATGATGGAAGGAATAGACTCTGAAGTGTCCCTCTTCGCAGATGATGTGAAGTTGATGAGAAGAATTAAAACGGATGAGGATGAGGCAGGACTGCAAAGAGACTTAGACAGGCTGGACATGTGGTCCAGAACTGGCTTCTCGAATTCAATCCTGCCAAATGCAAAGTCATGAAGATTGGGGAGGGGGAAAGAAGACCGCAGACAGAGTATAGGCTAGGTGGACAAAGATACAGACCTCGCTCAGGGGAGAAAGACCTTGGGGTGCCATAACACCGAGCACGTCACCGGAGGCACACATCAACCAAATAACTGCTGCAGCATACAGGCGCCTGGCAAACCTGAGAATAGCGTTCCGATACTTAATAAGGAATCGTTCAAGACCAAATGTACACTGTGTATGTTAGGTCCATACTGGAGTATGCAGCACCAGTCTGGAACCCACACCTGGTCAAGCACGTCAAGAAGTTAGAGAAAGTACAAAGGTTTGCAACAAAGCTAGTCCCAGAGCTCAGGGGAATGTCGTACGAGGAAGGTTGAGGGAAATTGGATTTACGACACTGGAGGACAGAAGGGTCAGGGGAGACATGATAACGACATACAAGATACTGCGGGAAAAGACAAAGGGGGACAGAGATTTGGATGTTCCGAGAGGGGACACACAAACAAGGGGTCACAACTGGAAGCTGAAGACTCAGACGAGTCACAGGGACGTTAGGAAGTATTTCTTCAGTCATAGAGTCGTCAGGAAGTGGAATAGCCTAGCAAGTGAAGTAGTGGAGGCAGGAACCATACATAGTTTTAAGAAGAGGTATGACAAAGCTCAGGAAGCAGAGAGAGAGAGGACCTAGTAGCGATCAGTGAAGAGGCGGGGCCAGGAGCTGAGTCTCGACCCCTGCAACCACAATTAGGTGAGTACAATTAGGAGAGTACACACACAAACACACACACACACATGATAACGACTTACAAAATACTGAGAGGAATTGACAAGGTGGACAAAGACAGGATGTTCCAGAGACTGGACACAGCAACACGAGGACACAGTTGGAAGCTGAAGACACAGATGAATCAAAGGGATGTTAGGAAGTATTTCTTCAGCCACAGAGTAGTCAGGAAGTGGAATAGTTTGGGAAGCGATGTAGTGGAGGCAGGATCCATACATAGCTTTAAGCAGAGGTACGATAAAGCTCATGGTTCAGGGAGAGTGACCTAGTAGCGACCAGTGAAGAGGCGGGGCCAGGAGCTTGGACCCGACCCCTGCAACCTCAACTAGGTGAGTACAACTAGGTGAGTACACACACACACCGTGGGCGCACACACACACACAGACACATCGCGCGCGCGCACACACACACACACACACACACATACACACACACACACACACACACACACACACACACACACACACACACAGAGCTAAGGGGAATGTCCTATGAAGAAAGATTAAGGGAAATCGGCCTGACGGCACTGGAGGACAGGAGGGTCAGGGGAGACATGATAACGACATATAAAATACTGCGTGGAATAGACAAGGTGGACAAAGACAAGATGTTCCAGGGAGGGGACACAGAAACAAGAGGCCACAATTGGAAGTTGAAGACACAAATGAGTCAGAGAGATATTAGGAAGTATTTCTTCAGTCATAGAGTTGTAAGGCAGTGGAATAGCCTAGAAAATGACGTAGTGGAGGCAGGAACCATACACAGTTTTAAGACGAGGTTTGATAAAGCTCATGGAGCGGGGAGAGAGAGGGCCCAGTAGCAACCGGTGAAGAGGCGGGGCCAGGAGTTAAGACTCGACCCCTGCAACCACAAATAGGTGAGTACATTAAGGATTACACTTGGGATTTCGCCGTCACCGACACTATAGAACGCAACACTGGAAACTACAAAATTTCAAAAACATTGGCATACATGATACTTAAGCAGCACCAACCCAACAACACAGGAGTCCTCATCATAGGTAGAGGTTGTTTTGATAAGGACCTGCCTCGCATGGGCCAGTAGGCCTTCCACAGTGTTCCTCCATTCTTATGTTCTTATGACATTCCTCAGGTCACGTGCGTCACATCTCACTCTCCGCCTATATATATAATGTCTTTCTACCTCTGTTTGTTAGAAGTGATCAAGGTCCCAGGACCGAAACGTTTTCTAATAAATATGTTATAGTGTTTGCTTACGTGTCTTTCTAAACCAACTTGTCGGTATTTATTTCCAAGGTTTATACCACATTCACACATAAACCCAGCATAAGTCATAATGGACGACTGCCAATAAACTAACAGAATGATGGGAAAATCAATTAAAATACATTCCAGGTGACCAATACAAGTTTATAATGAGAGCGAAAAATATGTACGAAAACATAAGTTGAATGACGCAAGTTTTTAAGGTGGCCTCTTGCGCTTGAGGTTACTCTGCTGCTGATCTGTTGTTAAACCTCTCCACTAAGTGGCACCAGTCACTGGATGAATCCAAAGTCAGCTGTGTGGTAGCACTGGACATTGCTGGCGCTTTCGACCGGGTGTGGCACCAGGGCCTCTTAGCAAAACTTCAAGCACTGGGAATTGCAGGCTCGACGCTATGTCTCCTCAGTGATTACCTTCATGGTAGATCTCTAAGTGTAGTTCTCAATAGAACGGAATCAGCAAGACATCCTATTGGGGCAAGTGTTCCACAAGGAAGCGTGCTGGGACCATTGTTATGGAATGTCTACTTCAACGACCTTCGTCATCTCATCCCAGAATCACATGCATATGCAGACGACTGTACACTGACATTCACTTATCCAAGAGAAGAAATGCCAGCTGCTCTAAGCTACATCAATAACCAGCTGAGATCTTGTTATTGATGTAGCTTGGGGAAATAGATGGCAAGTAACATTTGCACCTGAGAAAACGCAAATGATGATCGTCTCTAGGCACTATGACGGTAATGCTGGTGCAGTAGTAAGGATGAATGGGAGGGTGTTGGCACCTGGAGAAGAAGTTGATATCCTTGGGGTGAAATTTGACTCCAAACTAACCATGAAGAACCATGTTGTAAATCTTGCAAACAAGGCAGCCAGGAAGCTTACAGCACTTCGCCGTATCTCGCATCTGGTTGACAGTAGGGGTTGCAAGATTCTGTACGAGGCACAAGTACGCTCACACCTTGAGTATGCTCCACTTTCTTGGTTTGCCTGCCCTCCCCCCCCTCTCATCTGCGACTGCTTGACAAAGTACAGAACAGAGCAAGACGTCTCATCTCTCGCCTGGACCCATCCGGGATAGATCTGTCATTTCAGCAGAGCCTTTAACCTAGGAGGGATGTGGGTGGCCTTTCTGTTATGTACAAGGCCAATATTGCCAAAGTACCACACTTGGATCCACTTCGAGGACAGCGTGAAACAAGCTTTTATGCCACAAGACGGGCAGAAAGCAGCAACTTCACTCTAGCTGTACCCTTCTCCAGAACATCACTCCATCTGAGATCATACATACCCAGGATGACTCGAGTATGGAACACATTCGTACAGCATAATGATGTAAACGAGATAAAGTCAGTTGATCAAACGAAAATACTGGCCCACAGATGGCTCCAACTTCATCCTGTTCCCTACTTGTATGTCTCATAACAATAAAAATGCTTTCAAATGAGCTGATGTAGGTAACAGCTCTTAGCTTGCCAATTAAGTTAGGAATCCTTAACCTTGTCAAACCCTGGGTAAAAAGAGAGAGAGAGAGAGAGAGAGAGAGAGAGAGAGAGAGAGAGAGAGAGAGAGAGAGAGAGAGAGAGAGAGAGAGAGAGAGAGAGAGAGAGAGAGAGAGAGAGAGCGAGAGCACATTACAAGAGTGCCAAGGATGACACTTCCCAGCAGGGGAAGCCGCTGGCTGTCAACTACGCCCACGTTACACTTTTATCAATGCCTCGTCCACACACTGCTCTGTGTATGTACTCGCCTATTTGTACTCACCTATTTGTAGTTGCAGGGGTTGATTCACAGCTCCTGGCCCCACCTCTGCTGGTCACTGTTAGCTCCACTCCTTTCTCCATGAGCTTAATCATACCCTTCTTAAAGCTATGTATGGATCCTGCCTCCTCTACATCACTCTCCAGATTGTTCCACTTCCTGACAGCTCTATGACTGAAGAAATATTTCTTAACACACACACACACAAACACACCACACACACACACACACACACACACACACACACACACACACACACACACACACACACACACACACACACACACACACACACACGCACACACACACACACACACACACACACACACACACACACACACACACACACACACACACACACACACACACACACAAGGTGTGTGTGTGTGTGTGTCGTGCCGTGTCTCAAGTAAGTAATTAAAAACAAGAGCCCTCTGTACTTCTAAGACTGACTCCTTGAGGGTTATTGTGAAAGAAAGGATTTCTATGTTTGTTCTTACAGTGTGACGTGTGTAGTGTGGCCTACACATAGTGTGACCTTTGCGTGTGTGTGTGTGTGTGTGTGTGTGTGTGTGTGTGTGTGTGTGTGTGTGTGTGTGTGTGTGTGTGTGTGTGTGTGTGTGTGTGTGTGTGCCTGTGTGTGTGTTTATCATTCACGAATATGGAAGACAAAAAAAAAAACAGTCTTTATTTCATTTTTGCAAAGTTATTGTCATCCTGTTCTTGTATAGTTTAGTAGGATGTTCAAAATGACCTTTATTGAATAATGAACTTGAGAACACCTTTGCTGGCATGATTCACAACTACCTAAAAAATTTAAGAAAGGTGACCTTAAACGGCATTCTGCCATTCCGTGATAGTGGTCCAGGAGAGACTGAAACAACATTCACGTCTTGATAATGACCCAGGATAGTTTGAAGCATCATTAGGCCGTCCTTAATAATACCTTAATAGAGACCGAAACGTCTTGTATAATCTTTCATCCAAGAAGTTTGTTGTCTTTGAATTTATTCAGAACTGTTATTTTCTGTGTTACCTCTCGAGCATATTCTGCAACTGATTCGACCAGTATTTTACATGACATTTCTGGTTAGCATAACATTCTCATAATTTTTTTTAATTTAAAACCCCTGCCACATTGATCTTCGCATATTAATATTGATTTCCTATTTGAACACTGTGCTTGCCATCAAGGAGGCCTGGTCACAGACCGGGCCGCGGGGGCGTTGACCCCCGGAACTCTCTCCAGGTAAACTCTAGGTAAGAAGTGTACAGTCGTCTCCGTGTACTATTTCTACACTCCGCTTGGCTCCCTCGAGGTTATATACACCGTCTTAGTGTATGTATACTGAGGGATTTTATTCAGTCTACCTGGAGTCTACCTGGAGGGCATTCCGGGGATCAACGCCCCCGCGGCCTGGTCCATAGCCAGGCGTCCTGGTAGATCAGGGCCTGATCAACGAGGCTGTTACTGCTGGCCGAACGTAGTGCCTATTTTATTTATTATACTGTTATTGACTGGTGGTGAGCAGGTTATTAGCAGCCTTAATTACCCTCGGTTCGTCCATACGAATTAATCCCAATTAACTAACCAACCTCGCTTCCATGGTGAAGTTAGTCACGTCTGCACACGGTCTGTATAGTTCGCTTGGCACCATAAATAGTTCACTCCCTCCCCATGCTCTTACGTTCACTCTGCTTGCCACCATGAAGCGTTCCCGCTGCTTGCCACCATGAAGCGTTCACTCTGCAACCATAAAGCGTGAACTCTGCTTGCCACCATGAAGCGTGAACTCTGCTTGCCACCATGAAGCGTTCCCGCTGCTTGCTACCATAAAGCGTTCACTCTGCAACCATGAAGCGTTCACTCTACTTGCCACCATGAAGCGTTCACTCGCCTCCGTATTCTGTGCACACTTGCCTGGCAACGAGAAGGGATTAGTCATCTCCGCACCCATTCCTCACTGCTGCCCAGCTTCCCCCTCTCCCCCCAGCACACTCATCTCCCGCACCTCGTTATTCTCTTATCAGTGCCTAGGGATGCGCCTCACTAACCGTCTCCCCCGGGGGTCACACCCTCCATGGACACGACGCCCCATGGGTTATACATCTTGGTGTTGCTATGCGTCTTCTCCCACCCTCATTTCCTCGTCTCTCTCTCCCTGTTTTCCCCTCTGTCCACCCTTGGAGATGCTCCTGCGTACAGTCTGGTAGCGTGTCTGTCTTGTGATTATCGAACGGGGAATCGATCCTCCAAAAATAATTGCATTCTATGAACTAATGAGGAGAACAAGAGGTCAGCTTACCCTGTAAAGGGAACCTTGATGCTATTGAAATGCCCTTGATTCAAGGAAATGGAGTTATCCTCTTCCTCAAAACAAACGAGATTGCATCAAACCCCTTCCATTCCCCAAGGGTTTAACGCTTCCCCTTGAAAATGTTATTTACCCCTTAAACCCAACCACCTCCCTTATTAGTCAGAGATCAGACCGCAGTTAACGAACGGAGGATCGAGCCTCCGCCACTTTGTGCTAAATGATCCACAGAGGTTTAGTGCGTCACATAATTTCAATATTAATTCGATCTCTGTACAAAGGTTTCGGGAGATCATTCCCATGTAATTATTTTTCTAGACTTCCTTGGGTAATTTTTTACTAATATTTATGTGAAGCGCTAAACCCATGTGAATCATTCAGCGCAAGAAGTGATGTAGGCTCGACCCTCCGTCCACTAAGCGTCAGATGAAGGCCGTAATCCCGCAGTCAACAAGGCTACGGGCAGAATCGGGAAACCTCTAAAGTTGTAGTTACTTAACCCACAGTACACAGGGAGAGAGACAATATCCTGATTCTTCTACTGGTATCTCCTTGTTCAGGCTCTCAACCTCACCTTATTTATTAAACCTAAATATAGCTTTTATTCCTGCAGTATAACTATCATACAGAATTGGGGAGCTGCACACAGCAGGTGTTTCTATAATTTAACTATCGTCTAGAAGAGGGTAGCTAAACTCTACGGATATTATATAATTTTCACGTAGGGTAGTGTAGAAGGCACACTTCAAGTATTCCCGCAATGTAACTATCACACAGAATAAAAAGGTCGCATCTTGGGGTTTGATCCAATTTTGACGAATTAAAAATATATGGTTGTCAGTTAACATTAAGGATTACACTTGGGATTTCGGGAGATGAGTTCGTGGGACCAGCATCGTTGGGGCTGACGCTTTTGTCTTCATTACCAAATGTTAACCTGCCCTTCCCTGCCAGGGGTTTCCAGGGAATCTAACAATGGATCCTGGAGGATTCTACATTTTCCTTAAATAAAACAGATAGCGGAAAATCTACAATTTGCCTTAAAGAATATTGGAGAGACTACTCTTGCCTTAACAGTGGATCATGGAGGTTCTGCATTTACCTTAATAGTGGATCTCTGAGATTCTATCCCGTCTCACACAAGACGTTTTCATTAACTCTTGCGTCGCAATCCCGGCCCTGTCTCGGGTCCTGCAGCCTTAAGGTATCTCAGAGTCGACAGGGTAGAAGGAGTTGAAGAGAGGAATAGAAGATGGAGGCATATGAAGAGAGAGAGGGGAACCGAGAAAGGAAGAGGAGGCGTTGGCAAAGTGGACGGAGAAAGGAACAGAACTTGAAAGAGAGTAGAAGGAATAAACTGGGGAAGTTGGCGAGAAAGGAGGAGGAGGAGGAGGAGGAGGAAGAGTTGGCGTTCCCTTCTCAAAGTTGAATCAACTTCCTCAAAACGAAACTTAAAACTCGGGATTGCCAATAGATCTGCGGTTGCTTCGCCTCGTCGACATCACTGATTGCTGGCTTCCCACTTTTCCCAAACATCTGTGCAGAGCTGAGCACCTCAACAGCCTCCTTATCGCTAGGCTGCCCACAGTGAAATGATATCGTACACCGTGACTCACTCTCTCTCTCTCTCTCTTTCTCTCTCTCTCTCTCTCTCTCTCTCTCTCTCTCTCTCTCTCTCTCTCTCTCTCTCTCTCTCTCTCTCTCTCTCTCTCTCTCTCTCTCTCTCTCTCTCTCTCTCTTTACACAGGGTTTAACGAGGTTAGGGTAAGGATTCCTAACTTTACAAGCTGAGAGCTATTACCAACATCAACTCATTTAAAATCCTTTTTATTGTTATGCGACATACAAATAGGGAACAGGATGAAGTTGGAGCTATCTGTGTGCCAGCAATTTCATTTGAGCAAGTGACTTTGTTTCTCTTCCGTCTCTCTCTTTCTCTTTCTCATTCTCCCTCTCTGTCCCCTCCCACGTCCCACATAAACACCTCAGGGAGACGTTATCAGTGTCCGCCAACAATGTCTTGAGGAATTGTGGTCTTTAAGAGAGATGGTTACGTCGCCCAACTCCCTAAACGGATAGGCATTCTAGGGCACCAATTTCCCCTGCCACCCACACCTGTGCCGCCGAAGTAAATGCCACCCTGGCTGTGCCACCCCTTAGACACTACCAGAACCACAACAACAACAACACAATCGCCACAACACCCTGCACCATCACCCCTCAACCCACCACATCCATAAAAATAACAATCACCACCACTCACCAACCACCAGTATTACCACTACAACCACAACTTCACCCAGCATCACAGCCCCCAACGCTACCATCACTATTGCTACTATACCAACAACTACCAACAACAACAACAGCAACAACCACCAATACTACTAACGCAATATATGAAAGAATATCCAAGAGAAGGGATGTGCCAAGTTATGGAAATCAAATCCTGGGGATCTATTGAGGGCGAGATGTAACCCCTCCAGTTATAGGGAGTGGAGGAGGGATATAACTCTTCTGGTTATAGATTGTGGAGGAGAGATGTGACCCCCCAGTTATAGGCTGTGGAGGAGAGATGAAACCCCTCCAGTTATAGGGAGTGGAGGAGAGATATAACTCTTCTAGTTATAGGCTCTGGAGGAGAGATGTAACCCCCCCCAGTTATAGGCTGTTGAGGAGAGATGAAACCCCTCCAGTTATAGACTGTGCAAGAGAGATGCAACTCCCTCACTTGTAGGGTGTATACACAATCCGCACATACGAGAGAGAAACTTATAACGACGTTTCGGTCCGACTTGGACCATTTACAAGTCACAACACTAACACACGAAGGTGAAGGAGTTATTATTTATGAATCCCCTTCTCTCCAAGTGCTCTACTATTCTCCCTCTATCTTCCTCAGTAACTAGCATGGTATACATCTTAGTTCAGCTGGTCTGTAGTTCAATGCTTCATGTCCGTCTTCTTTCTTAAATATAGGCGCTACATTCACTGTCTAAAAGATCGCTGGCAACTCTGAGGTATCCAGTGACTTGTAGATTTTAGCTAGTGATTCGAAATGTGCTTCTGCTCTCTCTCTCTCTCTCTCTCTCTCTCTCTCTCTCTTCTCTCTCTCTCTCTCTCTCTCTCTCTCTCTCTCTCTCCCTCTCTCTTGCAGAAACTACGGTGACGCCATTAAGGTCTCATTGCTTTTCAGGTACTAATCTTTATCTAAAGTTTTTTTTTCCCCTGTTGCGTGCATGGTGTCTAGTACTTGTTTTAAATATCGAGTCCAGTTTCGATAGCCCATCTATCTGCCTGTCTGTCTGTCTGTCTGTCAGTCAGTCAGTCTGTCTGTCTGTCTGTCTGTCTGTCTGTCTGTCCGACTCTGTTTCTGTCTGTCTGTCTGTCTGTCTGTCTGTCTGTCTGTCTGCCTGTCTGTCTGTCTGTCTGTCTGTCTGTCTGTCTGTCTGTCTGTCTGTCTGTCTGTCTGCCTGTCTGTCTGTCTGTCTGTCTGTCTGTCTGTCTGTCTGTCTGTCTCTCTCTCTCTCTCTCTCTCTCTCTCTCTCTCTCTCTCTCTCTCTCTCTCTCTCTTGTCATGTCCTTAACATGATTAGACGTAAGTTTTCCTTAACTTGCATGCCCCATGTGGGTCCTAGTTCTTCCAATCTATTTCATTGTGACTGCATCCACCCACGATTAGTAGCATGGCTTTAGTCATTGTCGCACTCCTAGATGATTGTGCTATGTTAACCATTGCCTTTTTGGTATCTTCATATTCGCTGTCTTGCTGTTAGGCGGCGAGTTGTATATAATCCTGACTACCGTTTTATGTCACCCAGTTTTAGTTGAACCCACTATGAGGTCTGTCGATGATTGATTCATTCATCTCTTCCAAACTTCACTGATTTCTCAACAGCGCTGCTGCTCCTCTGCCTCCTCTCTTTCTTTTGTCTTTCCTTATCATCTGATAACCTGCTAGGAATATGGCATCTGACACCATTTCAATCAGTTTTGTCTCTGTGATAGCTACAATATCTGGTGTTACCTCTGTTATTCTCTCTTTCAACCAATCACTCTAGCTCGATAATCCATCTGTATTTGTGTACCACACCCTGAGCTTCCTTTTCCTTATCATATACTGGTGTGAGGTTTAGTCTTCCTGCATTGTGTGTGTGTGTGTGTGTGTGTGTGTGTGTGTGTGTGTGTGTGTGTGTGTGTGTGTGTGTGTGTATGTGTATGTGTATGCACGTTAAAGTTGTATACTGGTTTCAGCTTCCACTACTTGATTCTCCAGTATGTTCCACTTCAGTGCTATTCCAACGATCACAATGGGAAAATACATCTGTATTCATCTCATAAATGACGTGCCTCATCCCACATCCCAGGTTGTGATGGAAGCTCAGTCCTTCTTATAATAGTGAGTCAGACACGCTGCTCTCACATCCATGTATGTGAGGAGAGAGAGAGAGAGAGAGGAAGGAGGAGAGAGAGAGAGAGAGAGAGAGAGAGAGAGAGAGAGAGAGAGAGTGAGAGAGAGAGAGGAAGAAAGAAAGAAAGAGAGAAAGAGAGAGAGAGAGAGAGAGAGAGAGAGAGAGAGAGAGAGAGAGAGAGAGAGAGAGAGAGAGACAGACAGACAGACAGACAGAGAGACAGACAGACAGAGAGACAGAGACAGAGACAGAGAGTCAGAGAGACAGAGAGAGAAAGATTCACTTTAGGCAGTCAGTCATCCATCCATCTCGTAGGCAGCTGTGGAGACTGGCCATCCTGCCAACCACTACTGCCTTCTTTGCCGGTAAACTCCGCCTCCAGAGACGAAGGTGCTAACTTGTCCCTGGTGACGGAGGTGCTTGCTTGTCCCTGGTGACGGAGGTGCTGGCTTGTTCCTGGTGACGGAGGTGCTGGCTAGTCCCTGGTGACGGAGGTGCTGGTAATAAGAACTGGTCACTACCACCAGGTTTGAACGTTGTGAAATCAACGACTTTGACTACTTGCAGGGTAGCTGTGATTTGTTCGATAATATTTTTGCTGGAGATCACTAGTTCCCATTTCGAAGGGTTTAAGAAGAGGCCTGTATTCACTTCTTTCTTCTGACAGTTCTGGTGTCTTTTACAATGGCTTCTGTGATACCTGTCAGTGTGCTATCATGCAAAAACAGGATATTTATCTCGCCGGCCAGGTTTTCGATGACCTTTTTCTTGATGGTAAATTATTATTATTATTATAATCATAATCAGGCACAAAACCCGTAAGGGCCATGCAGATATTTTGTTTGTTTTTGCCCGGGGAGTCGACCCCTTAATTAACCTCAGCGATGAGAGCCGCTCCTCTCACCACTGGGCCAAAAAAAAAAAAAAGTGAGGGGTGAGACTCCCTGCTGGACACCTTCACGTTTCGTGTTCTCCGGAGAGTCACTCTTGTAAGAAAAATGGACAAATGGATAAAGTGTTGGGAAAATTGTCACGATTGAACATCTCTCGACAAGTCTATGTATGTCACATGTTGAAATGCAAGTATACATGTATAAATATAGATAAATATAACTATATTTGGAGGTAGTTGCTATTTGTGATGTATTGCACGTACTCGCGGGAAATATGATAATTGAAAAATAAAGGTTTCTCTTTTAAATTATTAATGTTTAATTTCAAGATAATTGTAATTTACATTTGTAATGAATATGTGAAACAAACAATGCTGGACAACAAACTCCATCCTTATTACAGCACGTAAGTCGCTATTTATCATGTTTTTGTGAAGCGCTGGAATTTACGCGTGTCAGTGTCCATCTTTGTTTGGAATTCGTATGTTCTCCCAGACATCCTGAGTGGCATCTACGGTAGTCTAGGATCTGACACTGATTTACCTAAGTGCCTTCTTCTGATAGTGAAACACTGACACAAAGTCCGTGAGTACTGACTTATTACTCGGCAGTGCAAAGCCAGGATGTCTCACACACACACACACACACATATGTATATATATATATATATATATATATATATATATATATATAATATATATATATATATATATATATATATATATATATATATATATAATATGGGGCCCACCTGTGGTGTAAATTATGGGACCCATAGCCTCGGAGAAGTGGATAAAAAGGCTTCAAGGAAGAATATTTGGATTTCTTCCAGAAGCCGTTTGAATATTCCACTTCCTCTACCACCCCATCTTTTCATTCTTTTTTACCAACAGGTATATTTTATTACATAATATGGCATATATTATACCCATATAATCTGCACTTGACGTAATCACTAATTACAAGAGGCGCTAAAAATTTTAATGCCTGCTGTTCATTATTCCCTTGGTTCAGCTTTAATTTGTTGCCCTATGAATAAATGGAAGACAAATGTTCTCTAAGTTCTATCGTCTTCGTCCATACTATACCCACTCAACACCAAGTGTAATTAATAGCCAAAATAACCTAACCTCATAGCTTGAATCTTCCACATTATAAATAGTGTACCAAGCTGACATGTTGATGAGTAAGACTCATGTGCAGGACTACGTAGCTTTATTGACGAAAAACTTCACTTGCACTGCAGGCTTCATCATTCGAAACAGGGATGAATCACAGTCCTGGTGATAGTAGACGAAGTTGAGACGTAATCTGAGGTAATCAATCCCAGTCTTGGTGAAAGAAATCCTGGAGTTAGGGAGGTCGTTTGACGTTATCAGTCCCACAACATTGGTAGAAATCTAATAATTTCAGTCTATATAAGATGGATTATCTGCCTAATTTTGGAATTTAATACATTTAATTTCAGTATAAGCAATATTTTGAGTAGGAGTTCCTGACCACACCTCGTCTCCAGGCCGACGTCTGGTATACGAATTCGTCCTTGGGAAAATTGTCCAGCAAATGAGCCCTATAATGCCATAAGGCCTCATCACCTCTTCATTCCACTCGTGCAAGATGGGTGACATCCAACTTGTTTACAATAGAAACTCCGGGGAATGAGTCTCCCTTTCTCGATTGTAAGTGAACCATTTAGAAGATAGACTTACAGGGGTACATGAGAAAGACACCTGAAGACAAAATGCATCTAATTTTGCAACCTGGTGACTTTGTTCAACTTTCTGGATAAAGTAGCATCCGTGAGCATTGTTACGTAGGCAATCCAGAAACTAGCTTCATAATTCCCATTCACATTTATGTGACTTTAACCAGTGTATCTGAAAAAGAATTTCCCTTAACCACAATTAACATAAATATATTGCACTGTGTTGCTATCCTACAACCAAGTGAGAGTATAACCTGCTCTCTGGAAAATTTAATTTGTGTACTGTATATACACGTAGTTATGTTCTTCGACTTGCCTTTCCTGTTATTAACACTTACCTGTCTTTATTTACACTGCTGTTAATTTTTGTGTTTCTCTGGAAATTCAGAGTAACTCTAAGCAGGGATGGAAACTTTATTTTCAGACGATTTGCTCTGGAAAATAAAGCTCCACAATGGGAGATAAAACCTTACCTCTAAGTTAAATAAAATTTCTCCCTGCTTAGTATGAATAGTGTCTTTGAAGTTTTACTAGTCAGTTTTCTCCAAATGGTGTAGAAAAGAGACATTGTAAAGAACAACCTTTTAATGGATCAACTTTTCGTCCTGTAACAACAGCAAAAGATCTATAACGTAGTCCCGGTAAAAGCTTTGTTTTTCAGTCTCCCCTCTCTCCTTCACTATTGCCCGCATCACAATATATAGTTCCACCTCTCACTATCGTCTACCACTTTCTCTCTCTCCCGAGGCTGGAGTGGTTGGCTGCCAGGCAGAACGAGATCACCAGCTAGAAGACACAGAGAAAAATCATGATTTGAAAATAATCTTGTGAAGAGCGTGGCATTCTCCAGGCCGGAGGTGGTCGTGCTTGACTGAGATGTGGTGTGGCAAGAGAAGGAAGGGCTGGAACTCATTTTGAAAGTCATTCTTAGCTTCTTAGTGTGAATGCAGGCGCTTTGATTGTTAATGTGATTACTGATGCTCGTCTCGTGTTTCCTAGTGTGATTTTGTGTGCTTAACTTCTTTTTCTTTGATGATTGCTGGTACTTGGCTAGCATTTTGTTTTGGTGTCATTGTCAGAGATTGGATTTTGTTTTTGTAATGACTATTGGTGTAAAGCTTATCTGTAGGCTAGGTTTGGAAATGCTTGGGATTTATCACGAAATTCAGAAGTCTACCATCTCTTACCTTTCCTTTTCTCCTGCGTGTGTTATTGGTTTTTACACTTTCTCCTTCAGCTATTATCTTTCCTTCTCTGTTCTGTCTCATTCCAAGTACACATGGTATTATCTTCCCATCCGCATGAACAGTGGTTTCCGTCTCGTGTTTCTGGAGCAAGGGGGGTTTGATCGGGAGTATTTTGTGCCTCGAGAACCTTCTGATTTTCTGAAAATTTACAATCTGCTGTACTTGGTCCTCTCCTGTCGTTTCAATGATAGCACTGATGTCTTTCTTCACTGCTCCTCTCTTTTCACTTGTACTACCATTGGCCTTATGAATAGACTATGGAATATCAGCGATCTCCTTAAGTCTCTTTCATATGTGTGTGTACTCACCTAGTTGAGGTTGCGGGGGTCGAGTCGAGTCCGTGTGTGTGTGTGTGTGTGTGTGTGTGTGTGTGTGTGTGTGTGTGTGTGTGTGTGTGTGTGTGTGTGTGTGTGTGTGTGGTGTTGTGTGTGTGTGGTGGTGTGTATGTGTTGTGTGTGTGTGTGTGTGTGTGTGTGTGTGTGTGGTGTAGTGTGTGTGTGTATGTGTATGTGTGTATTGTGCATGTGTGTATGTGTGTGTGTGTTATGTGTATGTGTGTATGTGTGTGTGTGTATGTGTATGTTGTGTGTGTGTGTGTATGTGTGTATGTGTGTGTGTGTGTGTGTGTGTATGTGCGTGTGTGTGTGTATGTGTATGTGTATGTGTATGTGTGTGTGTGTGTGTGGTGTGTTTGTGTATGCGTGCGTATTACAATGATTTAAAAACTGGCCATTGAAATTTTAAGTGCTTAGAAATAGAAAAATCCCTAAACGAGTTTCCATTTGCTGACTATGGACGCAAATTATTACTAATTTAAAATTTATAGAAAGTGCTAATCCCGTGTGGGTCATTAAGCGTAAGGAATGGAGGCTCGAACCTCCGTCCTTGAATAGCAAGACGGATATTATACTCTCCCAGCTAGGCTTCTCCTAAAGCAAATAAACAGTGGAGGATAATGAGCAAAGGAAACTCCGATTTTGTCTTTCTTCTCAAAATATGATCTCTTCCACTCAAAAATTGGTGGTTCATTAAAGTCAAAAAGAAGAAAAAGAAGTCACAATACGGCGGGTGGAACAAATAACTCACAAGTTGGAAAGGAAACTTCAGACGACATTTCAGTTCGTCCTCGGCCGCTGATAATGGTCTAGAATAGATCGAACGTTTTATCTCCAAAAATTGTCAAAGGAATGGTTGAGGGATTATTGAAGTAGGTTAAAATCAAAGAGGCTGTGGTGGTTGGACTGTTGACGATAAAGACGCCAATCTTATGTCCGTATGTAGTTCAACTTACATAACATGTCTGAATTCAGAGATGTACAGAGGTACTGTGAACCAAAAATAAAAGAGGAGCTCCATTCACCGTCATTCATTCAATCGCTCTTACCAGAAGTGCCCCGACATCACAGTTCACGTGATTTTCCAAACAGAAACATCCCCCTCCGTACCTCAGAGTGTAGGCACTATTCTTACCACCTCCAGGACTTCGTGTCCGACTTACTGATCTCCACGAATTTCTTAATAAATGTTACCTTGCTTACAGCCGAAGAGCATGTCGAATTACATAAACCTCTTGACTCCACTTCCATCTAACGCGTTCGCACATGCGTGATGGATGTTCAAGCCCCTAGCACTGAAAACCCCCTTTTACCCCCTCCCTTCAACCTTTCCTGGGACGACCCTTATCTCCTTCACACCACCCCAGATTTCTATATCATCTTAGTCATCCTAATTGGGTTCTTTCTAAAAGTCTAGACTGGTTATAAATGACCATAATTTTTAAAGGGGTGGACCGGTAAGCCAGCGGAAGGCCTCGGTCAGATGACCAAAATCTCCAAAGGCGGGTCATCATCTGACTAAGACCCGCGTCAGGAAACATTTGTCCTGTTTCCTGACGAACCTTACCTAACCTAACCTCTAAAAGTCTAAACCACCTCAAATTTGGGTAACTCCCAAACCTTAGTCTAATCTCTCTAGGCTTCACATTTTTTGCATAACATTCACATCACACATTGCCTTTAAACATTACATCTCCGCTGCCTCCAACCTCCTCCCTGCAACATTTAACACACACGTTTTACGCCTTCATAGCAATTTTCTCTGGCGCATTTCCCCCTTTTTGCCACCAAGTTGTCTCCAAAGACACTATGGTTCACCTCATATATATGCAGAACAACCGCTGTGAAAATTCCCAGCGCTTTCGTGATTTCTCACATTATCAAGGAACTGCAAAAATAAAAGATCAACATGGAATTTAACTATGTTTTCACAATGGTTGTTCTCCATACTGTGACATCACCTTTTTACTGTGATTTCATTGCATATAATGTCGTGCCGAATAGGAAAAACTTGCTATTTTAGCTTAAATAGAAAAATGCTTCTTGCCGAATAAAGCAAGCGAAAATTTGTGCATACAAAAAATACGCAAAAATCATTTTAAGCCTAACAAAAAAAAAATATATGTAGCTGGATTAGGCTAAATTAAATTGCGTTTGTTATAATGAGGTTAGGTAATTTTTCCTAGGTTCTTTTAGTACAAAATTATTATTTTTTACATTAACATAAATGAAAAAAATGTCTTTAAATGTATAAGAGAAAATTTTAGAAAGCTTAATTTTAAATGAGTTCTTGATAACTGACCAGTTGTACCTATTCGGCACCACACACACACACGCGCGCACACACACACACACACACACACACACACACACACACAACACACACTCACACACACACACACACACACACACACACACACACACACAAGTTGAAGGTTTGGTACACAAAAACGGATGGATTAACGAATAAACATGAGGAATGGCAAGAAAGAATCAATGAGAAGTCCCCAGACATCATAGCAGTTACAGAAACAAAACTCACGCAGACAATAACAGATGCAATCTTCCCACCAGGATACCAGATCATGAGGAAAGATAGAAGGGGCAGAGGGGGAGGTGGGGTTGCTCTGCTCGTAAAAAACAGATGGAGATTCGAGAAAATGGTAGGCATAGACGAGACGGGAGAAAGAGGCTACATAGTAGGTACACTTCAGTCTGGGGAGCACAAGGTGGTCATTGCAGTGATGTATAATCCACCACAGAACTGCAGGAGGCCAAGAGAGGAATATGAAGAAAGCAACAGAGCAATGGTGGACACACTTGCTGAGGTGGCAAGAAGAGCTCACTCCAGCAGAGCAAAGTTGCTGGTTATGGGGGATTTCAACCACAGGGAGATTGGCTGGGAAAACCTGGAGCCACATGGGGGTCCCGAAGCATGGAGAGCCAAGTTGTTGGACGTGCTGCTGGAAAACCTCATGCACCAACATGTTAAGGACACTACCAGAGTGAGAGGGGAGGATGAACCAGCAAGATTGGACCTTGTTTTCACCCCGGGCAGTTCAGACATTGAGGACATCACGTATGAGAGTCTCCTAGGAGCTAGCGACCACGTGGTTCTGTGCTTTGAATACATAGTAGAGTTGCAAGTGGAGAGAGTAACAGGAGTTGAATGGGAAAAGCCTGACTATAAAAGAGGGGACTACAAATGGTTGAGGAACTTCCTGCAGGAGGTTCCGTGGGACAGAGAACTGGCAGGAAAGGCAGTAAACGAAATGATGGAATATGTAACAACAAAATGCAAGGAGGCAGTGGAAAGGTTTATTCCTAAGGGCAACAGAAACAATGGGAAGACCAGAACGAGCCCCTGGTTTACCCGACGGTGTAAGGAGTCAAAAACAAAGTGCAATAGAGAATGGAAAAAGTACAGAAGGCAGAGAACACACGAAAATAGGGAGATCAGTCGCAGAGCCAGGAACGAGTATGCACAGGTAAGGAGGGAGGCCCGGCGCCAGCGATAGTATGAAAATGACATAGCATCGAAAATCAAGACTGACCCGAAATTGTTGTATAGCCACATAAGGAGGAAGACAACAGTCCCAAAGACCAGGTGATCAGATTGAGGACAGAAGGGGGAGAACTCACAAGAAATGATCAGAAGGCATGTGAGGAGCTAAACAGGAAATTTAAAGAAGTTTTTACAGTAGAGACAGGAAGGGCTGTGGGAAGACAGCACAGAAGGAACACCAAGAGGGAATATACCCAAAAAGTGTTGGATGACATACGAACAACCGAGGAGGAGGTGCAGAAGCTGCTAAGTGACCTTGATACCTCAAAGGCGATGGGACCGGACATCTCCCCATGGGTCCTTAGAGAAGGAGCAGAGATACTGTGCGTGCCCCTAACCACAATCTTCAACACATCCCTTGAAACTGGGCAACTACCTGAGAAATGGAAGACAGCAAATGTAGTCCCCCATATTAAGAAAGGAAACAGAAATGAGGCACTAAACTACAGACCTGTGTCTCTGACATGTATTGTTTGCAAAGTCATGGAAAAGATTATCAGGAGGAGAGTGGTGGAACACCTGGAACGGAACAAGATTATAAATGAAAAACCAGCATGGGTTCATGGAAGGCAAATCCTGTGTCACAAAACCTCCTGGAGTTTTATGACAAGGTAACAGAAGTAAGACACGAGAGAGAGGGGTGGGTTGATTGCGTTTTCCTAGACTGCAGGAAGGCCTTTGACACAGTTCCCCACAAGAGATTAGTGCAGAAGCTGGAGGATCAGGCGCATATAACAGGGAGGGTACTGCAATGGATAAGGGAATATCTGACAGGGAGGCAGCAACGAGTCATGGTACGTGAAGAGGTATCACAGTGGCGCCTGTGACGAGCGGGGTTCCACAGGAGTCAGTTCAAGGACCATGCTATTTTTGATATATGCGAACGACATGATGGAAGGAATAGACTCTGAAATGTCCCTATTTCGCAGATGATGTGAAGCTGATGAGAAGAATTAAATCGGATGAGGATGAGGCAGGACTGAAAAGAGACTTGGACAAGCTGGACATGTGGTCCAGAAACTGGCTTCTCGAATTCAATCCTGCCAAATGCAAAGTCATGAAGATTGGGGAGGGCAAAGAAGACAGCAGACAGAGTATAGGCTAGGTGGATAAAGACTACAGACCTCACTCAGGGAGAAAGACCTTGGGGTGACCATAACACCGAGCACGTCACCGGAGGCACACATCAACCAAATAACTGCTGCAGCATACGGGCGCCTGGCAAACCTGAGAATAGCGTTCCGATACCTTAATAAGGAATCGTTCAAGACACTGTACACTGTGTATGTTAGGCCCATACTGGAGTATGCAGCACCAGTCTGGAATCCCACACCTGGTCAAGCACGTCAAGAAGTTAGAGAAAGTACAAAGGTTTGCAACAAGGCTAGTCCCAGAGCTCAGGGAATGTCGTACGAGGAAAGGTTGAGGGAAATTGGACTGACGACACTGGAGGACAGAAGGTCAGGGGAGACATGATAACGACATACAAGATACTGCGGGGAATAGACAAGGTGGACAGAGATAGGATGTTCCAGAGAGGGGACACACAACCAAGGGGTCACAACTGGAAGCGAAGACTCAGACGAGTCACAGTGACGTTAGAAAGTATTTCTTCAGTCATAGAGTCGTCAGGAAGTGGAATAGCCTAGCAAGTGAAATAGTGGAGGCAGGAACCATACATAGTTTTAAGAAGAGGTATGACAAAGCTCAGGAAGCAGAGAGGGAGAGGACCTAGTAGCGATCAGTGAAGAGCCAGGAGCTGAGTCTCGACCCCTGCAACCACAATTAGGTGAGTACAAATAGGTGAGTACACACACACACACACACACACACACACACACACACACACCAGGCACATCTCCTGAAGCGCACATCAACGAAATAACAGCTGCAGCATATGGGCGCCTAGCAAACCTCAGAACAACATTACGACATCTTAATAAGGAATCGTTCAGGACCCTGTACACGTGTACGTTAGGGCCCATATTGGAGTATGCGGCACCAGTTTGGAAACCACACCTAGCAAACACGTAAAGAAACTAGAGAAATTGCAAAGGTTTGCAACAAGGCTAGTCCCAGAGCTAAGAGGTATGTCCTACGAGGAAGGTTAAGGGAAATCAACCTGACGACACTGGAGGACAGGAGAGATAGTGGGGACATGATAACGACATACAAAATACTGAGGGAATTGACAAGGTGGACAAAGACAGGATGTTCCAGAGATTGGGACACAGTAACAATGGGACACAGTTGGAGGTTGAGACACAGATGAATCACAGGGAGTTAGGAAGTATTTCTTCAGCCACAGAGTAGTCAGGTAAGTGGAAAAATTTGGGAAGCAAATGTAGGGAGGCAGGATACCATACATAGCTTTAAGCAGAGGTATGATAAAGCTCACGGTTCAGGGAGGAGAGACCTAGTATCGACAGTGAAGAGCGGGCCAGGAGCTCGGACTCGACCCCTGCAACCTCAACTGGAAGTAGCACTACACACACACACACACACTCATATATATAGATATATATATATATAATATATATATACTATATAATCATAATATATAAATATATATATCAATATATATATATTTTTTTTTCTTTTCAACAAACCGGCGTATCCACCAAGGCAGGGTGGCCCAAAAGTAAAAGAAAGTTTCTCTTTTTAAATTTAGTAATTTATAATGGGAGAAGGGGTTACTAGCCCCTTGCTCCTGGCATTTAGTCGCCTCTTACAACACGCATGGCTTACGGAGGAAGAATTCTGTTCACTCCCCATGGAGATAAGAGGAAATAAACAACAACAAGAACTAGAAAGAAAATAGAAGAAAACCCAGAGGGATGTGTATATATACACATATATGCTTGTACATGCATGTGTAGTGTGACCTAAGTGTAAGTAGAAGTAGCAAGACGTACCTGAAATCTTGCATGTTTATGAGACAGAAAAAAAGGACACCAGCAATCCTACCATCATGTAAAACAATTACAGGCTTTCGTTTTACACTCATTGGCAGGACGGTAGTACTCCGGGCGATGCTGTCTACCAACCTACTACTAGATATATATATATAAATATATATATATATATAAAATATATATAAATATAATATATATAAATATATATATATATATATATATATATATATATATACGTCGTGCCGAATAGGCAGAACTTGCGATCTTGGCTTAAATAGCAACGCTCATCTTGCCATATAGGACAAGTGAAAATTTGTGTATGCAAAAATTTCGCAAAAATCATTCAGAATGTAACAAAAAAAATATATTTCACTGTGTTTGTTTAGTATTAAATTATTGTAAACAAATCTAAAATATATATAGTTGGGTTAAGCTAAAATAAATTGTTCTTGTTATAATAAGGTTAGGTAAGTTTTCTAAGATTCTTTTGGTGCAAAATTAAATTTTTTTACATTAACATTAATGAAAAAAATATATCTTTAAACGTATAAGAGAAAATTTTCGAAAGGACTTAATTTTAAATGAGTTCTTGCTATTTGACCAGTTTTACATATTCGGCACGACATATATATATATATATATATATATATATATATATATATATATATATATATATATATATATATATATATATATATATATATATATATATATATATATATATATATATAATAATATTATTTAATTATTTATTTATTTTTTTATTTAATCAGAATTTGCTAATTATTTTTCTTTTTACTGCTTTTTTCCAAGTGTCTCCCCAAGTGGGTTTAGCGTAGCATTAGAGCTTCAAAGGCGAGGCATTAAATTGCCTTCCTCTCCAACCATTCCACGATATAAGTAGTTTGTCTCGCCTTTACGGCCATTATTCCTAACCGGGTTACTTAACTGGGTCGTAACCCAATACTGGCTGCCTCCGTGGTAAGACCGGAGATCAAGAAGTGGAGACCCTGGTCTTAGGTAGTCACCGCTATAATTCAATAAGAGTAAACACGCACGCACGCGCGCACACGCACGCGCTCGCACGCACGCCTCACACGCACCACACACGCACACACTCACACAAAACACACACACACACACACACACACACAAAACACACACACACACACACACACACACACAGAGCAATCAGTGAGGAGGCGGGGCCGGGAGCTATGATTCGACCTATGCAACCATAAGTAGGTGAATACAAATAGGTGAGTATACACACACACACACACACACACACACACATACATCAACAAACCCACCCACCCACACCCCTCCCTGAAAGAGAAGGGCCTTGGGGTGAGCAAAGTCCTAAGCATGTCGCCTGTGGCACACATCAACCGAATAATACCGCTGCTGAAAATTCAGAACTTGCAAGTGTAAGGTTAGCTTTCAGGAACCTTAACAAGGAGGCATTCACGACCTTATACACGGTATATGTCAGGATGATCTTGGAATATTAAGTGTTATTTTGAAACTAGCATCATGTTAAACATTTACATAAGTTAAAAGAAATGTAAAACTCTGTAACGAAACTAGTCCCAGAGCTGGGGAAAGGTCAGAGAGTTAAACCTAATGACATTGGTGAACTAAAGGATCAGAGATGATGTGATTGCAACGTACAAAATACTATGAATAACTGACAGAACTGACAGAGCGAGTTTGACGCACGAGTCTCATGTACACAGATGAATCACAGGGATGTTAGGAAATACTTCTTCAGCTGCTGAGTGGTCAGGAAGTGGAATGACCTAGACGGGGAAGTAACAGAGGCAGGATCTATACATAGCTTTAGAAATAAGTATTGTAAGCTCAGGTAGCCAGTGAGAGCGAGCCTAGTAGCACCCAGAGGAGAGGCAGTGCCAGGAGCTGTAAACCTCTTCTCAGTAATTCTGAAGTCCTGTCTATTAAATAGCTAAATTCATTGGATGAACCTAAGCGCCTAGTTGAGTACACTTGAGTAGTTGGTTACTGGCAACCTGTGGACAGAGGATCAAGTCTCTAACGTTCCTTGATCTGAGTAACCACTACTGGTTTACCCCTTAGCATAAATATAACGTAAACAAACGCCACAACAACATATTTCCTCTGTCCAGAAATATACTGAGGTGCGTCATTAACTATGGGATAATTTATTTTTTTTTAAGTGGCGATTTAACTTCTTTTAATTTTGCTAAAATTATTAGCACAATTTATCCATAAATGTGTTTATTTTTAACAGGCGATTTAACTTTTTTTTAATTTTACTAAAATATTAACATGATTTATCAATCAGAAGTATGAATTACATAAATATTAAAGCGTAAGTTACCATCCAGGTTTAGTTTTTAGAGTGAAATATGTAAAGTTTTGCAGCATATTGACTACTGGGAGAGTGTGGGAGATTAGATCTCTATGCTTGATGCTGTGAGGGAGGGGGGATGAAGGGAGGAGAAGGAAGAGGAGGAAGAATAGGAAAAAGAATTGTAGGAAGAGGAGGAGGAGAAGAAGAATATTGACAGGAGAAAGAAGATGAGGATGTTGAGAGGAGTAAAGGGAGGAGGAGAGTACTGGAAGGTGGAGATGAAAAAAGAAGCGGAAGAACGAGAAAAGGTGAGACAAAAGAGGAGGAGGAGAAGCATTAGGAGGAGAAGCATCAGAAGGAGAGGCATCAGAAGGAGTAGGAGAAGCAGGAGGAGTAGGAGAAACAGGAGGAAGAGGAGAAGCAGGAGGAGGAGGAGGAGAAGCAGGAGGAGGAGGAGAAGAATTGGGAGTAGGAGAAGCAGCAAGAGGAGGAGAAGCAGAAGAATACTGAGATGGGAACATTTAAGAAGAAGATTAAGAGGAAAAACGAAAAGGGGAGATGGATAACGAGTAAGAAAACATGGCACACGAGCATCTGAAGATGACAGTGATGGAACAAGACAAACAAGAAACAAAACAGAGAAAAAGAAAGGAAAATACTACTCGCAATATAATGGAATAAAATCAAGAAATCTGAAATTTTAAAGACACAGGTTATAGTAGGCAGGCGTACTAAGCCTCGCGCTGGAGCCTTGTGAGGGAGAGTGATTTATGCAGCCACACGCTACGTTCTTCCTTTTCAACTGATTTTGGTAAAGAAAGGAGGAGAGAGGGGGAGGGAGGGGGAGAAAGGAAGGGAGATTGCGTGGAGGAGATGAAGTAAAATGGAGGTAGAAAGGAGTTAGAAAAAGAAGAACGGAAGGATTGAGAGGGAGAAGGAAGGGAAGAAGCATGTAAAGAGAAAAGAAATGGAGTGAGAAATAAGAGAAAGAGACAAAGGGTGAAAAGGAATTTGGAAAAAGATTCAGCAGAGGTTAAGGGAGAATTTGTGAGAAAGCAAAGTTTAAAAGGAATAAAGATGGTGTGAAAAGAAACAGTATAACACATTTTTGTATTTTTAGCAAATAATCTTTTAAGACAAAAGAAAGGCAGATAAAAACACGGAGAACATTTGTGTGTGTGTGTGTGTGTGTGTGTGTGTGTGTGTGTGTGTGTGTGTGTGTGTGTGTGTGTGTGTGTGTGGTGTGTGTGTGTGTGTGTGTGTGTGTGTGTGTGTGTTTCGTCCATCCTACACTTCATAAAATCCTCTTCAAGTGGTAACATCGTAACGATGATAGGTCTCGTTAGTTCAAGGTGTCTGCCACCACTGCCTCTCAGCCTACACTCACAACCATACTCTGCTACTACTACTTTCGCTACTAGTACTACCGCTACCAGAACCACCATTAGTACCGCTATTTCTACCGCTACCACCACTACTACCACCATTGCTACTACTACTACCGCTACTACTACTAACACTACCGCTGTTACTACTACTACTACCGCTACTTCTACCGCTACCACCACTACTACCACCACTACTACCACCACTACTACCACCACTACTACCACCACTACTACTACTACTACTACCTCTACTACTACCGCTACTTCTTCTACCACTACTACTACCACTACTACTACCACCATCACCACCACCACTACTACTACTACTACCACAACTACTACTACCGCTACTACTACTATTTCTGGTACTACTACTTCTGGTACTATTACTACCGCTTCCAGAACCACCATTACTTCTACCTCTACCACTACCACCACTACTACCACTTCTACCACTACTACTACTATTACCACCGCCACTACTACTACAACCACCACTATTACTACCACCACCACTACTACCACCACCATCACTACTACTACCGCTATACTACTACCACCACTACTAAAGCTACTGTTACTAACGCTACTTCTACTGCCGCTACTACTGCTACTACTACTACTACCACTACTCACATTACTATTACTACTACCACTACAACTAATACTACTACTTTACAACTATTACCACTACAATTTGTTTAATGAACAGCCCTTCACCGTCTTTTTATACCCTAAATGGTAACAAAAGAATGCAACGGGGCCCAAGAGCTATAGCTCAACCCCCGCAGGTAAACACAGGTAAACGCACAAGAGGAAATAAGCTCATTTTTAAGGGGTCCGAAGAAAATGGATTTTTTTTTGTGATGCGAGTAAAGAGAAAATGAATCAAGAATAGAGATATGAAGGGGAAAAGATAATTAAATAAAAATTTCCAGACCAAAATTGGAATCTGTGGCTGTGGTACAGTGTCCGCCTTTTTATAATATATATATATATATAATATATATATATATATATATATATATATATATATATATATATATATATATATATATATATATATATATATATATAATATATATATATATATATATAATAAAAGATAAAAGAGAAAAAGGTAGCTTATGAGAGTTTTTTACAAAGCAGAAGTGTTATAAGAAGAGCAGAGTATATGGAGAGTAAAAGAAAGGTAAAGAGAGTGGTGAGAGAGTGCAAAAGGAGAGCAGATGATAGAGTGGGAGAGGCACTGTCAAGAAATTTTAATGAAAATAAGAAAAATTTTTGGAGTGAGTTAAACAAGTTAAGAAAGCCTAGGGAAAGTATGGATTTGTCAGTTAAAAACAGAGTAGGTGAGTTAGTAGATGGGAGATGGAGGTATTAGGTAGATGGCGAGAATATTTTGAGGAACTTTTAAATGTTAAGGAAGAAACAGAGGCAGTAATTTCATGCATTGGTCAGGGAGGTATACCATCTTTTAGGAGTGAAGAAGAGCAGAATGTAAGTGTGGGGGAGGTACGTGAGGCATTACGTAAAATGAAAGGGGGTAAAGCAGCTGGAACTGATGGGATCATGCCAGAAATGTTAAAAGCAGGGGGGGATATAGTGTTGGAGTGGTTGGTACTTTTGTTTAATAAATGTATGAAAGAGAGGAAGGTACCTAGGGATTGGAGGAGAGCATGAATAGTCCCTTTATATAAAGGGAAAGGGGACAAAAGAGACTGTAAAAATTATAGAGGAATAAGCTTACTGAGTATACCTGGAAAAGTGTACGGTAGGGTTATAATTGAAAGAATTAGAGGTAAGACAGAATGTAGGATTGCGGATGAGCAAGGAGGTTTCAGAGTGGGTAGGGGATGTGTAGATCAAGTGTTTACATTGAAGCATATATGTGAACAGTATTTAGATAAAGGTAGGGAAGTTTTTATTGCATTTATGGATTTAGAAAAGGCATATGATAGAGTGGATAGAGGAGCAATGTGGCAGATGTTGCAAGTATATGGAATAGGTGGTAAGTTATTAAATGCTGTAAAGAGTTTTTATGAGGATAGTGAGGCTCAGGTTAGGGTGTGTAGAAGAGAGGGAGACTACTTCCAGGTAAAAGTAGGTCTTAGACAGGGATGTGTAATGTCACCATGGTTGTTTAATATATTTATAGATGGGGTTGTAAAGGAAGTAAATGCTAGGGTGTTCGGGAGAGGGGTGGGATTAAATTTTGGGGAATCAAATTCAAAATGGGAATTGACACAGTTACTTTTTGCTGATGATACTGTGCCTATGGGAGATTCTAAAGAAATATTGCAAAGGTTAGTGGATGAGTTTGGGAATGTGTGTAAAGGTAGAAAGTTGAAAGTGAACATAGAAAAGAGTAAGGTGATGAGGGTGTCAAATGATTTAGATAAAGAAAAATTGGATATCAAATTGGGGAGGAGGAGTATGGAAGAAGTGAATGTTTTCAGATACTTGGGAGTTGACGTGTCGGCGGATGGATTTATGAAGGATGAGGTTAATCATAGAATTGATGAGGGAAAAAAGGTGAGTGGTGCGTTGAGGTATATGTGGAGTCAAAAAACGTTATCTATGGAGGCAAAGAAGGGAATGTATGAAAGTATAGTAGTACCAACACTCTTATATGGGTGTGAAGCTTGGGTGGTAAATGCAGCAACGAGGAGACGGTTGGAGGCAGTGGAGATGTCCTGTTTAAGGGCAATGTGTGGTGTAAATATTATGCAGAAAATTCGGAGTGTGGAAATTAGGAGAAGGTGTGGAGTTAATAAAAGTATTAGTCAGAGGGCAGAAGAGGGGTTGTTGAGGTGGTTTGGTCATTTAGAGAGAATGGATCAAAGTAGAATGACATGGAAAGCATATAAATCTATAGGGGAAGGAAGGCGGGGTAGGGGTCGTCCTCGAAAGGGTTGGAGAGAGGGGGTAAAGGAGGTTTTGTGGGCAAGGGGCTTGGACTTCCAGCAAGCGTGCGTGAGCGTGTTAGATAGGAGTGAATGGAGACGAATGGTACTTGGGACCTGACGATCTGTTGGAGTGTGAGCAGGGTAATATTTAGTGAAGGGATTCAGGGAAACCGGTTATTTTCATATAGTCGGACTTGAGTCCTGGAAATGGGAAGTACAATGCCTGCACTTTAAAGGAGGGGTTTGGGATATTGGCAGTTTGGAGGGATATGTTGTGTATCTTTATATGTGTATGCTTCTAGACTGTTGTATTCTGAGCACCTCTGCAAAAACAGTGATAATGTGCGAGTGTGGTGAAAGTGTTGAATGATGATGAAAGTATTTTCTTTTTGGGGTTTTCTTTCTTTTTTTTTGGGTCACCCTGCCTCGGTGGGAGACGGCCGACTTGTTGAAAAAAAAATATATATATATATGCACGTAAGCAAACACTAGGACATATTTATTAAAAAATATTTCGGTCCTGGGATCTTGATCACTTCAAACACACACACAGCTACATGTTCAGGTAGGTTCGCTAGGGCGGGTTATGGCCCGGGTCTTTTCCATGTGGTGACCCGATAATACAGAGGCTAAAATGAAAGCAGATATTGAAGGAGAGTGAGGCGCGATTGATACCCAGTAACCTGAGCGTCTAAACCAATTTGTAGATATCTGTTACCAGAGTTTAATGCATAAACCAGGAAGAAATTTTGAAATGTCATGACAGATGTGTACGCCTCGGTGTGTGTGTGTGTGTGTGTGTGTGTATGTACTCACCTAGTTGTGGTTACAGGGGTCGATTCGCAGCTCCTGGTTCCGCCTCTTCGCTTTTCGCTACTAGGCCACTTTTCTTGCTCCCAGAGCTTTATCATACCTCTTCTTAAAGTTATATGTGGATCCTGCCTCCACTACATCACTTCCCAGGTTATTCCACTTTCTGACAGCTCTGTGACTGAAGAAATACTTCGTAACATCCCTGTGATTCATCTGAGTCTTCTACTTCCAACTGTGACCCCTTGTTGTTGAGTCCCATCTCTGGAACATCCTATCTCTGTCCACCTTGTCGATTCCTCTCGCATTTTATATGTTATCATATATCCCCTGTGTGTGTGTGTGTGTGTGTGTGTGTGTGTGTGTGTGTGTGTGTGTGTGTGTGTGTGTGTGTGTGTGTGTGTGTGTGTGTACTCACCTAGTTGAGGTTGCGGGGGTCGAGTCCGAGCTCCTGGCCCCGCCTCTTCACTGATCGCTACTAGGTCACTCTCCCTGAGCCGTGAGCTTTATCATACCTCTGCTTAAAGCTATGTATGGATCCTGCCTCCACTACATCGCTTCCCAAACTATTCCACTTACTGACTACTCTGTGGCTGAAGAAATACTTCCTAACATCCCTGTGATTCATCTGTGTCTTCAGCTTCCAACTGTGTCCCCTTGTTACTGTGTCCAATCTCTGGAACATCCTGTCTTTGTCCACCTTGTCAATTCCTCTCAGTATTTTGTATGTCGTTATCATGTCCCCCCTATCTCTCCTGTCCTCCAGTGTCGTCGGGTTGATTTCCCTTAACCTCTCCTCGTAGGACATACCTCTTAGCTCTGGGACTAGTCTTGTTGCAAACCTTTGCACTTTCTCTAGTTTCTTCACGTGCTTGGCTAGGTGTGGGTTCCAAACTGGTGCCGCATACTCCAATATGGGCCTAACATACACGGTGTACAGGGTCCTGAATGATTCCTTATTAAGATGTCGGAATGCTGTTCTGAGGTTTGCTAGGCGCCCATATGCTGCAGCAGTTATTTGGTTGATGTGCGCTTCAGGAGATGTGCCTGGTGTTATACTCACCCCAAGATCTTTTTCCTTGAGTGAGGTTTGTAGTCTCTGACCCCCTAGACTGTACTCCGTCTGCGGCCTTCTTTGCCCTTCCCCAATCTTCATGACTTTGCACTTGGTGGGATTGAACTCCAGGAGCCAATTGCTGGACCAGGTCTGCAGCCTGTCCAGATCCCTTTGTAGTTCTGCCTGGTCTTCGATCGAGTGAATTCTTCTCATCAACTTCACGTCATCTGCAAACAGGGACACCTCAGAGTCTATTCCTTCCGTCATGTCGTTCACAAATACCAGAAACAGCACTGGTCCTAGGACTGACCCCTGTGGGACCCCGCTGGTCACAGGTGCCCACTCTGACACCTCGCCATGTACCATGATTCGCTGCTGTCTTCCTGACAAGTATTCCCTGATCCATGTAGTGCCTTCCCTGTTATCCCTGCTTGGTCCTCCAGTTTTTTGCACCAATCTCTTGTGTGGAAACTGTGTCAAACGCCTTCTTGCAGTCCAAGAAAATGCAATCCACCCACCCCTCTCTCTCTTGTCTTACTGCTGTGTGTGTGTGTGTGTGTGTGTGTGTGTGTGTGTGTGTGTGGTGTGTGTGTGTGTGTGTGTGTGTGTGTGTGTGTGTGTGTGTGTGTGTGTGTGTGTGTGTGTGTGTGTGTGTGTGTGTGTGTGTGTGTGTGTGTTTTAGTGTGTAGATGTTAGGGTGGTTAGTTTAATCCGTGTCTTAGTGATTCAGTTATTCTTTGGAAGTGAAAAGGTTACGTGGAGCCTTAATGACCTTCGTGCGGTCAATAGGCTTTAAACTCCATTAACCGACCATTTAACCATTGAAGTGTCCTGGAAACGCTGTATTTGGAAACACAGAGAGAGAGAGAGAGAGAGAGAGAGAGAGAGAGAGAGAGAGAGAGAGAGAGAGAGAGAGAGAGAGAGAGAGAGAGAGAGAGGAGAGTGAGAGAGAGAGAGAGAGAGAGAGAAATACAATGATGTATAATATGGATGTAAATGACATACTGCAGAGAATAGTGAAGTGCACACACACACACACACACACACACACACACACACACACACACACACACACACACACACACAAGGGTGACTTACACAAGGGTGACTTACACGAGGGTGACTTACACGAGTGTGACTTACACAAGGGTGACTTACACAAGGGTGACTTACACAAGGGTGACTTACACAAGGGTGACTTACACAAGGGTGACTTTACACAGGTTGATTTCACGAGGGTGACTTACCAGGGTCTTACACATGGTTGACTTACACAGGGTGACTACACAGGGTGCTTCCAAGGGTGACTACAAGGGTGGCTTACACATGGGTGATTTTACACAAGGTGACTTACACAAGGTGACTTACAAAGGTTTACTTACACGGGTGCTTACACAAGGTGACTTAACAAGGGTGACTTACACAGGTGACTTTGTACCACAAGGGTGACTTACCAAGGGTGACTTACACAAGGGTGACTTACACATGGGTGACTTACACAAGGGTGACTTATACAAGGGTGACTTACACGAGGATGACTTAACAGGGTATTTACACAAGGGTGACTTACACTGGGTGACTTACACGAGGTGACTTACACAAGGGTGACTTACACAAGGGTGACTTACACGAGGGTGACTTGCACGAGGGTGACTTACACAAGGGTGACTTACACATGGGTGACTTACACAAGGGTGGCTTACACAAGGGTGACTTACACAAGGGTGACTTACACAAGGGTGACTTACACGAGGGTGACTTACACAAGGGTGACTACTTAGCAGCAATCATAGGGACAATAAAAATCCATATTATCATATTAGAAAAATTTCAGTGCAGAAAAAAGGATTACAAATATTTGATAATCATAAAAATGGTGATTTTTATTTCTAAAGAAAAGATTATTATTAATCATTTTATTTTTTAAAGGGATGGACCAGTAAAGCAGTGGAAGGCCTCGGCCAGACGACCAAAAGCTCCAGTGGCGCTTCAGGAAACACTCGTCCTGCTTTCTGACGAATCTTACGTAATATGTGTAAAAAATTTTGGTGGGTGTAAAATTTACCCATAACATTGGAAATATAAACATATAAGCAGTATAATGTGATCCTTTATTTACAACGTTTCGCCCAACACAGTAGACTTTATCAAGTCACAAACAGTAAAGCCCACTATGTGGGTGAAACGTTGTCAATAAAGGATCACATTTTACTGCTTATGTGTTAATATTTCCATTGTGTCGGTATTTTATGCCATTTATTTCCAACCATAACATTACTGAACAAGTGGAGTGATTCACAGACTGGACCCGGAGTGATTCACAGACTGGACTCGGAGTGATTCACAGACTGGACCCGGAGTGATTCACAGACTGGACTCGGAGTGATTCACAGACTGGACCCGAGTGATTCACGACTGGACTCGGAGTGATTCACAGACTGGACTCGGAGTGATTCACAGACTGGACTCGGAGTGATTCACAGACTGGACCCGGAGTGATTCACAGACTGGACTCGGAGTGATTCACAGACTGGACCCGGAGTGATTCACAGACTGGACCCGGAGTGATTCACAGACTGGACTCGGAGTGATTCACAGACTGGACTCGGAGTGATTCACAGACTAGACTCGGAGTGATTCACAGACTGGACTCGGAGTGATTCACAGACTGGACTCGGAGTGATTCACAGACTGGACTCGGAGTGATTCACAGATAGACTGGACTCGGAGCAAATAATTGTTAGAGTACTGAATCATTGTATTACGAATGTATCATAGATGAGAGACCACTAGCATGTACTCAATGTGTCTTGTTACGTAAATACAAAAAAAATGTAAAAATCAAAACAGTATGTACAAAACAAAATATAAAAATAAAAATTGTATATACAAAATGTAATAAAAATTGTATATATAAAATATAATAAAAATTGTATATACAAAATGTAATAAAAATTGTATATACAAAATGTAATAAAAATTGTATATACAAAATGTAATAAAAATTGTATATATAAAATATAATAAAAATTGTATATACAAAATGTAATAAAAATTGTATATACAAAATGTAATAAAAATTGTATATACAAAATGTAATAAAAATTTATATTTCAAAAAGTAATAAAAATTGTATATATAAAATATAATAAAAATTGTATATACAAAATGTAATAAAAATTGTATATACAAAATGTAATAAAAATTGTATATACAAAATGTAATAAAAATTGTATATATAAAATATAATAAAAATTGTATATACAAAATGTAATAAAATTTGTATATATAAAATATAATAAAAATTGTATATATAAAATATAATAAAAATTGTATATATAAAATATAATAAAAATTGTATATACAAAATGTAATAAAAATTGTATATACAAAATAATGTAAAAATAAGACTTGTATATACAAAACATGTGAACACGTAACAAAATATTAAACAAACTTGTATTTATTTCAATAATGTTTGCAAGAGAGTGAGTTTTTTTTCCCCCAAGAGGTATTAGAGCTACAAGAGATCGAGCCCCATGGGGGCTTAAGCACTGTGGATTTAAGCCCTAGCTAGGGGTTCGAATCCAGGGAGTTCAAACCCTGGGGGAATTCGAAACCCAGTTATTCATGCTCCTGGGGAAAAGACTTGAAACTTCAGCAGATAAATCTTCATGGGGATTCTATCCCAGGGGATTCAAGTCACCGGGGATGAAAGGTTCGAACACGGGGTCTCAAGCCCCGGAAGGTTCGAGGCATTTACAGTGAAGACATTTACCGAGCCCCTCGAGGTAGTCCCATTGTTTCCTTCCACACACATGAAATCAAAATATACATTTATATCATATATCTGAGGGAGATATAATGGAACCTATTCATTCCCTTCATAAATTAAAGAAATGCAAAACTTTCCGTCTGGCTTGGACAAAAGTGTGTGTGTGTGTGTGTGGTGTGTGTGTGTGTGTGTGTGTGTGTGTGTGTGTGTGGGGTGTGTGTGTGTGTGTGTGTGTGTGTGTGTGTGTGTGTGTGTGTGTATGTGTGTGTGTGTGTGTGTGTGTGTGTGTGTGTGTGTGTGTGTGTGTGTGTGTGTGTTGTGTGTGTGTGTGTTGTGTGTGTTGTGTGTGTGTATGTGTGTGTGTGTGTGTGTGTGTTGTGTGTGTGTGTGTTTGTGTGTGTGTGTTTGGTGTGTATGTGTGTGTGTTGTGTGTGTGTGTGTGTGTGTGTGTGTGTGTGTGTGTGTGTGTATGTATGTGTGTGTTTGTGTGTGTGTGTGTGTGTGTGTGTGTGTGTGTGTGTGTGTGTGTGTGTACTCACCTAGTTGAGGTTGCAGGGGTCGAGTCCGAGCTCTTGGCCCCGCCTCTTCACTGATTGCTACTAGGTCCTCTCTCTCCCTGCTCCCTGTGTGTGTGTGTGTGTGTGTGTGTGTGTGTGTGTGTGTTTCACGCGTGCATAATTCTGACACACAAACATATTTGTTTGTAAGGAGAGAAATGCTATAAATACCGACAAGTTGAGGAAAATATATAGGTAACATAATGAGACAACGTTTCGCCCACAGTGAGATTTATCAAGTCACAAACACCTTTACCTGGGAGAGGCTCTGTATATAATACAATCTCATCCAATATCCAGGTAGATCTGTTTGTGACTTGATAAATCCCACTGTGGGCGAAACGTTGTCAATAGACTAAAAAATAAAAATGCATCATAATCAATTTTTATTTTTCCGTCTCTGTAAAATTTCGTCATTACTTAATTGTATGATTCTCATGATATATTGAATTATGATATATATTAATATTAATCAAATCTTAAGTAGTACACGAAAGAAAATTAATAAGTAATATCTAGAGTACATTTGGTAGTTTCCTATTACTATTAATACAAGTTTGTTCGCCATTAATGTTGTTTATTTGTTCACTAACAGAAAAAAATTACTGTACTGGCTAAAACACGATGTAAGTTAACTTTCAGTATATGTACAATGAGAGACGTGAACCTCTCATTATATGTACAATGAGAGATGTGCACCTCTCAGTATATGTACAATGAGAGATGTGCACCTCTCAGTATATGTACAATAAGAGATATGCACCTCTCAGTATATATACAATGAGAGATGTGCACCTCTCAGTATATGTACAATGAGACATATGCACCTCTCAGTATATGTACAATGAGAGATATGCACCTCTCAGTATATGTACAATAAGAGATATGCACCTCTCAGTATATATACAACGAGAGATATGCACCTCTCAGTATATATACAATGAGAGATGTGCACCTCTCAGTATATATACAATGAGAGATGTGCACCTCTCAGTATATATACAATGAGAGATGTGCACCTCTCAGTATATGTACAATGAGAGATATGCACCTCTCAGTATATATACAACGAGAGATGTGCACCTCTCAGTACATATACAATGAGAGATGTGCACCTCTCAGTATATGTACAATGAGAGATATACACTCTTCTCAATACATGAACACTGAGAGATATGGACCTCTCAGGTAATGTGCACTGAGAAATATACACCAGTGAATGCATGTTGCCTGTTGAACAATACTGGTTGGTAACTAACTGGAAAAGAACGAGAGTAAGATTTTTGTTAAGAAAGATTACATTATTAATGAAAATTAAGGACCCTTGACTCCTAAAATACTTCTTGGGTAATTACAAGTTCGTGCAGTCAAAGACGAGCGTAATTTAGTAAAGACACGTTAAATAAAAATATCTTATGAATACTTCAGTTTCTTAAATAGCTTTAATTATTCCTTGTAATATGTGCAGTTCATAAACTGCATGGATAATTCTTCATATTTATAATTCCCAAACACCTTGAGTTCTCCCTCATATAATTCCAAGGTAGTTTGACTAATATCTCATATCTATAAGTCCAGTAAAACTTTTAATAATAATTCACTATTTACATAATTTTTATGTGTGTGGTGCCCAGGCAATTGGTATAAAATCTGGTAAATAATTCACAGACACTATTCCCAGCTCAGCTACAATTTAGAGAAATTCACTCGTTAACCACTGGTCAGTCCTCTAACGCTAAATTGCCAACAGGCAACTCCCTCAACAGGAACTGAAGCGGCAGGAAATGGGAGTGGAAATTTCCTGTTCCCACCTTCAATGAGTTAACTAATAGCCAATTATCTGATTTACATTAATGACAACTGTTAGAATTAACTGCTATGCTATTACGTATAGCTACTTACTCCTGGTTTATTTAACAAAGATGTTAAGTTTACATTTTGTTATATTTTTGTTAATACGCTACAAAGACGAATGTAGCTCCTTATTTATTGATTTTAATACTGTAAGGTGTATTATATACCGTCAGGAACATACTAGTTTCCTGTTTGGAAAATTACTTAAACTAAAAAAAATAGGAAAAGTTTCAAATGGGGTAAAATAAAGGAGCTGAAAAATCAAAGACATTTAATATATAAATGGAGAGAAGAGAAATACAGAGGCGGTGATAGGGTAAGGAGGCTTGCCTAGACGGCCCATGAGTAGGTGAAGTAGGTCATTCTCGGTAGAAAACTCTACAGGTCGGTGAGGATGGTGATAGAGAAGTGGCTTCTTGATAGTAAACTCCTGTTCGTTGAGTGCTTCATGAGATCACTTTCCAGCAGTTAAAACGCGGAGTTCTGAGTAAGGGATTGTTGATGTTGCTGGATTGTTCCTTGAAACTGAGAGAGAGAGAGAGAGAGAGAGAGAGAGAGAGAGAGAGAGAGAGAGAGAGAGAGAGAGAGAGAGAGAGAGAGAGAGAGAGAGAGAGAGAAGAGAGAAGAGAGAGAGAGGAAGAGAGAGAGAGAGAGGAGAGAGAAGAGAGAGAGAGAGAGAGAGAGAGAGAGAGAGAGAGACAGCAGAGGAGGAGAAGAGAGAGAGACAGAGAGAGAGAGACAGAGAGAGAGAGAGAGAGAGAGAGAGAGAGAGAGAGAGAGAGGGACCGATTCCGTATTGGGTTCGGTCTCTATTAAATTCCAGATTCCAGCGTCTATCGTGGCTGACCAGAACGAGGCTAGAGCTAGTATGGAGAGAGGTGAGGAGTGAGGAGTGAAGACACTTGTAATAACTCTAGGATTACTATTCTGTTAAGTTTTGAATTAGGAGTTTTATTACATTATGTCGAACCTGGGGAGCACTGATGATAATTATACTCGAGTGACTCGTTTTGTTTAAAGCTTCGCTATGTTGTTGTCAAGGTTGTCGAGCCCACAATGTGTTCTTCACAAGAGTAGAAAGAGTAATCTGCAGCTCTAACGGGAAGATAATGAATCTGGTGTGCAAACGTGTTATTCCTCTTGTAATGAAACAACTGTTTCAGTAATAAGTGCGTACAAGTGTTCTCTCTCATTCTCCATGGTGTATATTGCTCGTTCTATTGTCTTTGTTCAATTTTCTCATATCTTGAAGTGTCTAAGAGACATTATGTAAGTACGAACTTGATTCTAGTAATTTTTTTTTCAATTTCAGTTGTTTTCCTAACCCGGGATTAGATTTCCCTTGACAACTCGCTTATCTGTACCCATCTCTTCGTTCTTGCATGGGTGGAGTCACTGCTCTTGGCCCTGCTTCTTAACTAGCCACTTGGCGGATTTACTCTTATTAATTTCGTGGGCCCTGCCATACATATTTCAAAACCTATGTATGGCACTTACCTCCATTATTTCTTGAAGGTCATTCCATCTCCTGACCATCCGAAGGTTGAAGAAATACTTCCCAGCATCCTTGTTACTGATCTGTCTTCTACTTCCAGATGTGTCCTCGTGTATTTTTTATACACATCTCGAACATTTTATCCTTCTCCACACTACTGAGTCACTTTCAGTATTTTGTATGGCGATATCATGTCTCCCCTGGTTCTTTATTTCTATCATCAAATTTAGTTGATTTAGTGTCTCTTCATAATTTCTTACTCTTCGTTCTGCTATAGTCTTATTGAATTAAACAATTTAACAATTTTTTCGGTTTCTTGACATGCTTCCTCAGATGTTGGTTCAATGCTGGTGCTGCGTACACGAAGATGGTCCTGGCATACGTCACGTAGAGGGTTATGAATGACTGTTGAGAGTCCTGAATTCTAATCTTCGATACGCCAACGAGCAATCACTGCAGGGGTTATACGGCTGATATGCACCTCAAACTATAACACAGGCACTGTGCTCACCCCTTGGTGTGTGTGTGTGTGTGTGAGTGTGTGTGTGTGTGTGTGTGTGTGTGTGTGTGTGTGTGTGTGTGTGTGTGTGTGTGTGTGTGTGTGTGTGTGTGTGTGTGTGTGCGTGTGTGTGTGTGTGTGTGCGTGTGTGTGTGTGTGTGTGTGTGTGTGTGTGTGTGTGTGTGTGTGTGTGTGTGTGTGTGTGTGTGTGTGTGTGTGTGTGTGTGTGTGTGTGTGTGTGCATGTGTGATGATAAAATTGATGGCAAGGCGTCCACAAAAATATACCTGTTGAACACTCTATAAAATATTTATAAACTGTAGAGTGCACGCATACTATTGGAGTGGAAAACCACTGACGTTATTACCCGGCATTAACACCCCGCACCAAAAATTTCAGACATGACCAAAATAAAACAAGCACTGCAGCTGTATGTGTCAACAAACACCCCACGAAGGAATATACAAATAGATTTGAATATATTAAATTTATTTACTTACAGTTGAAGGAGTATATCTCAGCAAATATAAACTGTTACCTTAAATCCCTCTTATAAAGATTAAAACATTTTTAATATTGTGCAGGTAATTTGTTTAATTAATGATCCATGCGCAGGTAATATGCGATAAATACCTCACAGAATGAAGAGAAATGATATACAACATCGACACGATGGGAAAAGAAGAGATAAAAATGCAGTATAATGTGATCTTTTATTGACAGAAAGTCACAAACAGAACAAAGTCCACTTTGTGGATGAAACATTGTCAATAAAGAATTGCAATATTCTGAATTCATTTCTTTCTTTTCTCTCCTCGTAGTCCTATAAAGCTTTCATGTATATATATATATATATATATATATATATATATATATATATATATATATATATATATATATATATATATATATATATATATATATATATATATATATATATGTATATATATATTATATATATATAATATATATATATATATATATATATATATATATATATATATATATATATATATATATATATATATATATATATATATATATAGGTTAACCTTTTGTAATCATGAATTTCAATTTTAGCTTCTAAGAAATAGTTTCTTCATTTTTGCTCATAGTTTCCTGCCATTTGAGGGTCTTTACCTACTCGCTCTAAACTATTATAAGTTTCAGAGAGGTTTAAGTAAAAAGTCTTTGGATTTTACCAGACACAGGTCAGAAAGTCTTAGTGGCGGACCAAAGGCAATTCGACCGACTTCAAAAACTCAGTTTAGATTTTTTGTTTTCGATTTCAGAATTCTTAAGTCTGTGGTAAAATTCATAAGAGTTTTTAATTATTTTCTTTTTTTTTTTTGCGAGATGGTTGAACACATAAGCAATTGCCTTGAAATTTTAATATTGTTTTGAAATTATTAAATCTTGATATTTTAGTAATACCTAGAAATTTTAGTGCCTTCAGATACTTCACATCTCAGTAAATTCTCTTAATTACAAGAACATAAGTAAGGAGGAACACTGCAGAAAGCCTGATAACCCATACTAGGCTTATTCATCGTTCTGATATTGCTTTGAAATTTTAATGTCTTGAAATTTTAATGATGTCCTGAACTTTTTCCCCACCCTAACTTCACGGTGTGTACACATCTTTATAATTTTTGGATGTCTGGAATGGATTAATTAGATTTACGTGATTTCTTATGGGAAATATTAGCAAAAAATACATTTTTATAAAGAATAATTATGGTTTTACATACAAACTAAGGCATACGAAAACCGAGGTTCCACTGTAATTGTTTTTTCCCTGTAAATTTGAAGCTCAGTCAGTCTTGGGAGAATCTTCGTAACGTGAGGTTTCTCCTCTGTGTCAGTTTAGGCTTCATTTTAGTCATGGTTATTAAAATATCTAAAACAAAAGTTCTATTATAAATTTAAGCACTAAAGTCAGGAATTCCTTCTTGTTATTGATTTCACTGACTTATATGTATGTCGTGCCGAATAGGTAAAACTGATCAGTTAGCAAGAAATCATTTAAAATTAAGTCCTTTCTAAAATGTTCTCTTATACGTTTAAAGATATATTTTTCCATTTATGTTAGTGTAAAAATTAATAATTCTGTGCCAAAAAAAAATTAGAAAACTTACGTAACCTTATTATAACACGCGCAATTTAATTAAGCCTAGTCCAACTAAATATATTTTAGATAAGTTTACAATAATTTAATAATAAACAAGCACAGTGAAATATATTTTTTTCGTTAGGTTCAGAATGATTATTGCGAAATTATTGTACACACAAATTTTCTCTTGCCGTATTCGGCAAGAAAATCGTTGCTGTTTAACAACCATATTCGGCACGGCACGTGTGTGTGTGTGTGCATATATATATATATATATATATATATATATATATATATATATATATATATATATATATATATATATATATTATATATATATATATATATATATGTATGTATGTATGTATATAATTACAATGGAAACCATAATTATTTTTAATTTTAGTGTTTCATTTATAATGTCTAAATTAACAATTAGCCTATCAAAAGTATTATAAACCACCACCACTGTCAGTCTAACTAATTAACTTGATCATCATTATCCATTTTGTTCCCAAATTTTAAATAATCATATATGAGGAGAGTATTTTTTTTTAGTGTGAACTCCAGCAAATCCGCCATCGTGTGTGAAATATTCACTTCCTCTGGAGAAATGAGGATGTTCTTAGGCAAAATGGATAAGCGGCTCTTGTAATCCCGAGTGACCTCGACGAGAGCGAGTTTGCCACTCGTGGGAAATGAGTTACCATCCGATGAAATTAATCTGCATCGTGTTGTCTCTGAACACTCGGGATACACGATCATAGAATTCCCCCAGTGGGATTCTGAGGTGCAAGTGTTCGTGCAAGTCTTCAGTGGAAACATGTCTTAAAGACGGAAGCGATATTAAAAAGGTCCTCTTGAAAATGGGAAGACGAAGACGAATCTCAAGATATGACTGAAAAGTTTTGAGACGAGATGCTTTTTATGGTTTGTTTTTATTTTGTGTGTGACGCAAAGAAATTCTAGCATGTTGGATGCGTAATGATGGTAATATGTACAAGAGAATGCTTTGAGTACTGTTGCTAATGACTCCAGCTTTCAATATTGTTTCTAGTGGCTCTTGCTCTCAGCAGTGGTGCTGACAACGGATGTTTACAGCACTGTTACTGATTACTCTTGCTTTTAGCACTATTGCTGATTACTCCTGCTTCCAGCACTGTTGTTGACGACTACTGTTTTCATCACTGTTGCTGGCGACTACGGTTTCCATCACTGTTGCTGAGGACTTCTGTTTCCATCAATGTTGCTGACGACTACTTCCAGGACTGTAGCCGATGGTTCTTGCTTTCAGAACTAACACTGTCGACTGATGCTACTTGATAGTTGAAACATGATAGCTGGAAGCTGGGAGATGAGATAGCATTAGATGACTAGGAGATGACTGATGCTGCTAAGAGATGGCCAAAAATAACTAAAAATGCCTAGGAAGGGGATGGCCGATAATGCTGGGAGATGACTTGATACATCTTACTAAATATGCTGTGATTTGCCTTATGCTACTGGGCACGAACTGTACTCCTAGGAGATAACTTATGCTGCTGGGATACGATTTATGCTCATAGTATATAACGAAGGCTGCTTTGACGTGACTTATGGGACAACTTATTCTCCTGGATCTTGGGTTTTGGTTAACAAGTTGTGTTGCTAAGCGTAAATCGATACTTGCATATCAACTAGGACGATAAATTTAAAGAAATAGTCAACAGAAAGATTAACAATATGTCAAACTTTTTTATTTTTATCACGTGCTTTAAAGATTTCCTCAGATTTAGACTTTAAACAATATTCCTCAAACCAGATTTTCTTTATTTTTTGCAGGCTTTTTTTTTTAAATTTCAAGAGGGAAGCAAGATAAGTTAGTATTGTTTAAAATTGGTATATAATACCAACAATCAAGAATAGTTAGGAAGGTGGTCAGAAGCAAAAAGATTTTAGTACCACAGATTGGATTGAATTCAAAATTAATCTGACTCACGAAATCGTAATGACACGATTGCTAACAAACCATGTTTTTTTTTGTTGTTGTTTAATTAATCTGTTTCTAATAAATGTATTTGGGTATTTTCTTGGATCGATTTAAAAACTAATCTGTCAATTTCCAATTAAAGATATTTTGAGAATGTTACTGTCAGTGCAGATTAATGCTTGAAACTGCAGATGTTTCATCATACAGTCGTCCTTCAATCTCCTCAATCTCGGAAGGTATCTGAAAAAGCCGGTTAGCCGGAGTGAGTTTTTGGAGGCATAAAGAATTTTATAACCAGACGGGGATGTTGCATTTCGGCGAGTCATTAGTGAGTCTTGATAACTGCAATCTTCAAAGATAGAAAGGGATCGAGTGATGGTGAATGTGTTTTCTTTGTTGGGTTTCTGTCCAGGTGGGAAATTATTTTTTATTTTATTGTGCCGTTCTAATAAGAAAAAAAAACAGTGCTTCCACTGGAACTGTAACACTCACGAGCTGGGAGTGTTAAGTTCGAGGTTTAGTGTTAAGTTCGAGGGTTCAGTGTTAAGTTCGAGGGTTCAGTGTTAAGTTCGAGGGTTCAGTGTTAAGTTCGAGGGTTCAATGTTAAGTTCGAGGGTTCAGTGTTAAGTTCGAGGATTCAGTGTTAAGTTCGAGGGTTCAGTGTTAATTCGAGGGTTCAGTGTTAAGTTCGAGGGTTCAGTGCTAAGTTCGAGGGTTCAGTGTTAAGTTTGAGGGTTCAGTGTTAAGTTCGAAGGTTCAGTGTTAAGTTCGAAGGTTCAGTGTTAAGTTCGAAGGTTCAGTGTTAAGTTCGAGGGTTCAGTGGAACTAAGATGTCTGTATATATTTAGCAAGACATCTACTAAATGCGTGCTGGTGAACGTGTTTGGCTTTTGGGTCACGTTGCCTCGGTGGGAGACGTCCGGTGTGTTACAGAAGTATAAACAACAGAAAAATCCCACTGAGGAAGATCCAAGAAGGTCCAAGATTTTAGTGGCTTTCTGCAGTATACAATACGTAGACTACATTTCGTATATTGTAGAAAAGAAATAAAGTTGTATTGTATTATGCCACCATACTACAGTCTGCATACTGACAATGGTCCAAAACGGAGCGAAACGTCGTCATGAGATTCTCCTAACTTGTATTGCGACTTTTATTTTATTCTACTCGACCTGAAACTGGAAAAAAAAACAACTGACCATAACAAAATTATATTCAAGACTTACAAACAAAAATGCGTTAATCGAGTAATTAAAAAAAGAAAAGACCTCTTTTGTCTCTCGGGACCCCAAAGGGAAAGTTCCAAGGGTAAAAAAAAAAAATCCCCACTTTATTAAAAGAGTGTGTCCTTGCTAAGCCAGCTTTTTTTTAAGGATAGTTTGACGGTTCTTAAAGGAGAGTTTGATAGCTTTTGGTGCGAGAACTGAGAGTTGTTGATCAATACTTGGACAACCTGACGTGAAGATAATTCACGCTTGCATCCTGTCAAAGATGCTGCCGAGGGGCTCTTGATCCAAGGAAATAGAATGAATCATCTCATCCAATAGAACACCTTTGTTTACCCCCCATTCTCCAAGCATTGTTTTGCCCTCAAATACAATAATAATAATAATAATAATAATAATAAATTAATAATAATAATAATAATAATATAATAATAATTAATAAAATAATAAATAATATAATGATTAAATGAATAACAGTAATTATAATTATATAGTAATATATATACTTTATTTCATGATAAACTAAAATCAGATAATAGTTCATTAAGGATGAAACGTGTACAAGTTTACAAGTGTTGGGTTTTATTGGAAAATTGTTCACAGTGTATTGTGAATTTTAGTTCTCAGCAATGATTCAAATTTCTCCCAGCTTGTTCACATGTAGTGATATATGCTATTCATAGTGTGAACTATTTTTTAATTGTCGTATTCTAATTGTTTCCTTAGCATATATTAGTATTATTTTTTTAGCATGATTCATAATTTTAAGCTGTGATTTACTATTTTTTTTAGCTGTGATATATATTTTTAGCTCTGATTACTAAATTCTTAGCCGTAAATTCGCCGTGATTCATATTTAACTTTATAGTGTGGTTATATTTAATTTTCAGATGGTATTTTACTTTATAGCTGTGGTTCATATTTTCTTTCATAGCTGTGGTTCATATTTACTTTCATAAGCTGTGATTACATATTTTTTTTTAGCTGTGATTCATATTTAACTTTCATAGCTGTGATTACATATTTTATTTATAGCTGTGGTTCATATTTTTTAAGCTGTGGTTCTACTTTAATTTTTAGCTGTGGTTCATATTTTTTCATAGCTGTGGATTCATATTTAACTTTCATAGCTGTGGTTCATATTTAATTTTCATAGCTGTGGTTCATATTTTACTTTCATAGCTGTGGTTCATATTTAACTTTCATAGCTGTGGTTCATATTTAATTTTCATAGCTGTGGTTCATATTTAACTTTCATAGCTGTGGTTCATATTTTACTTTCATAGCTGTGGTTCATATTTTACTTTCATAGCTGTGGTTCATATTTAACTTTCATAGCTGTGGTTCATATTTAATTTTCATAGCTGTGGTTCATATTTTACTTTCATAGCTGTGGTTCATATTTAACTTTCATAGCTGTGGTTCATATTTAACTTTCATAGCTGTGGTTCATATTTAACTTTCATAGCTGTGGTTCATATTTAACTTTTCATAGCTGTGGTTCATATTTAACTTTCATAGCTGTGGTTCATATTTAATTTCATAGCTGTGGTTCATATTTAACTTTCATAGCTGTGGTTCATATTTAACTTTCATAGCTGTGGTTCATATTTAACTTTCATAGCTGTGGTTCATATTTAACTTTCATAGCTGTGGTTCATATTTAACTTTCATAGCTGTGGTTCATATTTAACTTTCATAGCTGTGGTTCATATTTAACTTTCATAGCTGTGGTTCATATTTAACTTTCATAGCTGTGGTTCATATTTTACTTTCATAGCTGTGGTTCATATTTAACTTTCATAGCTGTGGTTCATATTTAACTTTCATAGCTGTGGTTCATATTTAACTTTCATAGCTGTGGTTCATATTTAACTTTCATAGCTGTGGTTTCATATTTTAACTTTCATAGCTGTGGTTCATATTTAATTTTCATAGCTGTGGTTCATATTTAACTTTCATAGCTGTGGTTCATATTTAATTTTCATAGCTGTGGTTCACATTTAACTTTCATAGCTGTGGTTCATATTTTACTTTCATAGCTGTGGTTCATATTTTAACTTTCATAGCTGTGGTTCATATTTAACTTTCATAGCTGTGGTTCATATTTAACTTTCATAGCTGTGGTTCATATTTAACTTTCATAGCTGTGGTTCATATTTAACTTTCATAGCTGTGGTTCATATTTAACTTTCATAGCTGTGGTTCATATTTAACTTTCATAGCTGTGGTTCATATTTAATTTTCATAGCTGTGGTTCACATTCCTCTCTCACCTGTACCACCAACTACAGTTAACAATGCCATCAACACCACCAATTTTCACCAACACCAGCACCAGCCATCCAACAACCACTATCAACCACCACCACCAACCACTACCAACTACCACCAACCTCCACCACTGACCACCACCAACCACTACCAACTACCACCAACCTCCACCACTGACCACCACCAACACTACCAACTTCACCAACCTCCACCACCAACCACTACCAACTACACCTACCACCAACCTCCACCACCAACCACTACCAACTACCACCAACCTCCACCACCAACCACTACCAACTACCACCAACCTCCACCACCAACCACTACCAACTACCACCAACCTCCACCGCCAACCACTATCAACTACCATCAACCTCCCTCACTGACTACCACCACCACCACCAACCACAATTAACCACAATTCAGTCTCCCACTTCTACCATTAACATCAATTATAATTTAACTACCACCATTGCCACCTATCAACATCTCAACCACCATCATAATTATTTTCAATAAACATTTCGGAAGGGAAAAAAATATATTTTTCCATCAATTAAATATTTGTTTCCGTAATAAAATAAAACTAATTATAGAAACGAATTTCAAAACTTTAAAAAAAAAAATTCTTTCCAGATCATTATCTAAGAACTGTTAAACAATTTTCTTTTTATTTCTTCTTCTTTCTCTTCCTTTTTATCTTCTTTCTCTTCTTTCTCATCTTTTTTTATCTTCATTCTCTTCTTTCTCTTCTTTCTCATCTTTTTTTATCTTCATTCTCTTCTTTCTCTTCTTTTTTATCTTCGTTCTCTTCTTCTTTCTCTTCTTTTTCCTCTTCTTTCTCTTTTACTTTCTCTTCTTTTTCTCTTATTTCTCTTATTTCTCTTCTTTCTTTTCTTTTTCTTCTTATTTCTCTTCTTTCTCTTCTTCTTTCTCTTCTTTCACTTCCTTGCTTCTTGTTCCTTTTTTCCTCATTATTATTATTCTTATTATTATTATTTTGTTATATACATAATTACTCTGTTAATACAATTACGGGAATTTTTTTACTACTTATCTGCTATATATATACGCATAAATGTGTGTAAAAGCACGGATGCATATTTGCGTTTTTAGGACAGAACATAAGCGTGAGTCGATTACACTCACGAACCGGAGAAAATATCAACAACTGGGAGGCCTACTAGGCCTATTCTTCCTCCCTTGGTCCGTAGGTTCGTTTCTGCATGGAGACATGAGCTCCTGTACTGCATTAGTATGATCTGTTAACTCGTTTACCGTATTTCTCGGAAAACATTATAAAATCGGATTAAAATTTGTACGTTCTCATGAACACTTTACGGTGGCTTGGTGGCTAAAGCTCTCGCTTCACACGGTGAGGGTCTGGGTTCGATTTCCAGGTAGGGTAGAAACATTAGGCATGTTTCTTTACACCGGCTGTCTATGTTCACCCATTAGTAAAATGGGTACCTGGGTGTTAGTCGACTGGTGTGGGTCGCATCCTGGGAAAAAACTGACCTAATTTGCGGGAAATGCTCAACATAACAAAGGTCTTTCTATATACTAGCATGTCACTGATGTCAGCTATGGTCTGTATACCTTGTACATGTACTTGTACTAAATAAAGATATTATTATTACTTATTTTCATGTTAGTGAAGACACATCCGCATGTACGAGCACGTGTAGGTGCATTTACACTCATACATACACTTATATGCACACACATGTTTATATACACACACACACACACACACACACACACACACACACACACACACACACACACACACACACACACACACACACACACACACAACACACACACACACACACACACACACACACACACACACACACACACACACACACACACACACACACACACACACACACACACACACACACACACACACACGCACACCACACACACACACACACACACACACACACACACGCACACACACCACACACACACACACACACACACACACACACACACACGCACACACACACACACAACACACACAACACACACACACACACACACACACACACACACACACACACACACACACATCTCCATATATGTATATATATATATATATATATATATATATATATATATATATATATATATATATATATATATATATATATATATATATATATATATATTATTCCAACAGGTCGGCCGTGTCCCACAGAGGCAGGGTGACCCAAAAAGAAAGAAAATCCCCAAAAAGAAAATATTTTCATCATCGTTTAACACTTTCACCACACTCACACATAATCACTGTTTTTGCAGAGGTGCTCAGAATACAATAGTTTAGAAGTATATACGTATAAAAAATACACAATATTTCCCTCCAAACTGCCAATATCCCAAACCCCTCCTTTAGAGTGCAGGCATTGTACTTCCCATTTCCAGGACTCAAGTCCGGTTACATAAAATAACAGGTTTCCCTGAATCCCTTCACTAAATATTACCCTGCTCACACTCAAACAGATCGTCAGGTCCCAAATACCATTCGTCTCCATTCACTCCTATCTAACACGCTCACGCGCGCTTGCTGGAATTCCAAACCCCTCGCCCACAACACCTGCTTTAGCCCCTCCCTCCAATCTTTTCGAGGACGACCCCTACCCCGCCTTCCTTCCCCTACAGATTTATACGCTCTCCATGTAATTCTACTTTGATCCATTCTCTCTAAATGACCAAACCACCTCAACAACCCCTCTTCAGCCCTCTGACTAATACTTTTATTAACTCCACACCTTCTCCTAATTTCCACACTCCGAATTTTCTGCATAATATTTACACCACACATTGCCCTTAGACAGGACATCTCCACTGCCTCCAACCGCCTCCTCGCTGCTGCATTCACAACCCAAGCTTCACACCCACATAAGGGTGTTGGTACTACTATACTTTCATACATTCCCTTCTTTGCCTCCATAGATAACATTTTTTTCCTCCACTCACCTTTTTTCCTTCATCAATTCTATGAATAACCTCATCCTTCATAAATCCATCCGCTGACACGTCAACTCCCAAATATCTGAAAACATTCACTTCATCCATACTCTTCCTCCCCAATTTGATATCCAATTTTTCTTTATCTAAATCATTGATACCCTCATCACCTTACTCTTTTCTATGTTCACTTTCAACTTTCTACCTTTACACACACTCCCAAATTCGTTCACTAACCTTTGCAATTTTTATTTAGAATCTCCCATAAGAACAGTATCATCAGCAAAAAGTAAGTGTGTCACTTCCCATTTTGTATTTAACTCCCCATAATTTAATCCCACCCCTCTCCCGAACACCTTAGCATTTACTTCTTTTACAACCCCATCTATAAATATATTAACCATGGTGACATTACACATCCTTGTCTAAGACCTACATTTACCGGGAAGTAGTCTCCCTCTCTTCTGCGCACCCTATTCGATATACTTGCAACATCTGCCACATTGCTCTCCTATCCACTCTATCATATGCCTTTTCCAAATCCATAAATGCAATAAAAACTTCCCTACCCTTATCTAAATACTGTTCACTTATATGCTTCAATGTAAACACTTGATCCACACATCCCCTACCCACTCTAAAGCCTCCTTGCTCATCCGAAATTTTACATTCTGTCTTACATCTAATTCTTTCAGTAATAATCCTACCGTACACTTTTCCTGGTATACTCAGTAAACTTATTCCTCTATAATTTTTACAATCTCTTTTGTCCCCCTTCCCTCTATGTAAAGGGACTATACACGCTCTCCGCCAATCCCTAGGTACCTACCCCTCTTTCATACATTTATTAAACAAAAATACCAACCACTCCTGTTTTTAACATTTCTGTCATTATCCCGTCAGTTCCAGCTGCTTTACCCCCTTTCATTCCACGTAATGCCTCACGCACCTCCCCCACACTCACATCCTGTTCTTCTTCACTCCTAAAAGATGGTATACCTCCCTGGCCAGTGCATGAAATTACCGCTTCCCTTTCTTCGTCGACATTTAAAAGTTCCTCAAAATATTCTTGCCATCTACCCAAAACCTCCATCTCCCCATCTACTAACTCCCCTACTCTGTTTTTAACTGACAAGTCCATTCGTTCCCTAGGCTTTCTTAACTTGTTTAACTCACTCCAAATTTTTTTTTATTTTCATTAAAATTTCTTGACAGTGCCTCTCCCACTCTATCATCTGCTCTCCTTTTGCACTCTCTCACCACTCTCTTCACTTTTCTTTTACTCTCCATATACTCTGCTCTTCTTATAACACTTCTGCTTTGTAAATACCTCTCATAAGGTACCTTTTATTTTATCACACTCTTTACTTCATCATTCCACCAATCACTGCTCTTTCCTCCTGCACCCATCCTCTTATAACCACAAACTTCTGCCCCACATTCTAATACTGCATTTTTAAAACTATTCCAACCCTCTTCAACCCCCCCACTACTCATCTTTGCACTAGCCCACCTTTCTGCCAATAGTTGCTTATATCTCACCCGAACTTCCTCCTCCCTTAGTTTATACACTTTCACCTCCCTCTTACTTGTTGTTGCCATTTTCCTCTTATCCCATCTACCTCTTACTCTAACTGTAGCTACAATTAGATAATGATCCGCTATATCAGTTGCCTCTCTATAAACGTTTACATCCTGGAGCCTACCCATCAACCTTTTATCCACCAATACACAATCTAACAAACTACTATCATTACGTGCTATATCATACCTTGTATATTTATTTATCCTCTTTTTCATAAAATATGTATTACTTATTACCAAACCTCTTTCTACACATAGCTCAATTAAAGGCTTCCCATTTTCATTTACCCCTGGCACCCCAAATTTACCTGCTACTCCCTCCACAACATTTTTACTCACTTTAGCATTGAAATCCCCAACCACAAGTACTCTCACACTTGGTTCAAAACTCCCCAGGCATTCACTCAACATTTCCCAAAATCTCTCTCTCTCCTCTATACGTCTCTCTTCCCCAGGTTCATAAACGCTTACTATAACCAACTTCTCACATCCAACCTTTATTTTACTCCACATAATCATTGAATTAATACATTTATAGTCCCTCTTTTCCTGCCATAGCTTATCCTTTAACATTGTTGCTACACCTTCTTTAGCTCTAACTCTATTTGAAACCCCTGACCTAATCCCATTTATTCCTCTCCACTGAAACTCACCCACCCCCTTTAGCTTTGTTTCACTTAAAGCCAGGACATCCAGCTTCTTCTCATTCATAACATCCACAATCATCTCTTTCTTATCATTCGCACAACATCCACGCACATTCAGACTTCCCACTTTGACAATTTTCTTCTTCTTATTCTTTTTAGTAATTATTACAGGAAAAGGGGTTGCTAGCCCATTGTTCCAGGCATTTTAGTTGACTTTTACAACACACATGGCTTACGGAGGAAAGATTCTTATTCTACTTCCCCATGGGTATAAAAGGAAAAATAATAAGAACAAAAACTAAGATAAAATCAAAGAAAACTCAGATGAGTGTGTATAAATAAACGTGTACATGTATGTGTAGTGTGACCTAAGTGTAAGTAGAAGTAGCAAGACGTACCTGTAATCTTGCATATTTATGAGACTGACAAAAGACACCAGCAATCCTACCATCATGTAAAACAATTACAGGCTTTCGTTTTACACTCACTTGACAGGACGGTAGTACCTCCCTGGGTGGTTGCTGTCTACCAACCTGCTACCTACATATATGCATATATATATATAATATATATATATATATATATATATATATATATATATATATATATTATATATATATATATATATATATATATATGTATATGTATATATATATATATATATATATATATATATATATATATATATATATATATATATATATATATATATATTATATTTATATATATATATATATATAATATATATATATATATATATATATATATATATATATATATATATATATATATATATATATATATATATATATGTCGTGGCGAATAGGTAAATCTTGCGATTTTTGGCTTAAATAGCAACGCTCCTCTTGCCGAATAAGGCAAGCTAAAATATGAGTTTAGAATAATTTCGCAAAAACCATTCTGAACCTAACGAAAGAAATATATTTCATTGTGTTTATTATTAAATTATTGGAATCGTATCTTATATACATATATCTGGATTAGGATAAATTAAATTGCGCTTGTTATAATAAGGGTAGGTAAGTTTTCTAAGGTTGTTTTGGTACAAAATTATTAATTTATACATTAACATAAATAAAAAAATCTTTAAACGTACAATAAATTTTTCGAAAGGACTTAATTTTAAATGAGTTTATGCTAATTGACCAAGTTTACCTATTCGGCACAATTGCAGAGAAAAATATTATAGTTAAACTTTTTCTATAGCGCTAGACCCACTTGGGTCTAGCGCTCAAAGATATAAATAACACTAGTTAATAATTAAAAGCATAATAAAAGGCATAAAGAAGAAAAAAAATTACAAGAAGTATAAAAATCCTATAGCATATAAAATACCCATTAAATACCCAGTAAAGATTCTCCGAGATCCCTTCAGGCACCTCGATAATCTTAATTCAGTGTAAGGGATGGTGGAGGCTTGATCCTCTGTTATTTACAAGACAAAGAGACTCCCTTACTACACCCACATCACTACATCAGTATGAAAGACCTCCAGAAAGAACATCAACAAAGACATATAAAGAAAACATCAGTTTTGAATCGTCGTGAAAGACAGGTTTACTGACTATAAATAATATGAGATATTTTCAAAACAATATATATACACCGAGAGGAATATTTCTCTAAGCTTATATATGCTGAGAACAAATTTCATCCATATTTTTGGGAATAAAATATTTTTGTCTGATTGTGTTAAGGTGACGTGCAACCTTAATGACCATGGAGTAGTCTAGAGGCTTCAATCCTTATTAGCCAGCCAACTATTTTCATTCACCTGCCTGGAAGTAATATGTATGGGAACGAAATTAACCGGTTTAGATCATACACCGCCTGGGAAATGAGAGGTAATCACGTTTAATTCGATTAATGCTACGATAGCACCAATTAGATCAAGAACCCATCACTAGTAACAAGACACCTGTGTTGATGGTATTCGTCTAAAAGAATTATAAGTGATTTTGGCTGGATTTATGAAAGAATAATTTAATTCGCCTTTGTATCCTTAATGGGCAAGAAGAGGGTGTACGAAGATGAGAGGCAGAGAGGAGACCAAGAGTCATTAGAGAGAGAGGGAAAGAGACAGCAAGCTTGCATTGCAGGTTGTGTATGGCATGACTAGTTGTGTGAGTTATGATCTGCAGAGAATATGCAGTAAATTACAGAACAGACGTTCTGAAAGTATAAAGGTAATTCAGGGTGGGCCAAAGCATCCATATCGATGGGTATCGTCATCGGCTTAAAATTAAGTATCGATATAGGCAAAAAATTTTGATATAGTGCCATCAGTAAGTTTCATAACGATGGTGCATCTCAACAGATTACGCAATTTTTATTCTTTTATTCGAATCCCCCCGTCTGTCTGTCTGTCTGTTTGTCTGTCTGTCTCTCTCTCTCTCTCTCTCTCTCTCTCTCTCTCTCTCTCTCTCTCTCTCTTTTACACAGGGTTTGACAAGGTTTAAGGATCCCTAGCTTTATTGACAAGCTATTTACAGGTTAAGGATTCCTAACTTTATTGACAAGCTAAGAGCTGTTACCTTCATCAGCTCAATTAAAAGCTCTTTAATTGTTATGAGACATACAAGTAGGGAACAGCATCTTCATCTGATCAACTGACTTTATCTCGTTGACTTCATAATGCTGTACGAATGTACTCACCTAATTGTACTCACCTAATTGTGGTTGCAGGGGTCGAGACTCAGCTCCTGGCCCCGCCTCTTCACTGATCGCTACTGGGTCCTCTCTCTCTGCTTCCTGAGCTTTGTCATACCTCTTCTTAAAACTATATATGGTTCCTGCCTCCACTACTTCACTTGCTAGGCTATTCCACTTGCTGACAACTCTATAACTGAAGAAATGCTTCCTAACGTCCCTGTGACCCGTCTGAGTCTTCAGCTTCCAGTTGTGACCCCTTGTCCCTGTGTCCCCTCTCTGGAACATCCTATCTCTGTCCACCTTGTCTATTCCCCGCAGTATCTTGTATGTCGTTATCATGTCTCCCCTGACCCTTCTGTCCTCCAGTGTCGTCAGTCCGATTTCCCTTAACCTTTCCTCGTACGACATTCCCTTGAGCTCTGGGACTAGCCTTGTTGCAAACCTTTGTACTTTCTCTAACTTCCTGACGTGCTTGACCAGGTGTGGGTTCCAGACTGGTGCTGCATACTCCAGTGTGGGCCTAACATACACAGTGTACAGTGTCTTGAACGATTCCTTATTAAGGCATCGGAACGCTATTCTCAGGTTTGCCAGGCGCCCGTATACTGCAGCGGTTATTTGGTTGAAGTGTGCCTCCGGTGATGTGCTCGGTGTTATGGTCACCCCATGGTCTTTCTCCCTGAGTGAGGTCTGTAGTCTTTGTCCACCTAGCCTATACTCTGTCTGCGGTCTTCTTTGCCCCTCCCCAATCTTCATGACTTTGCATTTGGCTGGATTGAATTCGAGAAGCCAGTTACTGGACCACATGTCCAGCATGTCCAGGTCTCTTTGCAGTCCTGCCTCATCCTCGTCCGATTTAATTCTTCTCATCAACTTCACGTCATCTGCGAACAGGGACACTTCAGAGTCTATTCCTTCCATCATGTCATTCACATATATCAAAAATAGCACTGGTCCTAGAACTGACCCCTGTGGGACCCCGCTCGTAACAGGCGCCCGCTGTGATACCTCTTCACGTACCATGACTCGTTGCTGCCTCCCTGTCAGGTATTCCCTTATCCATTGCAGTGCCCTCCCTTTTACATGCGCCTGATCCTCCAGCTTCTGCACTAATCTCCTGTGGGGAACTCTGTCAAAGGCCTTCCTGCAGTCTAGGAAAACGCAATCTACCCACCCCTCTCTCTCGTGTCTTACTTCTGTTACCTTGTCATAAAAAATCCAGGAGGTTTGTGATACAAGATTTGCCTTCCATGAACCCATGCTGGTTTTCATTTATAATCTTGTTCCTTTCCAGGTGTTCGACCACTCTCCTCCTGATAATCTTCTCCATGACTTTGCACACAATACATGTCAGAGACACAGGTCTGTAGTTTAGTGCCTCGTTTCTGTTTCCTTTCTTAAATATGGGGACTACATTAGCTGTCTTCCATTTCTCAGGTAGTTGCCCAGTTTCAAGGGATGTGTTGAAGATTGTGGTTAGAGGCACGCACAGCATCTCTGCTCCTTCTCTAAGGACCCATGGGGAGATGTTGTCCTGTCCCATCGCCTTTGAGGTGTCAAGGTCACTTAAGAGCTTCTTCACCTCCTCCTCAGTTGTTCGTATGTCATCCAACACTTGTTGGTATATTCCCTCTTGATGTTCCCTTCTGTGCTGTCTTCCCACAGCCCTTCCTGTCTCTACTGTAAAAACTTCCTTAAATCTCTTGTTCAGCTCCTCACATACCTCCTGATCATTTCTTGTGAGTTCTCCACCTTCTGTCCTTAATCTGATCACCTGGTCTTTGACTGTTGTCTTCCTCCTGATGTGGCTATACTACAGTTTCGGGTCAGTCTTGATTCTCGATGCTATGTCATTTTCATACTGTCGCTGGGCCTCCCTCCTTACCTGTGCGTACTCATTCCTGGCTCTGCGACTGACCTCCCTATTTTCGTGTGTTCTCTACCTTCCGTACTTTTTCCATTCTCTATTGCACTTTGTTTTTGCCTCCTTACACCGTCGGGTAAACCAGGGGCTCGTTTTGGTCTTCCCGTTGTTACTGATGCCCTTGGGAATAAACCTTTCCACTGCCTCCTTGTATTTTGTTGTTACATATTCCATCATTTCATTTACTGGCTTTCCTGCCAGTTCTCTGTCCCACTGGACCTCCCGCAGGAAGTTCTTCAACCCTATGTAGTCCCCTCTTTTATAGTCAGGCTTTTCCCATTCAACTCCTGTTATTCTCTCCACTTGCAGCTCTACTATGTATTCAAAGCACAGAACCACGTGGTCGCTAGCTCCTAGGGGACTCTCGTACTTGATGTCCTCAATGTCTGAGCTGCCCAGGGTGAACACAAGGTCCAATCTTGCTGGTTCATCCTCCCCTCTCACTCTGGTAGTGTCCTTAACATGTTGGTGCATGAGGTTTTCCAGCACCACGTCCAACATCCTGGCTCTCCATGTTTCGGGACCCCCATGTGGCTCCAGGTTTTCCCAGTCAATCTCCCAGTGGTTGAAATCCCCCATAACCAGCAACTTTGCTCTGCTGGAGTGAGCTCTCCTGGCCACCTCGGCAAGTGTGTCCACCATTGCTCTGTTGCTCTCTTCATATTCCTCTCTTGGCCTCCTGCAGTTCTGTGGTGGATTATACATCACTGCAATGACCACTTTGTGTTCCCCAGACTGAAGTGTACCTGCTATGTAGTCTCTTTCTCCCGTCTCATCTATGCCTTCCATTTTCTCGAATTTCCATCTGTTTTTTACGAGCAGAGCAACCCCACCTCCCCCCCTGCCCCTTCTATCTTTCCTCATGATCTAGTATGCTGGTGGGAAGATTGCATCTGTTATTGTCTCCGTGAGTTTTGTTTCTGTAACTGCTATGATGTCTGGGGACTTCTCACTGATTCTTTCTTGCCATTCCTCATGTTTATTCGTTAATCCATCTGCATTTGTGTACCAAACCTTCAACTTCTGTTCTAATACTGTAACTGTGGTGCGGGGGGTGGAAACAGAGGGATTGGTGTGTGATGGTTGGTTTGGATTGTTCAGTTGCCTTGGGGGTGTCGTGGCTAGAGTCCTTCTACAGGTGTTTCTTGGGGGTGCGCTTGTCCTTCCATTTGATCCTGGATTATTCTGCTCTCCTTTTTCATTTCCTCCCATTTCTCCTTTCGTTTTTGAACTCTCTCTTTCATTGTCTTCCTTTCGTCCTGTGTTCTGTCTCGATCGAGGTACACACTCCGGATCTCCTGCTTGCCTTTCAGCCGTGCTTTCTCCTGCAGGATCATGGTTCGGGTTGATTCTGCCTTGAAAATTACTTTGAGAGGCCGATTCCTTTTCTTTGTGAACCACCCGATTCTCCGAAAATTTGCCACCTGGGTCATGTCCCCCTCGCCTATCACCTTCACGATATCTTCAATCGCTTTTTTCTCCTCCTGCTTTCTTTCATCATAAGTTTCCCCTTTAGCTTCGTCTAGCCCATAGACAAACACGGATCTCTCCCTTTCCACCTCCCACTGTGACTCCCATTGCATCCTCTGATGTGTTTTAGTTCCTTCCCGTGGAGTGTTCCTTCCTTCAGTCCCTTCCCTAGTTATGGCCCCTATGCTTCTTGGTTTGTCCTTCCTGCTCACCTGTTCCTGGCCCCCACAGGTATCTGGTAAGGTCCTTGCACATGTCCTAGTTTCTTCAATGTCTTCCAACCTCTCGTTCTGTCCTAGTGTGCTCCCTGTCTTTGTTTTGGCCCCATGTGGGTTTGACAGGACCTCTGCATACAGTTTAGTTTCCATGCTTCCTTCAGACCTGTTGTCTGTGTTTGATGTAGCCATTGCCGATACTACTTCTGTAATACCTTTGTGTCTGTGCTGTTTCAGATGTCTCAGCTCCTCTTCTAATCTCTCTATCTTGATTTCTGTTGCTGTGGCCTGTTGCTTCCACCTTCTGCTTTCTGCTGCTAACCTCTCTTCCATCTTCCTTTCCAGCTCATCTATACTCGAGTCATCTTGCGGATAAATGATGTCAGATGGAGTGATGTTCTGGAGAAGGGTACAGCCAGAGTGATGTTGCTGCTTTCTGCCCGTCTTGTGGTATGGAAGCTTGCTTCTCGCTGTTCTCGAAGTGGATCCAAGTGTGGTACTTTGACAATATTGGCCTTGTACATAACAGTAAGGCCACCCACATCCCTCATGTGTTGAAGGCTCTGCTAAAATGACAGATCTATCCAGGATTGGTCCAGGCGAGAGATGAGACTCCTTGCTCTGTTCTCAACTCTGTCAAGCAGTCGCAGATGAGAGGGGGGGGGGGGAGGCAAACCAAGAAAGTGGAGCATACTCAAGGTGTGAGCGTACCTGTGCCTTGTACAGATTCTTGCAACCCCTACTGTCAAGCAGATGCGAGATACGGCGAGGTGCTGTAAGCTTCCTGGCTGCCTTGTTTGCAAAATTTACAACGTGGTCAGTTTGGAGTCAAATTTCACCCCAAGGATGTCTACTTCTTCTCCAGGTGCCAACATCCTCCCATTCATCCTTACTACTGCACCAGCTTTACCATCATGGTGCCTAGAGACCATCATCATTTGTGTTTTCTTAGGTGCAAATGTTACTTGCCATCTATTTCCCCAAGTTGATATAGCTCTTAGCTGGTGATTGATGTAGCTTAGAGTTCTCTTTCTTTCTCTCTCTCTCTCTCTCTCTCTCTCTCTCTCTCTCTCTCTCTCTCTCTCCTCTCTCTCTCTCTCTCACACACACACACACACACACACACTCTCTCCCTCTCTCTTTCTCTCACTCTATTACCAACTCATTCCAATAGAAAGGTCGCCTCAACAAAAGCTTTATTCGGAAAGTGTTTTCCCAATCTCCACGGCAGTTTTTTAACAGAGAAAAAAACGTGCATGGTTGCTTCAGTACTACTGCTAACACAGCCACAAAAATCACTTTTGAATGAAACGCTTCAGCTTACTTGCGGCGAAGCTTCAATAGAAAAGCTTCAGAATTGACTTATTTGATCAGGTAATGACATGTCCACAAGGATCACCACGGTTAAAGACGGGAATGTTTGAGGAACTCTTCAGCGATAAATTTTCATGTCTGTGAATTTGCCACAGTTAAAGATGACACAGAATTGTGTCAATTTACTGATGACAGCGAGTAATCCCGACACGATGGTCGAATCACTGTATTTATTTTTGCTATCGTTACACACACACACACACACACACACACACTCACACACACACACACACACACACACACACACACACACAACACACACACACACACACACACACACACACACACACACACACACACACAGGATGAGCCAGCAAGACTGGATCTTGTGTTCACCCTGAGCAGTTCAGACATTGAGGACATCACTTACGAGAGGCCCCTTGGAGCTAGCGATCACGTGGTTCTGAGTTTTGATTATATAGTAGAGTTACAAGTGGAGAAGGTAACAGGAACTGAAGGGGACAGGCTAAACTATAAAAGGGGGGACTACACAGGTATGAGAAACTTCCTGCAGGAGGTTCAGTGGGACAGAGAAATGGTAGGGAAATCAGTAAACGAGATGATGGAATATGTGGCAACAAAGTGGAAGGAGGCAGAGGAAAGGTTTGTTCCCAAGGGAAACAGAAATAATACGAAGACCAAAACGAGTCCTTGGTTTACCCGAAGGTGTAGGGGGGCAAAAACTAAGTGCAGCAGAGAATGGAAAAGGTACAGGAGGCATAGGACCCAGGAAAACAAGGAGATTAGTAGAAGAGCCAGAAACGAGTATGCACAGATAAGGAGGGAGGCCCAGCGACAGTATGAAAACGACATAGCATCGAAAGTCAAATCTGACCCGAAACTGCTGTATAGCCACATTAGGAGGAAGACAACAGTCAAGGACCAGGTGATAAGGCTGAGGAAAGAAGGTGGAGAACTCACAAGAAATGATCAAGAGGTATGTGAGGAGCTCAAAACGAGATTTAAGGAAGTATTTTCAGTAGAGGCAGGAAGGCCTCTGGGGGGACATACCAGATGGGGACACCAGCAAGGAATACACCAACAAGTGTTGGACGACATACATACAGATGAGGAGGAGGTGAAGAAACTGCTAAGGGACATCGATACCTCAAAGGCAATGGGACCGGACAACATCTCCCCGTGGGTCCTTAGAGAGGGAGCAGATATGTTGTGCTTGCCACTTACCACAATCTTCAACACGTCCCTTGAAACTGGGCAACTACCTGAGGTATGGAAGACGGCAAATGTAGTTCCCATTTTTAAAAAAGGAGACAGAAAAGAGGCACTAAACTATAGACCTATGTCATTGACGTGTATAGTATGCAAAGTTATGGAGAAGATTATCAGGAGGAGAGTGGTGGAGCACCTGGAACGGAACAAGAGTATAAATGCCAACCAGCACGGATTCATGGAAGGCAAATCCTGTGTCACAAACCTTCTGGAGTTTTATGATAAAATAACAGAAGTAAGACACGAGGGAGAGGGGTGGGTTGATTGCATCTTCTTGGACTGCAAGAAGGCCTTTGACACAGTTCCTCACAAGAGATTAGTGCAGAAGCTAGAGCATCAGGCGCGTATAACAGGAAGGGCACTGCAATGGATCAGAGAATACCTGACAGGGAGGCAACAACGAGTCATGGTATGTAATGATGTATCACAGTGGGCACCTGTGACGAGCGGGGTCCCACAGTGGTCGGTCCTAGGACCAGTGCTATTTTTGGTATATATGAACGACATGATGGAAGGGTTAGACTCAGAAGTGTCCCTGTTTGCAGATGATGTGAAGTTAATGAGGAGAATTAAACAGATGGGGGAAAACCGGGCAGGACTTAAAAGAGCCCCTGGACAGACTGGACACCTGGTCAGCAAATGGCTTCTCGAATTTAATCCCCCAAATCAAAGTATGAAGATAGGGGAAGGGCCAGAAGACCACGACAGAGATAGGCAGGTGGAAAGACTGAAAACCCTCATAAAAAGAGAAAGATCTTGGGGTGAGATAACACCGGCATGTTTCCGGAAGCAACATCACCAGATAATTTCTGCAGCATATGGGCCCTGGCAAACCTGAAAAACAGCATTGTCCTTAGAAAGGGAAATCGTTCAAGACACTGTACACCGTGTATGTCAAGCCATACGGAGTATGCAGCCCTGTTTGAACCCCGCATTTGATAAAGCACGTCAAAAAACTAGAAAAAAGTCAAAGGTTTTGCGAAAAGGTTAGTTCCAGAGCTAAGGGGAATATCCTTAAAAAGATTACGGGAAAGGGCCTGACGACACTGGAGGACGGGAGGGTCAGGGGGGGACATGATAAGACACATAAAATCTGGGGGGAATAGACAAGGGACAAAGACGGATTTTTCCAGGGGGGGGACACAGAAACAAAGGCCACAATTGGGAATTGAAGACACAAATGACCCGGAGATATTAGGAAATATTTCTTCAGTTTTTTTGAGTTGTCGGGCAGGGAATAGCCTAGAAAATGACGTAGTGGAGGCAGAACCATACACAGTTTAAGACGAGTTTGATAAAGCTCATGGAGCGGGGAGAGAGGGGGCTAGTAGCAACCGGTGAAGAGGGGGGGCCCGGAGCTAAGCTCGACCCCTGCAACCAAAATAGG
>NC_069468.1:15500832-15510832 GCF_026875155.1 Cherax quadricarinatus
GCAACAAGACTAGTCCCGGAGCTAAGGGGCATGTCCTACGAAAAGGAAATCGACATGACATTGGAGGACAGTAGAGATAGGGGGGGATATGATAACGACATTTAAAATACTGAGCGGAATCGACAAATTGGACATAGACAGGATGTTCCAGAGATGGGGCACAGCAACAAAGGGTCAGAGTTGGAAGCTGAAGCCTCAGATGAATCACAGGGATGTTAGGAAGTATTTCTTCAGTCACAGAGTTATCAGGAAATGGAATAGTATGGGAAGTGATGTAGTGGAGGCAGGATCAATACATAGCTTAAAGAAGAGGTATGATAAAGCTCATGGAGCAGGAAGAGTGACCTAGTAGTGACAAGTGAAAAGGCGGGCCCAGGAGCTGTGAATCGACCCCTACAACCTCAACTAGGTGAGCACACAAAATCTGAAGCTCACTGATAACAATGGCAAAGACTGGGTGAAATATAACGTAGAATATTGCAATATATACTAACATAAATTTTCGTCTGTGTCGAATTTCCAAATGACTGATTCCTTTATGGTGATGTAAGCTGGTTTAACAGGTGGAATAAAGTCTTGAATCATATACAAACCTAGTGGAGGCTGTGGGGGTCGAGTCACTGCTCCTGGCGCCGCCTCTCGAATGCTCATCCCTACAAGAAAAAATGTATAATAAATTGGGCATAGAAATAGTTAATTGGGCACTATACATTTATCTCGGTCCTTCCTTTTGCAAAAAGCAGTAGTATCTTCAATGAGTATTTCTTAGTATATACCCTACGAAGGAGGTGACCTGAGGCTGGCAATGGGCTCTTAAACCATAGAATTTGAGCTATCTTCTTTGGATCAGATTTGATTATCTTCCATTTTCCAGGCGCACTGTAAACCCGGCCTCTCTAGCTCTTCATAATGAGTATTATTAAGTGAATTTCCCAACATGAATCAAACAACAGTCCAGTCTTGCACCATTAGTAATGCTCGCACAGATTTAAACGTTTTCTAGTGCTAATCCATCACCGTGTTACCAGACGTGTCGTGGACATTATTTTTTTTTGTTCTGTTTATGTTGTGTGAGTGCGTGTGTGTGTGTACTCACCTATTTGTACTCACCTATTTGTGGTTGCAGGGGTCGATTCACAGCTCCTGGCCCCGCCTCTTCGCTGATTGCTACTAGATCCTCTCTCTCCCTGCCCCATGAGCTCTATCATACCTCGCCTTAAAACTATGTATTGTTCCCGCCTCCACTACGTCACTTTCTAGGCTATTCCACGGCCTGACTACTCTATGACTGAAGAAATACTTTCTAACATCCCTTTGATTCATCTGAGTCTTCAACTTCCAATTGTGACCTCTTGTGTCTGTGTCCCATCTCTGGAACATCCCGTCTTTGTCCACCTTGTCTATTCCGCGCAGTATTTTATATGTCGTTATCATGTCTCCCCTGACCCTCCTGTCCTCCAGTGTCGTCAGGCCGATTTCCCTCAACCTTTCTTCATAGGACAATCCCCGTAGCTCTGGGACTAGTCTTGCTGCAAACCTTTGCACTTTCTCTAATTTCTTGATGTGCTTGACTAGGTGTGGATTCCAAACTGGTGCTGCATACTCCAGTATGGGCCTGACGAAAATGGTATACAGAGTCTTAAACGAATCCTTACTGAGGTATCGGAACACTATCCGTAGGTTTGCCAGGCGCCCGTATGCTGCAGCAGTTATCTGATTGATGTGCGCCTCATGAGATATGCTCGGTGTTATACTCACCCCCAGATCTTTTTCCTTGAGTGAGGTTTGCAGTCTTTGGCCATCTAAACTATATTGTGTCTGCGGTCTTCTTTGCCCTTCCCCAATCTTCATGACTTTGCATTTGGCAGGGTTAAATTCAAGGAGCCAGTTGCTGGACCAGGCTTGTAGCCTGTCCAGGTCTCTTTGTAGTCCTGCCTGATCCTCATCCGTTTTGATTCTTTTCATTAACTTCGCATCATCTGCAAACAAGGACACTTCTGAGTCTATCCCTTCCGTTGTGTCGTTCACATATACCAAGAACAGCACAGGTCCTAGGACTGACCCCTGTGGAACCCCGCTTGTCACAGGCGCCCACTCTGATACCTTGTCGCGTACCATGACTCGTTGTTGCCTCCCTGTCAGGTATTCTCTGAACCTTTGCAGTGCCTTTCCTGTTATGTGTGCCTGATCCTCTAGCTTTTGCAGTAACCTCTTGTGAGGAACTGTGTCGAAGGCCTTCTTGCAGTCCAAAAATATGCAGTCGATTCACCCCTCTCTCTCTTGTCTTACTTCTGTCACCTTGTCATAAAACTCTAGTAGGTTTGTGAAACAGGATTTTCCTTCCCTGAAACCGTGCTGGTTGTCAATTATACACTTGTTTCTTTCGAGGTGCCCCACCACTCTCCTCCTGATGATCTTCTCCATGACCTTGCATACTATACACGTTAGTGATACAGGTCTGTAGTTTAGTGCCTCATGTCTGTCTCCCTTTTTAAAAATTGGGACTACATTTGCCATTTTCCATACCTCAGGGAGTTGCCCAGTTTCAAATGATGTGTTGAAGATCTTTGTTAATGGCTCACACAATATCTCTGCTACCTCTTTAAGGACCCATGGAGAGATGTTGTCTGGTCCCACCGCCTTTGAGGTGTCAAGTTCGCATAGCAGCTTCTTCACCTCCTCCTTGGTTATATGTACCTCATCCAGCATTTGCTGGTGTGCCCCCTTGTTCTGATTTCTTGGAGTCCTACTGGTTTCCACTGTAAATACCTCTTTAAATCTTGTGTTGAGCTCCTGACATACCTCTTGGTCATTTCTTGTGAATTCCCCATCACCCTTCCTCAGTCTGATTACCTGGTCCTTGACTGTTGTTTTCTTCCTGATGTGGCTGTACAACAGCTTCGGGTCAGTCTTTACTTTTGATGCTATGTCATTTTCATATTGTCTCTGAGCCTCCCTTCTTATCTGTGCATATTCGTTTCTGGCTCTTCGGCTGATTTCTTTATTTTCCTGAGTTCTTTGTCTTCTGTACCTTTTCCATTCTCTAGTACACCTAGTTTTTGCCTCCCTACACCTTTGGGTGAACCAAAGACTCGTTCTTTTCTTCCCATTATTTCTGTTTCCCTTGGGAACAAACCGCTCCTCTGCCTCCTTGCATTTGGTTGCTACATAGTCCATCATTTCTTGTACTGGTTTTCCTGTCAGTTCCCTTTCCCACTGAATGTCTTGAAGGAAGTTCCTCATGCCTGAGTAGTTCCCCCTTTTGTAGTTTGGTTTTTCCCAGCCTATTCCTGCTACTCTCTCCACTTGGAGCTCAACTATGTAGTCGAAGCACTGAACCACATGATCACTAGCTCCCAGGAGCCTTTCATACATGATACCCTCGATGTCCGAACTACTCATGGTGAATACAAGGTCCAGCCTTGCTGGTTCATCCTCTCCTCTCTCTCTGGTAGTGTCTCTAACATGTTGATGCGTGAGGTTTTCCAGTACCACATCCATCATCTTGGCTCTCCATGTTTCGGGACCCCCATGGGGCTCCAGGTTTTCCCAGTCAATCTCCTTGTGATTGAAATCACCCATAACTAGTAACTTTGCTCCCCCCATGTGTGCTCTCCTGGCCACCTCGGCTAGTGTGTCGATTATTGCTCTGTTGCTCTCATCGTATTCTTCTCTTGGCCTCCTGCAGTTCTGTGGTGGGTTGTACATTACTGCAATTATCACCTTATGTCCCTCAGACTGGATTGTTCCTACTAAGTAGTCCCTTTCGCCCGTGCCATCCATTCCTTCCATTTTCTCAAAACCCCACTGGTTTTTAATGAGCAGAGCAACTCCTCCTCCCCCTCTCCTCCCTCTGTCTTTCCTGAGGATTTGATATCCGGATGGAAAGATTGAATCTGTTATTATTCTGGTGAGTTTTGTTTCTGTGAGTGCTATTATATCTGGGGATGTCTCTTTGATTCTTTCGTGCCACTCCTCATACTTATTTGTTATTCCATCTGCATTTGTATACCACACCTTCAACTTCTTTTCTAAGACTGTGGTCTGGGAGGTATATTGGGGTTGGGGAAGTGGGAGACCTGGTAAGGAACTATGGGTTGTTTCTATGGGGGTGGAGTTTGTAATGTAGTGGGTGGGGGCATTGGATGTGGCATGGGTGTTTTGATTTAGAGTGTTTGGTTGCACTGGGGTTGACCTGGTTGGGAGGCTTCTATAGGAAGTTGTGAAGGAGGCTGTATTTGATCTTCAACCTGGGTCTGGGATCTCCTGTCTGTCTTCTCCATCCCCTCTCTTTCCTCCTTTCGCCTTTGTACCATCTCTCTCAGTTTCTGCCTTTCTTCTTGTGTTCTGTCACGGTCGAGATACACCTTCCTGTATGCCATCATGTCCCTTAATCGTGCTTTCTCCTGCAGGATCCTGGTCCGAGTCGCTTCTGCCTAGAAAGTCACTTTCACTGGCCGGGTTCTTTTTTTTACAAACCCCCCTATTCTCCGAAAATTTTCCAGCTGGGTCATGTCGTCTTCACCTATTGCTTTCATGATGCTTTCAATTGCTTTCTTTCCCCTTGTTTTCTTGCTTCATATGTTTCCCCTTCAACTTCCTGGAGCCCATACACAAAGACTGATCTCGCCCTTTCATTCTCCCACTGCATATCCCTGTGTATCCCCTCATTTAATTTGGTTTCCTCCACTGCAGCTTTCCTTTCTTCAGTTTCACTGGCTAATGTACTTGGGCTCAGTGGCCTGTTATTTTCCCTTCTCGGCTTTCATTGGGCTCTTTTGTTGTCTGTTAGGGCCTCCACATAAAGCTTAGCTCTTTCATTTACTACAGTCTCCTCTGATAGAGCTTCTCCATGCAGTTGTGCCCCTTCTTTCCCTACAGTCCACTTATTTGTGGCTGAGGTAGCAGTCTCTATTGTCAATCCCAAAATGTTCTTTAGTTCTTTAGGCTGTTTCAGATTTTTCAGTTCCTCTTCTAAACTTTGTATCCTAGCCTCTGCTGCTTTGACATGCACCTCCCACTTCCTGCTTTCCATATCTATCCTCTCTTCCATTCTCATGCTAAGTTCTTATAGTTTCTTTTCCCATTCATGATCCCTTTTTATGAGCTCTGCTGCCCAATCTTCCTTTGCACTTTCCTCCTCCTGTCCCTTGGTTTTTCTTGTTGCTCTCTGGCAACCCATTTTTGTTTTATCCTGATTACCTCAGAGTGGGAAACCTATGTAGTTCTGTATGTTAGGTTAGTAGTGTGTATGTCAGAGTGTGGGGGGGGAGGTAGTGGAGAAACTGTGGCTATGTGGGAGAGGAGTAGGGAGGGGTGGGCAGGGGGAGGGTGAACGGGGGAGGGGAGGGTGAACGAGGGAGGGGAGAGATCAGGGGTAGTGAGATGTCGGTGGTGAGGGGGGGAGTGTATGTGTGAGTCTGGATATGTGTGTGTGTGTGTGAGTGTGTGTGTGTGTACTCACCTAATTGTACTCACCTAATTGTGGTTGCAGGGGTCGAGACTCAGCTCCTGGCCCCGCCTCTTCACTGATCGCTACTGGATCCTCTCTCTCTCTGCTTCCTGAGCTTTGTCATACCTCTTCTTAAAACTATGTATGGTTCCTGCCTCCACTACTTCACTTGCTAGGCTATTCCACTTGCTGACAACTCTATGACTGAAGAAATACTTCCTAACGTCCCTGTGACTCGTCTGAGTCTTCAGCTTCCAGTTGTGACCCCTTGTCCCTGTGTCCCCTCTCTGGAACATCCTATCTCTGTCCACCTTGTCTATTCCCCGCAGTATCTTGTATGTCGTTATCATGTCTCCCCTGACCCTTCTGTCCTCCAGTGTCGCCAGTCCGATTTCCCTTAACCTTTCCTCGTACGACATTCCCTTGAGCTCTGGGACCAGCCTTGTTGCAAACCTAACTTCTTGACGTGCTTGACCAGGTGTGGGTTCCAGACTGGTGCTGCATACTCCAGTATGGGCCTAACATACACAGTGTACAGTGTCTTGAACGATTCCTTATTAAGGTATCGGAACGCTATTCTCAGGTTTGCCAGGCGCCCGTATGCTGCAGCGGTTATTTGGTTGATGTGTGCCTCCGGTGATGTGCTCGGTGTTATGGTCACCCCAAGGTCTTTCTCCCTGAGTGAGGTCTGTAGTCTTTGTCCACCTAGCCTATACTCTGTCTGCGGTCTTCTTTGCCCCTCCCCAATCTTCATGACTTTGCATTTGGCTGGATTGAATTCGAGAAGCCAGTTGCTGGACCACATGTCCAGCCTGTCCAGGTCTCTTTGCAGTCCTGCCTCATCCTCGTCCGATTTAATTCTTCTCATCAACTTCACGTCATCTGCGAACAGGGACACTTCAGAGTCTATTCCTTCCATCATGTCGTTCACATATATAAAAAATAGCACTGGTCCAAGAACTGACCCCTGTGGGACCCCGCTCGCAACAGGCGCCCACTGTGATACCTCTTCACGTACCATGACTCGTTGCTGCCTCCCTGTCAGGTATTCCCTTATCCATTGCAGTGCCCTCCCTTTTACGTGCGCCTGATCCTCCAGCTTCTGCACTAATCTCTTGTGGGGAACTGTGTCAAAGGCCTTCCTGCAGTCTAGGAAAACGCAATCTACCCACCCCTCTCTCTCGTGTCTTACTTCTGTTACCTTGTCATAAAACTCCAGGAGGTTTGTGATACAAGATTTGCCTTCCATGAACCCATGCTGGTTTTCATTTATTATCTTGTTCCGTTCCAGGTGTTCGACCACTCTCCTCCTGATAATCTTCTCCATGACTTTGCACACAATACATGTCAGAGACACAGGTCTTTAGTTTAGTGCCTCGTTTCTGTTTCCTCCTGGGACTTGACCGGCACGTACTTACAGTGTGTGTGTGTGTGTGTGTATGTGTGTGGGTGTGTGTGTGTGTGCGTGTGTTGTGTGTGTGTGTGTGTGTGTAGTGTATTTGTAGTGTTGTATGTTTGTGTTTGTTGTGTGTGCGTGTGTTGTGTGATGTTGTTGTGTATGTATTTATATATATATATAAATATTTATATATATATATATATAATATATATATATATATATATATATATAAATGTCGTGCCGAATAGGCAGAACTTGCGATCTTGGCTTAAATAGCAACGCTCATCTTGCCATATAGGACAAGCGAAAATTTGTGTATGCAATAATTTCGCCAAAATCATTCTGAACCTAACGAAAAAAATATTTTTTTACTGTGTTTGTTTAGTATTAAATTATTGTAAACAAATCTAAAACATATTTAGTTAGGTTAAGCTAAAATAAATTGTTCTTGTTATAATAAGGTTAGGTAAGTTTTCTAAGATTCTTTTGGAGCAAAATTAAAATTTTTAACATTAACAGTAATGAAAATAATATATCTTTAAACGTATAAGAGAAAATTTTAGAAAGGACTTAATTTTAAATGAGTTCTTGCTAATTGACCAGTTTTACATATTCGGCACGACATATATATATATATATATATATATATATATATATATATATATATTTTATATATATATATATATATATATATATATATATTTTATAATATATATATATATATATATATATATATATATTATATATATATAAATATATATATATATATATATATTATATATGTATATATATAATATATATAATATATATATATATATATATATATATATATATATATATATATATATATGTATATATATATATATGTATATATGTATATATATATATTATATATATATATATATAATATATATATATATATATATATATATATATATATATATGTATATTTATATATATACATATAGGATGGAGTCCACCTCTGGTGTAAATTGTGAGAAACCCATAGCCTCGGAGAAGTGGATAAAAAGGCTTCAAGGAAAAATATTTGGATTTTTTTCTGAAGCCGTTTGAATATTCCACTTCCCGTACCACCCATCTTTTATATATATATTTATATATATTATATATTATATATATATATATATATATATATATATATATATATATATTTATATATATATATATATAAATATAATATATATATATATATATATATATATATATATATATATATATATTATATATATATATATATATATATATATAAAAGATGGGGTGGTACGGAATGGATAAAAGGCTTCAAGGAAAATATTTGGATTTTTTCTGAAGCCGTTTGAATATCCACTTCCTACCACCCATCTTTTATATATATATAATATATATTATTATATATATATATATATATATATATTATATATATATATATATATATATATAATATATATATATATATAATATATATATATATATATATATATATATATATATATATATATATATATATATATAATTATATATATATATAATAATATATATATATTATATGTGCGTGTGTGTGTGTCGTGCCGAATAGGTAAAACTGGTCATTTAGCAAGAACTCATTTAAAATTAAGTCTTTCTAAAATTTTCTCTTATACGTTTAAAGATATATTTTTTTCATTAATGTTAATGTAAAAAATTATAATTTTGCACCAAAGAATCTTAGAAAACTTACCTAACCTTATTATAACAAGAGCAATTTATTTTAGCCTAACCCAGCTAAAATATATTTTAGATTTGTTTTACAATAAATTTAATATTAAACAAACACAGTGAAATATATTTTTTTCGTTAGGTTCAGAATGATTTTGGCGAAATTATTGCATACACAAATTTTCACTTGTCCTATATGGCAAAAATGAGCGTTGCTATTTAAGCCAAGATAGCAAGTTCTGCCTATTCGGCACGACATATATATATATATATATAGTATGTATAAAAATATATATATATATATTATATATATATATATATTATATATATATATTATATATAATATATATATATATATATATATATATTTTATATAGGCAATGGGGTCGAAGAGGTATGGGGTAGGTTTAAAAATGTAGTGTTAGAGTGTTCAGCAGAAGTTTGTGGTTACAGGAAAGTGGTGCAGGAGGGAAGAGGAGTGATTGGTGGAATGATGATGTAAAGAGAGTAGTAAGGAGAAAAAGTTAGCATATGAGAAGTTTTTACAAAGTAGAAGTGATGCAAGGAGGGAAGAGTATATGGAGAAAAAGAAGAGGTTAAGAGAGTGGTGAAGCAATGTAAAAAGAGAGCAAATGAGAGAGTGGGTGAGATGTTATCAACAAATTTTGTTGAAAATAAGAAAAAGTTTTGGAGTGAGATTAACAAGTTAAGAAAGCCTAGAGAACAAATGGATTTGTCAGTTAAAAATAGGAGAGGAGAGTTATTAAATGGAGAGTTAGAGGTATTGGGAAGATGGAGGGAATATTTTGAGGAAATTTGTTAAATGTTGTAAAGATAGGGAAGCTGTGATTTCGTGTATAGGGCAAGGGGGAATAACATCTTGTAGGAGTGAGGAAGAGCCAGTGTTGAGTGTGGGGAAGTTCGTGAGAGCAGTAGTGAAATAAAAGGGGGTAAGGCAGCCGGATTGAGGGGATAAAGATAGAAATTTTTAAAAGCAGGTGGGGATATAGTTTGGAGTGGTTGGTGCAATTATTTAATAAATGTATGGAAAGGGTAAGGTACCTAGGGATTGGCAGAGAGCATGCATAGTTCCTTTGTATAAAGGCAAAGGGATAAAGAGAGTGCAAAAATTATAGGGGGAAAAAGTCTGTTGAGTGTACCTGGTAAAGTGTATGGTAGAGTTATAATGAAAGAATTAAGAGTAAGACGGAGAATAGGATAGCAGATGAACAAGGAGGCTTTAGGAAAGGTAAGGGGTTGGGGACCAGGTTTTACAGTGAAAACTATAAGTGAACATATTTAGATAAGGCTAAAGAGGTCTTTGTGGCATTTATGGATTTGAAAGGCGTATGACAGGGTGGATAGGGGGCAATGTGGCAGATGTTGCAAGTGAATGTTAGAGGTAGGTTACTGAAAGCATTTGAAGAGTTTTTTACGAGATAGTGAGGCTCAAG
>NC_069468.1:15515832-15520832 GCF_026875155.1 Cherax quadricarinatus
AATAGTTTGATTTTTTTTTTTTTCAAAATTTACTACATAAAATGCATACAAATTGAAACCCAAAAGCTATGAAGGCCTTTTTTGGTAGTATTATTTTTTGGGTAACTTTTTTAATTTATTTACAAAAAAAAGTTCGCACTGTATAGATGAGCTTCATTAGACCTGACTCTATGGGCAAAGGACGTGTACAATATATTTTTTTTTTTAATCTGGGTTTTGTATTTTTCGAAAATTTAATATTATACTCCAAACCTAATCTCTTGTAAAGGATCAATCTGGTTAATTTTATTATTGTTTTTTTTTTTTTTAAGTGGAGGGGGATGAGGATGTATGTGCCTCGTAATGTAAATAATACCGAATTTGTTTTCTTGGTTTAATGAGATGTTAGAAAATGCGAGTTTTAAAACGGATATTTGATAGACAACGAGTTTGGACACTTGTGTTTAATAAACAAATTTTCAATACATGTTTAAAACTTGCATAAAAGATATCAATCCATAACACATGTTTGACCCTTGTGTTAAAGATATCAATCTTCAACGCAAGTTTGACACTTGCGTTAAAGATATCAGTCTTCAAATTCAGTTAACAAACAGAATAAATAAAAAAAATGAATATCATGAGACGAGATAATTACAACCGTAACTAATGATCATCATAACAACTGAATGATCATGTACTCGCGATTAGCGAACACAGGATCAGTTCTCCGCTATCCCCTTCGGTAAATGACAAATAGAAGCTTAGCGTTCCACAAGAGTGAATGAACTGCTGAAGCAACTGAGTCAGTGGACTGGAACATAATGGTGCATGTGTGGAATGGAAAGAAAAAATGGGTCGAATTGATACGATGATGGTCACATTGCTGGAACGAGTTGAGGAAGTTCAGTGAATGGATGAAAAGTTGCTGATGACGGCTGCGTGGATGCTGCTGTTGGGTTTCTACGTTACTAAAGATACTGTTAGCTAACGAGAAGTGCTAAAAGAAACTGTGTCGGCCAGCGAAATTACTTACGAAATTGTGTTAGCCAACGGGAATTATTAAACTGTTAGCTAACGAAAATTATGAAATTGTTAATCAACGAGAATGTTATAAAACTGTTAGCAACGGAAAATCTGCCATAAAAGTAACTTGTAATGTTAGAAAAAAAAATTTTGAATTGGCGATTGAAATCAATAACACTGATGGTTGATCCATGTAGTTCCGAAATTGAATTGCCTATTTTACAACTAGCTAACAACGTTTAACAGCTGTTAAACCAGTTTTACAACTGGTTAACAGCTGTTAAGCAGTTTAACCAGTTTAACAACTGGTAGCGAGAAACGATCATCGAATTCACTGCTAAGTTTTAAAATTATTTATCCCCAAATCACTAATTATGCAAGGATTATTATCTAAATTATATGATTTTTTAATAAATTATAATACTCTTTGAGCATTCCCGCCCCCTGTCCTTTGGAAGTCAGTCCCAATGAGTGACAGACGACAGGTGACATTACCTATTTTCGATGTAGGCTGACACTTTTTTTATTTACATATTGCTGTAGAAGAGCTCGTGTTGAGATTGAAATATTATGCATGAATCGTTTAAAAAAGAAATCCTAGTAGTGGATTTAATTAATTTACACTAGGATGCTATGACTTTTTTTTTTTTTTTGCTCGTCTGCGTCTGAATCGCTATTTCTGTCACTGTCTCTCGCCACCTCTGTCTCTCGCCGCCTCTGTCTCTCGCCGCCTCTGTCTCTCTCTGGCTCTGTCTCCGTCTCCATCTGTCTCTTTTATTCACACATAGGTTTTATAGGGTTAGCTTAAGATTTCCTACCTTTATGAGCTAAGAGCTGTTACCTACCTTAGCTAATTTCTGTTACACACACACACACACACACACACACACACACACACACACACACACACACACACACACACACACACACACACACACACACACACACACACACACACACAAACACACACACACACACACACACACAAACACACACACACACACACACACACACACACACACACACACACACCACACACACACACACACACAAACACACACACATGGTATAGCACCAGTATGGAGCCCACACCTGGTCGAGCACTTTAAGAAATTAGAGAAAGTGCAAAGTTTGCAACAAGACTAGTCCTGGAGCTAAGGTGTGTCTTACAAGGAGAGATTATGGGTAATCAACCTGACGACACTGGAGGACAGGAGCGATCATGAAAACATGATAACACACAAAATATTGAGAGGCACTGTCATGGTGGACAGTGACAAGGTCTCAGAGATAGAACACAGCAACAAGGCGTTACAACTGAAGTTGAAAACTCACATGAGTCACAGAAATGGTAGAAAGTATTTCTTCAGTCATAGAGTTGTTAGGAAGTGGAACGATCTGGAGAGTGATGTAGTGGAGGCAGGTTCCATACATAACTTCAAGAAGAGGTACGATAACGCTCATGGAGCAGGGAGTGGCCTTAGTAACAACCAGCGAAGAAAGTGGGTGCCTGAAGGTACGGATCAACCCCTTCAATTACTAACAAGTGAGTACAACTCTGAGACATGCTTGAGGCAGCTAGGGATAGGTTAAGGGGGAGATGAGTACAACTCTGAGACATGCTTGAGGCAGCTAGGGGTAGGTTAAGGGGGAGATGAGTATAACTGAGACATACTTGAGGCAGCTAGGGGTAGGTTAAGGGAGAGAGAGCATACAACTCACTTCATTACTATCCACTAATGGAGCTTCACCTCCTAAATGGCTCTTTCGTATTCCATCCAGACTTCTGACCAAATTACTGAATCCAGTAAAGAAACTCGACTCCTTAATGAATTTACCTTCTGTGCTGTATTTCTTCCCTTCCTCTTGGCTGCCATTATCACTTTTTATTTCCCCAACATTGGTCGTTGTTTTCAAGAGGAAATTGGATCATTGTCACTTGTGCCCGATCATGCAGGTTGCGATGAGTATGCGGCCCTGTGGGGAGCTAGAAGGAACAACCTCATTGACCAGGAGCAAAAAAAAAAAAAAAAAAAGACAAGGATGCAATCAAGTTTTGTAGCCAGTAATATATCAAAAATTTACGTTTTAAATCTTTAAGACTCCACGGACCATGCGTTTCCACCTGTCAGCTGAAGATTTAGAGAATATTATTATTATTATTATTATTATTATTATTATTATTATTATTATTATTATTATTATTATTATTATTATTATTATTATTATTATTGCATTGAAAGAGAAGTTCTAAGCCCCGATGGGCTTTGCAGCATCTGAAGAATGTAAGGTAGTCAGGATTTATCGAGGCTCAAGAACCCAGGGAAGAAAAGCGGATTGGGGGGAGGGAATCGTTCACAGACTGAGAGGAGGAAATTGGGATAAAGGAGAGGCGTGGGAAAGGGGCAAAGATAATAATAGTGAAGCAGTGGATGGGTGGGTGCTATGGGAGAGTAAGATAATGCCAGTGAGGGTGTGCATGGGTGGGTGTTATTGGAGATGAGGTAACCATAACCACACACGGCAGCCTCATTATCCAACGCCGCGGCTGGCCAGAAAATAATTTTATTATATACGTTTCTACAGATGATGAGGCAAAATGGAAGAGAAATTGTTCTATTTCAAGGAAGGTGGAGAGTTACGACCTTTTTCTTTTCAAGGTTTTGATCGTGTGTGTGTGTGTGTGTGTGTGTGTGTGTGTGTGTGCGTGTGTGTGTGTGTGTGTGTGTGTGTGTGTGTGTGTGTGTGTGTGTGTGTGTGTGTGTGTGTGTGTGTGTGTGTGTGTGTGTGTGTGTGTGTGTGTCAAGTTTTTATAAAATGTGCCTCACAGTTTGTGGAAAATGGTATATGGATATTGGGTTTCCCTGTAATTAGGTATCTAGCTGGCTTATCTGGCTTTCTAGCTGTTTTACTGTTTAGTTATCTTTCTGTATGTCAAGATATCCGGCTTATTAGATTACTGACCGTCTTACAGTTTATCTGGCTGCCTTTCTGGTTTTAATGGCTATCAGATAAGACAGAGAAAAGCACTCACACAGCAGCAGCCTAAGCAGTGTAAATTCTATTTATGAACCACTTATACCCTCTAAAATATTACTGTTCTGTCTCTCGACCAAACCTAACCTGAACTTCAGCAACCAGTTTGTCTACGTGAACAACTTCAGCAGCTGGAGGGCGAGAATTACCTACCAACGATGTTTCGCTCTGCATAGAGATTTATGAAGTTGTAATTAGAGCGAAACGTCGCCTCTAATAGTGCCTCCATGTCCAGTAGCTGGAGTAAGGAGCCATATGAGCCTTTCACAATATTTTTTTCCTTAGTAATATATTAAATATGTATACGGAGTAATACGGGGTAATATCTAGGATGTATGCTGATATATATCTAGCAATTATACATAGAAATACCCAACATTTATGCCTAAAAATATCTAGCATAAATGCAGTGAAATATATTTGTTTATTGTGTAATTAGTTTGTCACTTTTGTTTACCCTTTTGTAAATTCGTATAACGCAATAGTGAGGCGAATCTAGGGAATTGCGCATTTTTTAGTGGGTGACGCATTTACACAGAGGAATACAATACTAATGAATAACGCAGTCCCATCGAGGAAATGCACTTTCAGCGAGTAACAGTGCCCATAAACCAAACAATACCAGTAACAGTGCCATTAACGCAATACCACTGAGTAACAGTGCCAGTAACGCAATATCAGTGAGTAACAGTACCAATAACGCAATATCAGTGAGTAACAGTGCCAATAACGCAATACCAGTGAGTAACAGTGCCAATAACGCAATATCAGTGAGTAACAGTGCCAGTAATGCAATACCACTGAGTAATAGTGCTAATAACGCAATACCAGTGAGTAACAGTGCCAATAACGCAATACCAGTGAGTAACAGCGCCAGTAATGAAATACCAGTGAGTAACATTCATTCATTCATTCATTCATTAGAGATTTGCTGGTACTTCCGGCCCGGGTCTTCTCCA